>CM051471.1:4136325-5376682 GCA_028015225.1 Carex myosuroides
CATAAAAAAAAAAAAAAAAAAGTAGCGTGGGCAGGATGGGCTGTTTAAATGAGAAGCAGAGAAAACTATAAGAGGAGACGAAGAGAGGGGTTCATTTGGTTTGCACGTGAGGAGCACATGTTATTTTAATTCATACGGGCACCGTGAAATTTGAGAATATATTTCATACGGGCAGCTGCTATTTCACCACTTTAATCTCAACCATCAATATCAATGAACGGTGGAGATAGAGAAAAACAGCAAGCTGCTTTTCTTTAAGACGAGCAGCAGATGTGGATTCCTGGAATAATGCCGTTGTGATTTTTTGAATGGAACCGTTCTTTTACTTCGAAATAGCATGAATTGTGACAGTGGTGCACTATAAAAAGGGGGCTTAATTGAAGAAGGATTTTGTAATTGATTAACTGAAAAAAGGAATATATCTACTCTTTCTCTTAAAAAACTTATAAGAAATGGTGATTTCTTTTAAATTGCTAATTTCATGTGTTAATTGCTAATATAATTGCTGGAATGTACCACAGTTTCTAAATTAGCAAGTTTGCTTTAAAAGAAAAACGTTTTCTTAATGACACACTGGCTAATTGATTAGTTAATTCTTTCTTTCCGTATATGTAGTGTCAATTGCAAATCTTAATTAATTTCTGGGGTGAAGTGATTTAGAAATTATGATTCTTTTAATTGCTAAACTCAGTACGTGGCTTGTTTTAATTACTAAACATTTGTTGGGATGAAGATGCTCTAAGAGTAAATAAAAAAGAAATGACGATAAATCAATTCCATTCCGTAATAGTTTGCTTTCATTACGAATTTACTTTGTTTTTTAAATTGCTTAATAAATAAATAAAAATCACTTCATAATAAATTATATAATTTAAGAACTTATTGGCATTTTGAATGCGCCATTGCGTCACATAATAAGTTCTTCAAAATAGCGAATTTGCTAATTTAATTTAGCATCAGCATGCCTTAAAAGCTGGGAATTATACTGGCGATCACGTGCATGAAAAACTTATGACCGGTAATAATATGCGGTGATGATCATATGTGGCCAAACTGTATATGACCACATGAAAAGAAGTTTGGTGCGGCGGGCTGTAAACATAGTCATAGTAACAAATCAAAAGTTCGGGTTCGGTTCGGCGAGGTCGAAAATTCGTGATTCGGGTATAATTCGGATATAATTCGGAAATGATTCGGTACAACAAGGAAGCAAAAAAAAAAATTACTTCAAAAAAAACGTAAAAAAAAAAAAAATTCAAAAAAAATATTTTTTTTGGCGTTTTTTTTCGCGTTTTTTTCGCGAATAATTCGTATCTCGCGTTTTATACGCGTTTTATTCGCGAATAAAACGTATTATACGTTTTTCCGCTTATAATACGGTGTTCGGTGCGGTTATGTTGAAAAAACGAATTATTCGCGAATAATTCGCGAGTTATGTCACTATGAACATAGTAACAATATTCGTGTTTTATTCGTGAATAATTCGCAAATTAAACGGTTTTTTTATGTTTCCGAACTGAACAACGAATAATGTTACACCGAAAAGGTATAGTACAAAGTTTCAGTACAGCAAGCTGTACTTTTTAACCTTAAAATACACTTCTGGTTCAGACTGCAAGTATACAATCCTACCGCGTAGTATATCGTCGGGTATCGATCACAGGGACGGTTCAAGTGTTATCCGGACTCTACCTAGGTTAATTAAAAACTAGAAGTTGGAAAGGTTGATTTTGGTTGTTTATGTTTCCTACAGATTCGAGGTAATAATAAAGTGCAAGAAAGAAGATTAAACTGGTTTTAATCAATAATAAAAAGGGTTCCCAGAGTTAAGACTTCATCTTAGTTTTGCCCTCTGGCTGTCCTGTCCGGGCCGTGTCATTTCCTACACGGGCCGTATCAGTTTACACGGGCCGTGTCATTTCGCTACACGGTCCGTGTCAGCCTCGGGTTAATGCAGCAGCTATTGTTTCTTTGTATCGTTCATTTGTGTAGGGTTCTACTGACCGGACCTAATGTTTCTGGACCTCAACTGCCGTTTGTTGGTTCATCAACTTGGTACGGAAACTGCAATATATGCCCTCGTCGGGTTCTAGACCTCAACTTTCGTGTGTTGGTCTCTACTACCTAGTTGCTTGATTGGTATACTAAAGGTAACTCCTATCCGCCGATAGAGAGTAATTTTCGCCTCCCGGTTACTACTTGGTTTCACCTTCCGGATCACAAATCCTACCTCATGTACTTAGTTTGGTTGAGAGACGTTAAAGGGCTATAATGCCTTCTAGATGTGCGCATTCATCTAGTAGCAAACCAATATAAGTCAAACACTTCAATCTAAGCAATTAAAATACTACTCAATCAATCAAACACAAACTTCAATACAAAGATTCAATAACTAGCATGCAAGACAAAACATTCGATTACATCAAAACCCTAGAAACAAAGTAAATTACTCACTCATGGTTCTAAAACAGCAAATACAAATAAAGATAGAGTTGGTCATGACAAAACCCAAAGTGCAAAGAAGATCAATCGAAAACTCGCGTATTTCGCTTCTCAAAATCGCCTCCAAGCCTAGCCGCCAAAGATGAACCCTCGAACTTGTTCTCCTGTTCCAGAATGACCTTCTCTGGAGAGAAATCCCGATTATATGCTTAATTGGTCGACCTTCCTTCAATAGCCTTCTTTCCAGATTTCTAGATCTGTTTCCGGAATTGCTTGACACGGGCCGTGTCAAATCTGTCCGGCCCGTGTAACCTGTGTACTTAGCTCAAATTGTAGATCTTCTCGC
Organism: Carex myosuroides; assembly: GCA_028015225.1. Taxonomy (NCBI): domain Eukaryota; kingdom Viridiplantae; phylum Streptophyta; class Magnoliopsida; order Poales; family Cyperaceae; genus Carex; species Carex myosuroides. Next base: position 4,139,114 of record CM051471.1, read on the forward strand.
AAGCTTTCCGAAAAGTGGTCATACACTCAAAACGGAGTTACGAGTCAAAAGTTATGACTGTTTTAAGTTGGTGTCCTGATCGTGTCTGTGGTCGAGTCGAGGTTGACACGGGCCGTGTAGAATGTGACACAGGCCGTGTAGAGACTTCAGAATTCTAGATTTCTCCTCGATTTCGCCCGAATCCTGCAAAATAAGAATAAACTTGCAGCAGTACCACATTCTAAAGATATTCAATGAAATACAACTGATTTAATAGATTTAAACACAGGTTTGGTGCAGAAATTAGTCGGAATTATAAGTCAAATAACGAGACATCAAATAATTCACGAGTTTTACGAATTATACAAATTATTCGCTTTTTAATCATCGCTATGTGATGGTCCCATTTCACCTTTACGCGAGGTGGCGCCATTTTAAAATAATTAGTTGTTGGGACCTTACAAAAAAGTTAGCTGTGGCGCTATTTCTCCTCTACTCGCATAGCAGCAGACCCCACCAGAGGCATGATTTTTGGAAAAAGTTAGTAGAGGTGTATGTATATTTGATTTTTGGGTGAGGCACGTGGGTATGGTACGAACTACGAAGAAAAGTTAACTTTTGGTCGATGACCCAGTAATTGTCTTATAATTTGATTTCATTCTCTAATTGTTTTTTGAAAAAAAAAAGTCGGCTTCATTAATATAAATTGCAAAACTTAAAAATAATTCCAAATTATACTCGAATTATTCCCGAATTACGAATTTTTGACCTCACCTCACCAAACCCAAATAATTTATTTGTCATTATGGCTGTAAACAAATCAAACCTTGTGACATTATACAAGCCCACATCACCTGAGCCAAATGAAATCAGAAATCTAAAGTACAAACTTACCCCATGTTTGGTTGTGGTCTAAAGGTGACTTAAAGGCTTTAGGCCACTGTTATTTCACCAAACATGATTTAAACTGATTGGCCTAACATGGAATAGCCTAAAAGTTAGGCCGGCCTAAACGGACCTAAATTAAACCACCTCTTGAGGTGCCTTAAATTTAGGCTTCAATTTTATGCCACTGGGGCCCACTGTCATTCACCTTCAACCATTTCACCCCTCTCCTCATTAATTAGTAATAATATATTATTAGTATATAATTAGTATATTATTATTAATAATTACTATTAGAATATAATTATATAATTAATATCTTATATTGTTAATATATTAAATAATTATTATAATAATATTATATAATTAGTATTTTTTATTAATAATTATTACTAATATATAATTATATTATTAATTATTATAATATATTATAGTTATTATTAATATATTAATATTATATAATTAGCATCTTTTTATTACTAATTATTATTAATATATAATTATATAATTAATATGTTATATTGTTAATATATTAAATAATTATTAACAATAATATTATAATATATTATAGTTATTATTAATATATTAATATTATATAATTAGTATCTTATTATTAATAATTATATAATTATATAATTAATATCATATATTGTTAATATATTAAATAATTATTATAATAATATTATAATATATTATAGTTATTATTAATATATTAATGTTATATAATTAGTATCTTATTATTAATATATAATTATATAATTAATATCTTATATTATTAATATATAATTATATAATTAATATCTTATATTATTAATATATTAATATTATATAATTAGTATCTTATTATTAATATATAATTATATAATTAATATCTTATATTGTTAATATATTAAATAATTATTATAAAAATGTTATAATATATTATAGTTATAATTAATAATTAATATTATATAATTAGTATCTTGTTATTAATAATTAACTAACTTAGGCTTCCAAAACTTTAGTCCTCCACCAACTCTAATCAAACAAGGAAAACTTTAAGCCGTGGTCTAACTTTAGACCTCAACCAAACATAAATAATTTAGGCCGGCCTAAGTTGGAATAACAACTTAGGCCACCTTAACTTTTAGTCCACAACCAAACACCACCTTATAGATTATCTTCGCCTAGGACATATTTGTCAGTTCTCTTTCTGTCGAATTCGGATCCCCAAAGTAACTCAAATTTGGAGTTTGAATCTGAACCGTTCGATCAGAATCTGCACGAATATTTAAGTACCCCTTGATAAAAAACAAACAAATGCGCCTACTTACTTCTAAATGCTGCCAGCATGCCAACCTACGCTGCCTACTAATTTGGAAAATAAATCTGCTGCGATCCTCTGGGATCGCATGGTCCCTGCGATTCCAATTCCAACCGTTCGAATATTTTGAGATTCATGCACAGAAACTGATTTCTCCAAAAGATTCGGGGTTTCATCATTTGAACGGTTGGGATTAGAAGAATTCAGATCCAGTGCATTAACCCAATTTTTGAGTTTTGATCCAAACCGTTCAAGATGCTCTAACACAAATCTTAAAGAGCCTGAATTCCACAAATAATACTGGTCCCATGCGCTACCACCGAATAGGCAGGATTAGAATCGCAGGGTCCTGCGATCCCTCAGAATCGCAGGGTCCTGCGATCCCTCAGAATCGCAGCAGATTCTCACCCACTAATTTGTATTTTTAACCACGTGTCTCGTACAATAGGATATCCCCTAGAATCGTTGTGATTTTTTGAATGGAACCGTTCTTTTACTTCGAACTTGACGATTTTATAAACGGGCTGATAACTGTCCCTAATATGTTCAATCCATAAATATTTTTGTGAATTTTTCGCTCACCTGAAAATATACATTTCACTCTTGCATAATAAATACTTGCCTAACGCAAAGTTAAAATACACACTTAACTATTATAAATGTACATATTGACTTTGTTGAATATACACTTGCCAATTGTATAATGCATATTTGTTGTTTGAATTTTTATACTAATTTTTTCAAACCACCCCTAAACTATATACTTATTGTGCATAATACATGCTTGATTATTTCTTAATGCACAATTGACAGTTCAATAATTTTTAAATATTTCTAGTTTTTAAAAATATTTTAAAAAATAGTCGGGAGATGATTGAAGATGAGAGAACATGAATGAAAATTATTATTTTTAAATGAATGTTGAAAATAAGGCCAATTTAGTACGGACTAGAATTCTATAGATCGAGACTATACTTTCAAAAATTTTAAAGTCAGAATAATTTGATGTTTTAGAAATCATTTATCATTTATACGCAATTCACTCCTCAAATATTTGTATAGTACTTGTTCCCTACCTCGCTCAAGGAAACGTCTTGCATTTCTCGACTTCTTCCCAAAACAACGGAATTCACCGTCCACGTGTCCCCTGTTCTCCACTTTCACCTATTTTTCCCACGGAATCATATCACCTAAGGTAACAGAATATTTGTGTTTAGATCCGGACCGTCTGATGAGAATCCGCACGAATATTAAAGGCACTTCGTGCATTCCATCTCGGGCCGGATTGGCCCGGATTCTATCGGACGGTGTGGATTTAAACAGAAATATTATGTTACCTCAGAGGAGATGGGCTCTTTCTCACGCGCCCACCGAAACATACAAACAGCGGCAGCACAGTACAGTAGTAGCTCACACACACCAATAAGAAAGAAAGGCACAAAGCAAAAAAAAAATATATATATAATCGAGAGAAGAAAACAATTTACTCTTGTAAAGCAACTCTTCTCTCAGATCCCACTCTCAGTGTTCTCTTGTTTAGGGTTTTAGCTAGGGTTTTGGAGAGGTAACTCCAATGGCAACAATCGACATACAAGGAATACTCGATGACATCCGATCGGAGGAGAAACAGGTACCAAAGACGAAAATCGTCTGCACACTGGGCCCCGCGTCTCGGTCGGTGGAGATGATCGAGAAATTGCTCAAGGCAGGGATGAATGTTGCTAGGTTCAATTTTTCGCATGGAAGCCACGAGTATCACCAGGAGACTTTGGATAATCTCAAAATCGCCATGCAAAATACTGGGATTATGTGTGCTGTCATGCTTGATACTAAGGTCCTTTTGTGCGATTTTTACCCTTTTTTTGTAGTTTCTTTGATAAATTTAGCTGACGTTCTATGCTGGTGCTAGATTTGTTAGCTGAGATGGAAATTTAAAAATGAAATTACCGATTTAATATAATCCCAATTTTTTTTAGAATTGCTATTTTTTTATTGTTTAAAGGACATGCAGTAACTGGCAAATGCTCTTTAAAAAGGAAATGTAGTGCCCATCTTTTTCAAAATTTACTAAAAAAAAAACTTTCCACTAATTTGGTTAATTCACACACCTTTCTACCAGTTCTGCCAATATTTACCCTCAAATTTTGGTGGAATACCAATATTCTTTGATAACAGGATAATCTGGCAAAGTCGATCTTATCTTATCAATTTATCATTCTTTTGGATAGAAATAATTTTGAACCACAATAATTGAGAGAATTTTTTTCTTTAAACTAAGAAAAAGGTCTTCCAGAGTAGACAGAAAAGGGTCCAGGTACCTTGCTTTGACCATAATTTTGGCATTTTGTATGTGGGTTTCCTATGTTATAATATATATTAGTTATATTATTGTTGGTCATATGCACAATCCTTCTCTTAAATTTAGCTACCTATTATAATATTTTTCTCCTTCATTTATTTAATCAGTGTAGCAGCCACTGTTTTTATGATATTTACAATTAGCACCAGCATTTATCTTAGCATAAATGTTTTAGTATTTACTTCTATCTTAATCTATATTATCATGAGCCTGCTATTCTAAAATGAACTGCTGATCTAAAATGAGTGGTATGAGTTGCGGGCACCTCCATTTATTCAGGGATAAGTTTTAGCCTGATCTGTCCATTGAATACATCCTAACCATCCAATCAAATCAGATGGACCAAAGTAATCCGCTATCTCATCATTGATTGTATTGCAGTATAAACCAACCATCACAGGAACTACTGACAACATTTCTTGTAACTCTGCTCAAATATTTTTACCAGTGAAAATCTTGGGTTTTGGTACTTAATTTTTTTTAATCTGGTTTAGTAAGATATGTCAATGTATGCCTAATGAGAATTTGGTAACATCTTTGGTGCAGGGACCTGAGATCCGTACCGGCTTTCTGAAAGACAGCAAACCGATCAAGCTAACAAAGGGTCAAGAAATTACTGTTACCACTGATTACTCGATCAAGGGAGATGAGAATACCATTTCTATGAGTTACAAGAAGCTCCCAGTCGACCTCAAACCTGGCAATGTCATCCTCTGCTCTGATGGTAAGCACTAAAAGATTTTAAGTAGAGTGAGGCTATGGTACTATGCATAGTGCATAATGGTCCATACTATGGATCGATATCTTTATCTTTAAAGTTCAAACCAATCGATCTGAACTGTTCACCATGATCTCCATATAAAAAATGTACTTGTAGATCAAATTTTACATTTTTAGATTTTTTTTTACTATTTTTTTAAATAGATAAAAAGTCACTTGATCTATTCTAGCCATTCAAAAGTATTGCTTTTCTACTTATCTAAAAAAATAGTATAAAGATTCTAAAAATGTCTACCCATTTTGTAGTACGGACCAATCTATGCTATGCATAATACCATAGCCTCATACTTTTAAGTATGGTATCTAAGACTATGGTGCTATGCATAGCACTCAACAACCGGTATTGTAGCTCCAACTCTTGATTTTTGAGTTCCAATTGGCTGATCCAAGCCGCCCAATATGATGATCTACACACCACGATCTCGCGTGGCAAATCAATTTTAGTATCTTTTTACTTATTTTTTTTTCTTGGATAGCAAAAAATGCATTGATTTTGAAAATTCTTGACCATCCAATGACACCGCATTCTTTCTGATCTCAAGAAGATGGAAAAATAAATCTAAAAATGTAAAAAATGTCCAATTTTCAAGAGTTGAGTGTGGATATCACATTGAGCGGTTTGGATCTCAAAAATTGAATATAAAGTTGTAGCATCTGCTGATTTAGTGCTTTTTTGACTCGAATATCTAATGCACTGGGTTAATCAATAAATCTACAATTTGAGAAAAACCAACCAGTTTATATAAAACTTAAGCTGATTGGGAATGTAGTCTGAGTTTATTATACTATTGATTGGGTTTTAAACTATGGCCTAAGCAGAAAGTGTCTAATCTGACCCGAGAGCTGGTATTTGCACATAATAGTTACAGAGATGTTTATGTGCTTCATAACATTTATTGATGATGTTTGTTTCTTTGATAAAACTTTATCCCAAAGCCTGTCCAGGTATTGCAAAATCAGAAGAAATGAAGACTTTTAAAAGAAAAGTTCTAAAAACATTTCTGATTTTACCTGTTAATTCCCGTTACTCTGAACAGGCACCATATCTCTGACAGTTGTGTCATGCGACCCGGAGGCCGGGACGGTGAGATGCCGGTGTGAGAACAATGCAACATTGGGGGAAAGAAAGAATGTCAACTTGCCAGGGATAGTTGTCGATTTGCCGACGCTCACTGAGAAGGACACAGAGGATATACTTGGGTGGGGTGTGCCCAATGATATTGATATGATTGCACTGTCGTTTGTGCGCAAGGGTTCTGATCTTGTAAATGTTCGTCGGGTGCTTGGGCCCCACCATGCTAAGCGTATCAAGCTGATGTCAAAGGTATGCAAGCCCTGTTACTTCTGTCTTTGCAGCCTTTATTTTGAGTGAGGCTTTGGTACTATGCATAGTGCAGGTTGGTCTGTACTATGGATCAATATCTTTGTTTTCAAAGTCCAAACAGTCGATCCGAATCATTCAACGTGATCTCATATGAAAATGTACTTGTAGACTAAATTTTACATTTTTTTGAATTTTTTTACTATGTTTTTAGATAGGTAGAAATCACTACTTTTGAAGGGTCTAGAATCTTTAGATCAATTAATATTTTACCCACCTAAAAAAATAGTATAAAAAATTCTAAAGAATGTAAAATTTGATCTACAAACACATTTTTTATATGGATATCATATTGAATAGTTCAGACTGACTGTATGAACTTAAAAAAATGAATGTATTGATCCATAGTACGGACCAATCTGTGCTATGCATAGTACCATGGCCTCACTCGCCTTTATTTGTTTGTGGTATTTTGAGATACAGGAGGGGTTTATTTGGGCATAATAATTCATTGGACCTTTTATTTAGATTATGAAATGAGTGCTTTCTGCCATATCTGTTCAAAATGACGCTCATACTACTTTCCATCAGGTTCGCCGGTTTATTAAGGAAAGAAAAAGACCAAACGATAGGTTTTACTTATTTGTTTTTGTACAAGTAAAGAAGTACATATGATTATTCTTATTTATCAGATTGCCTGAAAATTTTAACTTTCTAGGACACTTTAATTTTTTTTTTTTTCCTTACGCTCAGATTATTCTTTGAATTTTTGTATGCAAAGGTTGAGAACCAAGAAGGAGTTATAAACTTTGACGACATTCTTCGCGAAACGGATGCCTTCATGGTTGCCCGAGGTGACCTTGGGATGGAGATTCCAGTTGAGAAAATCTTCTTGGCCCAAAAGATGATGATCTACAAGTGTAACCTGGTAGGCAAGCCGGTTGTAACCGCAACCCAGATGCTTGAGTCAATGATCAAGTCACCTCGGCCGACCCGTGCCGAGGCAACTGACGTGGCAAATGCAGTGCTGGATGGGACCGACTGTGTCATGCTCAGTGGAGAGAGTGCCGCAGGTGCTTACCCTGAGCTGGCGGTGAGAATCATGGCGAGGATTTGTATTGAGGCTGAGTCTTCTCTTGATTATGATGCTATTTTCAAGGAGATGATAAGGTATGTGTTTGATACTTAGTGTTTTTCTCTGTGTATGTTGCCTACTAAATTTGTCTATTGGATATTTAGAGTGAGGCTATGGTACTATGCATAGCACATATTGGTCTGTACTTTGCATAAATATCTTTGTTTTCAAAGTTTAATTTTTCAAAGTTTAAACAGTCGATATGAACTGTTCAACGGATATCCATATAAAATGTATTTGCAGACTAAAGTTACATTTTTTAGATGGTACAAAGTCACTGCTTTTGAATGGTCTAGAATCTTTAGCTCAAGTGATTTTCTACCTATCTAAAAAATAGTAAAAAAAATAAAAAATATATAAAATTTGATATACAACTACATTTTCACATGGAGAGCATGTTGAATGGTTCAGATCAACTCTTTGGACTTTAAAAATGGAGATATTGGTATGTGCTATGCATAGTACCGTAGCCTCATTGGATATTTATATAAGCACCTACTTTGCACTTATATTTTTGATACCTTTCCTCAATTTACCAGGTCTGCCCCTCTGCCCATGAGCCCTCTAGAGAGCCTTGCATCCTCAGCAGTACGCACTGCCAATAAGGCGAAAGCGTCGCTAATTGTCGTGCTCACACGTGGCGGAACTACAGCACGTCTAGTTGCCAAATATCGCCCCCGGGTCCCGATCATGTCAGTGGTGGTCCCACTTCTGTCAACTGATTCTTTCGACTGGACTATTAGTGATGAGACCCCAGCACGGCACAGCCTCATTTACAGGGGTCTCATACCCATTCTGTCTGAGGGATCTGCTAAGGCAACTGACTCTGAGTCTACTGAAGTTATCTTAGATGCTGCTCTCAAAGCTGCAGTGAAGAAGCAGCTCTGCAAGCCTGGGGACGCGATTGTAGCTCTGCACCGTATCGGTATTGCCTCAGTTATTAAGATCTGCATGGTCAAGTAGTTTGATGCGCTATCGTCCTTTGTTTATGTTTCCTTGTTAGTTCACATACTAACGATATGAGTAACATAATGCTACTTTGGGGCATAGCAAAACCCCCCAGTTTATTATTTAGAACACCTTTTGTTGATGTTTCTGTGATTTTATAATTTAGTCTTAACTCGTAATGCCTTGGGAGTTGCCTAATTAATTAATGCAAGACTGTGATGCACTGTTTTAAGACTTGCACAAGTGGCAATAAGTTGTACATTGAGAAAATCAGTAGAGGTAGTGGCCTATTTTTTTTGTTAAGGTGAATAAAGCGATAAAATAAGCTCCTTGACAAAAGGAGAAAATAAAGAAAAAAGTAGGAGAGACACGGTTGATAATAGGCTTGAGATGTCATTTTCTGTTGGCCCTCTGATTTACATTTTTTGTTTTCTTTTCAACTATTTGATGTGAAGTGTATTTAACCTCCGTACTAATTAACCATTGTTAAGGCATTGAAGTGTGATATAATTGGACTGGTTAGGGTTGCCGACCATAATTTAGTATCCGCACGTGTACCCTCATGTTACACGGGTCAATTAGAGAATCTGGGCACAATTAACCGTGTAGAATGAGATCACAGAGTTAACAAAGTTAAAGGGCCACTTTAATTTTCTAATTAAGAGTTAATGATTAATTAAATAAAATTATTTCAGTTAAACTAAGAAGAGGGGAAATATGAAAGAATTTCAGATTTAGATGAGGATTGGGAAATAAGATATATTGAGATTTTGATGGGGAAATTGGAAAGAAGAAAAGTAAGCAGGTGTCTTTGATAAAAAACCAAATTATTTTTGTTCTTGTTTTTATTTTCTAAAAAACCAAATTAAGCAGGTGTCTTGATAAAATATTCCATGCTATATAATGAAAATAAAATTTTATAGTTAGAACATGAAATTTCTATATTGTATTTGCCCTAATTCGTATACAATTTCTTGATTAGATTTGTAGTTATTCTTTATTTATACAGGATAAATCAATGAGGTTTTGGTTAACAAATTTCCGAAACTTGTTGATCTTGTTGAAGATCAGATAGCATTTTCCAAGAGAATTGATAGTTTGGGACACTAAAAAAAACTTATATATATAATTTAGAAGCTAATTAGCATATCATTTGTCCCCATATTGGCTAATAAATGATCACATCTGTAATAGACAAGACAGGTTGGCTAATTACGTTAAATATATCACTAACTCTCATGCAAACTTTTATAGTTCAGTTAACATATCTGCGGATCAAGGGATAAGCATCGCAACCATTCAAATCTGATCGTGCGGATCAGAAAAAGGCCAGGGGTTCATACGGTACATTGATAGATGAATCAAACGGCACTTGGTTTCATTCTTCTAATTTCATGTGAAGGTTGTATAAAGGCTTGAAAATCTCTTTAACTTTTCACTTGAAACCATCTCTGCACTGCGGTCTTAGCTCTTCATACACGATTAAAAAATGGTGTTATACATGGTTTTGCAATCATGTCCGCGGATGTCGTGTATGAAATGATCAGTAAATTGTACATAGTTCTACAACCGTGTACCTTATTCTAAAAACAACACTGATTTTTTTCGCCAAAACACATTATACATGGTTTTTAAAGTAAACCCGTGTATGAAAACACCAATCATACACGGTTTTAATTAAAAAACCGTGTATAATTCATATTTTTTTTTAAAACAAAAATTCAATGAAATCCTAAATCTGAATTCAAATTAAACACTATATTTACAATTACATCACATATTATTAGTTACATGAATAACATTCTAACTAAAAAAATAAAAATACAACAAATCTCCTATATCTAAGACTTTATACATTTTCATGAACAATTAGGTCCAATTGTACATGGTTCTTTAATAAAGAACAGTGTATGAATGTTGAAACACACTTATACACATTTTTTTTTATTAAAAACCGTTGTATGAATGTTGGAGCAAATTTTGAAAGAGCGCTTTACTTTGGACACATATTTAATGAAAATTTCGAGAAAACGTATATAATGTATAGTGTATGATTAGCGTTTTTGTAGTAGTGATATCTTCAATATTATACTAACTAAAATTTGAAAATTTAATTTGATAAGAAATACATGTAATAAAGTACTCTTTTAAGTTTTTAAAAATCTGCCTTATATTAATTAAAGCTTCAAGGCGGCAATCGTTAATCCAGTTACATTAGGTAAACAGAAATTTGAGATACAACACGTTTTTTTTTTTTTTGTTTAATCAGAGCAAACTAATTTCCTCAGAAATAGATGACAACTCTATGCTACATGAATCAATTTGAGAGCATCTTACAGGGACCTCGTCTGACGAACTTGTCGTGAAAGGTCTCGGCGGCATCTCCAAGCTATCTGCATCACTCTGCAGCATCTCTATCACTCTGCTCATGGAAGGGCGATTAGATGCCCTCATTTGAATGCACCACAAGGCAACCTTATATAGGATTCCTTCTGTTTCTTCAAATTGTGCAACACTATTGTTCGAGTTATAATTATGTGTCTCATCTGCAAGGATCAGTTGGTCATAGATCCATGACGGATAATAGACTTGGTTCGAGCTCTCTGCATGATTATCGACGTTTCTTCTTCCGCTCGCCATCTCCATTAGTAGCATCCCAAAACTATAAACATTTGCTTTGTATGATACCATACCAAAGGCCCTAGATATTAGCTCAGGAGCTATATATCCTATTGTACCCCGTGCTGTGTTGAGTGTCACCAAATTGTATTCTCTAGAGTATAATTTCGCAAGTCCAAAGTCGGAAATTTTCGGGGTTAAGTCATGATCCAATAGGATATTGTGAGGCTTTATGTCGAAGTGCAATATCTGCATCTGACACCCACGATGAAGGTAGTCTATACCTCGTGAAATGCCTATGGCTATCTCTCTTTTTTTCTCTATGGAAAAAGAATTGTTACTTGAAGAGAAGATATACTTGTCAAGTGAGCCCTTTGGCATATAAGGATACACGAGTGCCCGCTTTGAGCCCTCTGAGCAAAACCCAATAAGACGCACTATGTTTGCATGGTGAATCCTACCGATCGTTGCCACTTCGCTGATGAAATCATCACCGTCACTCGATGAATTGGTTAATATTTTGACAGCAACCTGACAGCCACTAAAGAGTTTACCTTTGTAAACTGATCCAAAGCCACCTTGCCCAAGCTTTTCTTTGAAGTGGTTTGTCATTAAAGCGATCTCTACGAAATCATACCGTCTAATAGCAAGCATCTCATGTTTTCGTAAAAACTTCTCGACGTAGTTGATTGATAGAGAAACTTGCTTGTACTTGTGAAGAAGGAACACAAGTATTGTGCATGGAACTAATGTAAGCCGTAGTCCTGCAAAAAAGTTTAAAATCAGATAATGGATAATGCAAATTAAATGGACTCAAAAGGGAGATGAATGAAATCGAAAGCCTCACAAAATCCTATTAAAGCAGTAGTCCTTGGCTTTAAAATTTTGTAAACTGTTTGTCTAAAACAATACTTCTAAATACAAAAAAACTTTGAAAGTATGGCTGAACTTCAAAATAGTTACAGAATCATGTTTATTCTAAATTATTTTCCTCCTCTATCCTATATTTTGGTTTCAATACCCATGGAAGTCAGCCACATTTAATTGTTTAATTGGTTGTTTTGAGCAATGTAATTAAAATTGATCCCTTTTGTATTTGGTCCCCTTATTCATTTTTCCTTGGTTTTTTCATATAGGAGAATGTTAAATTTATTGAATGTAATTTTGGGTCAAATGCAAGAAGAGTTTTACATTTTTGCATTTTAAACCCTGGAATTTTACATTTTTCTGTCCAAGCTTTTGTTTTCATTTTTCCTTTACTTTTCTTCATATTCAACCTGGTTGAATAACATTATGTTTTGTATTAGGTTTCATATGGAAACCTTTTTATTTCAATAAAACAAATAAGGACAAGATCCTTATTTTTACTCAAAGGTCAAATGCTTTGAATGGTACCAACTACCAAACAGTGGACTAAAATCACACAACCCAGTTTCAAATAGAGAAGCCAGAAACTTAATTACTTCAATATATGTGGGGAAGATCAGGGGATTCATTTAGAAAGTTTGCTTACCTAATAAAACGAGAAGAATGTCCAAAAGAACAACCAATATGACCATGAAAGCAAAAACCACCTGCTGATTAGGATAGGCAAATCCTGGTGGTTGTTGAAAGCATTCCAAAAATGATGTCTGAATGGAAAAAATGTAATGGAGCTTGACGCCAGTACTTGAATAATTGTGTCTCATGACATACTTGAAGTTACTGCATTGATAACAAAAAGAAATTTGGAAGAGAGAAGGTTATATGCTAATTTATTTAATTTCTTAGTTTATTGTATTTTTTGATGTAATTTCTTAGGTGATTGTCAAGTAAGTGTTCAACTGTGTCCTCTGTCAGACATCTCAAAAAAAAGTGTTCAACTGTGACAGTTCAAATGGTGTCTCTCAAGTTTTACAGCAGTCGATAGATGTTAACAAACAATGAAGGTAGAAACTTCTTTCAGAAAGATTGTTAAAATTAATATAATTGGTGTGATGGAGAAGATTTATATTAAATGGATAAGGCTCTAATTAATCATACATTAATATTTATTTGGCGTTTGTAAATGCTTGAAAAACTTGGAATCGGCATGTTATATATAAAATAGGAATCAGGTGACTCGGATTTTTTTTCAAAATGATTTGTTTTTGTGCTAAATATATTAAGAAAAAAGTACAACAAATAATTTGTTCAAGGAAAAAAGAGTTTTACTCATATAATCAACTAGTGTAATAAAAGTATACAAGCATACAAAAATAATCAAAAAGCCAGACGGAATTAATTACAAATTGCAAAAACAATAAAATGAGCAAACCTAGGATGTGATGTGCTCACCAAGAGGGGTTGGTGAACACAACTTCATGAGTGATGCATGTACATACAAAATTTTGAGAGTTTCAAATTCATTTAGTACAAGATTAAGCGGTAAAAACATAATGAAAATGAATACATAAAACAACCTATAAAAGGTTTATTATTTTGACCGCTTGACTTAGAAAATGAATTCATTTAGTAGATGGATTTCAACGGTTTGAATTCGTCATTTGAAGCCAATCCGATAGACTTTTGAAGTTGTGCTTGAACCCCTCTTGGTGAGCACATCACACCCTAGTTTTGCTCAAAATAAATTACATAATTGATAATAAAGTAATTATAAAATTAATACACATAACATTTTTCATTTAAGCTATATTTTACGAAAAATGAAGCTAGAGCATAAATTTTGCGGTCCAAAACTTAAAATAAATATAATATACCCTTGCACTGTTTTAGGAATATTGAAAATTAAAATAGATATTGTTAATTAGATTGGTTTATACCTTAGCTGAAACAACAGAAAAGTAAATAAGAAATAAGAAAAAGACCCAAACAAATGAGGATCCCAATTAGTCAGAATAGCCTTCTATGATTCTATCGTTGTTCTATTCACTCCTCAAATCTCTGAAATCATTGATCTACTGAAAAATTTGACAAAATTCGACCAGCTAATCCGATTCTAAAGCTTTGATTCGACCAAATTTCAGCTCAAAAATCGCCTAGTGGTGTAAATCGGTAAGAAATTCAGACTGGACCAATTTTCCAAACCATGTTTGAAACCAGGACCATTTAATATCTGACCATAATAACTGCAACACAATTTTGGAGAACAGATAGATCATAGATACTTTTGTTTACCTTTAGGAAGAACCCCAGCAATGCTTCAAAAGAGAGCACGTCTTTTTGTTGTATTCAGGACCATCAAAAAAGGAATCTTCTGTCTTGTTCCAGCTTACCACAAATCCCTGTCTCAGAATCCGCATCAGTTCAACACCACCAATATAGTTCCAACGCATTTCCAGCTCAGAATCAGCTGTTGTCCAAAGCATTTCATCAGAATCAGTTGCTGTCGTTGCTACATACGCACATGACTTGGGGATAGAGCCAGCAAAAACACCAAATCCTGCATAAATTCTTGAACGAGGCTCATCCATACAATGAATTAGCTTGTACATTGAGTCTTCCAACTCTTCCGTACAATTGAAGAAGATGATAGTACTATAATCACTATATTCAGGAATGGAGAACCAAGTAGATACACTAGGGTTTACATATTCATAAGAACGAAAATCCGACTTTTGTAAGCGGCAGCGCCCTTCTGCCAAGTCTGGATCAACAAGCCTAAGTGTCTTGTTTTCGATCGACATATCTTTTACAAGATATGTGGTGGCCCCAATGGATAACACCGTGTCGTGGCCTTTACACTGCAACTCATAGGCCTTCCAATTGCATGTTCCAGGAAGATGATAAGGATAAGTGATGTTACCAAGCTCTCCACATGAAGAAGAGCGGGAACCTCCAAAATTGTAAAAGAGGAAGAGAACAATTAGTAAGTTTAAGAATTTCATGCTTCTACTTTTTTTGTTATTGGTTATTAGCATATGAATCAGCTGAAGGAATGGTTTTTATAGATGATGTCTATGATGATGAAGAAGAATCAATGAAAATGAGGTCAAATAATTATCAATCTGAGAATTTTCCATGATGCTGATGTGCATATTATTTTAGACTACAAAAGATATTTTGGATGATCAAAGTCATTTACTAAAAGCTTGATGTGACCTCTAGGGAATAGTTCTAGAGAATTTTCATTTACGTTTATCTGTTAAATTTCCATTAACACATAAAGAAAGCCAATGCAGCCCAACAATAAAAAACATCAAATTATTACAGAGCGAAGAACTATATTACAATAATAATTAACTATTACTAAGAAGTAATATGCCTAATCACCAAAAAGTGTATAAAAATCTAATAGAAACAAAAGCAAAGAAGCATCCAACAATCAAACTATTGAGTAATAACCAAGGCTTTGAAAATCAACATCGGAATCGGAACCGGTAAGTTGACCATAGAATTGGAATCGGGTGAATCGGTACGAATCGGCCCAATCGGCTGAATCAGATAGGAAACTCGGATTTTTTTTTTGTCAGAAGCATGTTTTGTACTAAAAAAAGTTAGAAAAATTGATAAAACAATAATTTGTCCAAAATAAAGGTGCTGGAAAAAAAATTAATCGGTGTACTAAACTGCTATGCTTAATGTTGATTCCTAGATTAAAAAAAAGGAAAAAACAACAAAAAGAAAAGAAATTAAGAAATACAAATCGAAAAACTAAAAAAAGAAGAGTAAAATGAAGATGTCCAATGAACATAGAAATAGACACAGAGAAGAGAAGAAAAGAATTAAAAAAGAAACAAAACTTTAATTACCACATATTAATTCACCAGCAAAATTAAAACAATTTGCTGGATTCAGATATCAAATGGTGAAGGTTCACCGTGAACCACTAGAAACTTCAAATTTACTATAGTAAAAAGTAATGCACCCAGTATATTCCAAAAATAAGTTAAAGATTCTTCTAACTCAGCCATTTCCAATTTCTTCGAGCACCATTATCTTCCTTGAATTGAAATGCAAAAGGATAATGTTTTCCACCAAAATCGTGAGAATTGGCCCGATTCGAAAATAACTTGGTTGAATTGTTTTATTACATCCATTCTATCGATTTTTACCACAAAACTCTCCACTGCGTAACTAGGCCAAAGAACTTCATGTTTCATCAAAAGTACTTCGTACACTGTTATTTATTTACAGAAAATACAAAGTAACAATATGGGCAAAGAACCCTCCTTTTCAAAAGAAAAGAAGATCAAAGAAAAAAGATAATACAAATCATGCATGTATGACTATATCTAGATATCTTGGCCAGAAGTAGAAACACAATAAGAAGACATTACAGGGTTTGGGGGCAATTGTAAATTTTGCAAATTCTCCCCTAACATTTGAACAATTCTCGTCATGGAAGGTCGATCTTCCGGGCTCCATTGGATGCACCATAATGCCACAATAGCCAGCTTTTTTGCAATTTCTTCATTGCCTCCCACATCAAGAACTAGACACAAGTCTTTTCCTTGAGCTACTTCTTCGAAAATCCACTCTGGGAAGTATACATCTTCACTCCGAACTCCTCCCTCTCTTAATGGGTCAATATTCTTTCTTCCACTTATCATCTCCAAAATCAACATACCAAAACTATAAACATCTGATTTGTAAGAGACTGCTCCGAAGTTTCTGGAGTACATTTCTGGAGCAAGATAACCCATTGTTCCCCGAGCAGCACTTATGGTCAAGTAGCTCTGATCCTTGGGACAGAGCTTGGAGAGACCGAAATCGGAGATCTTAGGAACCAAATTATGGTCAAGCAAAACATTGTGAGGCTTTATATCAAAGTGAAGAATGCGCTGGTCACAGCCCTGGTGTAAATATTCAATACCCTCTGCAATGCCCGTAGCAACTACAATCATCTCTTCCATACTAAATTGGCGATTTCTCCATTTTGAGGATAATATGTACTTATCTAGTGACCCATTCTCCATGAATTCATAAACAAGTGCTTGATTTGTTCCTTCAGAGCAAAACCCCAATAGGCGAACAACATGTACATGGTGAATTCTTCCAATGGTGGCTACTTCATTTACAAATTGTTCTCCACCCCAGGCAGATCTATGTAGCATCTTAACGGCTACTGGAATTCCGTTAGGCAACTCCCCTTTATAGACAGTCCCAAATGCCCCAGCACCTATTCTTTTCTTGAACCTATTCGTTATCTTTTTTAGGTCATTGTATGTGTACCGTGTTGAATTCAGCACTCTGTAGCTTCTCAGGAAGTTTTCGATCTTCTGAGAACAGTTTTCTTTTGCTTTGACTGACGACGTACGTAGAAGACAGCAAAGAGTCCCAAAAGGAGAAGGGATATTACGCCTACGGATATACCTAATGAAAAAAAAGAAAAGATTAATTAGGATCATAAGTTAAATAGAATGTTGTTAACTCTTATCCATGGGCATGATAGCAAAGTTGTTGAGGAATCATACTGGCTTTCAGCACCATATGTGAATCTGAAAAAGAAAAGAAAAAGGTTTATATGTTAGTATCCAGAGCAAGTTAATTTTAGTTCCTTTTATAAACTAATTTAATATTAAAAGAAGGTCAACTTATAAGGTCACCTCGACAGAATGATTTTTTTGTTTCGATGTCGAATTCACAGCGATGCCACCATTTCTTTTCACATATGCTGCAGTTGATCAGCTCATCGTGCCAATACAGCGCAATGACTGGTCTTGCCTCGAAGTCTCTAATCATGTGTTGGAATGCGGAAGACGATATAGGTTCGTACAACCAATCATGTGTTGAACTAATGAAATATCGTGGTACTTTGGGTCCAAAAAAGAGGGTGCCGTTTCTAGTCTTGTGGCAGGTGGAAGGAAGCACAGTAACCTGTGTATCAGCCCAAGCAACATAGATGAAGTGGCCTTCAGACCCGAGGCACAAGATAGGACCAGCTAAATACTCATATTCTGAGAAAGAGGTGAGCACGTCTGAGCAATTAAACCAACTGACATCTATCCGAGAATGATTAAAGAAGAGAGAGCCGGTTACATTGGGCTCGGCAATTTGAGACCATGAACAATTAAGGGTCCACGTGTGTCTTGTTATCGCAAGCATTGAGTTTTTGTAATCTATTGATGTCACGTTGTAGTCACCAGAATAGGGGAGGCTTAACACCGTGTTGCCGCCTGAGCAAGAGAGGATGAGGGTGTCATAGCCACAGTGAGGTGCATGGGTGTTGAGCCTTAATGGGAACCTTATTATGGGTCCATTCTTGCTGCATCTTAATGGGCGACAATCTTTCAAATTAGTTTGTTTTCCAAGCACCAGAATTGTAGAAGTGTAATAGGAGATTAAGAGTGTGATTGCAAGTATATATGTCAGTGGAGCCATGTGAGGGGAGAACAACCTAGACAACCAAAAGGGAGACGAGAAATAGAGAATGGAGCGAACAGAGAATTGAGCAGTTGAGATTATCTTAACTTGTTAAGGATTATCTTTTTCCATATATACCTTATCATCAGTAGTTGAGACTATTTAACCAGTATCTTCCCTAAAAACCTTAAATTTTCTAAAAAAAAAAAAAATTCCTTCATATGAAATCATCATTTGTTGGAAATTATTCAAAGATATTATATTTTAAAAGAGCACGGTATTTCTTGTATATATGTCATATTCTTATAATTTTCGGCACACTTTTTTTTTTTAAGAAACCCTGATAGAGGCTATCAGGTTTCGGCTTATTTTTATTATCTTGAAAGTTTGCCACATATTTTTATTTCTGGACATTATTCTTAACATGAAAATACAGATCAATCTCCACAAAAAAATACTATTATAAAAATATCAATTAAAATTGCAGCATAAATTCCACAAAAATTATAGAAAAAGTACAACATTAAATTAAAAAAAATTAGTGTCATTTTTGTAACTATTTTCGAACTTAAGAATGAATCGGTGTATTATCGGTGTATTCAGTCAAAAATTGAGAGCCTAACAGAGGTCGTTGTTAAACTTAATGTTCGGTGCAATAATTTGAGGGTGCATGCGGCATTAGTTATTACTTATTACAAATTTAATTAGATAATTGTGGTAAAACTCTAACGCCATGTATATTTGTGGTTTAAAGGGAAAGATTTAGGAGCTCACACTGTGCTAAAACTCTGCTATGTCATTTTTTATGCTGAAAGAGGCAGCAAATTGATAATTAGTCACTCCTTAGTGGTCCCCACCATGTACATATATCTTGTGGGTGCAAACAAGGTGAAGACGAGAAGGCCTTATCGGCAAACGTTACAATGTTAGCCTTTAATCGTTACAACAAAGACTCAGACTGAGAGAGAAATGCGAAGACTCACTCGGTCTTCGGAGAGAATTTTCAGAATTAGCAGTCTATTATTCCTTTAGAAGAATTTTCAAACGTATTAATTGTGATGCGACGACATTTCTTGATAAGTATTTTTTCCTTAGTCCTTACATTTTAAGCTTGTTTCTGTTGTCTCTTTGGTTTTTCTTATATAGAGTTTGATTTTACCACTTATGGCTAACTGCATATATACAATATGTTACAAAGACTGCTGATTCTGAAAATTCTTTCTAAGAATTTGAGTAGAAAATCTTTCTATTTTGACAGGGCTATTAATTAGCGGGGATAGCTTTCGATCCTGCTTGATTTGTAGCAAAAAAACAAAGATAAAATAATAAAATACGTCAAAAATATTGCACGGTATGGATCTGTGTATAAGCCCAGGCCACATAGATGAAGTGGCCTTCAAACCCGAGGCACAAGATAGGACCGGCTAAATACTCATCTTCTGAGAAAGAGGTGAGCACGTCTGAGCAATTAAACCAACTGACATCTATCCGAGAATGATTAAAGAAGAGAGAGCCGGTTACATTGGGCTCGGCAATTTGAGACCATGAACAATTAAGGGTCCACGTGTGTCTTGTTATCGCAAGCATTGAGTTTTTATAATCTATTGATGTCACGTTGTAGTCACCAGAATAGGGGAGGCTTAACACCGTGTTGCCGCCTGATCAAGAGAGGATGAGGGTGTCATAGCCACAGTGAGGTGCATGGGTGTCGAGCCGTAATGGGAACCTGATTATGGGTACGTCCATTTTTGCTGCATCTGAATGGGCGACAATCTTTCAAATAAGTTTGTTTTCCAAGCCCCAAAATTGTAGAACTATAATAGGAGATTAAGAGTGCGATTGCAAGAATATGGGTGAGTGGAGCCATGTGAGAGGATCAGAAAAACCTAGCTAGAGAACCAGAGGGGATTTACATAAGAGATATGGGGGGATCTCCATTTTTTTTTAACTTTTTTATATTTATATATAATTTTTTATATAATTTAGAGTAAAATATTATGGTACTGTGTAATTGATCTCTATATTTTGAAGAAAAATTTTATATGATTGACCTTCATATGTATTTGACCCCTATAGTTTGAAAGTCTGGCTCTGCTCCCGTAGAGAACCAAATGGGAAGACGAGAAATAGAGAATGGAGAGAACAAAGAATTGAGCAGGATCCAATACGGGTCAGATGAGGTATTTTTCTATCTGTGTTCGTTCAATAATAGTTTTATTTACATACTATATATCTCAAGTTGTTAAGAATTTTATTTTTCCATATATACCTTGTTGAGATTTAAAGTTGTATTAGGGGTTATATTGTAAAAGAGTAATTATACAAGAGTAGAGGGACCTATATGTAAACGGGTATATATATATATATATACCCAACTGTTGAAATAAACAATTAGGTTTTGAATCACTTTTTGGTATCAGAGCACAGCCGCACCCCCCTTCCCTTCGTTCTTCTCTGTCCGCTCCTCTCTTCCCTCCCGTCTAGGCTACGCGAATCAAAGGAGAAGGTCCGCCTCCACCAACCTTCGTTCCTCTCTTCCGCCAGCACACACCAGAGGCGGAGGCACCCTCTCAGTCACCCGCGTGGGGGGGTCGTTCCCCACAGCCCCATGAGGGGTGAGAGTTGATGGGCTGCAGTTTGGTCCAGCGAGAAAAACTGGAACAGCGGGGTCCAGTTTGAGCAGTTTTTTCGCGTGCTACAGTAACGGGTTCGCGTGCTACAGTAACAGATTCGCATGCTACAGTATCGGTGAGCAGTAACGGGTCTACAGAAGGATCCGCATGCTACAGTACCGCGATCCGCATGCTACAGTACCGTGAACAGTAAAGTGAACAGTAATTCCAGACAATGAGTTTTTGCTATTGTGTTGTTTGATGTAACTTGTGTGATTTGGTGAAGAAGGTCGAGATCAAGTCGGATCAAGAAGAGGACGGAAGTCACGTATAGACTTGGATCCTCGTGAGTGATCAATGGAGAAGCTTATCGAAAAGCTAGAGTCAGAGGATGTGAAGACATTGGTTCAGTTCTTGAGAGACTCTAAGGGGGTGAATACCTCGATATCGGGCCAACCACAGACGAAGTTGGATCTCCCACCAGTGGACATAAAACTTGATGGACCAGGGACTTATCTGAGCTGGTCACGACGGATCATATGGGCACTTCAGGGTAAGCGCCTCGATGGGTGGTTGACAGGGGAGAAGAGTGAGCCAGCACAGGACACAGCTGAGCGGGAGGATTGGAGATCCACACATGCGCTACTGTGTACCTGGTTGCTCAACTCGATGGTACAATCGATCTCTGTGACAGTTGATGGCCTCCAAAGTGTGCCGGATATATGGGCCAAACTGAAGAGGACCTATGCGGGGACAGAGAACAATATGCGAGTATTCCAGATTCAGAACCAGATAGATGAGGTGGTTCAGGGAGATAGGACGATCCAGGAGTATGCCGTAGATCTAGAGAGACTATGGGCAGACTATGACCACTTCTCGCCGAGGAAAAGTTGCAATGATCCGGAATGCAAGAAAGATGAGAGCTTCCATCAAGGAAGGACTATGCGATTCTTGAAACATCTCAACCAAGCATTCGATCAGAGGAGATCAGTGCTCCTTGCTCAAGCGAAGATCCCCCCACTGGACGAGGCAATTGCGGCTATGATGCAGGAGGAGAGTCGCATGAAGTTGCACTCAGAAACTAATGGAAGTGCGGGGATGCGTTCAGCCTTGACAGTCTCGAACTCAGGTATGACGGGAGTTCAGGGGGAGACTCGCAAGTGCTACAATTGTGGAGAAGTGGGGCACCTGAGCAAGGCTTGTCCTAAGCCACCTAAGGAGAGAGAGACAAGTGGGCGAGGACAGTCTGGAGGTCGTGGCCGTGGACGTGGGGGCCGTAGAGGAGGCAGAGGTGGAGGCTACCGGGCACATCTGATGGTAGATCCACCGGAGGAGGAGGAGACAGGCTTCGCTGGCTTCACTGAGGAGGAGCATGAGCTCTTCGAGATGCTGAAGAGAAAGCAGAGAATGGTAGGTGATGGGGGAAAGAGGAGCATGTCAGACGAGACATCCACATCTGACACCAGGGGTAATTTTGCTTCTTCTTCTTATTCCGCCACAGGTATTGCACATGCTCTTGCCTCTAGACCTCCCACCAGAGCACTAGAATGGATCATAGATTCTGGTGCATCTCGACATGTGACAGGGGCTTCTAGTGAGTTCTCTTCTTATACTCACTTGAGCACTCCAGAAAGTATTCAGACAGCGGATGGCACAGCCCAGCCTGTGGTTGGTAAGGGTATGGTTAAATGTACCGATTTAGTGACTTTGTCCAATGTATTGCATGCTCCCTCATTTCCAGTGAATCTATTGTCTATCAGTGCTATTATCCTCCAACTAAATTGTGTTGTTTCTTTTGATATTCCCAAGGTGATCTTCAAGGAGAAGGGGACGGGCCGGAGACTTGGAACTGGCACTTGGCATAGAGGATTGTGGTACATGGATAGAGAGGGGATAGATTCAGCGCTGACATCCTTAGTAGAGAGGGCAGGAGTAAGAGGTTCTGGGATGACTGTAGAGGAGGTGTTACTACGGCATCATCAGCGTATGGGGCATACTTCATTTACTGTCTTAAGTCTGTTGTACCCTTCATTGTATGAAAGGGCAAATAAAGAAAAGTTAGTTTGTGAGGCTTGTGAGTTAGGGAAACACACCAGAAGCTCTTATCGTAGCTCTGAAAATAGGAGTTCTGGGGTTTTTGATCTTATTCACTCTGATGTATGGGGGCCTTGTCCGGCAAATACAATTAATGGTTATAGATATTTTGTGACTTTTATTGATTGTTTTTCTCGTGTTACTTGGCTGTATTTGATGAAAAATAAGAGTGATGTGCTCACTTGCTTCAAAGACTTCCACAAGGCGATTCAGACTCAATACGGTGCAGTAGTGAAGGTATTGAGATCTGATAATGGGACAGAGTACACCAACAGGGCGTTTGGGGAGTACTTGTCTGCACAGGGGATACAGCATCAGACTACATGTCCATATACACCGGCACAGAATGGGGTCGCAGAGAGGAAGAACAGACACCTTTTAGAGGTAGCCCGGTGTATGATGATATCGATGAATGTCCCGAAACACTTGTGGGGGCAAGCGGTCTTGACAGCTGCTCAGCTGATCAACAGACTGCCCTCGAGGATATTGGATTGGAAGTCCCCTTGTGAGATGTTAAAGGGTGATAATGGAGGAGTTCTCCCTTTGAAAGTGTTTGGTTGTGTGTGTTTCGTAAAAGACAACAGACCAACAGTGGGGAAGCTGGACCCTAGAGCAGTCAAATGTGTCTTTGTAGGTTATTCTCCAACTCAGAAGGGGTACATGTGTTGGAGCCCAGTAGAGAAGCGGGTGTTTGTCAGTATGGATGTGACTTTCCGCGAGTCTGAGCCATACTACCCCTTGAGAGTGACCTCACCCTTTGGTGACTCGCCAGATAGTGGAGAAATAGGGCGAGAGGGGGAGAAAAGTGAGGGTGAGAGACCGATTCAATTAGAGGGTCCTGTTTTGAGAAAAGAATCGGCTGAGAATAGGCTGCAAGAAGAAGAGGAAAGTGAGGTAGAAGGAGTAGAAGAGGGAGGAGAAGGAGAAACTCAGGCTCAGGGGGAGTTGAGGGTGTACCAGAGGAGGAGAAAGGTGAATGTACCTATGTCTACACCACTCATGCCAAGTTCCTTGTCCTGTCCTTCTCCGACTCCTGAGACACCTACACCAGACACCACAAACTCAGGTGATATGTTTCCTCTCTCTTCCACACAGACATTAAGGAGGACATCTCGCAGTAATGCGGGAAATCCTCCTGATCGTTTTGGCTTTCCACATGAAATTGACCAGTCTATGAATTACTCTAACATATCACCTGAATATGGAGCATTCATTGCATCTTTGGACATTGTCTCTATACCCAAGTGTTGGCAGGTAGCAAAAGGGGACCCAAAGTGGAAGGCAGCAATGCATGAAGAACTGAGGGCACTCGACAAGAACCGCACATGGGAGTTAGTGCCACTACCAGCTGGGAAAAGGGCAGTTGGATGCAAGTGGGTCTTCACTGTGAAGAAAAACCCAGAGGGACAGGTCGAGCGCTACAAGGCACGCTTGGTGGCAAAAGGGTACAGTCAGACATATGGCATCGACTATGATGAGACTTTTGCACCTGTAGCTAAAATGAGCACCGTCCGGACTTTGATCTCTCTGGCAGTGAATGGTGGGTGGAAACTACACCAACTAGATGTGAAGAATGCATTTCTTCATGGGGATCTAGTGGAGGAGGTGTACATGGATATACCACCAGGATTTGGCACAGATGAGACAGTTGGCAGGGTCTGCAGATTGAAGAAGTCTCTTTATGGGTTAAAGCAGTCTCCTCGAGCTTGGTTCGACAGGTTCAGGAGAGCTATGATAGGTATGGGATACCAGCAGATCAACGCCGACCACACTGTGTTCTTTCGACGAAATGGGGGCCACATTACTATGCTTGCAGTATATGTGGATGACATGATCGTCACAGGAGATGATGAGAAGGAGATTGCTCAGCTCAAGGTGAGACTGGGCAAAGAGTTCGAGGTGAAAGATCTCGGCTTGCTTCGATACTTCCTTGGGATCGAGATTGCTCGAGAAGCAGAGGGGATTATTCTTTCTCAGAGAAAGTACGCACTAGATCTACTCACAGAGACAGGTATGTTGGGGTGCAAACCTGCAGTGGCACCGATCGACCAAAGGTTCAAGCTGAGTGCAGAGGCCGGAGAACCAGTTGATCGTGAAAGGTACCAGAGATTGGTAGGCAGGTTGATATATCTGAGTCACACGTGTCCCGACATCTCTTTTGCAGTGAGCGTGGTGAGTCGCTACATGCATGATCCGAGGAAGGGTCATATGGATGCGGTGTACCAGATTTTGAGGTATTTGAAAAGTGCCCCTGGAAAAGGACTGATATTCAGGAAGAATGGTCATGTGAGCATTGAGGGCTACTGTGATTCTGATTGGGCTAGCTGTGCCGATGATAGAAGGTCCACCTCAGGTTACTGCATCTTTGTAGGAGGCAACTTGGTCTCTTGGAAGAGCAAGAAGCAGTCTTTGGTGGCAAGATCGACAGCAGAAGCAGAGTACAGAGCTATGGCCTTGGGAGTTGCAGAGTTGCTGTGGCTGAAGAGTATGTTGGTGGAGCTAAAGATGGATCAAGGAGACAAAATGAAGTTGTGGTGCGACAACAAGTCAGCCATCAGCATTGCCAACAATCCAGTGCAACATGATAGAACCAAGCATATCGAGATCGATAGATTCTTCATCAAGGAGAAGTTGAACAGTGGACTACTAGAGTTAGGTCATGTTTCAACTAAAGACCAGGCAGCAGATTGTCTGACGAAAGGACTCAATTCGTTAGACTTAGCTAGAGGTTGTGACAAGATGGGCTTAGTGGATATCTTTCGCCCATCTTGAGGGGGAGTGTTGAGATTTAAAGTTGTATTAGGGGTTATATTGTAAAAGAGTAATTATACAAGAGTAGAGGGACCTATATGTAAACGGGTATATATATATATATATATACCCAACTGTTGAAATAAACAATTAGGTTTTGAATCACTTTTTACCTTGTCATCAAATGTTAAGATTACCAAATCCAAAAAATTTACCTTCTACCGTTAATGGTCACTCCGAAGAAAATGCTTTATGGCAATCATCACTACCAAACCACTATTTAAAAACATAAAAAAAAACTCAAATTTTCTATAAAATTTCTTTCATATGACACCATCATTTGTAGGAATATTATTCAAAGTTATTCTATTTGATAAAGACCGCCGCATTTCTGGACATATTCCTTAATTAACTTAAAAGTTTGCCATTATTTTTATGTTATAGATATCGGTCTTAACATGCATATATGGATCGATCGGCCAAAAAAAATATTATACATATATCAATTAAAGTAGCAGCTTAAATTACAACAGAAAAATAATTATACAGAAAAAAAAAACACACAACATTGAAAGTTAAAAATCAAAATTAGTGGCATTTTTGTAAATTTGTATCCAACATTTCTCCAACAAAAAATAGTTTATAATTGACAAATGAATGGGTGTGTTCTGTCATAAATTGGGAGCCAACAGGCCACAGAGGTCTTTGTTAAACTTAATATACGGTGCAATAATTCAAGGGTACTAGTGGCACTAATAAATACAAACTTATTATATAGCTGTGCTAAAAGTGTTTGGCTGTGGGTAAGGAATTAGGATTATTTTTGCTGGTTTTTTTTGTGATTATCGGCAAAAGTTACAAGTCACAACCTCAGCCTTTAATCGGTATAACGAATAGGCAGACTGAGACTCACATTGAGAACAAAATGTAAAGACTCACTCGGTCTTTAGAAAGAATTTTCAGAATTAGCAGTCTATTATTTCTTTAGAAGAAGACTCGTATTAATTGTGATGTGACGACAATTCTTGATGAGAAATTTCTCCTTAGTCCTTACACTTTAGCTTGTTTTGAGTTGTCTGTTTTGTTTTCTTATACAGAGTTTGATTTTACCACTTATAGCCAACTTCATATATACAATATGTTACAAAGGCTGCTGATTCTGAAAAGCAAGGTTCCCTATCCTGCCACATGAATGCACTCTGAATTAATTCAATGCTTGGAAACTGTTGTACTTTATTTTTCAAATCCATTCATTGACCAGTATAGCATCAAATGAGAAGAATTTTACCCTTTTCTCAAAATAAAGAATTTACCAATAGTTATCTCTCTTACAAATTGGTGCGCACAAATTTTTATCTTTATTCAATCTCTGATGCGCTCTGCATTAATTCAGTGCTTGAAAACTATTGTACTTCATTTGTATCTTTATTATGCGTGAGAATTAGTGAGTAAATCAAGAGCGCGAATGTACAAAATACATCACTAGTGTTGCAAACAAGTTCTACAACAAAATTGAGAACAAGTCGATATTGCATTTAAGGATATTTCAATAAGAACACAACTAGCACCATCCAGCAATTTATTAACACATTTCTATAAGTCAGCAAGTAATTACATAAACTAAATGCTAAAGCTATGGAGAAAGAACAAGAAAGGTGAAAATTAGAGAAAGTTAGCGCTTCCTCTTGAGAGCCTTCCATTGCTTGAGGATGTACTGTATGACCTCCTTGAGAGATGCCTTGCGCCCCTCCTTGTAGTTCCACAGCTCTGGGATGGTGTAACGGCCACTTGGATTGTACTCATTCATCTCCAACAGAGCGGTTGTCACTGTTTTGTACACCTCCTCCCCGAACTCCTCCCTTAGTGCTCTTAGTTTCTCATCATCCTCTTGAATCACCTCCTACAAATCAAACCAGTTATACAGTTTGCAAATATAAAATGCTCGCCAGCAACAAATGGTGTCAGTGAGATGGTACCACTCGTACCAGTAATTCAATGAATGGTTTTTGTAATAATTTGAAGAGTTGAAGTTGCAAGATACAGATACTGTGAAATTGAATTTGAGGGACACCACTATCAATGATGCAACAAACTTGATAAAAACCTAGCTACTACATATCTACTCAGCCAGATGTGTTCAGTAGCTGAGGTTATGCATGGATGGCGTCCTATTGGTTTTTATTAGCTGTGTTTAATTTTCAGTAAATTAGTTGTTAATGTAATACTTTACGAATTCATATCCTCTGCACTAACGCACTGTTTGAGTTTAGATCTGATCCGTTCGTTACATACTAGCACAAATCTTAATGGGACCCCGTGCATTACAGACATGGGTCGGATAGGCCCGGATTCTGATCGGACGTTCTGGAGCTAAAATCAAACTTTACTGGTCATGCAATTGGGCTTGTTGCCTTTCTCAAAAAAAAAAAAAAAATTTAACCTGTGCTTTGTCACTGACAGTGACAATCTTGAAGGGGTGCCACTCTGGGTTCTTCAGTTCATCTTGCCATTTGGAGCTTATCACGGCAGCTTGGATCTCAGCATCTCTCTTCGGAAACTTGCGCTTGAACGCCTCACGAATAGCCTTATCATCAATCTCGCCCATTCTTTTGATGCCAATCAATGCCCGACTAGTCAGCATGTCAGGTAATCCCTGCATCAGCAAAAAATTCCATTACAAAAGGTGAATAACTAAAGCATTTATGGAAGAAAATAAAATTGAGCTTGTTACAAAAAGGACTGGTCTCTGTATGGTTTGGATGTATGGTGTTTTGATAACTGTCGGTTTCTTGGTATTGTGGATGTTTACTTGGGTTACTTTTACTGATACTGTTAGGTAAGTAGTTAGGAGTAATATTTTTAGCTTTAATGATCCTTCTTTTCAGTTTTATTCTACTGTTTTTTTTCGCTATTATAAAAAAAAAAAAGAGTGATCTTACAGAGATAAGCTCCTTTCTGGCTTCCTGTAACTCATCGTTGCTTTTCCTCTCTTTCACAACTAGGGTTTGGTTCAAGGCCTCCATGTCTTCCATCTCGTCGATTTTCTCATTCAACTCACTAGTGAGTTCATCCATTTTCGCCTGGACTGACGAATCCTCGTCGCCTCCCATGTGCTTCATCACTTGAAGTTGCCCCTTCAGTTGCTGGATCTCTAACTCCAGTTTTTGCTTTGCATCTAGTTGCTTCTCCAGCTGAAGAATCTTCTTAAGTGCATCCTCCTTCTCCCTCTGCAAATTAATCAATAGACAGATTTTAATTTAAGGGTAAAATAAATTTTGTTCGGGCCTTGCCACCCGTGAAATTGCATGAAATAATTAGTGATTGCAATTGACTACTATGCTGTCATTCAATAATCTAAACACTACCGTACCTTATGCTCCTCAACCAACCTGAGCACATTTTCATCAGATTTCTTTTGCTCCTTCTCCGCCATATCAAGGGAACACATGGCTTTCTACAGAAAAAAAATAATAGCAATAATAAGAGAAATTTACAAATTTGTTGGTAACCAATGAATACAAACAGCTTTATTTTAAAACATCGGAGGAACACGTGGCTTTTGCTAAGAAAGGAGTGCTACTGGAGTTTCCAGTTTCCACCAATGATAATAAGAGGGGTCAAAAAGCTAGTAATGCTTTAATAATTATACTCAATAATTTAACCTGACCAAGATAATGCTTGAATAAATTTAACTCATACCCTGTTTTTCTCTTCCTCCAGCTTTCTCTTGTCAATGCTATTTTGGTTGGCCATTTTGTTTATCTGCCGAGACCTCTCATCTAACTCCTTTCTCTTGTGTTCCAGCTCCAACGCCAACGACTTGTTCTCCTCAATTATTTTTCTTGAATGGTCCTGAGCCAGCTGCTGCATCTTCTTTATCTCTACACATTGCATAACGATAGAATGTGATTATAGTATAAATTGACAAAAATAAATACATTGTTGAAACAGTGGCGAAGCCAGGAATTTTGCCAGGGGTAGGCGAACATATATGGAAGAACATATATAATTGCAAAAAAAATTTCAACATAACAAAAATTACAACATCAATCAAAATAAACAAGAAGTCAAGATAATTAGAGTCTTTAACTAAAACCCTAAAATGCGTATAAGTGTGTAGGTGAATCCTAGGCACTTTGTAGAACCCTTGAACCGGCCTCACAACACCATACCAGGCTCACCTTGTACATATGACAAGGGGAGAGCCAATGGTACCCTTACTGGTACAACATACCCTCTAAAAACAGTCAAAAAGAAAATAAAGTGCTAAACCTAGCTACAGGTCTTGAAATGTCCCAAGATTGTGCACATAGATAAAGCATGACATGCTAAGCATCACTATACCAAATTTTCCAATTAAAGGAATTTTGGTGATTTTAAATCGATTTTTGAATCTCAGCTGACAAAAACAAAAACTGTGTCAAACACTGTGAGCTGGCATATGAACTGCCCCTCACAAATACGTGAATTATACGTGACTCCTGACATTAATAATTTTTGATACTTTTGTGGCATATAGCACATGAGGTGACCATCATTTCTATATAAAGAAATAAAAATTTGGTTAAGCCAATTGCTCACAGTAATTTTCTAAAGGTCAGCTGTTCAGAATGGGCAAAACAGTCAGCACTAGTCAAACTCTATGCCAAACTCAACAAAATAAACATGTAAAAATTGCAGAAAAATTGTAAATATGTTTAAAGGTCCCAAGGACATTACTACATGCTTTAAACATGGTCTCATACACAAAAATCTGGAAATTGAATCAAAAAGGTGAAGAAACAGAAGCATAGCACAACATGAAACTGTGTTATATGATAAAAACCTATCCAAATACATGACAGAGAGAGAATTCAATGCCTCAACTCCTTGAACTTGACATAGACATGATTAATTGAGGGCTAGATTGAAGAAAGACTGAAAGAGACATGTAAAGTAAAGGGAAAGGGCACCAAGCCCTCTAAGCCCTCGAAACCTGACCTCTGTCATGCAAAAATGTCATGAATTGACCATCTAACTGGAAATCAAGACTAGAACCATGGTTATCAAGCTCTGGCGATGACATATGCAAGA
The DNA here is from genome assembly GCA_028015225.1 of Carex myosuroides. NCBI lineage: Eukaryota > Viridiplantae > Streptophyta > Magnoliopsida > Poales > Cyperaceae > Carex > Carex myosuroides. The sequence goes on from CM051471.1 coordinate 4,170,257, forward strand.
AATGCCAATAAAAAACATGAAGAAATCACCCAGAATATAATCATACCAAACAAATTAATTTATACCAATTCGATCACAACACATCAAAACAAAACCTCATGTTACGCACTAAAATATTTCAAATTTGTTCAGAAATCAGAGCCTGTCAAATCGCGCACAGTTGGTGATCGAAGTTTTTTTTTTCGCTCACATAATCGCGCACAGGCGTCTCCTCTATGCTGAGGCGGTAGGTTTTTTTTCTTTTTTTTTTATTGATCTCTGGGCTGGAAATGACAAAAGTTCTGGACCAGGGGTAGGCAAGCCCAAAATATAAACTGATCCAAAAAAAAAAAAAATTACAGGGGTAGGCAAATGCCTACCCCTGTTACATACTACCTTCGCCACTGGTTGAACCTAATCATTATAGACAGACATGCATAAAAGAGCAAATGGTTTCTGGTTTGTACGATAAAACTGGGAAGAAGTTTAACATTCACCAAAACTAACCCCTAATCCCCTAGTTTTGGCTTAAAATGAAATAGTAAAACACACAAGTGCACATAATAAAGGATAAATGAACGAGTTGCTGACCAGCATTGTAAGCAACAAACAGCTGCTCTCTCTGCTCCATCATATTACCGAGGGACAAGGTGGTCTCATTGTACTTGCACTCCAACTCAAGCAAGTGCTGGTTCTTCGCATCAATCTGTTTTGCCAGGTCAGTAACCAGCTGATTCGTCTTGCGGGCCTCCGCTACTGACAGATCATTGACCGTTTTCAGGTCACCATTTTTCCTCAGGTGATCCGCAATGGGGCCCACACCACTATAATCATCCTCTCTTGCAACCCATGCATAAATATCACTTGTATTGGACTTCCTCTGCTTCCAGTCCCTCTTGCCGAGCCTCTCTGCCTCAAAATGGTTCTCAAAGGACATAGCGTCTTTAAAACCATTCCAGTCCTTTGAAAACTCGATAATACAATTCCCAGTATGCCCTTTGTAATTCCAAAGGGAGTGAACCCTGAGAGGGTTAAACCGGGAAAGTTGCTCCTTGAGCCGGTTTCCACTCTCGCCAACATGCCTACCGTCTTTGAATTCAGTTGCCACATTGACAACTACACCTTTCCAGGGCCAAACAAATTTCTCATCCCTGTCTCGTGAAGGAGGAGCACGCGGTTCAAACACCACCATCTGAAGAGAGAGTGAGGGGTCCGCAAGGTCACTCCTCATGTATTTGGCAAGGGCTCGGTGTGTGGCCTTCTCTTTTGCTTTCCTGTTGGATGCACCAATCCCAGTGGCGTGTTGAACGAGATCCTTGAAGTTGTAGGCCTGTTTCTTCTTGCCAGTGCAGAAGGGGCACTTGTAAGCACTGTCCCCACACTTCACTGTAAACCCTCCTTCCTTCAGTTTAGAATATGCTTTCTCAGCATAGTCGTCAATCTCAGATTCACTGACCTCAGATTCTTCCGAGTCACTATGTGCCATCTTACCAGAGAGAATGAGACCTAACAATGACAAAGATATAAGGGGGGGTTAGATTCTCATCAGAAGCTAAACCTGTTAGAATTGAATTGATTTAAGTTTGCATGTCAACTACCATCTATACACAGGTCTGCTTTTTTATTAATGTTTAGTGCTCTATGATGGGCCATCTGGAAATACAGGAATGAACTCTGCTTCAATTCAGGTACGAATATAGTTAAACCAGCAAGGCATATCATATTACTTATTATATCTTTGATGCACTATTGGACAGGGCATGTTAAGAAGAGGGTGAAAGATGCTACTCAGCTTTGGCTTCCTGAGAAAATTGATGAAGTGCCTCTCAACATATGGGAACCAGAAGAGGGCCAGATGGTTACTTATCATTGAGGAGGATCAGTTTCACCATGACGACAATCCAACACAACATAGTTGCAGTTTCTAGTTTAGAAATTGTCTTAGAATACCTCAGCCCAGTGATGTGGCTTAGAAATGTAGTTAACTCTTTAATTAGATATTTGCAAGAAGATTGTAATAAATGTCGCTCTGTAATATGGTATGTCAGAGCAAGAATCTTATGGTTTAGGTTAGTGTCAGTTTGCATGGGTGAAGTTTTGATGCAGTGAGATATCACTGAAAACAAACAAGGTCCTGTAAGTTAACTGTTTGGTTCTTTTAATAGAACGGGCTTTAAGCCTTTTTTTCAAAAAAAAAAAAACCATTACCAGAGAGAATGATTTATCATCAGAAGCTACAAATCAGTACCTGGAATGAGGAGAAGAAGAGAGATTGTCGGAGGTTCTCAGAAGCTACAATCGTTGATAGTGCCACAGTTTTGATCGACGAGAAGGAAGGGCACAAGCGTCTCCACCTTGCTCCGGCCTTCCGATCAACTTCGTTTCGGCGTCATTTTGAGAGGAAAATGTCGCGCCGACTGAAATCGTCTCCCTCGCTTTGCTTCCGATCAGGCAACAAGGGTTTAGCTAAGTAGAGTGGAGAATGGTTGATCAGGTGATTAGAGTCGAGGGGTTTTAGCGAGTGCGTATCCTCTGAGATATATAATATTTTGAGTATTGAGATTCGTGCAGAACGTATTTGAACAGTTGAGATTCCAAAAAGTCACGCAAAATATGAGATATCTCAGTTCTCAGAGGATGTGAATTCTGTTTTAGCTGAGAACGGTTCGGTTCCTCTGAAGTAACTCAAATTTGAATTTCATAGGATCAGAATCCGGGCCAATCAGGCCCGAGGTGGAATGCTCGGATCTCCTTTATGCCAAAATAGATCGGACGGTGCGCATCCAAACAAACATTTGTGCTACTTTAGAGATCCGAATTCTTTTGGCTTCGCGCCTTCGCCGAGGAAACTGTGAGCTGTGAGCATGTCAGGGGAATGTACGGCTCCCTTCAAGTAACATAATATTTCTGTTTAGATCGGAACCGTCCGATCAGAATCCGGGCCAATCCGGTCCGAAGTGGAATGCACGGATTGCTTCAATTTTCGTGCGGATTCTGATCGGACGGTCCGAATCTAAACATAATATTCTATTACCTTAGGTGACATGAATGAGTCCGTATTCTCTGACGTGACTGAATATTTCTGTTTAGAACCTGATTTTTTTCTTTTACACATGGCATTCCAGTTGGTGCACCGTTATACCTTCTGAGAAGTGGGTCCTAAATTTTTTATGTACACGGTATATGCATAGTGAAATTTGAAGGTGCATTCAATAGCTCCCGTTCTCACCGGATATTAACACAATAAAATATTTTTAACACAGCAGTTTTAGATTTTTTTTTTACTTGTGTGGATAAATTTGTTCTTAAATTTTCTTTAGATGTGATATTTTTTTATAATACATTTTCTTTATATTAATAGTCATTAATTATTTATTTTATTTCCATAATTAAATGTCTGATAAAATCTCTAAGAGAATGTTTTATTTTTCAAATTTGAGAAGTACAGCAACAAAAATCTTTATTTCTTTCACTACATGTCCTTTTGGCTTTCTCATTTTATTGATTATGTATTAGGTGGTCCATACCAATTTTATATTATTGAGTTTCGGAACAAAAAAAAGTACAAACTACATTCATAATATATTATCATATTCAATAAAATAAAATATTAGAAACTCTATTAAATTGAAGATACATACACTTCGCACTGAAACAAAAGTATTATAAGCTAACAGTTGTTTGATGGAATGGTTTTCTATTTATTATTTACAAATCATTTTTCACAATTTACAATTTCACTACAAGAATGTGACAGTATTCGCGAGAGTAAAAAGTGACTATTTGCGAGGGTATACCGACAGAAAAGTCCTTTATCGATAGAAAGATGTTTTTTCTATTAGCAACGGGAGTATCCGCGAAGTTATATTCTTGTAGTGAAAGGTCGTCCAATTAATCTGTTGTCAATAAACCCAAACCCAAATCTGTCCTTCCATTACAAGGAAACAATAGATATAGGATTCCAATTTTCCAAATCATACTATATGTTTTATAAAAAAGGAAAGTTAAATAGATACCGTCAACATTAATTAGAAAGTTATATCATTTCAAATCTTTTAAATTAGAAAGATATATATACCCACCAATATTTATGTCCTAAGAGTAAATTTATGCAATTTATTTGCTTTTACGGTTGAGAAAAAAATATTGAAATTTTCAAAGTTCTCAAGTCTACTTCAAGCTAGGCTATCATTTGAACAACGATAATTGCAATTAGTCCCAACTCAACAACGATAATTCAAAATGTTTAATTAGTTTCATTTTTCAAACGGTTTCAAGTAGTTTCTCTTTTATTTTTGCAAATATAGAATTACACGGTAAAAAAATAATTGTAATAATAAAATTACATATTAGCTTTTGATTCAAATACAAAATTTAATTAGTTATATATTCTTTTGTTTACTAGATGGAAATTGATAGGTCGGCAATTTCATTTGAATACGAGGTGGAAAAACTTGAATTACTCAATTTTTAAGTACGATATCCGTGAAGGTTTACATAATGGTGTTAGAGAATTTTATTCATCTAAAAAGATACACATTATCTATTTGTATTTCAAAATAAAAAAAATATGTGGTTTTACAATGTGATAAAGGTTGTAAATATCATGACACACGTGATGCGCCTATAAATGAAAGAGAGAAGAAGTCGGGAACACCTCGGATCAACTATCCTTTTAAAATTAAGAGTAAAAAGACAGATGAAAGTATTGAATAATTAAAATACATAAACTGTTAAGTCATTCTATTAGAATTTATGTTGTTAAAATAATTTTTTTAGAAGTAGTGATTTTTATTTTAGATCGTATGCTTTTTAATTTAATTTTTATATTCTACCTTTTATGTTTTGTTTGTTAATTTTATAGTTTGAAATTGTATGAATCTTAATGATTGTCTATTGATCGTATTTTAGTTGCAGAGATCTTCTATACTATGGAATCGATAGTATATTTTTCCGTATAATAATTGTGATTCTCAATTTTATAACATCCGGTAATTATTGTTATTACCCATTTAAAATACAATTTTTCTACTTAGTGTTGACAACATCCGATAACTTTTTAATTTAAAAGATTTGGATTAGGAATCCTATAACTTTCTAATTAATTAATTAATGTTGACGGTATTCATTAACTTTCATTTTTATGGAACTGAGTATGATTTGGAAAATTAGAATGGTATTTCTATTGTTTCCTTTTCTATGAAAGGACAGTTTGGTCTAAGAAAAAATTTCCTCTCACTTCAGATCTGCGCTAATTGGAATATTAGCTGTTAAAATCTGCACCCATAAAATATGCTCCTTGGCAAAAGAGGATGATATGTCTTATCTCGGAGAGAGTCAGGGGCGGACCCAGTGTAGTCCAGGGGGGGCAGTCGCCCCCCCTAGATTTTGAGTTTTAGTGGAAATTTATCGGTTTCGATCGACTCTGCCCCCCCTGGAATTTTTTTTGCCCCCCTCTGGACGCTTAATTTGTAATTCAAGTTAAATTTAGAGTTAAAATTGAAATAAATCTGTTGAATTTTGATTGTTAATTAGAATTATAAGTCAGAGCATGAGAAATTACAAGTCAAAGCATTGGAAAATATAAGTTAAAGCATTATTTTTTGTTGAGTACTCAATTGGTTAATGGATTTAAATCCGATTAAGTATTTAAACCCGATTCGATATTTTTTTGTTCCCCCTGACGAAAATCCTGGATCCGCCCCTGGAGAGAGTAGCTGTATGTGAGCTCTAGGTTGTCAGCTAGTTCTGTCTCAAAGAGCCAGGTCGTGAATGGGTTGTCTCGATTGTCGGTTTCCGAGATAGGAAAGAATTGAGGTATTCAGACTCTTTCCTATAATAATACCTCTCTTAGAAAAAAGTCAGTTTCTAATTCGGTTGAGTTTAGAGTCTTATACAGGTCATTTGACGATTACGTGGCTTGACAGATATCCGCATAATCATCAAATTAGAACAGAAAAGTCCGCATAAAGCGAGGATCTCCCCAACCCGAGCTCGTATAGGGCTCGCTCTAGGGAGATTCGTGAAACGGGCCTTGTTGGGCCGCCATGAGCCTTTTTTCCAGCTATTTTATGGGCAAATGTTAAATTCCCCCAGTTGCCCATAAATAAGAATCTATTGATACTGTGATACACCATGCCAATGAGAACAACAATCATCCAAATTATCAACAGATGCACCGAGCACCCTCTCAGGAAAATAAAAAATAAAAAATGGAAGGAAAAGGAACAAAATTAATTAAAGCACAACCGTGGAAATAGCTCCCTAAAAAGGAAAATTTTAGTTACACTCATTTCTCAAGTGCAATTGTGCAAACTACAAATTAACCTCTACCAAACCCCTTATCTCTATTTCCAGCAAACTTCTACTGCGGCCTTACAATCTCCACATGTTCCTCTAACAAATTAAATGCTTCCTCCCTAACTCATATATACTCTCAAGATATAAATACAAAACCTCGCATACTAGTTAAGCTATCCATCCAAAGTTCAAACCCTCAAAAATCACCAGAGATGAATTCCACCATCAGTTCCAAGCTTACATTTTATCTCCTTGCTCTCTTATTACTCCTCACAAATGTTTCTAGCATGAACATAATTGACCGATGCTGGCGTCGTCATCCGAACTGGGCAACCAACAGGCAACGGCTGGCAGTTTGCTCTGTCGGCTTTGCTGGAAAAATGAGAGGCAACCGAGGCGCGGGTGTCAGATTCTACTCGGTAACGGATCCACGTGATGACCCGATACGTCCGTGGCCCGGTACGCTCAGGTACGGTGCTACACTGCTTCGAGGAAAAGTTTGGATAACTTTTCGAAAAGACATGGTGATCACGCTCAAAAGGCCGCTTTTTGTCAAGAGCTTTACTACAATTGATGGTCGTGGCGCAAATGTGCAAATTGCTTATGGCTCTGGTATTGTGCTTCAAAGGGTATGTTCTTTGCATTTTTAGTGTGTTTTATATATATACATATTCATAGATTTGTTTCCTGATGTATATACAAAAAAATTAGCATATCAATTGTCGAAAATTTTTTAGTTATTACTACCTCAAATCTTCATAATTCGCACTTTATCACCGTTTGGTGCAAAATTCAAAAGTTACCACGTGTGCGCAGACCCAATCTGCCGAGTCTGCGCATCAAATCTCTGTTTTTTTTTGGCTTAATTGTTAACTGAAACAGAACAAAAAATAAAAAAAAGTCGGTGCATAGACCACGTCTGTGCACGTGCTAGTTTCTCAATTTTGGTCCAAACAGTGATAAAGTGCGAATTATAGAAGTTTGAGGTGGTAACTAAAAAAATTTCGATATCAATTGCAACAATTAAGACATGCATATTTTGATTTGATAGAACTAAATATTTCATTTATGTAATTAAGGTAAGCAATGTAATTATCCATGGTCTCCAAATTCATAACTGCCGAGCTCAACCAGACGGCCCGGTAGTGGCGCCAGGTGGCAGGATAGAGCAAATTGGGGGTGCAGATGGGGATGCGATTCGGCTTGTGAGCGCATCCAAGGTGTGGATTGACCACAACACACTGTACAACAGCAAGGATGGCCTCCTAGACGTGACACGTGGCTCAACTGCGATAACCATCTCTAACAACTGGTTCCGAGACCATGACAAGGTAATGTTGCTCGGGCATGATGACGGCTACGTACGGGACAGAAAAATGCGGGTCACACTCGCATTCAACCGGTTCGGGCCTAACTGTAAGCAAAGGATGCCCAGGTGACGTTCTTTTTCGCATCAAAATTTGAGTATTAAACATAGTAATGCAAATATAAATTAAATGATGATGATGTTTGTGGTACTAATGGTTTTTTTTTTCTTTTTAAATCTTATGTAGGATAAGGTATGGATATGCTCATATTGTAAACAATTTCTATGATGGGTGGATAGATTATGCCATTGGTGGAAGCATGGGTCCCAGTGTCAAAAGCCAGTCCAATCTATTTGTTGCTTCAAGTTCCACCAATAAAAAGGTTCAAAATTTAAATTTATTCACAACATTTAGTCTCCTTATATTGATATTATAAGTTTTTTCTTGCAAATATTTCTTCAAACAGAAAGGGTTTGGGGTTTAACACTGGTAATTTTTTTCAGGTAACATCACGAATTTCCAGTGTCGGTAATTCATGGAATTGGCGATCGGTCGGCGATGCGTTCATAAATGGCGCCAGTTTTAAGCAATCGGGAAGATGGATCCGGCCTCGTTACAGCAGAGAGCAGAGCTTCAGGGCAGAAAGCGTCACTAGAGTTAGAGCTTTAACAAGGAATGCAGGTGCAATTCTCTGCTCTGCTCGAAGTAGATGCTAAAGTGTCAATAAGGGAAGGAGGATTCTGTAATTAACTAGTCCATGACTCACATAAGATGTATAGTTTTGTGTATTTTATTTTTATGTTTAGTTTAAGGATACTGGAATTTTTAGGTAAAATTTGTTAAGAGCCTTGTACATTTTTTTCTTTGTTTAATAAAATTTTAGTAGGCATTTTGCCTGCTACTTCAAAAAAAAAAAATAGTTGCGAGTAGAATTAAATGGTGTTTTGTGGATTGCTAAAGTTAAGGCCAATTCAAGTTTAAGAACTTAGAAAAAAAAATGGACAGTCAAGTTACCATTTGATTTAGTGATTAAAAATAATATATATTTTTTTAAAGTCAAGAATTTGTTTTTCATTTTTATTTTCAAAAATATTTTAAATAGTTCAATATAACTATGCACAAATCTCTATCTTAGAAATGAAGATTTTTTGAAAAAAAAAAATAATACGTTCACATTCATATTCACAACCTTTATCTAATTGGCAATAAAGGGAAGTTAATATGATCTCACCTATTTCATTTAGCAACAAAATGTTACAAATGAATTAAAAAAAAATGTTACACCGCGCAAATTGATATATTTAGTATTTGTGTGAAGTTTAATTACTTTTTAATAGGACAATTTCAGTGTAAATTTAAATTTTATGATAAATCATGTACTTCATGGTTAAAATATAAACTTCAAAGAGATACAATGTTTATTTTATTTTTTCAGAAAGAAAGAAGAGTATTTTTGTTAGTTTACTTGTTAGAAAATGGAAACAATTCTAGATTGAATGTGACCGTATTGAAGATGAGTGGAGTGTTATATTTATGTGATGAGATCAAACATTTTGGAGATCAAGGATTCTAGACTATATAATGAAATTGCAATACAAACTTTTTTAATGTAAAATATACTAAATTTGATATATAATTGAAATGATTTTTTAAGACATGATGTACTTTGCAACTTGAATGTATGCTAGAATTACCCTTTTTTGTATAATTTATTTATCAAACTAGTTCAGATTACATATACAACCTAATATTTATTTTACTTATATGTAAATAATTTTATAAGCAGCATAAATGATATTCAATCTCTCTTGTAAATTTTGGTGAAGTAAAAAAGAGGGTTAATTGTGCCAGAAAATAACTGAAGAAGGCAATGCATGCCTTAATTGCTAAAGCATTGCATTTACATTTTTTTAGTATGTCTCAATTTACATATCATGCTATTTTTTTTCTATTTTTTTGCAATTAGCTTAAATTTGGTTTTCTTTGGGTGTGATAGGTTCGTTCTATATGTTAAATTTGATTACAGCGCCAATAAATTTTGCATCCAATGAAATTATGACAGGCCCTTCTCTAAAAATTTGGTGAGCTTTGGGTACAAATTGGGTACTCTGAATTTACCTAAATTTAGATTTTTGATTTGCATCAATTTGTATCAGTGCATTGCATAAATATGCTTATGTGATTTGCAGCAATTATGTTTGAACTTTTTTGTTAACACTTTCAGTTTCTATTATATACTTGATTAGGGCTAAAATGCTATGTTGGTTTTGTATCCCAATCATATCCTCCATCATTATTTTTGTTTTCAAAGTACAAACAGTTGATCTGAGCAGCTCAACATGATCTTTATATTAAAATGCGCCTTGAGGCCAAAATTTATTATTTTTAGAATTTTCTTACTAACTTTTTAGATAGGTATCAAATTATTGTTTTTCGATGGTTCAGAATCTTCTAAAAAGCAATAATTTTGTACATATCTAAAGAATAATAAAGTATTTCAAAAAATATAAAATTTGATCTTCAAGTATATTTTAGTATGGAGATTATATTGAGTGGTTCAGATCGACTATTTGGACTTTGAAAATAGAAATAACAACGTGGGACATGATTTAGGCACAAAACCGGTTAAAATGCAAAACATTTTAACCCTACTAGTTTTACGAAATGTGAATATACTTACATTTTATCAATCACAAATTATTGCTTCGTTCCCTTCATTTTGTTTAATTTTAAGCCACTTTAATCTTCATTACGGTAAAAAAAAAAACGATGGGTAAAAAATTAATGTATAACTTGCCGTTGCAAAAGAATAATAAAAAATTACCCATGCAAAATAATTATAAAAACAAATAATTTTTTTTAAAGCTACTGTTGCATCATTGGATGGTATAAACTATGAAAACATATTTTATTGAAATTCTAAACTAAGTTTAATTAACAAAAATTGAAAATAAAAATATTGGAAAAATATAGTCTTACGCCAGGGCCACAATTGAATGCTCAGAAATTATCGTAAAAAATTGTCTATGTTTTCAGTTTATGAACTAATTATCACAACCCACTAACCCAGGATTTCAAAAAAAATTCATTTTGTTTTTGAACAAATAGCCTATGGGTAGTTTCAGTTTGTCCAATATTTTTTTAAACAAATTATGAGCAAGACCAATTTTGGGGGTAAAGATTTTAACAGAGCAGTTTTGGCTTCATGCAGCTCCTTAACTATACATTCGAAACAGTACTTCATTTGGTCTATGCGCGGTACAAAGCTGAAACTACTCTGGACTTCAAATTTTTTTCATTTTTTTTAACAAATAGCCTATGGGTAGTTTTAGTTTGTCTAGTATTTTATTTAAAACAAATAATGAACAAGGCCAATTTTGGGGGTAAAGATTTTAACAGAGTAGTTTTGGCTTCATGCAGCTCCTTAACTATACATTCGAAACAGTACTTCATTTGGTCTATGCGCGGTACAAAGCTGAAACTACTCTGGACTTCAAATTTTTTTCATTTTTTTTAACAAATAGCCTATGGGTAGTTTTAGTTTGTCTAGTATTTTATTTAAAACAAATAATGAACAAGGCCAATTTTGGGGGTAAAGATTTTAACAGAGTAGTTTTGGCTTCATGCAGCTCCTTAACTATACATTCGAAACAGTACTTCATTTGGTCTATGCGAGGTACAAAGCTGAAACTACTCTGGACTTCAAATTTTTTTCATTTTTTTTGAACAAATAGCCTATGGGTAGTTTCAGTTTGTCCAGTATTTTATTTAAAACAAATTATGAGCAAGGCCAATTTTTGGGGTAAAGATTTTAACATAGCAGTTTTGGCTTCATGCAGCTTCTTAACTATACATTCGAAACAGTACTTCATTTGGTCTATGCGCTGTACAAAGCTGAAACTACTCTGGACTTCAAATTTTTTTTTTTTTTTTTTGAACAAATAGCCTATGGGTAGTTTCAGTTTGTCCAGTATTTTATTCAAAACAAATTATGAGCAAGGCCAATATTCGGGGTGGAGATTTTAACATAGCAGTTTTAGCTTCATGCAGCGCATGAGCTATCGGTTCGAAACAGTACTTCATATGGTCTATGCGCTGTACGAAGCTGAAACTCTTTTGGGCGGATCCGTTTAAAACTTCGTTACCCGACATGAACCCGACCCGACTGATGGCGCTCGTTGGTAAATAAATGATCGCCTGTTGCCTCGCTGACCGTTAAACCCCAACGAAAAGAAACGCAAAAATAGGCACAACTTAAGGAAAACAAAAACCGAACAGAGGAATCTTGCAAAGGGGCAAAAATCGAGCACCAAATTTGTGAAATTTGGTTGAATTGAATAATGGTCGGTCGGATTGAAAATGGGGTTCTTTGACGGCCTCTTTGGTTTTATAGTGGGGACGAAAGGTAGAGAAATGGAGGCTGAAGCGGATTGCGAACCCATCTCTGGCCTTTCCTCCATTGCCACCTCCGTTGTTCATCGATGTGCCAGGTTGCATTTCCTTATTGTCTCTTCCTTTCTTGATTGTTCTTGATTTTTAGTCTTTTTGAGAACAGTTTTTTTTTTTTTTTTCAATAGCAAAAAAGGTGGGTAAATTGTAGAAATCCTGTTAAGTTTCATGCAATTCTTCCCCTGGGAAACTTCAAATTAACAAGGTGTCTATATAGTTTCTTTAATTCTTAACAAGTTTTACATTTTATTTAGGCATCATATAATTGTAGTTCTGGACTTGTTATAATTTAGGGAATCCTTTTCAACTTCAGTCAAAAAAATTCAGAGGTAGGCCTAGAAAATTAAAGGACAATGTATTTGACTTATGTTCTAAAAAAATTAGGGAATATCTCACTAATGTTGGGTTTTTAATTTTTTATGCAAATACTGAAATGGTACTGCGGCAAGTGCAAAATTCCCTTTTTCTACTCTAATTATTTTTACATTACAGGATTCTAGGAATGCAAACAGAGAAGCTGGTGCAACTATTTGAAATTGAGTTGCCTGACAATGCAAACGAGCCTGAGAAATATGGGAGAAATCTACTGGTATACTCCTCCTACAAGGCTTTACATGAGGAGACCAAACGCATCGACTACTTGTCGGAAAAGGAATTTCGTATTCTGACTTATGATATAATGCTTGCTTGGGAAACCCCCAATGCCGAGGCCGACTCCTCAAACAAGGTCACCATTTTTCAAATATTAGTGTCTTTTTTTTTTAAATTATTCCAATAGCTTCTTTAGCATCAGTTAAAAAAAGGGAAATTTTATAAATTGACCAACTTTTTAACATTTTCAAGCAAAATGCCCCTCTTCTACAATTGCTTTTACAACTTGTTTCATTCTGAGTGTATTTTGTGTATTTTCCACAACAGGAAAGAAACAATAACATTAAGAGAGAAGTTGAGGAGGAAGAGGCAGACTCGTTATTCATTTCAAGTGCTACCAAAAATGCGATTCAGGTTATAAAGTCACCATCTTCTCTTCGTTCCTCGCTCTTTCTTTCTTTACTTAATGATTTGTTTCGGAAATTTTGAATGCAAGGCCATATTTCGAAATATTCCTGGTTGCATACGATAGTCATATCCAACAGATTTTTAAGCATTGGATCATAAATTGATAAACAGAATTCACAGAGAAACCACAGAAAAGTTAAAATATTGAACTAAGAACTGGAGGTGATGTGGTGATTAAATTCTTCATTATCATGGTATAACAAGAGTTTGATCTCTATAGATTTTTCTTTTGTTTAGGTCGATGGAAAGCAGACTGTCTCATCAGAAGCTTTTGCCAGAATTGCGCCCGCTTGCCCCATTTTAGCAGATCCAATCACAGTAAATAATTTATTCGAGTCACTGACGAGCTATTGCGGTGGTCGTCTCCATTTTCTCATATATGACAAGTACATCAAATACCTAGACAAGTATGAAATTTCCCTCTAACTTACGTAAAGATACAAACTTATATTACATGACCAACAGTCAGTGTATTTTGTAACTGGTTCTTCATGTTACAGAACATATAAATATACCATTTCTTGTATAAATAAACCAACAAGTTTTACATTTTTGTAATTAGGCACAAACTTACAAGGCCACTTTTTTTTAATTTGTACAGGGTGGTGAAGGCAGTAAAAACTACAGTGCCTCATGCAGCATCACTTAATCTTTGTGAAGGAGAGATAATATTAGATGTTGACGGTGTTTCAGCAACTAACTCTGTTTTTCAACATATCGGCACTTCTACTCGGCCTGGTTAAAATCCATTTCTCATTTTTGGTAATTTTGTTTTGATAAAACGTGACTAAATCTCCACCAAGTATCATATGAATGAAGCAATAAGAAAAAGATACAAGAAGAGGGTGGATGTCTTTGGTTAAAACAGAAAAATACTTGAGAAACAATTTATAGTTGGTGCTTTCACAAATTTAGTACGAAATTTCTTTTCCGTGACTTAAAAAGAAAACTCATTTGTGGAGTAATGTTAAATTTCAGGACGGTTGACACTTACCAACCGGGCAATATATTTTGAGCCATTAGGTGTTGGTTTCTCTTATGGAAAACCTATATGTTATGATTTGGAAAAGGATCTAAAGCAAGTTGTGAAGCGTGAGTGTACTGGACCATGGGGAGCACGCCTCTTTGACAAGGCCGTCATGTATAAGTCGAGCTTCTTGTAAGTCATGGAATTCTGATTTTTTATACAAATTAATGTGCATATTTTACTACCTCAAAACCGATCCAGACTTCTGCGTTGTATTTTTCCAATTCTGCTTTTGTATGCATCATGCATATCTTAAAAGAAGAAAAACTAGGTGATGATGTGAAAAACTAGGATTTAATATGGGTTTATATATATATATTCGTTGAAGTTACAATTTTGGCCATATGTGACTCTATGAAACTTTAAGTAAATCCAGATTAGTTCTAGTAATTGTACTTTAATCATCGAATACTTTTTTCTTTACATAAACAGGGCCGAACCAGTATTCATCGAGTTTCCGCAATTCAAAGGCCAAACACGCCGAGACTACTGGTTTGCCATCATTAAGGAAATTCTACACGCACACAAATTCATACGCAAATTCAATCTATCAGGTCTCAAAAAAGCCGAGATACTCTCTGAGGCCACACTCGGAGTGTTTCGATATCGTGCTTTAAAAGAGGGGTTTCACATAATGCCTTCCCAAGTTAAATCCACTCTTTCCTTTTATTTGGCCGAAAAGCTCCCAAAGGGTGATAAAATATTGGATGCTTTGTACAATCACCTGGAGACATTGTTTACTGGATCCGAATCAAATCCACAACCGGGTCCGGGTTCAGGCCCCTTCCCTCCTGCTATTTGTGCGATTCAGAGACTTGGGTTTGGTTTGTCAGAAAAGGATGTGGAGTTCAGTTTTTATGGTTTAAATATTGATGGTGGACCTAGTTCATTGGAGCTAGCAGTGAGGAGGTCTGCTTCTTACTCGGGCAGGGCTGAGGCTGCCCGTGCCACGCTTGAACAGGTTAAGATGGAGGATATAGATACCAATGTAGCGGTGTTGAAGGTATGTTTTAGCATAGTTTTGCAAATAACATTTCAATATTTTCTGTTTTTGCAAATAAAATATTAACTAGGGGTGGAACTAGAAAATTTTGATTGGGAGGCTGAAACGTAAAATATATTAAGTATTCTGCTAGATAAACACCAAAAAGTTTAATTTTATTGTCAACTATATAAGTAAAACTAAGTTTAATTTTATTGTCAAAATATAATTTGCACCAAAATGTTGGTTGTTAGTTGATAATATGAAAAAGGCCAGCTATTCTGCATCCTGCATTCCTTCTATATTATTTGGTAAATTTTGCGAGTATCCATTTTTGCATTGGGTATCAATACTGATGATTACTCCCGTTGGTCTGTATCTCTTCACTAATTATATATATATCCCTCCCTCTCTCTCTCTCTCTCTCTCTCTCTCTGCTATCTCTGGTGCAGGAATTGCTGTTTCCTTTGATGCAAATTGGGGAGCTTATGCTGTCTTTAGTTGAGTGGGA
Source organism: Carex myosuroides (assembly GCA_028015225.1). Lineage (NCBI taxonomy): Eukaryota > Viridiplantae > Streptophyta > Magnoliopsida > Poales > Cyperaceae > Carex > Carex myosuroides. Next base: position 4,185,871 of record CM051471.1, read on the forward strand.
AGACCCATTCAAATCTCATGTGTTTCTCTTTTTATTTCTATTCCTTATCAATAGGTAATGAATTTTTCTTTGTACCCTTTCAAATTTCACGTGTTTCATGAAAAGGGAGAAAGGAGGATCGTTAACTTATTTTGAACATCATGCAATGCATATATTTGATATTTCCCTTCAAATTTTTTTGCAGGGGTTGGTTAAGGTTTGTAATTCCTTTTATATTCCTCTTTTGTGCGGTTTTCATGCTGTGGAATAAGCACCACCGAAAAGGACAGCCAATAGAAGCGTTCCAAGTGGCGCCCCCACGAAGCAAGAGCACTGTGGAACAGCTTTTGACCTTGCAAGAGACTATTTCTAAGCTTGAAATGAGTATCCAGGAGGGAAACATAGCTCTTCTCAAACTCAGAGCCATTTTATTTGCTGCATTTCCACAGGTTTGTACTTATACATAATTCTCTATATAATTTGAAGTAAAATGCTATGGGTACTATAAAATTGACCCCTATAATCAGCATGAAAATTTTATATAATTGACCGCTGAAAGTATGGCTCCATCTCTGGTACCAGTAGAAGGTTGCATGGACCATTACCTGACCAACATGGCTGCTACTAATAGGCAATGCACTAATAAACCACTCACCCACCCTCTCTTATCACAAACTCACACACAAACACAATGACTGGTGCTTGACTGTACCAGTTGTAGCCTCTACCAAGCTTTCAAAAAAATAAACTGTACCAGTTGCTTGTTCATAGTAACCATGTTAATAGTAATGAATTTTATTGAATTTGCTTGTTCAGACGACAAACAAGGTCGCGATTACGCTAGTTGTAGTGGCAGTTTCATTCGTGCTCTTACCTTTCAAGGATATATTGCTGTTGATTCTACTTGAGGAATACACTAGAAAAATGCCACTGAGGAGAGAGAGTAGCGAGAAGTTGGTACGGAGGTTGAGGGAATGGTGGGGCCGGATACCAGCTGCACCGGTACAGCTCATGAAGCGTCAGGATAGCAGAAGATAAAAATCATGACCGAAGCAATATCGGTTTTTTTTTTGGGGGGCATAGAGTTTTTCTTTTCCTTGTAATTCCATTAATTAATCATATAATTGCTATACAATGTGAATAGAAATAGAAGCAAAAATATACTCACGTGCTTATGGGTAAGTATTTTTTTTTTTGGCAATGGTAAATTTCTGTAAATTAAATTCTTATTGAAGAAAAGGTAATTGTTAATATTCTTCCTTCACTTTTATTATTGCTCACAATTTGCTTCTATTAAAGTAAATGGTATCTACAAAAACCTTGCTATCTTGGAATATCGAATCGGTTAGCAATTTTATGCTCAAAAGTAACTTGAATTCATGTACGCTAAAAAAATTAACAAACTATGATCTAAAATTTATCCTTCATCAATCTACGTACTTAAAATTTGCAACGGTTAGTGTGCTAATTCGGTTATGTTTTTTGTGTCCATGAAAGTTTTTCCACACTCAAAGTATGGACATTTATGGAAAAAAGATTGTCAAAAATGGTGCAACTACTTATTTTTTACTAAGCAAATGTCCATAATTTATCGTCCTTACAAATAAAAGGTGATCGTATTGGTTTTATATGAAACAATAAGTTGAAAAATCAACGTTCAAAATTTGTCTACATCGGTGTATTTTTACAAGCACTTGATGCTAATCAAAATATATGAGAATGTTGTGATCTTTTACGTGTGCATAGAGAAAATGATATATATCATATCTAATGGTTTTATTTTGACATTTAAGTTTTAAATTTTATGTTATTATGGTTCTAAAAATGGAAGTATGATTATGGCACGAAAAATGAAGATATATTTGAACCTCCTCTTTTTTTCCATGGAGTAAATCAAAATTTAAGTTGTTCAAAATCGGACTAATTAATTCAATTTGGGTCAATTTGGAAATTTACGGTGTAGTGTCACTCTGAGCTGGGAGCTTTAAAATTCGTACTTTAAATGTCCCGAAATCATTCACTCTGACCTAGAAGCTTTAATTAATTAATTGAATTTGCTCAATTAATTAATTAATTCCTCCTACTTTATTTCCACCATTTATTTAATCCAATTAAATAAATTCTAACAAAAATTAATTGTTAGATAAAAGATTAATAAACAATGATCTAAAATTTATCCTTAAAATTTGCAACGGTTGATAAATAACCTCCTTTTATATAGAATACCGGAATTTAATTGATGAATATCGTACGAGACTAATAACATATTCATACTTTCTATTTATAAAGGAGTCCGGCTAGTATGACATCGGTGTCATATGACACTAACTTTAAAATTTATTGAATAGACTTGAAACGACTAATCCAAACCGTTCAAACCAATTTACTTTATGAGTGATGCGTTTACATGCAAAAAAATTATATTTTCGAATTATTTTAGTATCAAATCAAGCGGTAAAAAATATTGAAAAATGAATGCTTCAAAATTAACTTAAAAACTCACACATTTGACCGCTTGACTTGATACTAAATAAATTCGAAAAATTATAAATTTTGCATGTAAACGCACAACTAATGAAGTAGATCGGTTTGAACGGTTTGGATTCACCGTTTGAAGTCAATTTGATAGATTTTGGAGTTGGTGTTATATAGGCTGAAATGACACTGATGTTATAGTAGCCAGACTCTTTATAAAGTGCACGCTCTAAAGTCTAAACGCTAATAAATTCAGTGTGGAAAAATAACAAAAAAATTTACAAGCTTTGAGTTCATTTGACACGTTTCATGGCAAGAAAAAAAAGGCATTGACACCGCATTGGATGTATAGCGTGTGCTCACAATAAGAAAAAAAGACCTTGACATGTGTATACTTTGAACCACACATTCCATTAAAAATTGCAAGTCTAGGCTAACATTTGAATTTTCTTCTGTTCTATTTTGTCAATTTTAATGTAGATATTTTCCTCTTTTTTCAAAATAAAATATGTTGTTTTATATAGAAAATATTAAATAACAATATGGTGCCTTTCTGTGCGCCTTGCATCTCAAACAATTTTAACTCTGTTTTTTGAGCGTCTTAGGAGCGGAAGACATAATTTTCCAAAGTAGTAAAATAATAAGAGGAGGATTTAAATGTCTTCATTTTTTGCACCTTCACTGTGTTTCTATTTTTAAAAAATTTAATAACTCAAAATTTAAAACTTAAAAGTCAAAATAAAACTTTTGGATATGATCTATATCATTTTATCTATGTACGTGTAAAAAATTATGATATTTCAATTTTGTTTTGGTTGTCATCAAGAACTTATAAAAAATGTACTAATGTGGATAATTTCTAGATGTTGATTTTTAACTTATTGATTCACATAAAAACAAAATTCAAATGTGATAATTTTTTATGAGCACACAGAGAAAATAACATAGATTACATCACGGTTTTATTTTGACTTTTAAGTTTTAAATTTCGAGTTATTAAAATTTTTAAAAATGAAGACATGGTGGAGACACAAAAAATGAAGGCATTTGAACTCTCCTCAAATAATTATAATAATAAAAAACTAATATATATAAATAAATAAAACACCAAAAGAGTTTGGTGCTGAAGTAGGTACTAAAGAACTGCATTCTAGAAACATTACTCTTAAACAATAAATAGTTTATTTTCAATTATTTCTTCAGCAAAAAATTGATGGCGCCATAACGGTTTGAATTTCTGATTGAGCATCTCAGATTTTTCATCATTCAATCGTTATTAAAATAGAAAAAAATGATCATTTGGTGTTTTTTTTTTCCATTTCCATCTTCATCTGATGTGAAGGGGTCTGAATTTCTGATTGAGCATCTCAGATTTTCATCATTCAATCGTTATTAGAATAGAAAAAAATGATCATTTGGTTTTTTTTTTCCATTTCCATCTGATCATCTGATGTGAAGGCCTGAAGGAAAAAGAAGAAACTAATTACGTCTGCCCATGGGACCCACATAATCAGAAAATTAACCAAATTTTCGGTAAAGAATTCAACAAAAATTGTTGGAATTCCTCTGACATCACTGATGAAGTGTTTTTTTTTTATATATAGTTTAATAATTCCATGCATGGTTCGAGAAAAGATCTTCACAATTCTTCCATTAAATATGTTTAATGGAAAATTGTTTTTAGTAGGAGACATAATATCTTATGTTTCTTTTTTGGGAAAGAAATTATCTTCAACAAAATTGTAGGGTATTTTTTTTATATAAATATCTTTCAGTTTATTATGTATTTTTCATTTAATGTTCGATACTTTCTTTTTAAATCGATCTTCCTTATTCTGACCAAAAGTTCATAATATGTAATATCCTCATAAAAATTTAACATTATTTATTCTATCTTTTTTATTTATTTAACTTCTATCCTCTTTTTATTTATCAAGGTGATTAATTATGATATACCTATTCCTTGACAATTGGGAAATAAATCTGTTGTTATTCTTGAGAAATAACAGATTCAATTTGTTACTCCGATCCCAGCCGTTAATAATGATTGAGATTCACACATGAAAAAAAAAATTCATTGAAATTCGCATATAAAAAATGTAAACGGCTGAAATCAGAATAAGAGGTTATTGTTATTCTTGAGGAATAAAAGATTCAATTTGTTACTTCGATCCTAGCCGTTAATAATGATTGAGATTCACACATGAAATTTTTTGTTGTTGTTGAAATTCGCACATAAAAATTGTAAACGGCTGAAATCGGAATAAGAGGTTATTGTTATTCCTGAAGAATAACTGCATATTTATTTCCTGATAATTGATAGATCTTGACAATTGACATAAACAGATGGACTGTCAACCTTGCTTTTGCGGTAGCTTTTAGAGCTCCACCTTTGACTTTAGTGGTTTGTCATGTCTTAACCAAAAGCAATTGAACAGATGTCGTACTTACCAACAAAGCTTCCGATTTTTTTATTAATCGAAAATAAAAATAAAAAATAACTTCTTTTGGAAATTCAAATATAGATAAAACGGGATCATTTAGACGTGACAATTTATCCTGTCTCACTAATTTAAATTTGTAACCTTGCTAATCTAATTAACTAAGAAAAAAAAATTGTGAGACGGGTTAATCTATCATGTCCTACATTTTTTCACTCTGTTAACTTATTAACTGAGAAGAAACAAAAAAAAAAAAAAAATTTGTGGGACGGAATAGATTATCCCATCCCACAATTTTTTTTTTTTTAAATTAGCAGGTTACAGATTTGGATTAATGAGACGGGATAAATTGTCCCGTCCCGTGGAATGGGATAATCAATTCCGGTTTATCAAGATATCAAAATTTCACCAAATCAATCCCTTTCGCGATATATTATTTATTTATTTTCGATTAATAAAAAAATCGGACAAAGCTTTCATGGCTATGGCACAAAATGGAACGGCACCTGAATTGAGAAAATTTGAATTAGACATCAATTACATGAGGTGTGAATTTTGTATGTATTGAATTTTCTTATGTAGAATTGCGTGTGAATTTTGTACAAAGAACATATCAATAATAGTAGAAGAGAAGAGCATAAGCCCAATTAATTACTGTTCGGTCAAATTAAATGTATCTAGTCAGATTTTATGAAAACTAAATGACTTGCCCTTTATAATGTACAATTCATAGTGATTTTTTTTTTGTTTTCAAAAGATCAAATTATTTTCTCTAATTAAAAATATCGAAAATTTTTTCTATAGAGGAAAATTCTCTAGATTTGAATTGGGATGCTATAATTTAACGGTATAAGCAACAATTACATTTGATTGTACCACACATAATTGAGAGGTTTGACATAAAGTAAACAAACTAGCTTGTAGCCAAGAATCTCTCTGCAAAGCTTAAACTTGCAAGGCATGAAGGAGAGCAACACTATTATTATAAAATGCTTGCTTTTCTAATTTTAAATTCGCTCCAAAAAGTTTGATGAGTAGTTATAATATATATATATATATTTAATATCTCGAAAAATATTTTTTAAATTAAAAAACTAAAATTACAGGTGTGTTTTCATTTATTAAATAGAGCGTAATAAATTTGTGCTAATTTGAAATATGTTTAATTTTCTATCAAATAGTTTAAAAATTTTGACCGTAGAATAAATGCAAATAAATGCACCGTATATAATCGATTTTACAACTTTTTAAGTACGCAAATATTAGTTCTTCACCGTTTTAATTTACAAAAATATATCTCTGCTAACGACTGCAATAGCAACATGTGTTTACTTTATATATATAAACATTCTCCTGGCCGACCGAGAGTTCTCTCAGATATCACATATTTTGCGTGACCGACTTGTCCGGTTCCTATTCGGGCATAGCGCGGGGACCAGTATTACTTTTTCTTTGAGATGCGTGCAGAATATATTTGAACGGTTGAAAGTTTCCAGAAAAACACGCAAAATATGAGGTATCTCAGATGATGCGAATTCCTCCTGGTCCTGTGAAGCCGCCATCATTTAATTTGTTTGTTTTCTCTAACTAAAAATTTGGTCAAACAAGGCATGTGCAGACAAACCGCGCAAGAAATTTTCAAGGAGAAAATCACTTTTCCTTTCTCATCTCTCATCGAAGAAGGTTGTTAGGAGAAAAGTACTGTACATTATGTACCTACCCTTGTCTGATCTGAATCTTACATCTGAGTTGAGATATGATCATACACGAATATTAATGCAAATCAACGGTCGGATATTTCTGTGGCTCAAATGTCTTACTTTAGGAAGGTTCAAATGTCTTTATTTTGTTATTTTCAAATAAAAAAATTTTAAAACTCCAAAATAAAACCGTTAAGATGTGATCTATATTTTTTTTGAGGAGGGTTCCAATGCACTCAAATTTCTATGCTCCCAATGCATCTAATTTTTTATCTCCTTTATCTATATTTTCAAAGTCCGAACAGTCGATCTGAACCGCTCAACATGATCTTCATAATAAATTATGCTTGGAGACCAAATTTTATATTTTTTAGAATTTTTTTACTATTTTTTAAGATATGTACAAAATCATTGTTTTAAGGAGATTCTCGACCATCCGATAAAGTGATTTTGTATCTATCTTAAAAAATAGTAAAAAAATTCTAAAAAATATAAAATTTGGTCTCCAAGCATATTTTATTATGAAGGTCATGTTGATCGGTTCGGATCAACTGTTCGGACTTTGAAAATAGAGAAAATAAGGATTGGGTGCATTGGGAGCATAGAAAAGAGGGTGCATTGGAACCTTCCTTATTTTTTTTTACCTGCATATAAAAATTATTATTATTTTATTTGATTTTTTATGAATCAATAAGTTACAAAATCAACGTTAAAAAATTATTCACATCAGTGTATTTTTTAAAACTCTTGATAATAACTAAAATAAAATTAAAATGTCATAATCATTTACATATACATAAAGAAAATTATGACATTAAAATTTTAAATTATTAAAGTTTAACAAATAAAGACATAATTAAAGACACAAAAAATAAATTAGATATTCGGATGTTCTGCTGCATGTGGTTTAGGAGTAGTAATTTTTTTTAATAAAAGAACCAATTAATAAAATGATTGCATTAAAAAAAAATCAATCAACAGAAAAATAATAATTTTCAGGTCAGGCAGGCTAAACGGGATGAATTCAACGCTTTCAATAAACCTGGTAAAGATTTTAACAGAGTAGTTTTGGCTTCATACAACGCATTAACCATAGAATCTAAAGCGCTGCATATGATTCGTGCTCTGCATGAAGCCAAAACTCCGCTGTTAAAATCTTTATCCAATAAACCTTCTAGAAAAAGACAGAAGACTAGAACCAACGTATGATATCAGTGCTAAGACTAATTAATTACTCTTCTGAAAACATAACCGTGTTTCTCCACATTTTTTTAATTTATAGAATATTCAAACAACACCTCTTTTCATTCACACATCGATCAACAAATTAAAGTCAAGAATTTGAAATCGTCACGGATAGATTTTTTTTTACTTTTGTATTACACGTGTTTAAACAAAACCCAGCAGCAACCTTAGAACCTTCAGCATGAACCTTATATATATATATATATATTCAAAGAAATTAATTTGCAAACCTCTTCTCACATCAAGCACCCCCTTTCTTCCCCATCCACATTTTTATATTGATCAAATTATCACCATGGAATATCAGAAGGTTTATCCGGAAGCTTCGTCATCGGCTCCCGTGGCGCCTGAAAATCTTGCTAGCAAGTCCAAGAAAGACCCGCAAATCGACACATTACCACTTTACACCTCACCTGATTCAGAACCACTGCCACCACCAACAAACCCGCGACGAAAGCGAAGCCGCTGGTGCAAGTGCTTGTGTTGGACTTTGATCTCAATAATAATTTTCATTGTTGTTATAGCCGCTACAGTCGGTATTTTGTACCTCGTTTTTAGACCGAAAATCCCGCATTACTCAGTCGACTATTTATCAGTCAATACTTTATCTCTCGACAATAATCTGACAGCAAATGCGAGTTTCGACATAACTGTGACAGCACGAAACCCTAACAAAAGGATCGGGATATATTATCTAGACGGGAGCGATATCACTGCCTGGTACAACACGACGCAACTATGTAACGGCACTTTTCCTGTGTTTTACCAAGGCCACAAGAATACAACTGTGGTGCATGTGGTGCTAAGTGGCCAGCCTCAGCTAACAAATGAGCTTGTATCGGATATACAATCGCAGCTTTCAAGCGGCTCGATTCCGATTAAAGTTAAAGGAAATGTACCGGTTAAGGTGAAATTTGGTGCTCTGAAACTTTTCAAGATGACTGGTAAGGTTAACTGCAAACTTACGCTGGACATTTCGAGTTCAGACGGTTCGAGTTCAAACACACAGTTCAAGTTCAGGTCGAGCAGTTGCAGCTTCAAGGTGAAGCTCTAATCGAATCGCGTCGGCAGTTTAGAGATTCAAAATTTCAAATTTTATAAGGCCTAGAACATGATTCCACCACTGCAATATTCAATTCTTATGATTTTTTTTTTTTGTATTTTTTTGGTAATAAAGACAGTTGAGCATTTACTTTGTCAGAGGCACCCTGTACATAAATTATTTTTCTGTACATCATTATTTTGTTTTGCCCAGTGGCAAATATTATTAATACATTTGAGTATATGATTTTCTTTTGCTGATTCAGTAAGCTTGATTTCTGGATGACCAACAAGATTTAATTTTGTTTCTTATTTTTTATAATTGCTTGATTCTGTTTCCACCAGCAACAAAAAAAAAAAAAAATCAGAATACTAGAATTAAAAATAGCCACGCGTGCTACCTCTTTTAATTGAATTAAATTAACAAAGGAAGAGAATGATAAACCAAATATAAGGTATCCTCTTCATTTAATAAATGGGAAGAACAATCCACATTAAAAAAATAACCATAATACGTCCAGTTCCTGAAGTACTGGCCTGTCTCGAGAATGATCTAGAGAGGGAAAGATGAAGGTGTGTAAGATATTCGGACTCTAACATCTTGATATCTTGTGTAGTGTAAAATTGTGAACCCCTCTTCGGCCCAGGTCTCTGCCTTATATAGGTTGAATTACTACTTGTCGTATACTGTCGGACAAGCAGTACGAAGACAGTTTGCAGGGATCATTCCATCCGAGTGATCTTGGTCTTGGGCGGGGCCTCGCGTCTCGGGGTTATCTGCCGTTAGGGGCCTTAATGGGCTTCGGTTTGGCCTTGAAGCCCATCTCGCATAGTCTTTCCTGGAGGGCCATGAGGGGCCTGCTTGACCAGCCTCAAGTACAGTTTCGTGAAGTCCTGTTTGAAGGCCTTGAGGGGCCTTGTTTGACCAGCTTCTTCAGCTGGCTCGGGAGCCTCCTCCTAGGGCCCGTGGCACGTGGCCCTATCAAATCAATTGGGTAAAAATATTCTTTTTTTTTTGTCCAGACTATTCAAATTCAAAACATCACAAAATAAATTCAGGGTTGAAAATTTATTATAATAGCGAAATAAATTCAGGCTTACTAAATTTTTGAGGGAATTTTTTTAGCATGAAGTTTTAGATATGTATTTGGGCTACAATCGAAAAAGAGAAATGTTATACAAGCTTTAAATTATCATTAGCCCAGCCCAGAATAAGAAAAGACACATGAGCATATGACCCTCAATTTTGAGAAATGTTTAATGGGCCTTTTACCGTTTTGTATCTCAAGGCAAAAAACCATCCCAAAGAGAGCCAAATTTCCGCGCGCTTCTCTTTTCATTTCCCGCTCCCTCTGTTTCCTTTCCAAAAATCTTCACCATCCATTCACACCAGATCAACGATCAGAATTTGCCGACCTCTCCGCTCCGGATCGCTCTCTAAACATTTCGCAAAAGATTATTCCTCATTGTATACAGACTCTGTAGCAGTCCTATCGATAGTGGGACCCTTACGATTCTTAAAACTGAACCTGCCTACAAATTGACCCGCTATATCGAAACAATACAGAGAAAGAGGTACAGAGTAATAAGATTAACGAAACAAGCGCCAGAGAGAAATTTTCATCCAATAATTTGAGCGCCGCTCTTTCTTCCGAAATTCTATTAAAACCCACCGCCTTGCAATTCAAAGTTTTTACTTGTATATTTATCTGTTGCTTCGCTCTTAGCCTCGAATCAAGATTGCTTCAGAACAAGCTTCTTTTGAGCCTCTCATTCTTTCGTTGAATCCATGGCTGGGGCTAAGTCGAATCCACCCAAGGCTCGCAAGAGAGTTGAGGCGGAGACGCTTAAGCGCGCGAGAGACGGCAGTGCCTTTACTAAATGGTTCTTTTCTTTTTCAATTTTATTCCCTAATCAAATTATGCTGGTTCTTGTTAGCGAGTGATCATAAGGTGTTTGTGTTAATGTCGCAGTGAGGCTTGCAATAAGGATGTGTCTGTGGTTTTGATCGACATGCACAGTTGCAGTCTTGATTCCAAGATTAGGCAGAGTTTGGGTAATTTTCTCAATTTTAGCTTTGGATTTTTTTCACAGTTCATCTGATTTATGCTAGATCTGATGCTAAGTTTCTATTGCTTCTTGATTTTCTTGGATTTAGAGTCGCAAGTTGTGGAGAAGGTGGTCGAGGCCAAGAAACCAGAAAAGTAATAACATTTTACTTGATTTATTTTCTTTATACTGTTCTTCACAATTATTTGAGGTTTTGTTATTGAATTCTTTTTGTTTCCTTTTGTAGGAAAAGGTCTTCTCCATCCAGTGAGAAAAAGGAAAGCAGTGCCAAGAAATCAAAGAAGTCCAAAGATTCCAGCAAGAGAAAGCGTCCCCCAACTGCTTTCTTCGTTTTCATGTAATAACTTCAGATCTGAAGAGATAATTGAGTAATATTCAATAATTTTTCATTGCTAATGACATATTTTGCTATTCAGGGATGATTTCAGAAAGGAATTCAAGGAAGCAAATCCTGATAACAAAAAGGTTGCTTTGGTAAGAGATTTTTTTCAGATTGCCCCCTTGTCTTTTTCTTATAAAAAATAAATTAATAGTATTTTGTAATACTAAAACTTGTACTTTCCACTAAAGGTTGCAAAGGAAGGTGGTGAGAAGTGGAAATCAATGACTGAAGAAGTGAGTATTACACTTACAAACTTTTAATGGTCAACTTTTGCATACTTCTGAAAAAAATCAAATTGACTTAATTGTGGTCTTTTCTGCACTAAACAGGAAAAGAAGCCATATATTGAGAAGGCAGCACAGCTGAAAGCAGAGTATGAGAATGCAGTGGAGGAAGAAAATGATGGAGAGGATGCAAATGAGGAGCAAAATGTAGAAGATGGAGAGGATGTATGTAACATTCTTCATGTCAAATTAATTTATCTTTGGATAATTACACCATTTAATCTGCATAGTATGCTGAGATAGCATGCCACTGGTATTGTACCAGTACTGGATATGTCCTATTCTTGTATTAATGCTATCTTTAGAGGCTGTACTAATGATTATTTCTTTTCTTTTGCAACTTTTAATAATTATGTCTTTGTTATTTTAGGAGAAAGTGGCATCTGACAAAGAAGATGAAGCTGTATCTGACAAAGAAGAGGCTGTTCCTGACAAGGAACAAGAGAATGAAGATTGATTGATAAGTTTTATTACTAACTAGGTGTTTCCTTGTCATAGTGGAGATTGTCTTTCTACTTGTAAATTGTGGTAGTTGTTAGGGTGGGTGGTATTTGGGCTGCTTCAATTGAAATTTAAAACCTTGTTTGTGTTTGAATTTGAAGTAGCTTTACTGTTTTAGCTGGAACCATGAATGTACCATGGTATTTTTGTTTGATATATCATGATAAAAATTGTCAGCTTTATGGATTGTGTGTGTAGTCTGAAATCTTATAATTTTGAGTTGTTAATGTGACCAAATTTTTGCATATCAAATCAATCAGAAGAATGAATGCCAGGCAACTTCAGATTTAAACAATAGCAAATTCTATTTCATGATAAATCTAAATCAAGATAAATAATACTTCCATAGAAAACCATTACAAAGAGCACGTTACATTTTTGTAGTACATCTCTTCTTCTATTTCAGTCAACCCCTTGTTGACCTTTTGTTCTTTCAAGCAAGCCCTTCAAAACCTCTTACAAGGTGGCAAAGGTTTTCCACATAAACACAAATTATGTGCATAAGCAACTGCCTTGAAGACATTAAATGGCCTCTTTTGAGGTATCTCTCCACAAAGCTTATTACCTCTAAAATCAACATGCTTTAATTTTGATAGCCCTCCAAATGTTACTGGTATTTTGCCAATTAGCTGGTTATGGGCCAAATTAAGCCAATCCAGGCTTGTCATCTGGCCCATGCTAGCTGGTATGACCCCTTTGATCTGGTTCCTTGAAAGATCCAACATTTTTAGGGTTGCCAAATTTGAAATTGAGCTTGGTATTTGCCCGTTGATACCGTTGTTAGATAAATCAAGCCATTTTATACTCAAACTCGTTTGTTTGCCAAAATCAGGGATGACACCCGTGATCTTATTCTTTGAAAGATCAAGAGAGACCAAATTTGTCATGTTTGTCAAAAACCCATTGATCTCTCCAGTTAAAAAATTACTGGAGAGGTTCAGTGAATTTAATGTTTCTGGCTTGGAGAAAACTTGAAGTGAGCCCTTAATTCCACAACTGGCTAAATGTACATCTCTCATCTCTCTGTTTGTAATCCAACTTGGTATAGTTTCCAATTGAAATTTGTTATATGATAAATCAATGGATAAAAGAGAAGGTAACACATTTTCAATACCATTGGGGAGACCCATGAATGCATTGTTTGAAAGATTCAAATACCAGAGCTTCTGTAATTTGACAATAGAATCAGGAATCGTACCAACGAGCAAATTACCACTTAAAGAGAGGGAACTGAGAGACCTAAGATTTCCAATTTCTGATGGTACCTGACCGACAAGCTTATTATTACAAAGGGATAAATCCAAAAGATTAGACAAGCCCCAAATGGAAACTGGTATTTCTCCAGTGAACTGGTTCCTTGAGAGGTCTAACAAAGTGAGATTTTGAAGTTTCCCCAAAAATGAAGGTATACCGCCCGAAAATTGATTATTACTTAGATCAAGAGCTTGCAATTTAGTAAGGTTTCTATAGGTTGCTGGTACTGTACCGACCAACCGATTGCTTCCAAGATTGATTTGTACCAGTTCAGAAATAAACCCAATTTCAGGGGGCAACTGTCCAGTGAAATAATTTCCATTTAGTGATAATGCCATCAGAGACCTTAATTGACCCAAATTTGAAGGAATCATACCTTCTAACATGTTATCTTCAAGGTACAACTGTGTGAGGTGGACCAAATTGGAGAAGCTATCTGGTACAGTACCAGTAATTTGTTTCGTGCCACTTATGACGAGCACTTCCAAAAATCTCAGGCTACCCAACGAAGCTGAAAGTGTCCCTTTCATGACCCCACGTGGCCTTTCCAGCTGTAAGCTTGTAACCCTACCGGTTTTAGGGTTACAGTCGACGCCTTCCCAGCCATCACAGCAGTCGGTACCTATCCATGAAGAGAGAATGCCGGTGGTGTCTCTGACAATGGTGGCTTTGAAGGCTAAAAGGGCTGCTCTGTCCGTAGCAGAGCACTCTGCCATTGCTCCTGAGAGGAGAGAGAGGAGAAGCATAGAGAGAGAAAGTGCATTGATATTCATTCTTGGATGGTTTTAGGGAAGAAAGGTTGAGAGAGAGAGAGAGAGAAAAGGTTGTAGCTTTTTTTGCTGAATTCCCTTTTTTGAAACTATGATGGTTTGACGTAGTGGATTGAGGCTATTTATAGGGTTCTTGTCCAAACTTTTTACATTTGTGTGACAAAGGTTATTTATTTGTTCAAGGCGCAGGCTTCACGAGAATTGTAAAAAGGTGTTTATATGTGGGAGCGTCTGTTGTTTGAATCAAAACAATTTAATGTTTTGCGTTTGAATATATCAAATGGTTTGATGTCGTCTCTTGATTATTGTTTGTTTTGAAGGTTAGATTATTGTTTGTTGTATAATAATCATCATCATTGTATGAGATTAGCCTCTTGATTGTATTGAAAAAGTTTAATGGAGAATATGGATCAAATAACATATACACATGATCAAAAATGAAAAATATCGTTCGAAAAAAATGTCGAAAATGAATATTAATGTGCACTGTAATATTTTAATATGTTGTAAAAGATGAATTTGCATGGGTTTTTTTCTTGAAATATAGTTAATATGTATTTGGGTTTTTAAAATCTAATCCATAATTAAATAAGATTTAAATTAATTATTTTTTTCAAATCGAGTTAGTCGGATTGTAGGATTGCTTATATACTTATTATTATTATTATTATTATTATTATTATTATTTTGTTGTGCTAGATTTGAAAAAGTGAAAGAAGAGAATACAATACAATACAAGCCGCAAGTTCAGAATTAGTGTGTATATTAAAACTTAAAAGGCATGACAGCTTTTCTCTTTTTGGCCCCCTTACGCTCGCTTTTTCACTTCTTTTTTTTTTTAGAACGACAGAGATAAAGATAGGAAATTTAGAGTAGAACTAGGGTGCTCCTAAGCTCACCAAGCCCTTCGTGAGCGCGGCTCTAAAACCTATCAAATTGATTTCAAACGACATTTTCAAACCGTTAGATGTTCAATCTATATCAAAATCTACTTGGAGACCAAATTTTACATTTTTTGGAATTTTTTTACTATTTATTAAGATGGTTTGAAAATCGCTGTTTTTATTAAAATTCTGCACCATTGGAAAACAGCGATTTTCAAACCATCTTAATAAATAGTAAACAAATTCCAAAAAATGTAAAATTTGGTCTCCAAGTAGATTTTAATATAGATTGAACATCTAACGGTTTGAAAATGTCGTTTGAAGTCAATTTGATAGGTTTTAGAGCCGCGCTCACGGAAGGGCTTGGTGAGCTTAGGAGCACCCTAGTTCTACTCGGAAATTTAATCAGGAGCATCAGATTCCCTAGGTGTAAAGTACATGTATAATGATCAATTTTTGGTAATTTTATGCAAATCCGTATGAATTTAATAAATTATATAAATCCTCTTTTAAGATCAACATGCGGATTCAATATTTTTTTTTAAAAAAAAGTAAAGGATTTAAGCTCTTAGTTATATATATTGATATTCACAAGAGATCTTATATTTTAATTTCGGACATGCAACTATTCATACAGAAAATATTATCTTAGTCACTAGAGTAAATGTTATTTTTTCATGTGAATTCGATAAATATTCGATACAATTTTTTAGATTTATAATTCCATATACATATCCATTCATGTGAATCTTTTTTTAGTATAGATATTCATTAAAAATCCTAACTTTAATTCATTCATCTATAACACCAGTACACTTGCGCAAACTTTAATTTTAAATTTACTATCTATTAAAATAATTTGAATCGTATGATTGGAATTAGAAGTCTGAATTTTTCCTACTGTTCCTAGTATTCCTACTAATACTATTAATGCAATTAAATTAATTAATGGCATAAATAACCCAATTTTTTTTTAATCGAAAATAAAAATAAAAAATACCGCGAAAGGGCGACTTTCTGTTGGAAATCGAAATATAGGTTAAAACGGGATCATTTATTCCGTCCCACTAATTCAAATTCGTAACTCCGCTAACCTAATTTTCTAAGAAAAAAGACGGGTTAATCTATCCCGTCTTATATTTTCTTCCTCTGTAACTTATTAACTAAGAAGAGAAGAACAAAAAAAAAAATATTGTGGGACGGGATAGATTATCCCATCCCACAAATTTTTATTTTTTTTCTCTGCTTAACCTATTAACTAAGAAGAAATTATAGCAGGTTACGAATTTGGATTAGTGGGACGGAATAAATTGTCCCGTCTCGTGAAACGGGATAATTAATTCCGGTTTACCTAGATATCAAAATTTCACCAAATTTATCCCCTTTCGTGATATTTTATTTATTTATTTTCAATTAATAAAAAAATCGGCATAAATAACAGCGAAAAAACAATTACATTATAACAAGTTTGTTTTTTTTTTTTTTTTGGACACCTCAGGTTGAAAACATGGTATATTTGATGATTGCGAAGTCACAAGCACCTTGTCCAGCTGGTGCGAATGAAATGATAGTCTACGCCACTACGGTTACATGCATCAGGCCATCAGCCAAGTATGGAAACGGAGAGTTACAAAGATTGATAATAAGTTTTGTAACAGCCTATAAAAATCAGCCAGGTCAGGTCGTGTAGAGAGTCGTAGAAAATGTATGTGAATGGAAACACGACTTGGGTTTCTGAGTGGTTGTTACGCGCTAAATCATCTCTACAGCGTAGGTCCCCAATTCCGAACCCTTTTGTTCCGTGCATTGTGGAAATCAGGCACGCTCTGTTTTCTCCTTTCCTCATATAATCATATTATTTTATTTCTTATTTTCAATGAACATTGTTAAATCTAAGAAAAAATATCATGTTCCGAAATCCGAACCTTTTTTTCTGTTGTTTTTCAGTGCCATGATTTTCTATAAAGTTTTGGCATTATTCTTTTTTAAAAATTTAAATTAAGCTGATGAATGAATTTGTATCATTTATCCTTGTTCCTCACGAGAGATACGTTCATGTAAAATTTTATAACCATTTATTTTACTTATAAAAACTTTAGACTGACATATCACTATTAGAGAAGAAATTAAATCAACAGGCACAATTTGTTGTCTGGATTTTGAATTTTCAGATAATAATGCCAAAAAAAAAAAAATGGTTATGAATTATGATGTATCTATGCCACAAATTACAATTGTATCGGGCTGGTCCCTAAAAATTGCTTTGTTCTTTTACCAGTATCGGCTATCGCTGCAGTTCATTTAACCAGAAGCAGACAAGACCTGGTATATACTGGCTGGTACTTGATCAGAATAGCATGGTGTAAATATTCAAGATCAAAATTAAATACGTAACAAATTAACGATTGTATACAAATACTTTCCCTGGAAGGTAAATAAAATTCTGTACTTAGTAACAGAGAATAATGCTCTATGTCTAAGAAAGCTCGAAAGTACCACAATAACTAAGCCTGTTGATCATCCTTATTTACCCTACTTCCCATTCAAACACTAATTAACCTAACAAAAAATAACACAAGTAAATATTTTAGCAGAGCAGTTTTGGCTTTACGCAGCACACGAACCATATGCAAATGCTGTTTTCATTCTACAATCCGTGCGCTACATGAAGCTAAAAATGCTCTGTTTTAATCCTTACCGAAATAACACAATGCAGAACAGCATTTTAACAACTGTATTGAATTAGGATTAGTCAGAAATGGGAAACAAGTAAATATATACCCGGCATTTGATGTGCTAATCATGTATCAAGTGCTATCGTACTACTGTTTCAATATCTCTATTTTCTCAAATAAAAAAATATCTCTATTTTCAAAACCCAAATAGTCGATATGAACCATTTAACGTGATCTTCATATGAAAATGTAAAATGTAAATTTTTTTACCTATCCAAAAAATAGTAAAAATAATTCTAAACAAATGTAAAATTCAGACTGATTCTAGAAAAAAGTAAGAATCTTACATTTTCATATGGATGTTGAACGGTTCATATCGACTGTTTGGATATTGAAAATAGAGATATTGATCCATAATACGGGCCAATATGCGCTATGCATAGTACCATAGCCTCACTCTTACTTTCCTATTCGAACTCCATCTTTCACCACCTTGTAAATATGATTTTAGCAGTTGAAGTGGTTGGATTGTGGTAAAATTGACAACAATACCCTTGAAGAGGTTCTTAACTTGTTTCACACTGTTTCAGTTTAGTTATATACAACAAATGTTTAAATCTAAGATTCTTACCTTTTCTAGGGGCAATTTCTTAATGTTCATTGCAGCATGTGCCTTTTTATTATGTTAGATTTCAGGTTCCTTTATAGTGTTATTTACTGTTTCCTCCTTTATGCAGAGTGACAAATCAGCTGCAGTTTATGCTTGTCCAAAAGAGCAGGGCTTCAATATTGTTGAGGTAATTAATCTGTATTTGTTAAGTTTTGTTTTAGCAGTATCATGTGTTATGTTAATCAGGAAGATATATGTGTGCAGCAAATAGGATGCAATACTAATAATTTTTGAGAGAGATGATATGTGATGAACAGTATGAATTTTTGTATTATGAATTCTGATTTACAAGCTCTCTATACATGTAGTCTTATAGCCTATTCTATTCTATTAGCCGTTGGCTGGTTTCCTTAATAAGAGATTCCTTGATCTCTTGCCTAATTACACCCTAATTACAGGCTAGGTACCAATTATAGCTATACAGCTGTATTTTGCATGCTAGTCTAAGAGTTGCCTATTTACAACCTATGATGAATATATTCTGAGGTTATACTATTTCTCAACACTCCCCCTCAAGTGGGGTTCGAATAAATTGATTGAACCCAACTTGTTGAGTATGTTCAGATGACTAGTCTTGTCAAGCGCCTTTGTGAAAATATCCGCCAGTTGCTCTTTGCTTCTGACAAACGGAGTTTCTATTTCTCCAGACTGCACTTTTTCTCTAACAAAGTGACAGTCCACCTCGATATGTTTTGTCCTTTCATGGAAGACCGGATTAGATGCAATATGTCGTGCGGCTTGATTATCACAGTACATTTGCATGGTTCTTGTATGCTCTATCTTCATGTCACCAAGTAATTGTTTAATCCAGATAAGCTCACTCGCTGTGGATGCCATGGCTCGATATTCTGCTTCTGCACTTGAACGAGCGACAACATTCTGCTTCTTGCTCTTCCAAGTTACTAGGTTGCCACCTACAAAGGTACAAAAGCCAGTGGTTGATTTTCTGTCACAGCTCCCGGCCCAATCTGCATCAGAAAAACCAACCACATCATTAGAACCATTTTTCCTCATCCAAATTCCTTGACCTGGAGTGCATTTGAGGTATCTAAGTATCCTATCAATTGCACTCAAGTGACTGGTACGAGGAGCATGCATAAATTGGCTTACCATACTAACTGCAAATGCAATATCAGGTCTGGTAACTGTAAGATATATTAGTTTTCCCACCAGCCTTTGATACTGTCCTATGTCAGGTAGTAATTCACCCTCTTCTAACCCCAGTTTAACATTCGTTTCCATTGGGGTATTAGCTGGCTTAGCTCCTAGTTTACCAGTTTCTTTTAACAGGTCAAGTACATATTTTCTTTGAGATAGAAATAAGCCTTTGCTAGAGTAAGCTATTTCTATTCCAAGAAAGTATGAGAGTTTTCCAAGGTCCTTAATATCAAATTCATTTTGCAATTGTTGTTTGACATTTTTAATCTCTTCATTATTATTTCCTGTAATGATAATGTCATCTACATAAACAAGAATAATGGTGGTAGAATTCTGTCTATGTTTAATAAACATAGAAGAATCAGCTGTGCTTTTAATAAAACTATTTTTTAACAGAGAAGAGCTTAGTTTGGCATACCATGCTCTTGGAGATTGTTTTAGACCATAGATTGACTTCTTTAGCTTACATACGTGTGATGAGTCTAATGTAGTATTGTGACCTGGAGGGAGAGTCATGTAGACTTCTTCTTCCAGAACTCCTTGAAGGAATGCATTTTTCACATCCATTTGGAACAAATTCCAACCTAAGTTGGTAGCTACCGATAACAGAATCCTAACTGTGCTCATTTTAGCTACTGGTGCAAAGGTTTCTTGGTAGTCAATACCATAGGTCTGGGTGAATCCTTTGGCCACTAATCTAGCTTTATACCTTTCAATCGTACCATCACTATTGTATTTAATCTTGTATACCCATTTACACCCTACAGGTTTCTTCCCTTTTGGTAAACAGACAATATCCCATGTATCGTTTTTTTCTAAAGCTTGAAGTTCTTCTTTCATAGCTTTATGCCAAACTGGATTTTGTTTTGCTTCCTCAAAAGTGGTTGGTTCGGTTTGATTGGTTATGCTCCCTAAATAGGCCTGGTATTCTGGTGATATACTGTTATAAGAAATATAATCTTGAATTGGATACATCACCTGATGGGATACATAATCCCTTAACCTGACGGAAGGCTTGGTTTGTCGTATGGATCTTCTTACGGGAATTTCTTCTTGAGGTGATTCTCCACTGGACGTACTTCCCTCATTTTCTCCCCCTGAAGGAATTGTTGTTGTTTCGCCATGGTGATCTTCATTTATAACATGTTCTTCATTCATAACCTGTCCGTCATTTTGTTCTTCTGGAAAAACAAAAGTATTTGGAGGGGACACAATTGGGTGGCTTGGTGGATTTATTTGCTCATTTGTCGGATAATAGGGTTTGTTTTCAAAAAATGACACATCTCTTGAAAAATAAACTTTAAAATTTTTCGGATCATAGCACTTATACCCCTTTTTTTCAGAAGAATAACCTAAAAATATAGTTTTAACAGAATTTTTGTCTAACTTGTCATGTCTTTTTATGTGGACAAAACATGTGCATCCGAAGACTCGAATATGGTCAAGATCAATTTTTCTACCTTTGAGGATTTCTAGAGGACTCATGTTTTTTAACCTTGCACTTGGCAACCTATTGATAAGGTAGGTTGCTGTTAACACTGCATCTGACCAAAATGTTTTTGGGACATTATTTTGAAAAAGAAGTGATCTAGTAACTTCAAGAAGATGACGATTTTTTCTTTCTGAGACACCATTTTGTTCAGGGGTATTAATGCATGTGGTTTGATGCAAGATCCCTTTTGACTTAAAAAACTCTAGAAAGTTTTTGTTGACATATTCTGTCCCATTATCTGATCTAAAAATTTTAATTTTTGCATTATATTGATTTTCAACAAAATAAAAAAAATCTTTGAAACATGAAAAAACTTCATTTTTTCCTTTTAAAAGATAAACCCAAGTAGTGCGAGAGAAATCATCAATAAATGTGACAAAATATTTAAAATGGTTATAAGAATCAACCGGGGCTGGACCCCACACATCAGAATGAATTAAATCAAATTTCATTTCTGATATACTAGTAGATAAGGGAAAAGGTAATCTGGTTTGTTTTGCAAGCTTACAAACATCACAATTACTATAATTTAAATTATAACAAAATAATTTATTTAAAACTTGATCAGATGGGTGACCAAATCTCCAATGCAGTAATTTGTCACGGTCTATTTGACTTAATGACACATGACATTTATTTATGGGTTCTTCAAGAAAATAAAGTCCATTTTTTAAAAAACCTTCACCAATCTTCTTCCCTGATTCTTGGTCCTGAAATATCACTTCGTGTGGTGAGAATATTACTTTGCAATTCAAATCTTGTGTTATTTTGCTAATTGATAAAAGATTTGAATTAAAATCAGGTAGGTACAAAATGTTTTTTACATTTTTTGAGAAGAATTTTGTGGTACCCAAACCTTCAATTTTGACTTTATTTCCATTTGCAACAAGTACATGTTGTGATTCTATAGTTGGTACAATATTTTGCAGTTTATTTCGGTCCCATGTCATATGATCGGTAGCACCAGAGTCAATAATCCATTTACTAGTGTTATGACCTAAATTTGCAAGTTTTGGACTGCTGCTATTAAAAGAAGATAAATTTGAATTATATAGTACAAAACCTGCTGTCTGTTGTTGTAACAGACTGTTCAACTGAGTCAGAAGCTGAGTTAGCTGCACTGTTGATGCCACAGAGGATCCCTCAGTTGATGAAGTTGGTTCGGCTTGGTTTATTTGATCCAACCCTGACCCTTGGCTTGCGCCTCTTAGATCCGACCCGCCTTTTAGATCCGACCCCGACCCCTGGCTTACCCCTCCGAATTTCCCTTCATTTCCGCCTTTTCTCGCACCGCCTCTCTCTGCCTTGTTCCGAGACGGCCGGAGATGTGGATGGAGAACCCAGCACCCTTCTCGGTTGTGCCCTGCGCGCTTGCAGTGGTCGCACCAGTCGGTGGCTGTGGTCCCCTTTGTCCTGGCCGTCGAGTTAGGGTTAGGCGGTTGTGCTCGAAAGGCGCGATTTTCTGTGAGGTTTGAAGATTGAGGGTTCATGAGGATCCGCCGAGACTCCTCTTGTTGAATTCTTGCCACCACATCATCGAATTTGGGCATTTCGGCTGAGGCTAGAATTTGAGATCGGATTGCTTCGTAAGTTGAATCGAGTGCGCCCAGGTAAGTGAATATGAGGTCTTGTTCGGATCTGTTTTGGGTTTCATTTGGGTCGGTTGTTGGTGGAAGATACACATTTAGTTCTTCCCATTTAGACATAATCTCGGTTACTAATTCGTTGTTGCTTTGGCCGTTCTGTTTGATTTTAGCCAGTTCTTGTTTGAGGCTAAAAATATGTGCAAAGTTTCTTTGCTGGCCATACCTTCTTTTTGCCTTGTCCCAAATTTCTTTCGATGTGTCAGAATACATGAGAACATTCGAAATTTTGGGCTCCATGGTGCTCAGTAACCATGACATAATCATCTGGTCTGTAGTCTCCCATTCTTCTATTTTGGTTGTTTCTTCTGCAGTTGGCTCGTTGGATTTTGCTGCTTTTGGTTTTTTCTTGGTTCCAGTGACAAAATTTAATTTGCCTTTGCCACCGAGACCAATTGTGACAGATCTGGACCAAGGGATGTAGTTGCTGCCATTGAGTATTATTGTGGTGAGTTTTGTGATGTCGGATTGTTGCGACATGGTTGATTTTGGAGATACTGGTAAGAATTGAACTTTGCGGAATTTTTGATTGTTGCTGGTGCAGGATCAAACCTGCTCTGATACCATAATAATTTTTGAGAGAGATGATATGTGATGAACAGTCTGAATTTTTGTATTATGAATTCTGATTTACAAGCTCTCTATACATGTAGTCTTATAGCCTATTCTATTCTATTAGCCGTTGGCTGGTTTCCTTAATAAGAGATTCCTTGATCTCTTGCCTAATTACACCCTAATTACAGGCTAGGTACCAATTATAGCTATACAGCTGTATTTTGCATGCTAGTCTAAGAGTTGCCTATTTACAACCTATGATGAATATATTCTGAGGTTATACTATTTCTCAACAAATACTAATATTAACATTGAATTTCACTCTTTCTTGGTAAATTCATCTGATTGAGAAATGAGGCGCATGTAAAGCAAAAGTTTGGCGAATGGTACGTTTTGACACTCTTTTAAATTAAATAAAGGAAATGTTAGTCTTATGCAAATGTATGTCTCTCATCACATCATATATTTACATCAGACTTAATTTAGTAGGATGTTAGAAATAATATATTTGGCATGACATGCTATATTAAGGAGGAAAAATTAAGTTGTCATTTATAGCTAGGTTTCTCTTTTTAGATATTTATGTTGTTATAAATATATCTCATTTGTACTCTATATAATTATATAATTATGAAGTCAAGAAAATACAATCGAACTTTCTCATAAAATATAGTCTCTCTCATTCCTTTTGAGAAGAATTCGTTTTTAGAGAGTTGAAGTTCTGCCAAACTCTCTCTCTCTCTTGTTTAATCTCTCATGTGTTGAGAACCCATAAATCCTAAAAACTCAAGATCTAGTTCTCTTAGAGGATATAGATTAAGAAGTGACCAAATTACTACTCTCTAGCAAGAGAAAACTTTGGTTTCTAATTAATTTCTTGGTGGATACTGTGAATGGCTTCTACTTTGGACCCTCATCTTGGTGCAATGTGTTATAGGTCATGCACACACCAACCATCAAGTCGCTGCAAGACATCAACCACCATTAGCATCGACAAAGGAGGTGAATGATCTTCAACCCTACATCTCAAGATCCTTCTTATTTGTAGATAAGAAATAAGGTATGATGCTTATTAATTCGAAAATAGATTTTTGATTTGATTTCAGCGTTGCACATGATATTCCTTTGATACTTTTAATCAAAGTCGTTATCGAATCAGAACATCTATGTACATAATATAAGAATGGAGATACCTAATACAAAATCTATTTTAGAACCTCCACTACCTATACAACGTTCTAAAAGTAATACATACTTCCTAATTAATTAACTATGCTAATTATAGAAAAATGCGAAATATAGAAATTGACACACATCACTCTTCTGACTACTAATTTTAGAATATGCTAATCACAGCAGCTATGATCAACTTTTAACATTCTAATCCTTACTTTGGGATCTTAAATATAAATAAGCTCAATATTTGGTTTTTCATATTTATAATAGCACGTTCCCGCCATCTAAATTAACGGAACTTGTTTCCTTTTCGGGTTATAAAAGCAACTGCGACACTTTCTTAAATTCGGCTCAATCACTGCTTAATTAGGTGGATCAATGGAGGAAGCAGTCGATCAAGCAATCACATGTTGTCCTCCCGAGGCGACACGGAGGAGAAGCGTGCAAATGAAGCTTTGCTTTGGCATTCCCAAATCGAACGGAGAGAATGCGAAAGTCGAAAAGGTAGCGGAGAGCCCCAAGAAGCGCAAGGGAAGGAGCAACTCCAAAGCAGAAGCTTCTACACCAAGCAAAGATGATGCGGTCCCACTAGGTTTGTTTATCTTGTATCCCTCTAAATTAGTGAATTTATTATGCTTTATTTACTAGGACATGAAGCATGCTCTTAGATTTCATGCACTTGAAAATAATACTTACTTCCCTTTCATGCACAGCGAAAAGACAAAGAAGAGGTGTTAAGGAAGTTCCAAGTAGAAAGCTATGCAAGGCGCTAGAGTCTAAATCTGGTAAGGACTCCCAGCTGCAAAAAGAAGTCAATATAGATGTCACACTTTTCAAATAGGCTGAAATATGTTTTCATTTTGTTGTACAGAAGACGTTGAAGGACAACCTTTAGATAGCAACAAAGAAGTTACCATCGACCTTAGGTCAGAGGCAAAGAGGGCTGCTGAGGCAAGTGAACCCCATTCTTTTTGCATTCAGTTATATTTTTTTATGCTTAGTATTTTGCATGGAAACACATTCTTTCTAGGTCACCTCGGCCTTCCTTTAGGTTTTAGCAATAATTAATATACGAGTAACTAATTTCATGTGGGCATGCAATATATGTGACCTTTAAGCAAGGAGTACCATATCAACCCATACCAAATTCTACCTCCTAATATGAGCAGGAAATTAAAATCCTTCCTTTTGTTATTTCTATCAGGAAAACTCCAAGTTGTCAGCAGGAAAGCAGATGCATCCAATTTTTGCAAACCGTATGCGAAACAATATAGGAGCTGAGGCTACTCCAGATTATTTGACTCCCAAGGATAAGAGTTCCATTTCTTGCTGTCCTCCTATTCATGTTCATGATTCTCCTCCTAAGGTACATTTCCATTTTCTTTTACTGTTTTCAGGTGAACAATTTCCTTCAAGGAAATTATATACCACTAGCTACTATTATTTTTCATTATATTGCAGTTATGGCCATGAGATATATATATGATCTGCAATGTTTTCATAGTGTGATGATCTACTGAATTGGAGCAATTGGACCTTCAAAGAGGCACCTTGTCTTGATAAGAGTCATCTTCCTCTAGAAACCTCATTCTCATTTTTTGAGGGTACAGTGAAACCTTTGACTTTGGAGCCTGGTCTATCTAAAGAAACGCGTCTTGCTGGGTTTTCAGTTGATGCAATAGCAACTCCTAACATTCAGTTATTTTCAGAATTAGCCCCAGTAAGTTTTAGTAATTTATCTCTTATTAACTTGGCAGAAATCAAAGAAAATTGGCCTGTCTTTAAGTTACACTGATCGATATGCCATATACTTCCTAATAGATTTGCAGCTTTAAAGGAGATTCTGATTCTTCGCTGTGGACTGACAAATACCGCCCCGAGAATGCATCTCAGGTTTTAAGTTACAACCCTTTATTTTGGTTATCCTATTTTATTTTTCTACTATTCTTGTAAATGTTTAATTCTGATTTTCCAACCTTCAATATATATATATATATATAGGTATGTGGGAACAGCGAGTCTGTGAGCTACCTCAGTGAATGGCTTAAGGGCTGGAATGAGAGAGGCCGTAAAAGCATCACAAACTTTAAAACCACTGAAGAAATCTCAGAGGATAGTTGCAGTAGTTGGTTGAATAATGCACTTTTAATTACTGGACCAGTTGGGGTACATTTTCTTTCCTTTTTTGTGTTTAACTAGGATTTACATGGAATGGATTTCAAATTTTCAATTCCTGCTTAAAGAAAACATGGTTAAATAATGCTTATAGTTTGCACTTTGCAGAAAGCTAACAGACTACGGTGTCAGTATCATATTTACTCTATTGTTTGTCACAATATGTTATGAAATTGTTGTAGAAATAGGATTTCTGGATTCTACAATAATGTCATGTCAGATAGTTGAAGTGGCTGGATTGTGATATTGACAACAATACCCTTGAAGAGGTTCTTAACTTGTTTCGCACTGTTTCAGTTTAGTTATATACAACAAATGTTTAAATCTAAGATTCTTACCTTTTCTAGGGGCAATTTCTTAATGTTCATTTTTGCAGCATGTGCCTTTTTAGTTTTTATTATGTTAGATTTAAGGTTCCTTTATATAGTGTCACTTACTGTTTCCTCCTTTATGCAGAGTGGCAAATCAGCTGCAGTTTATGCTTGTGCAAAAGAGCAGGGCTTCAATATTGTTGAGGTAAATTCATCTGACTTGAGAAATGGGGCGCATATAAAGCAAAAGTTTGGGGAGGCGACTGAATCACATGGTCTTGGCAAATGGTACGTTCTGACACTCTTTTGAATTAAATGAAGGAAATTAATGTTAGTCTTATGCAATCAATGTCCCTATTGACTATTCAGGAATAATGGAACAGTTAAGCAAGTTGCTGTGAATAAAACATTAGTTCTTTTTGAGGATGTCGACACAGTATTTAAGGAAGATCACGGTTTCATTTCCGCTATACGTCAACTGGCTGATTCCACCAAATGGCCCATTGTACTAACCAGCAACAGTAAGTTCTTCAAACGCGCGTGTTATCCTTTTTGGCTCAGGAATTACCCTTTTTTGCTTGGGGGGTCTAAAATATATACCATCAATGCCCTTCCCATTAGTTATTTTGTGTATTTAATATTCTGTTTGTTGGATGCATGTTGACAACTTATGATTGAAGACAAGAAGCCTGTATTGCCACGTCGTTTGAGTCGATTGGTTTTGGAGTTCAACCGACCATCATCTGAGGAGGTCCTACTACATGTGCAGAAAGTATTAATTTACGCTTCTTTGTTTGATTGAAAGATATCAGTTTAATTTGCTTAACTATCAAGATTCTGCAGAATATTTTAAGATGAATCTGACTGTTTATTGTTTTTTTGCTACAGATATGTGCATTGGAGAAAGCTGGAATTCCCATCCCTTTATTGAAGCATGCAATCGATTATTGTTTTAGTGATATTCGCAGAACGATCATGCTTCTCCAGTTTTGGTGCCAAAAGGGCTCTTCTTCAAGGCCAATCAGGTCAGTTGAGGACACTTGGAACAGCCTGAGAAATAGGCATGAAGAATCAAAGGCCTGCATGACAAGTGATAGTAAGATGGAAGATCTAATTTCTGAGATGGATCTTTTGGTCACAGGCTGCAGCCCTTTAATATATGCAAGTTAAATGAGTCGGTCAATTTGTGCCATTTTTATATGACATTTTTGAGCTAGAAAGTAGAAATTAGGTTAATTTGAATGTTGAAAGTGGTTTCCATGTGAAAACTAAATTTACTTATATCTTACAGGACATGTTGGATCAATCACTTGCACCGAGCGATGAACCAGATGACTTTTTGAGGCTTTTAACTAGCAGTTTTTCAAGTGAAGAAATTTTGCATGGAGGTTTAAGCTCCAAACAAGCTCAGGAGTAGCCTCTCACATATAAGGTATGGTTTAATTATTTCATGGTTCAGCAGAATTCTTGGACGTTTTGCAAACCAGTCCCTATCTATGACTGATCTTTGTTTTCAATTTTCCAGTAGCCGTTGGCAGCAACAACAAGAGTCCTCCTTGTACAATGCTGTTTTGCCTATAGTCCCTCGAAATCTGTCTTTATCACTAAGAGGCCCCTCATTTCACGAATATATCTCTTCGACAAGCCAGATCTCTAAGTTGGAGTTCTCTCGGCTGTCTCAGAATGAATTATGCGGCTCATCACGAACTCAAAGGTAAACTTTTTGTTATCATCTTTTTATTTGTTAAAACATTTATCTGCCTCTAAGTTTACTTCAGTACAGGACTACTTGACAACCAGCAAACTCAAGCTGTCTCCTGAAGACGCTGAGTTGTTAGCTCGATGCAATTCATATGACGGGAATATTAGCCAATAACTAATTGGGTCATATATAGCACTTGTATCCCATTTTGAAGGATGAATATAGTTTTTGTTGACATAAGATCAAGTTTATCTTTTTTTTTTTGAGTAATTATATTGTCCCCCGCTGTTTGGTCCCCTAAACGTCATCCTGATGACAACTAACTGTGTTAATCATTAATTAACTACTTTAACCAACAGTTAGTGGTCCCGTCTAACTATCAATACCCACTAGCAGGACCACTATTATGAATACTTGCTCGATTAGGTATGAATACTTACTCGATTAAGTATGAATAATTGCTCAATTAGGTATGAATACTTGTGCGACAGACAACTCGAAAGTATGTCATCATGGATCTCAATTGAAAGAGAAAATTGTGTAGAAGACGTTAGTGGTTTTAGATTTGCAAAATTCCTCATAGATCGTCAGAAATATTGGTTTGATTGAACGGAGAAAAAAAAAAACCACCTCTAAAAACGTGTAAAAGATGAGTAAGTGATGTGTCCAGTTTTTTTTTTTTAAATACTTGATATCTTAGGTATGAATACTTGATGTATTATATATGAATACTTGATGTTTTATATTCGCAAAATTTATCACAGATCGTTAGAAATATAGACGAGATTGAATGAAAAAAAATTCACCTCTAAAAACGTGTAAAAGATGGGTATGTGATAAGAGAAATAAAAAAAAATTATATGTTCAATTTTTTTAGAAATATTTGGTATCTTAGGTATGAATACTTACATGACGAGTTATGAATACTTGAACAACGAAAAATCCGAAAGTACTTCATCATGGATCTCATTTGAAAGAGAAAATTACGTAGAAGATGTCCGTAGTTTTAGATTCGCAAAATTCTTTACAAATCGTTAGAAATATTAACGAGATTAAACGGAGAAAAAAACCCACTTCTAAAAACGTGTAAAAGATGAGTGTGTAATTAGAGAGAAAAAAAAGTTGATGTCCAGTTTTTTTTTTTTAATACTTGATGTCTTAGGTATGAATACTTAATATATTATATGATAATACTTGCACGCATAAGTATCCATACATACGCGCGCCAGTTGTAAATTTTTTCAATCATAAGTGGTCCCCCAAGTAGTTAATGTAGTTAGTGATCCCCATTATACTTTACACATCAGTTAATCGGGGGACGTTTAGGGGACAAAATGGGGGGGACTGTTAGTCGATCCCTTTTTTTTTAATATGTACAAAGCTTGTACAACCAAATATTTTTTAAGTGATCATAAGTAATTTTTTTTTATAAAAGCTTTCTATTGGACTTTTGTTTAAATCTGAAATAGATTTTGCTGTTGTTTAAATCTAAAATTATCTGGCATTCATTCTTCTGATTTGATTTGATATACAAAAAAACACACGTCAAATAAATGATTTTTCAAAACTTGGTCACAATACCATCTCAATATTATAAGCTTTCAGGCTACACACACGACCGAAATTTTTATTTCTAACATTTAAAAAAAAATAATAAACCAAATAACTATCGTTTGACGGGATTTCGAATTTTAGCACGGCCGCACCGGCATTCTGCGGACCCATTTCAGCGAGGCCGCAGAATACCGATGCGGACCCATTTTTTTTTTTAATCCCGTTTTCAAACTTTCGAAAATATGTGTGGCACGCATACCAAAAAATATTAAAAAACGAAAATTTTGAGATATGTTGCTGGTGAATCACGCATTCCTAGAAAACCAAAATATATTAAAAAACAAAAATTTGAGATATTCGCTGCTGTGCCTCGGTAAAACAAAAAAAAAAAGTGGGTCCGCAGAATAGTTCTGCGGACCCAGCCAGGAGTCCGCATCGGCATTCTGTGGTCTCGCTGAAATGGGTCCGCAGAATGGCAGTGCGGCCGTACTAGAATTCGAAATCCCATCAAACGATGGTTATTTGGTTTTTTTTTTTTTTAAATGTTAGAAATAAAAATTTCGGCACACACGATCCATAAAACTCATAATTTTTATCATGATATCAAACAAAAATACCATGGTACATAAATTTAAATCTTATTGTATTGTACATATCAAACATAAAGCTGTCATGCATTTAATATACACACTAATTCTGAACCTACAGCTTGTATTGTATTATATTGTATTCTGTTCTTTCACTTTTTCAAGTCTAGAACAACAAAATCATAAATTAAACAAACAAAAAACATAAGAATAGACGGAAAGAAAATCAGAGTGGAAGAAGACAAAATCTTGAATGTTATGGTTACTGATGTCAAGAACAGTGACATGGCCAGTTGCTTCATCGCAAGACACTCCCTCCCAGCCACGACAACAGTCTGTTCCGGGTTGCCAAGAGGTAAGATCAGAGTGGAAGAAGCCTCTTTTGAGTTGGAGAAGGGAAGAGCTCTGGTCAGGTAGGTATGAGACATGGGTTGTCACAGAAACAAAGCAAGAGAGATGAGAGGATAATGAGTGTAGAGACACAAGTGCAGAGAGTTTGGCCAAGAATTAGTAAAATCCATTTGGATCTGGTACAAACAGCAGGAGGGTAGAGAATGGTGGATTATGAAATAAAAGTATATAAGAAACCCAGCTTTAAACGTGAACATTGTCTGGTTAGGCTCACATCAGCTTGACTACTTTGACTCGATTAACCGAAAGGTACTCTTCGGTTGATTTGGGTCAACCCTAGTGATGAAGACCATGAAAGGTGCTCTTCAGTTGACTTTGACTAGATTAACTAAATGATAAATTAAGTCCCTTCAACTGATGTGCATCTCCATAGTGGGTCTAGATGAGGTATGATTCTTCTAAATGTGAAATATGAAATACATAAATAATATACTATCATTGTCACAAATAAAATACAAAGCAAAAGATAATTAACTACTATCCAAAACTGCTGATACACAGCCTTCAAAAACACTATTTCATCAATAAATATGGAAACACTAAATTTTTTTTATTGTACAGCATCTGATCTTTCGAAAATTCTAATACCAGACTGTAACAAACTCAACTCATCTTCACTGACATTCTTCCATGTGCCATCAATAAGCAACATACCTTTCATCGGATGTTTCACTTCCAGTAACTCCACTTCCCGGCAATTCAATGATTGTCTAGGTTTTTTCAGAGACATCCCATGCTCCACAGGCTCAGCAGCACACTGAGTTTTATTCCTCTTATTGTTCTCATTATTCAAAGACACCACATTTCCTTTTGCGGTCTCTTTAACATCTAATACTGCAGTGATCGTACCTGAATAAAGTGAAGGAAGTACAGCAGTTGAACTAAACGAACAAGGAATCATACCGATCGGACACGGGGTCCATGACTTGGCAACACTCCATGCATTATAATCACCTTGATCACTATTTTTCTTAAGTTTTAAATACTCAAATTTCTCAGTTGCCTTTTTTATTGAACTATCATGTTTTGAAGGCATGGTTTTGTGGCTAGAGAGAGCAATATCTCCTGTGAACCCAGTTTGTGAGCCTAGAAAGAGAAGCTTGTTCAACTTATCTTTTACAGTGTGAACTCCTACCATATCAACTAGTAAAAGTGCTGAGTTAACAATGTTTTTATCACCGAAAATTGTTAAACTCAGACATTTCTCGAGCAGCTTTGAAACGGAGAATACAGGTACTGAGTTTTTGTCTGAAGAGGCAAGCGCGGCATCACTAACAATACTCATGTTCCCAGTCTCTTGAAGTAACTTGAGAGTAGTCACGAGCCATAAAAAGAGGGAACTCAATTTACTGGTAAGTGACGACTCACATAGAGGCTTGGATTTCTCACTGTGGCTGCATTCAACTACAAAATTAGAGTCAGTGCAACTTGCAAGATTGAAGAATATATTTCGAGTAAAGAACCAGGAGCTTAGTGTAAAAAAAAAAAAAAGCACTTTTCGATCAGCTTCGAACAACGGATTAAAACCGTTGATCTTAATTACTTATTTTAGTTCAGTGGTGTTCATTTCGCAACAATTTTCGACCTCTTGATCAACAAAAAGGAAATTGCAATGTTGTACAATGGGAACATAAATGTATGGTTTGTGAAGTAGATCAAGATCAACGACTAGAATTCATAATCTGAAGCCAATCCAACAGTTTTTGTGGTTAAGCACACTAACTTCCATAGTGAGCTGAAGCTCACCCCAGCTTTACTAAAAAAAAAAAAATACTCAAATAATCTTTCTAGGTCTGGTTTGCTAAGAACTTCAGAGAATAATTTTAAAGGACATGCAGGTATGTCACTCCTGATTGAATTGTAATACTGTCTGAAGTCAGAATTCAAATTGCAAACAAGAGAGTGAGGCTATGGTAATATGCATATCACGGATTGACCTGTGCTATGGATCCATATATCTATTTTTAAAGTTAAAACATCCGATCTAAACCGTTAAACATAATCTTCATATCAAAATGTACTTGTAGACCAAATTTTATATTTTTAGAAATTTTTTACTATTTTTTAGATAGGTAGAACATCGATGCTTTTGGATGGTCCAGAATTTTAAAATCAAGTGATTTTTCTACCTATAAAAATAGCAAAAAAATTCTAAAAAATATTAAATTTAGTCTTCAAGTACATTCCCATATGAAGATCATGTTGAACGGTTGAGATTGACTGTTTGAACTTTGAAAACGGATATATGAGTTCATAGCACGGGCCGTTGTGTAATATGCATATTACCAAAGCCTCACTCTGCAAACAATGCCAGCCAAAAAAAACGAGAGTAGAGTTGTTATTTTTATTAAATAAAAAGAAAATGCATTTCAATTTTCAATAATATCCTAAAAATTGCTTTAACAATAAATCTACACATAAAGGACTAATGAATTGACAACAGAGTGAGGCTATGGTAATATGCATATTACAGATTAACCCATGCTATGGATACATATTTCTATTTTAACAGACGATCCGAACCATTAAACATGATCTACACATGAAAATGTACTTAAAGACCAAGTTTAACATTTTTTAGAATTATTTTACTATTTTTTTAGATAGGTAGAAAACCACTGCTTTTGGATGGATCAGAATTTTCAGATCAAGTGGTTTTCACCTATCTAAAAAAGTAGTAAAAAAATTTCTAAAAAATGTAAAATTTGATCCGCAAGTACATTTTCATATGAAGATCATTTGAAATTGTATAAATACTAGACACTACCTAGCAAGGTTCAAAAGGGTTTGCAGAGAAACAAATTAATCAGACAGCGAGCTGTTGAAACTTCACAGGAAAGACGGTACCTTTCAAACTTTGCTTGGCCTCGATCATTTCAACTACGGCTTTAATCATGCTAAGTACTAATCTTGGCTCCTTATTTGAGAGATTAGTAATGATAATCTTCATGTCATTAAATGAGATAAAGAGGGTTTTCAAGCCATCACTATCGTAATTTTCCGAGTGTTCCTCGTCAGGTGAGCTAGAGAAATCAGGATCATCCAATTTGAAAAACTCTAGCAACACAGAGACGACTTCTGATGGATATGCCAAGTAGAGTTTAGAGATAGCTTTCACTGCTTTAGAGATTAACCTCTCAAAACCTGCATCTGGATTTGCTAATTGTAGTTACTATTGTGAATATAAGCTCTTATCATGAACACTTTTTCAATACCACGTCTCATGTGAAATTTGATGATTCAAGAATAAGGTTCCTGTTTAGAACCACCCCAGAAATAAATGCATTGGAACTCGATCGCAACCTTACCTAACAGGTATGACTCAGTACCATCCAATATAAACTAGTACCACACCATATTAAAATACTATGAAGTAAAAAACTCTAAGTTGATAGCACCGAAATAATCAATGAGTAAAATTATAGAATAGATAAGACTGACTTGATTTTGCAACTATCTGCTGAGAAAGTTTGTTGCATCCAAGCAGAACAGGCTTCCTTACACCTGAAAAGGTTGGAAATCTTTACAAAACAATTTTATGCTACTATATAGTGTCAAAAGTAAAAAATTTAGCTTAGATGCCGCAAAAGGCAAGATCGGTGATATTTTATTTCGATTAAGTTAAGCTTCGGGTTAATGCCGGGTTATATTGCTTCCAGTCAGGTTATAGCAGGGTTTACAGTTGCTTTTTATCTAGAGAAATTTCAGGATAACATATATCTATATAAATAAATTAATTCTAATGGCCATTACTTTTCCCTTGAAAAAAAAGTTTGGGTCCAGTTCGGGTTTAGCACAAGTTGGTTTTGCTGCTTGTGGTTTCTCATAGCAAAGGTTTGAATCTGTTCAATTTTATAATTCATTATCCAAGATATTTCCTGTCTACTTAGGAATCACTATCCAACTTCATAATTCAATTTTATATAAAAGGAATCATGACACTTACATTTCACTTTGGTTTCTTTATGGGTTGCCTTTGTTTCCTCAGTCTTGATATAATACAACATTGCACGCACTTTAGACCTTATTTCCACAAAAACATCAGGTATTGCATTTTTCTGGGGCTCCCAGTAATTAGCCTTCAACCAATCAATAGCCTGAAATACAAACCAGTAAAAAAAATGATATTAGTAACATACGGTTTCTTTACCGGTCGCAATAGAATTAACTTCAACTTTAACCAAGTCAAAAAATTGTGCAGTGTTTTCCATAGAACACCCTGTAGTATTTGCAAATAACATATCTTTTTATTTCATGATAGCCACCAAAATGTACGAGTTATACTAAAATGACGACAAAGGTACGTTGAATTAAGCCTATTATTCTAATAAAGACTGTGTTTGAGTTCAAGTGAAGCCAAGCAAAAAAAAAAACCTTGACACTTGCAGCACGCACAAGCTGCAGTGAAGGGAGGTCTCTGTGAGAACTTTCTACAACAAAACACATGTTGAAATGAATAATAAGATATCATGAAAGAGAATCAAAAATATATTCGAGAGTTCTACTAAATACTAACCATGACGTATATCGACAAGTACTCTTGGTATACGAACAGCTTCAGCTAGTTCTGATATTGAACGGCCGGTTTTCTTATGAGCATTCTCCATAAAACCATTCACAAGCCTTATAAAGTGACAAGAAAAGGAGTAACAAGCTTACAATCATTAGTTGTTGTCTGTGTAAACAGGGGCAGACTAGAAAATTGAAATTGGGGGGGGGGGGGGGGGGGGGAGGGGGTGTGGATAAATAGGTGTTCTGTAATTTTTCATTTTATGAGGGGAGCTAATAGTATAATTTTTGGTAATAATAAAAAGTTTATAGGACAAAACTGAAAATTTTCATCCTGTGTGTATATAGTTACATAAAGAAATACACTTTATGATAATAGCTTTGACATGATCTCTCACCACCAATCATTTCATACAAAAATTTTGCCTATAAATCATTTCTTCAAACAAATATAACACTCCATATAAATATATATCTGTTGAACCCGTCATGCATCCAAATAAAAATTGAAAGAAAATGCTAATTATTGGTGCAATTAAATTACTGTTCTCACCTCATTATTGCCATGCTATATAGCATTGACAGCATCTCTTCAGAGCCTGAGACACTATCTGCTGTTCCCTTCCTAAATAACCAAAGAATTTAAAAGGTAAATTCAACTAATTTAATATTTCAAGTACACAAAGACACCAAATTAAATCAAATTGATTGATACCTAAAGAAAGGGTCTTGTTGTTGGATCTCAACAAATGCCGCAGTGACATCAATTGGAATAGGTAAACAGCCCCGACTCCGCCATGCCGATATCTGAAACAAAATTAACAGAATTAAACTCATATATATAACAACATTGTATTATACCGAGAGAGAGAGAGAGAGAGAGAGATTAAAAAATATATATATATATATTACCCGTTGGAGTGCAGCTGAAACAGATTCGGAGGAAGAAGAGAAGATGTTTTCTCTGACAAAATTCCACTGGTCCCAGCTCGACCATGGTACCAGTTTGTGCCCCGCTGAGAGCTCCCTCTCAGCTCCTATCACTTCCTCCATTGAAACTAAAGTTTTGACAACAGTTGAAATGATTTCAATAGAGTTGAATTTCAATTGAATTTTTATGATCAATGTTTAAATGTATCAGAACAATTCATTCACAAGTAATAAATTAAGTTCCCCCAATCTTCCCCTGACTTACTTTAGATGCCATCAAATTCTAACTTCTAGGGTTCCCTTGGGAGAGATGGGCAGCTAATTCTTGTAATTTACCATCCATGCCATCGACTAGGGTTTATAGCTTGAGCATAAAAAAATAAATTATAAGAGGAAAGAGAGATCACCTAAAGGAGGAGGATTAGTCCAGTCGGAGAAGAAGAAAAGGAGAAGAATTCTAAAGAGAACCACCGAATCGGGAACAAAAACCCTAAACCCTTACCTTACAAGCATGAACCGGTCGAATTCGAACCCGGTTCATTCGAGAAAGAGGAACCAAAGTCGTCTCTTTTTTAGCTTCGGTCAATATATTAACAGAGTCGTTTTAGCTTCATGCAGCGCACCAACCATATGCAGTGCTGCTTATATTCTATACCTCTTGCGCTGCATGATGCTAAAACTGTTCTGTTAAACTATTTACCAAAAAATTTGTTCCGTTCTTATAATTTCTTAGAAGGTTTGTAGCAGAGAGAATAAATTGGGCCTGCCTGAGTTGGGCTTAAACAAAATTAACACAGTTCTCAAATCACATTACTCGAATTTCTTTTTATCATGGAAACAATTTTTTTAAGCAAAAAATAAAAAAAAAATAGAAAAAACTGTTTTAGGGCCCTTGAACTTTCATATTTGGTTCAATTGAATCTTTATCAATTAAAAGAGAAGGGCAAACAAACATAGTCATAACAAAATGAAAATGAGATTTGCTCCAATACCCCTTGTTGTTTGCACTATTTGGAATCATGATATGCTATCATCCAAATCATCAGATTATCATTAATTAATCATGGCTTCTAGCTATTATATATCAATAACTGCTCTATCTGATTCTATAAATCATGGATGAAATCTTGAGAATTAAAATATATACGGACATGTTTCTCAAATAGGAGCAAAATTTGAACATTCCCTATTACCATTTTTTTTTATCAGAAAAACACAGTGCTTTGAATTCTGTGTGGTTCATCCAATTTAAATTCAGTTTTATTGAGCCTCAATTTATCTAGCACATTGCACATACAGCCTTTTTAATTTTATTGTACAAGAATTTTTTTTTTTGCCAAATATTTGTGTTATATGATTGAAATATAGAAACATTGTCATAGTTCCTTGAGAAATTTTACATCGCTTAGTGAATTGAAAAGGACGTGCAAACATACATACATGTAATTTAAAAAAAAAATGAATTACTAAAAATAAGAAAAATGTTGCACATAGGCCTTAGATTTACCTGTTTGCGTTTCCTTTATGCAATTAAACTTCACATGCATTTGATAAAAAAAGATGAGCACAAAAAATATGATTTAGTTGACAGGAGTTGGAAGGAAACCATCTCAATTTTTTCACACAACAAATTCATAGTTCCCTATTGCTAGTTAAAGTCATACAATCAAGCAATAATAAGTCCTAATAATATCTAACAAGATATTAATACCAAATCAAAAGTAACATACATTTGTGTCAGTCAATATTTGCATGAATCAGAGATCTTCATGCCAGTATCTGACAATGCAAAATCAGTAGGGTGAGTAAATTGCTCATAACTCGCTCATTAAAAGCTCATTAATAACTCGCTCATTATTAACTCGTTATAACTCGCTCATTAATTTAATGAGCCGAGCAAGAGCATACCCCAACTCGCTCATAACTCGCTCATTAAGAACCGAATTACATAAATCCTGCCACATATAATCTCTTGAATCAAACTCAAATAAATTAGGTAAATACTTGAGATCTATAAGTAATATTTTTATACAACATACAAATCTTTGACATAATTTTATTCATTTACCAAACAAAAGCACCATTTTGAGTTCTTTTCTTTTAATTATTATTATTTTTTCATAATCACCTGTGAACACTTTATTACTTGAGATTTACGAAAAAGTTGTCCAATGAATAAAGGAATGTATTGCAGAATACCACAACTCGCTCATTATCAACTCGCTCGTTAAGCTAATGAGCCGAGCATAAGCATACCCCAACTCGCTCAAACTCGTTCATTAATCACCCCTATTCAGGGGAGTGTTATACCACTCCACTTTATCTCCAACAATGCAAAAAGGCACATAGTGATAGTGATAGTGATATCAGGAGAAATACCAGAAAGGTCACATTTAGACTCTGTACTATGAATTTACCGCTGAACAAAGAAACCGCCGGTAGGATGCAATAGAGCAGTTGATACATTGCTCCGTTGAAGTAAGAAACCCGCTGGAGGAATTTCATGCGGGGAGATGCAAAGAGAGCATTGTTTCGGGAGAAGAATATCTCGACTGAACCTGTGGCCCAGCGGAGCACCTGGTGGAGCCGGTCGGTGAGGTTGATAGGTGCGGTCCCACGGAACGCGTCCCTACAGGCAGTTTCACAGTAAACCGACCTTCAGCCTCTGTTGTGCATGCGGTAACCGGTTACCATGTCTTTTCCTCCTACCAAACTATCCTGAGTGCTCGGTTGCACAGGGCAGGTTGAACCCGTAAAGCACTGTCCTTCTAAAGATGCACCCGGTACCGACATACATGGGTCCCTGGATCCCATCCATGGCCCGCATGGTGACATCGAAGAAGACAAGGTTGTGGTTAGCATACCGGTCACTCGGGTTAATGCCTTCAAACCGCTGTGGGAACTGCACGTAGCAGATGCGGTCCCCGCCACAATCAAGCATGAAGCACATGCCTTCAAGGAGGGCACATGAATTGGCCACGTAATGGTCACAGTCAAGGTTTAGGATGAAGGGGCCATTTGACATCACTGCACTCGTGTGCACCGCATTCATTGCACCGGCTTTCTTGTTGTGATCATAGCCGGGCCGCTTTTCCCGTGACACGTAAACCAGCAAAGGGAGCCGCATATCGACTCCATGTGTGTCAATGGAGCGTGTGGCGGTTTCAGGCGAGGAATCACCTCCCATGACGGGTTCAGAGGGCAGTGGGGCAAATATGTATTTGATGTGCTAATCATGTATCAAGTGAAATTATCTCAAAACTTTAATTGCTACTTAAATTGAAAATTGTTAGTATGTTAGAACAAATATGTTACGTAAACCCCAAGTGCTTGAAGATTGTAGTCTCGGTATATATCCTTGACAGTATTCTTTTTTATAAAGTAGTATATATCTTCTTGAGCAGTTTGCACCATGGATTAGATCTGGCAAGTAATTTGGATAGCATGTAGATTAGTAGGCAGTAAAGGTACCAACCAAGCAGGTTTTGAACTGATAAACAAAATCAAACCAATCAAAATATTGAGCAATCTTAGAACCAATCAAGATAACTTGAAACAATTTTGAAAATATATAACAGTAGCTTTGGATTCTTAATTGTCCGTCTGAGAACAAAGGATGAGACACGTGTCACAGTTTGTACTTGTCTACAACCTACAAATGCAGCGTCATCTAAATCTCAATTGGGTTTACATTATAGGGACTGTTACTTGAACTGATCCAATATTCATAAATGTCTTAGGCCTAATTTAGATTGTTGTTATTACAAGTCCTTGGGTCGGAAAGAGAGAAACCAAAGTACCCAAATATAAACTTCATCAGCACCAAATGTTACTGATGACGTAAGAACCATGAGTTACACATAATTAAGATTCCATAGACGAACTGATGTATTGTAGAGCTACTCCTAAGAATTGAAACCTTGTGAATGCAAACTCCGGTTCATGTTATCAAGATAAAGCTGAAATTTTGAAAAATTTGTTAGCAGCCTTTATAAAAGTGACTTTCATGTACTGATTTATTTAAAAATACCTGAAGTATACCAACAGCAGCAAATTTGTCCAATATAGTCTTTGCATCCACTGGACTGATATCCATCGGTGGCTCCAAAATGGCTTCCGCACACTAAGACAACATCACAAAACAAGAATAAAACAATCAAGCCTTGATGCTCAATACAACCAAATAATTTTAGGGGGAATTTAGTGAAAATCTTATACCCTTGAAGTGTAGTTTTCATCCCAGTATGTATAGCTAACACCATCAAGCATTCTGGTTTTGCAAAGATCTTCAATGAAGAGCTTGACTTGCACAGCCTATTCTACAGCAAAAACAAATATGTTATCCATACACAAAGTCTCCCCTAAAATCGACATGCAAAGCACACACATATGCAGAGAGTGCAAGGAACCCACATCTGAAGTTGATTGGCCTTGTATCTTGAAGGGGTAACCAACCACAAAGCCCACCAGTGATAGTTTTGTGACCTAGAGAAGCAAACAACATAGATATACAACAATTAACATGCTATGAAATATAATGAGATCAAAGACTTTGTTGTGAAGTTTATAAAATGGAAAAGTGACAAATAGAAGGGGAAAAACAAACTAAATACTCTACGCGAGATGAGAGATTCAGTGTACCAGTGTTTGAAAATCTTGGGCCATTACGTTGATATTTTTCTTTGTACGTTCCAAGACACTGTATCACAAGAAAGCAAAAGGAATTTGAAAGAAAAACTGCAAAATTCATAAATTTAGGAGATCCTTTCACAACAGCTACATAATAGTAAACCAGTGGTCACATCTCTTAAAGGACCAGGTAGTACAACAGATGTAAGAGTAATAAGTGTCCGTGCGAAAATGGCATTTCTAAAGGTTTCTCCACTTTATATTTCATCAAAACCACAAACAAGCCTAAGCCCAAGATGGCACCAGGCATAGTACTGTAAAGCAGCTACAAATATATGCCTAAATAATCCATATACCTTAGAGGGATTGCTATTT
Source organism: Carex myosuroides (assembly GCA_028015225.1). Taxonomy (NCBI): domain Eukaryota; kingdom Viridiplantae; phylum Streptophyta; class Magnoliopsida; order Poales; family Cyperaceae; genus Carex; species Carex myosuroides. The sequence goes on from CM051471.1 coordinate 4,227,449, forward strand.
TGTTTTGTTCATCAGAAATGGCCAAACCAACATACTTGCTGCCCACATCTAATCCAAGAAATCTGCATTTTGTAACACCCATTTTGAGCACTTGCTGAAACAATGCTGCCGACGTAACCAACTTCATCCCTCTGATCTATCATACAACAAGCCTAATGAAATTAAATTCTACCCAGGCTTGCCACAGCAGAATAAAGCATGGATTTGTGAATTCCTAACTACAAAGGCAATAGTAGATAAGTTAAAAGTACAAAATATTTCTCATAGGCATTTCATTGAGCAGTTTAGGAGCAAATGAACAAAGTGACAATGGCCTAGAAAAAGTTAATCTGAGTACAAACACAAGTTGATCAATTGTTCTATTGCCTCACTTTCATAAAACCTGTGCCTCGCTGTCACAACCCAAACAAGGTGGACCATGAAATTTAAGGAAACAATACTTGATCAGTGAAAATCATGAAATTTAAGGAACAATACCTGATCAGTGAAAACCATGAAATTTGCTGTTAAGTCCCTATAATTTAACAGAATTTATCCGGAACCAAACTGGAAGACTAAAAATGGGCAAAATAGTCCCTGGAATTTACCAGATTCATACTAGACTATTTCAGAATTTAAAAACAACTCGTGAACAGACCATAATTTATCAATATGCCCCCAGATATTAATACCAACCTGGTACAAGCCACAAGTCCCAAAAGAAGTTATTCTCAAGGTTTTGTTTCAAGGAATGAGAAAGGAAACAAGAAATTGACACCGGTATTAACTGGTAGTGGATAGTGCCTGCTTGGGTTTTGTCTCAAAACCTTGTAGGAATATGAATATCTGATTTCCAGCGTCAATTACAGTATTAACTCTCAAGAAACATAACAATTTTTAATTTAGAAATGTCAAGTCTCAAACAGTACTCAAGGAGACAGAAAAAGGGTAAAAAAATGCAACATCTTAGATTAGTGTCACTTAGAACTCATCAAACCTTACTGCACAAAAATAATACAAGGATTTTTGATAGCTAACCACTTGTACTATTTTTGGAATGCAATCCATAATCCATGCATCTTACAAGATTAAAACTATCAAGACAATCAAGGCCATTGTAAACAGGAACCATTTATGTAATGCTTCTACTAAGTTATCTAACATGGATCAATTCAAACATGACAAGTATCACACTTCAATTAATTTTTTTTAAACACAAGACATCATGATACCATGGTAAATTTTCCCAAATCTGAACTTCAAATTTAGTTTTGTGTCCACAACTCAATGAAACATCATTACAATTGGAGTACACATTAGACCGTCAACTAATAGAAACATCAATTGTGATTTCCAAGTAAAGTAAGAGCAAGACCATCTGCACATTGCAGCCACGGAGCAATGCCTTAACCCACAATTAACATCAAGCGTAGGGTACAGCCATATTTTAATAAAGAAGGGATTCAAGAGATGTCAAATTTGAGCATTGTAGGAACCATAGTAACAAGATTCGCGAAATTGTACAATATATGCAACCTCGAATTTTTTTTTCCTTTTCCCTTTTTCTATTCCAGTAAACTAAAACCAGCCTTCTAAAACAAATATGAACTATTTATTAAATCATATTATTTGAACTGCTGATCCATACTATATAGACATAATAAGTTACGAACTATAAACTGAACATCTTTGTTTTCTTTCTCTGTTTAAAAATCAATTGCACTCAATGATAACGCTACCACTAACTTGGAAACAGAAATCTTAAATTAGTAAAGTACAACTACAGATATCATAAGAAACCCCCCATAACTTGATATGAATCTCCAAATAAGAAAATGATAGATGGGCTTCATTGACAAGACCAAATAAGAAAATGGGTTTGGTGATTACCTCAATTTCAGCACAATCAAATGATAGGGGCAACCCTTGGCAAACTGCCACAACCACCACCCCGCAACCTTAGCACCAAGTGCAGCGTTGACTCTGCAATTTTACAATTTCTTTATGTTGGCTAAATAGAAATTTTAATAAAGCTGACTATACTGCAAAGATGGAACTACAGTTTAATTACCTTTCTGGATGCTGTAATCAGCAAGTGTGCTTACCGACGAAGATCAGGCACTGCTGATCTGGTGCAATCCTTGCAATACCAAACACCAGAAAAAAAAAAATCAAATCATGTGTATCAATCCACATCAGAATAATTTATTTATCAACCAAACACTAGTAACGCCAAATTATTATTCAATTGAGAGGCGTTAAATTAAGTACAACATGTGCATAATCACGAGAAAAAAAAAATCAGAGTATGAATAATGTCACGAAGAAATCAAAATTACAAACAATTTAGGTTTTCTCTTCATTAAATGCTCTCTGAAGATAGAAATAACAACAAAGTTATATAAATCCTAGAATAAAATTTATGAACTCTGGCTACTTTGCTACATAATGTATCTAACCAATGTTGAACTGAAATCTGATAGGCTGAAAAAATTATGGCAGTAATTACAACTCAACACCTAGCCATCGCAATAGAATCTGTTTATCCAGCGAGTCTACTCTAAAACTCATAGCTTAGATCTTACTCATTTCAAGCAGGAGAGGAGACGCACAGCCGCATAGGAAGAGGCAAAGAGGCGGTGCGACAGCGAAAAAGTTACCTGACTTCGTATGGGAGAGATGAGAGAGGAGATAGGCGCACCTCTAGGATGAGCGGTGGGACCTCCTGGAATCGAAGATCGGACTGAGAGTCTGAGAGAGACGGTGAAGGGAGGCGGAGTGGCGGAGAGAGGTGGCTAAGTCGCGAAGAGAGAGGGGCAAAGATCGGAATTCAAATCTTCCCCGGTACCTGTGGGAATCTTTTACAATTACTTGATCTGGAACGTTATTTTTAACTTGGCACGAATCTCAAAGCCTAATAATACTGCCTCTCCGTCAGTCCGAATCCAAAAGCAGTTGGAAGTTAATCTCAAACCGTAAAGTGAAGGGAATCTTTTCCAGTAATGGAGAGGATACTTGTCCCAAAGATCGGGCTAGAGGTGCTCAAACGGGAGAGCTCCAGAGATGAGGTTGTTCGCGTAATGTTCTAAGGTGTGTGACAGCAATTGATCCAAACGAGAACGTCAGGTGAACGAGCAGCATGGATATATTTGTAAATTGGGGTCCCTAATACATATATTAAATTTCAATAGCCAAATTAGGTCCATCGATCGTGTCACTGACCGTATGCGATTCTGCAAAACAAAAGGTGGTAACACCATATGCGATTCTGCAAAATGGTATATTTCAAGAAGAAGAGGATTAGAGGAACGACTGCAACGACAAAGAGGAGGTAGCACAGTTGGCTGCCAGTTTTAGAAGTGTTGGTTATTCAAAAGTTCAAAGTTTAATTCCTCTCAAGATTTTGCAGTTTTTGTGAAGATTTAAAAAAAAAAAAAAAAAAGAGGAACGACTGCAACACATCAATCAAAATGAGAGAGGCTATAGTACTATGCATAGCGTGGATTGTTTCATATAATATCTTCGGTTTCAAAGTTCAAATGGTTGATCTGAACCGTTCAACGTGATCTACATATGAAAATGTACTTGTAGAAAAAAATTACATATTTTAATTTTTTTTTCTATTTTTTTAGATAGGTAGAAAATCAATACTTTTGAATGGTCTAAATTTTTTATATCAAGCAGTGTTCTAAATAGCGCCGCTATAGCATTTTTGGACCCTAAACGCTAAGCTATGGCATCAAAATACGCTAATTGAACTACGACCGCTATAGCGGTAATAGCGGTCCGCTATAGCGCATAGCGTGTAGCGCAAATAGAACGCGCTATGCATAATGGGCTTTTTTAGGCAATTTATATGGGCTTTAAATAAAGACCCAAAAAAGTTAAATAAAGCCCAAACCGAAATCAATGATTTCTAAGTTATTTTAAAATTTGAATAGAAAAAAAAATAGATTATGTCATGAATCATGACGCTTAAGATATTTTGAATAGAAAAAAATCAATAATTTATAATATTACTATGGATATTTTAAACCGCAATTTGAACTTTGTACTGGTTCAATTTGAATATTATAATTTCTTAATTAATTTGATGTTATTTATTTTTCTATGAGACTTTAGATAATGTTGATATTTAGTACAAATATATAATATAATTTTTGTAAAAAAAACGCTATGTAGCATAGCTTCCGCTATTCGCTATAGCTTTTTTTGTAGCCTCCCCGCTATGACGCTATAAACGCTATTTAAAACATTGATATCAAGTGATTGGCAACCTATCTAAAAAAATAGTGAAAAATTATAAAAAAATATAAAATTTGATCTACAAGTACATTTCATATGGAGATTATGTTGAACGGTTCAAATTGATTGTTTGGACTTTTGAAAATAGAGGTATTGATCCATAGTATGGATCAATCCACGCTATGCATATTATACCGACATTTTTATTAATATCCAAAGTTTAATAGAAATTAATTAATATACCCATATCTGCGAAAGTTATAAAAATATCTGTACCGGCCATTTTCTGGCCGGTACCCAATTTAATTCAGTACCGGCCAAAAAATGACCGGTACCTAAATTTTTTTTTTAATACAGTACCGGCCATTTTCTGACCGGTACTTAATTTTTTTTTTAATTACCATTTTTTTAGATAGGTAGAAAATCAATACTTTTGAATGGTCTAAATTTTTTATATCAAGTGATTGGCAACCTATCTAAAAAAATAGTGAAAAATTATAAAAAATATAAAATTTGATCTACAAGTACATTTCATATGGAGATTATGTTGAACGGTTTAGATTGATTGTTTGGACTTTTGAAAACAGAGGTATTGATCCATAGTATGGATCAATCCACGCTATGCATATTATGCCGACAATTTTATTAATATCCAAAGTTTAATAGAAATTAATTAATATACTCATATCCGCTGGGAAGTTATAAAAATATCCGTACCAACCATTTTGTGGCCGGTATCCAATTTAATTCAGTACCGGCTGGAAAATGACCGGTACCTAATTTTTTTTTTTAGGATGGGCATAGCATAGTTGGCTAGAAGAAAAAATCGTAGCGTAGGAAACTCAAGGTGGGCACAATTTGGGCCAGATTGGGCTAGGCAAGTGGGCCATCAGTTTTTAACAGGTAGGCCAGACATGGACTTAGCAAAATACCTGTGGGCTCGGCCCATTGCCATCCTTACCAGCTTCACCTTATTTTATTTTACTTTGTTGTGTATTTATATTTCATATTTAAACAAGCTCAACTGCTTTGAGCTTTAAATTTCTTTTTATTTTCAATTGGGGTTACTCTCCTCTGTAACTGAACAATCAATTAATGGAATATGGGCATCGACCCATGTTTTTCCTCAAAAAATTAGCGACAACCACATTGTCGCAGGAAATGTAATTGTGTGGGAAAATATGAAAAATTAAAGACTTTACTCGATTAGAGGTGATTCTACTCCGAGCTCCCATCTAGGTCTATCTATTTCCTCTGGTGCGAGTGTTTCTTATTTTTGGTATTCCATCTTCTCTAACTGTTCTTTCTAGGTTTTGAGTTTGCTTGATGGGGAGAAAGTTTTAGCGTAGCAGGACTGCAAGAGAGGAGGAGGCGGGAGAGACGCTAGGTTTTAGAGCCAAAAAGAGAGGAATTCTGATCGTAGATGGGGAAGGGACTAATTCAATTATTAATTATATTGTTTATAATATTAAACTTAATTAATATTTAATTAATCTCAGGTTTTAATTAATTGGGTAAATATGTGAGTTATTAGATTTTTAGATGGTAAATATGTAATTACATAAATTTGGAATGTAAATATGTAATTTCATAGGTTTTGAGTGGTATATATGAAATTCTCCCAACTAATTATTAACGAAGATCTGTCCGATAATTCTGTTACACCATCTTTATTAATATATAACATGTTTAATAAGGTCGAAATGATAAGTTCTCTCTCTCTTTTTTGGTAGTTAATTGGGTCAGATTAGGCGCAAGTTAAACTGCTTCATATTTCACACCCATTACTCTTACACATACTGTGACATATATAATAGCACATTTTAATATAGATTGAACATCTAACGGTTTGAAAATGTCGTTTGAAGTCAATTTGATAGGTTTTAGAGTCGCGCTCACAGAAGGACTTGGTGAGCTTAGGAGCACCCTAGTTCTACTCATAATAGTGATGATGTTACGACTCACAACTTTGTGTATATTTCAATATACAACCTTAGTATTTCAATATATTTTCTTTTATGAAAATTTTGTGCAGAATTGACCCCATGTAGCTAGTTCTCTTATCGAAAGGCAAGAGCTCAGGATGATTTTATACTAGATGATTGCCTCTATAATTATGAATTTACTTTGCAATTGGACTGTTTGTTTCTTATTTCCCTGTCTTTTATTTTTGGTTTATGGCGCGAGTTTGTTCTTCTGAATTAGATAAAAGGTAATTGAGAGAATGAGTAAGGTTGAAATGGAGAGGATAGTTATGCTGATTTCTTTATTTTCTCAGTTTTATTGTTTCTTATCCAATTTCGCATTTTTTTTTAGTTCAATTTTACTTAATTTTATTCATGGCCTTCACGGGACATGACAGGCGCATGCGCCTCAACTCTACAAATTGAATATTTTTTACTATTTCAACTTGCATAGCTTGAGACTCTTTGGACAAGCTCCTTTTGGGCTCACCTATTTGACTGGGTTTTAGTTGGGCCGGAAATTTTGGGCTGACATTTGAGCCTTTTCAGTTATCTTCGTTTCGTTGTGAAATTGTTTCTCAATGAAACACCCTCCGGAATTCAGATTCAGTGCAATACCTGACGGCGCAGAATGAGATCTGAGTCAGTCCGTTTTAATCTGGTACGAATCTTAAAGCGGACCCTCTATATCAGATAGACACCAAATTAATTTTGATCCGGCTATTTGTATTCTACGTGGTCAGGACTACTCACACCATCTGAGGCACGAGAGCAGGTTGGATCCGATGCCCATCAGACTCAAATTTGGGTCTGATGGGTTTCGGGACCGTTCGATCTGCTTTAAGATTCGTGCGCACGAATTTAAAGCAGATGCGAAAATTACGGACCCGAATCTTAAAGCATATCGGACGGTCATCGAACTCACTTTGAGTCCGATGGACATCGGACCCAAATTGACCTCATGAGGCACAAGCTTTCATCTTAACCAGTAACCCTAATAGTATTTGTCTTTAGTCGAAAAATAGTTACTGTTAGTATTAGTTGTGTATCGGCGGTGGTGTTTCATAATATCGAAAATAATAAAGATTGGTTGGAATTGGACTAATTATTTTGGGGAGAAATTTGCATCATCGGACTCAAATTGAGTCTGACAGATTTCTCGAGTTTGTATCGTCTTAAGTACTGCAAAGTGAGACCCACAAATTTACAATCCAGATTTACTTCCAATCGGTACCTATTTATAAATAGAGGACCTGCTTTAAGATTCGTGCCATGTTAAAAGAACGTTCTTCCACTTTATGATCTGCTTTAAGATCCGTGTGCACTAGATCAGCACGAATCTTCAGACAAACACACACGGATATTGAAGCGACATACATAAATTTTAAAGCGGATCAGACAGTGGAGGGATCATCGAATTCAAATTTAAATCTGATATGCGTCGGAACCAACTTGTTCCCATTATTATGTGCTTTTTAGGATTTTATGATGATCTGTGTTCAACTGCTCATGCTTTCAAGCTTTCTTGGAGAGAGAGAGAGAGAGAGAGAGCTCGGTACATTGATTTAGTGATTGTTTGTAAATTGTAATAATAACTGACAATTGTACGTAATTGCCTAGTTTAGTAATAAAATTTGCTCGTTCATGACATCATGTTATACTAGGCATGATCAAATTAATCAATTTAAAAATAGTTGTTTCTCTTCTGCCTAAATTCTTTTGATTTCTTCCTTTATTGCGTGTGTGGTTGCGTAGTTGCATACGTAAGATGTTCAACAAATAGTTGAAATGAATAAATTTTCAAACTGTGAACAAATGTAGCTGAAAAGTGTGATGGTTGTGATTAGTAAGATATGTTTGGCTTGACACTTCTAGTTTAATACATTAATAATATATAATTGGAAATTAATATATATTGCGCATTCCACAAGGTGAACAGTTTCATATATTTTTGTGTGGTGTCACCTCCACTAGTATTTAAATTCCGCCTTCTTTACCTAAGAGACCAGAATTTGATTGTCGTATTCCTATAATTTAGCACTAATCCAACTCACCACACATTATATGGCTTGTGGGGTCCCAATTTAAGACTTGATAACGATTTCAGTGCTAAATGAGAAGGTAGAATGCAACTTTTTTTAACGCATGCATGGAATCGGTATTAGAATGCACCGCAAAAATACACACACACACACACACACACACACACACACACACACATATATATATATATATATATATATTCAAATTAATTAATGATTATTTTCTTGGGAGACAATTGATATTACTTGTTGTAAAATATCTTACAATTTTTCAGAGCACTGGAACAATAAGTTTTTTTAAGTGTTAATTAGAAAATATACTACTTTGCCACTAAATTTATAGGAGGTTATAGAATTTCTAAACAGATAAAATCATCACTTAAACATTTTATTATGTATCTTGTGTGCAATTGAATAAAATGCTCCCAATTAATACCGATTGTAAGCATTTTTGGATGAATAAAGGACGCATTTTGTTGGATTGACTGTTTGGATTTTGAAAATTCAAAAACGACTTGGTTGCACGAGAACCTTAGTGCAAACGTTTTGATATTAGCATATATATATATGTGTGTGTGTGTGTTATAGCAAAATGAAAATTACATTTAACACAGCTAGCTAAATCATTGTTCTCTATGTGAAAGATTACAATGACTATGAGAGTATGAAGCAATTACTTGATCATTTAATAGCTGCATCTTTTTTTACCTGTCCTATGTCCGTAATACTTTAAAAACTGACTACAAAAATTAGTAATCACTAGCTTAAAACAAATGCATTAAAATTAAAAACTTAAAAGTCAAAATAACTTAAAATTTGTGTGCCTATGTTATGTCTCTATTTTTAAAATTTTAATAACTTAAAATTAAAAACTTAAAAGTCAAAATAAAACCGTCGAATATGATCTATATTATTTTATCTATGCACGTGTAAAAAATTATGACATTTCAACTTAATTTTGTTTGTCATCAAGAACTCCTAAAAATATACCAATGTAGATAATTTATAGACGTTAACTTTTTAACTTATTGATATACGTAAAAACAAAATCTTAATGTGATTTTTTTTATGAGCACATAAAAGAAAAACATAAATTATCCGACGGTCTTATTTTAATGTTTATGTCTTTAAATAAGTTATTAACACTTTAAAATTGAAAATATCATAGAGACATAAAACAATAAAAACATTTAAACTCTCACGTTTAAAAATGCAAAAGAAACTAGGATTTTTTTTTATAAACCATAAATAGAAAAAAAGAAAATTAACAAACCAACTTGATGGTTTTAATTTTTACAATAATCATAAATACCGAGATGGGAATTCGGCCCAGATCATTTTTTTTTGTATGTGCCGAAATGTTATCTCGGTCCCATGATGTTTTCAATTTTTTTAAGAAAACTGTGTAACCGTTTAGTGTAATAATTTTTTTTTACCGTGTCGAGATGAGGACTCGGGCAACCTTTTTTTTTATGACCGTGCCGAGATGAGGACTCGGGCAACCTTTTTTTTATGACCGTGCCGAGATGGGGACTCGGCCCAACCATTTTTTTTTCACAATTTCCCTCTCTGTGTTGAGTTGCCAATTCGGCACATAGTTTTTTTTTTTTATTTTAGCTATTTCGGTTCGAAGATCGAGTGGAATTGCTGAAATTATGCTTTTTTTTCCTTGTGCCGAATTGAGTACTTGGCCCAACAAATTTTTAATGATTTTCCCCTTTGTGCCGAATTCCCAATTTGGCACAGAGGGTTTTATTTTTTTTTTTTTGGTTGAAAATAAATTTCTAATTGGTTATTATTTCGGAACGAAGAAAAAGCCAGTGGGCCGAAATATTATTTCGGCACAAGAAAAAAATGGAACGAAATGGACTGGATGAAATAGGATCAGAATGGCGGAATAGTGTATCACTCGGCACAAAAGAGAAATTTTGATTTTCTGTGACATTTTGTCTAACGACTTGTAAAATTCATGAGGCCGAGATCCTAATTCGCCAAGAAAAAAAAATAATCCGGGCCGAAACAGGAATTCAGTACTTATGGTTTTTTTTTAAAATAATGATTTGTTAATTTTCTTTTTTCTATTTATGATTTATAACCAGAAACTAGGTATCCTAATCATTATATAAGCAATAGAGAAATGCATGCCAGCAGAGGGAAAGGACACGCCCTTTTACCAACAGAGCATTAAAATTAGAGTAAAGATGTAGTCCCCCCACTTTAGTCTCCTAAACGTTCCCCCATTATAACTAACTTTTTCAATCATTGAACCACCTTGAAAAACGTGTAAAACGTGTAAAAGTTGAGTCCAGTTTTTTTCTTTAAATACTTATCATAAGTGTGAATACTTCATATCATAGGTATTCATACTTTCTATTTTGGATGAATACTTTCCATATTTGAGTTCAGTTTTTTGGATTTAAATACTTGATATCTAAGTATGAATACTTGATGAATTATATATAAATATTTGATATGTTAGGTATGAATACTTTCCATATTTGAATATTTGATACCTTGAAAAACGTGTAAAAGTATGTCATTGTGGATCTCATTTGAAAGAGAAAAAAAAATAGAAAACGTTCGTGTTTTTAGATTTGCAAAATTCCTCATAGATCGTCCCAAAAATTGGTTAGAATGAATGGAGAAAAAAAAACTGCCTTGAAAAACGTGTAAAAGATTAGTATTGTGTCCAGTTTTTAGAGTATGAACTTGATATCTTAGGTATGAATACTTGATGAATTAGATATGCATACTTCATATCTTAGGTATTCATACTTTCCATTTTGTATGTGAATTAATTTAATCAATGAATGGGGGACTGGTGGTGTGATCCACGTGACTTTTTTGTTGTGGTCCCCGAGGCAGTCTGACAGTGATTGAACCCGAAAAGTAATGGTCCCCAGTCCGTATGTGAATTAATACTTGAGATGTTAGGTATGAATACTTGATGAATTAGATATGCATACTTCATATCTTAGGTATTCATACTTTCCATTTTGGGACTGAATTAATGTATGTTGAATGGGGGAATGACAGTTGTACTTTGACAGTTAGGGGGACGTTTAGGGGACTGAATGGGGGGGACTGTTAGTCGATCCCTTAAAATTATTATATTATATACTCCTCTGCTCATGCGCTTTAAAATAAGATAAAATATCCTTCCATCTCATCTCATGCTTTTTATAAATTGCTTGTGTAAATGAAGAAGAAAAGAACTATAATTAGATAATTTAAAATTGTGTGCGCTGCATCACAGATAAGATGAGTACCGGTAAGATTTTTTTTTTCATAAACTTATAAAGTACGAGTACAGTTGTACAGGTAAATATTTTTCGTTATTTAAACGGGTAAGGGTACGAATAAAGTCTATTCTGTATTCGTTACCAGATCAGATAATAGTAAAAAAATATATATATTATATTTATTAATGAGCAATGAATATCTATTCACCAAGTACTCTTTGTAGTTGTGTCTAGGGGTGTTCAAACGGTCGGTTCGGTTGAAACTGAATTAAAATATTCAAACCAAAGTTTTGATCGGTTTTCAAAACTAGACCGAACTGACCGAATTGAACTTTCCAACCGAATTACAACCAAACCGAACAAATCGAAGTAAATTTCAGTTTAATCAGTTAAACCAAAATTTGATAAAATCAAGCAAGAAATCCAAAAATGAAATTTGAACCACTTCTAAATATGATTTGACTCGAGCAACAGATTCAGCAAGAAATTCGAATCAGACAAATAACTGATGCCCTTTTTCATCTTTGCCTTTACAATCTGAAACCTAACTTCCTCAAAAAGGAGAGGACCCTGATGTACTCTTTGGAATTCACAAATCATACAGATCAGACAAAGAAAAATCAGACACATCACTCTCAAATTTGTTTCATGTCCTCGTGCATTGCACAAATTAGACAAAAACCAAAGAAGAAGAAGAAGAAAGAGAGTAGATAGAAAAGAAAAAAGACAAGCTTTTGAGAAAAAAACTTGGAATCAGGGAGGAGGCAATCAAAATTGCAGTCAAAATTGTGTATTGATTCTTCTTCGTTAAATTTAGAAAAGGAGTTGGAGTGCTTCTTCTTGGAGGCGGCGATAGGATGCAAGAAGAAAGAAAAGGGGAAAAAGAAAAAAATATTCGGGACTCCAGAACGTGAATTTGAAAATGAAACGAACCAAACACATTATTCAACGTATTCACTAAATATTTGGTCGGTTCGGTTCAGTCGATTTTAAAAAGTTATAAGCCGAACCAAACAATAAACCGAACTAAATCAATAAATAAACCAAACCGATCCATTAAACTGGAAAACCGAACCATTTAAACCAAAATTTCTTGGTTCAATTTAAAACCAAATAAACTGAACCATTTGAACCCCTAGTTGTATCACACTTAATTAATCATTAGAACACGTAAATAAATTCCAGCAAATTCTAATACAGTTTTGACCTTTAAAATACGTATATATGTGTGAAAAATGTGTTTTAATCTTTTATTTAGTAAATAATAAAAATAATTATTTTATTAGCACTACTAGTTATTTATCTGTTACCGTTTTTGATCCGATAACCATAATGAGTAAAGATAGAGTACGGATAAAATAATTCGTAACGGATCAAAATAGAGTACCAATAAAAACAATTTGTAATAGGTATGAGTACAAAATACTTCTACCCAACCCTTATCTTACCTGTTGACACCCCTAAGTGCATCTTAATATCTACAAATCGGCATTAATCAAATACTTTCTGAAAACTTTTGCAGTGATGTTGATATTATTGAAATGACTCTCATGACAAATTAAATTGCTTTTCTCGTTATGGTACTATGCATACCGCACAATGATCCGTACATTGAAGTTTTTTCCTTTTTAAGTTTAAATAGTCAATCTAAATTGTTCAATATAATATTATTTTTTTTTACTATTTAAAAGTAAAAGATTACTACTTCCAAATGGTCTACAATTTTTAGATCAAGTTTTTTTTTACCTTTCTGAAAATTAGTAAAAAAAATATTTAAAAATATAAATTTGATCTACAATTACGTTTTCATATGTGATCATGTTAAATGGTTCTGATCGACTATTTGAACTTTGTAAACATAAATATTGATCCAAAGTACGGATCATGTGCGCTATCCATTAATTGTAACATATCCTCACTATTGATTTTTTTTGTAATTATATTTTATTTGGTCGGTTACAATTTGGTATTCAATGACTAGATACACAAATCCGTCGTGATCAGTCTTGTTAATTTAAATTTGAGTCAAAAGGTAGCTGTTAGAAAGAAATCCGAGTTCAAAAAGTAAAGAAAAGATACATAATTTAAAACTTAACCCACTAGGAGTGGTTAATGTAGGGCACAAAATAACAAGAAAATAATGCAAAAAATGTTACTGTCATTGAAATGACCTAAAATGACTAAATTTGTAATTTATAAAGTTCAATACTGCTCTGTATATAAAAAGTATATACTGGTAATCAACAAATTGGGGAGAAAAAATGAAGAAATTCTTAAAGAACCTTAATGAACTAAGAAAAAAAATATAATTAGTTCATTATTTTTTAATTAAAAAAATAGTAAAATTAACCGTCTTAGTATGAAATTAAGGAACCAAAATTTAATGGTTTCACAAATTTGTTATATATAAAAACAGATAAGCTTGCAATAACTATAACTGAAAAAAGAGGCATTTTTGTAGAAGTAAAAAAGAGCCATAAAAAAATATTGTATACATTTTATACACTTGCAGCATATTTTTTGTCGCATTTACTAAGTCTTTCTCTCGTTTACACCTGTCCATATCCATAAACAATCACTGTCGATTTCATCTACAGTGCTAACACTCCAAACAAATAAATTCACCTTCTCTCATGATTAGATTCAAAATCATTGCATGAAAAATAAACAGATAATCAAGTTAAAAATCAAACTATGTACAAGCTGATTCCATTTCTCTTCCCTTTCTTCCTCCTTACCTCTTCTCTCCTATTGCAACCAAAATTCACCCTCCTTACTCTAACCACACAAACTACTCATAAAAAAAATCAGATCACAAACAAAAGCAACTTTTCACTACCCATCTACCACCTTAATTCAATCTTAAATCATACCAACAATACCTCCGCCTTTACCGACCGCATAAGCCGTGATTCAGCCCGGGTAGCCTCGTTGGCACGTGACATCTCTTTACGGTTAGAGAGATACAGACTAGATGATTTTGGGTCTGATGTGGTTTCAGGTCTATTTCAGGGAAGTGGTGAATACTTCATTCGTGTAGGCGTCGGTACGCCGGCAAGAGATCAGTACCTGGTCATTGACTCTGGCAGTGATGTAATCTGGTTACAATGCATGCCATGTGATCAGTGCTACTCTCAGTCTGACCCTATATTTGATCCATCCACTTCATCTTCTTTCTTGGCTGTGACATGTGGGGGACGTATTTGCCACCTAGTCTCCGGTACCAGTTGTAGCAACCCGGATGAAAGTTGCCGGTACGTATGCATATTGTCTCATTCATATTATATTGTTATATTTTGAAAATTTCTTACTTCATCTACATATGCTAATTACATGCAGATATGAGGTGTCTTACCGAGATGGTTCCTACAGCAAAGGTATCGTAGCCTTAGAGACGCTGACATTTGGTTCAACTACGGTAAGTGGAGTTGCCATTGGCTGTGGTCACCACAACCATGGTTTATTTACCGGTGCCGGTGGCCTATTGGGCCTTGGGTGGGGCCCAACCTCCTTCTTGGCCCAGCTTGGTGGCTCGGCTGGTGGGGTCTTCAGTTACTGCCTCGTGAGCCGTGGATCAAGCTCTGAAGCAGGCACACTAGTCTTCGGTCGTACCGAAGGGGTTCCGGTGGGAGCAGTGTGGGTCCCACTCTTGCGCAACCCTCGGGCTCCTAGTTTCTACTACGTAGGCCTTTTGGGACTTGGGGTGGCTGGGGTAAGGTTACCCCTTGAAGAGGATATGTTTCAACTCTCTGAAGATGGCTATGGCGGTGTGATTATGGACACCGGTACGGCGGTAACTCGGTTACCAGAACAAGCATATAATACACTCAGAGATGCTTTTGTTGGTGCTGCAGTGGGGCTCCCACGTACCACCGGTGTATCGATATTCGACACATGTTACAACCTCAACGGGTACAGCAGCGTGAGGGTACCAACTGTGTCATTTTATTTCGCAGAGGGTGCGATACTGACACTACCAGCAAGGAACTTCCTCATCCCTGTGGACAACTTGGGGACGTTTTGTTTTGCATTTGCTCCATCACAAACTGGTCTATCAATCATGGGGAATATACAGCAGGAAGGGATCCAAATCACATTTGACGTCGCTAGCGGGTTTGTAGGATTTGGACCCAATAATTGCTAATCGCATAGACGATGTACAACTATACAATATGTATAGTAATAATATGTGTATGACAGAATATTTCTATAAATGTAAAGCTTAGGAGAGAAAGGGAAATCCAATAATATAAAGGTGACATGATGGGATAGTGATGTATATCAATCAGTATTTAACACTTTTGAGATACTATTGGTCATACAAGCTGAATAAATAAGCAAAGCGGTTTGGTTTGATACGAAAAGATCCTTTTGCTTTTGCTACTTTTGCCTTAGCATATATATATTGCTCGCAACTTATTAGACATATCCCGTTGGCTGTCGTAAAGGTATGTAAGGTTTCGCTACGAATTCATGCTTTTGTTGGTATATTCTTTTGATTTCCAAGGGCTTGTTCGGCACAAAAAATTGTGGTGGAACAGAGGAAGAGTGAAATTGTGACCCAATAGCTGAACATGAGTAGAGAAAAAGTGAAACGTGAAATTGGAATGAAAATATGCACTCAAACTCTTTTTTTCAGCATTTTAGCCCCTCTATTTTATTCTACTATTCCATAGCAGAGGTGGAATTGGGGAAGATCGATTTTTTCACATGTTGGAATTAACTCAATTCTACTTTCAAATGTGCCAAACATGATTGGAATTGTATGAAATAGAAGCCTCTTCCCTTTTTCACTTTTCCGCTATTCCATACATTTGCCTAACGGACTCGGAGATTTCGCTTAACATGGGTCTGGCAAAATCGAATCTGCCTAGAACATCTAGTTATGGTTTATTCAGTTTTCTTCATTTCAGGGTAAAAATATTTGTAATTTCTTTTCATGCATTGCTAGCTTTCAGACGACACATGTAAAGATGATAGCTCCACTTAAGGCTTACCAACAAACAAAGGGAGCATCTATCATATTATACTCTAAGAAGCCTATACTTCATAGCCATCAACATCAACCAATTATTTTCATTTTAAAGCTACCTTATTTACTTTTCATGCAATAAATGATCGCTCTCATCTTGAGATAGGCGCATTTGCTGTAAAATAAAAGGTAGAATGAGTGCTACAGAATCAAGGTCATTCAGAGACCATTGAATGCAGTGAACAGAGTAACTTCTCATATATTGTCTAACTAATGAATTAATCGAAGAGAAAAACACAAGACCAAAAAAAAAAAATCTACTCTCACAAAGAAGTAAATAATAAAATAAATCAATGTATGACTTCCTATCAAGTACATATCTAATTCCTGTAACGTCAGAAGGATTTTCTTTCATGATTTAATTACCGCATCACCGACTCTTTCACAAAAGATCGACCCGCAGTGCTAAAAGTGTTAAAAAAAAGAAAGTATGTCAGTTGTGCTTGTATAGATGAGCTAAGGAAATAATAATATACAAGCTAAGTAACCAAACTTTAATTGAGAATCAAGGGACAAATAATTTAATGTGAAACTGCAAAGGAAAGCGATTCAAAAGTGGAGAGAGAAAAAATAATAAATACATTGACCTATAAGTTTTTCCAGAGAAATTATTTTCTAGGTAGCAGATTTGTAAGCCTGTAGGCACCGGGATGTGTCAAAATCAAAAGGAAGCAGGAAATTTTCTAATAGATCTCTAAAGATGGAATGACGGGGTCTATGTTCAAGGGAGACTAGAAATACAACATGCTAATATATCGACATGTACTTATTTCAGTGGAATGTAATGCTAATGGACTCCGTGTACTGCTGAAAGAAAAAAATAGTTCCTTATAGCCCCCAGAGAATATTAAAAGGACAATTATACCCTTAAAAGACAAGAAATATCTTATGCGAACATGAGTAACATATCCCTTTCCTCTCAAATTGTAGGGGTACACAAGATATTTGTTATATTAGTAGGTATGTACATTGCTTCGGCTTTTGCAAGGTTTTGCATGAAGCTCTAACATTTTTCATGGGGTGAAAGTAAGATTGACCCTAAAAGCAACTGTATGGGTTTAATAGAAAGCAAATTCATTAACAGAAAGGAACTCACGAGTATTCGAGGTGAACATTCAAGAATCGGTGATTCTCCTTGCTCTGAGATATTGTTATGGAACCTTCTATTATTTGATCTTGCCTGACATCTATTGGTTCGTAAAAATATAGAATTGTCTGAAAAAACAGGGAAAAAAAAGTGCATTAGTATTGAAAAGTAGAAAGCGGATAAATGATTAATCGCATGCATATTCCTTGAAATACTTAAGGGTTGTAAGCTCCTTTGCAAGGATCATATCACTGCTAAAGAATAATAAGTGTATATGGATCTCAACAATAAATTTAAGAAATCCAGAAACCAAAAATATGTTCAGTCCTCAAGAGATATCCATACTTGTTGCCAGTGAGTGGGGGTCTCCTCAGGTGCAGTAGATAGCACAATTGTATCACTCTGCCGTCTCTTCTTATGGTTACTGCCATTATCGGTACCATGTTGAAATCGAAATCCCATATTATTGTTGGAAGAAAATGTTATGGGACCATTAAATTCCACCTCGAACCAGAATGCAAATCCATGAAGTGGAGCTACAGAATGGGGAAAACATAAAAGTTATTGCATTAAACTAAAGAGAAATATGTATGACTTGGTTTGTGTAAGATATCTCCAGTAAAGAAGCCAAAAGAAATTAAACGTGGTTAAAGAAGGAATTTGCTAGATAAAGGTAGAGAAAAGGTACCGCTCATAATTGCAGACAACTTGTATCTTGCTGTAATTGACTCAAGCTGCCGAGCTGTGACTGTATAACAATCAATATATTTGACCTGTCCAGAACAGTCAAAGAAAGGCATTTCTTTATGTATGAAATTCAAGCTTTGTATTAAACCAGAAATGTCAAACATTTGCCTGTAAAATGGGTTGAACATTTTTAAGTCCCAGTTAGACTTCAACAATGAGTTCACAAAATCATTTAATTTAATATGATATTCTCAGATCCTTAGTTAAGCCTCACACTAGATACCGTGATCAAAGGGAGCATACAATGCAACCAGCATAAGATCAGCATAATACCAAATTAGTAAATTACATTCAAATATAAGAAACAACACAAGCTTGAAAGCTAAGTAACAAATGCTTGAGGGGCAAAAGAATATAAGGAATCGAGGTAACTCTAGAGAATTACCATGAACGGCCAAGTTAAAACATTTTCACCACTAATAGTTTCAGTTACTGGCTCTTCAAAAGCACACTGTTTTGCTAGCGGTATGAGTGCTGACACTATTTGAAGAAAAAGAAAAGAGTTAATTTTTAATACTGAAGGAATTCTTGAAGACAGAAAATATTCTAAGGAGTCCATACCAACCAGTAATT
The DNA here is from genome assembly GCA_028015225.1 of Carex myosuroides. Lineage (NCBI taxonomy): Eukaryota > Viridiplantae > Streptophyta > Magnoliopsida > Poales > Cyperaceae > Carex > Carex myosuroides. The sequence goes on from CM051471.1 coordinate 4,246,360, forward strand.
AATTAGTGGCAGGAATTTTGTTTTATATGACCAAAAAGTACAGCACTAATTCAAAATTATTTTCAAAAATTGTACCATCAATTTTCAGCTAATATGTAGCAGTACCAGTACCAACCAAAACCAGAACTGTGAAGGTATGGTTTGGTGTGAGACGTCTAGGCTTTGATCATTCCATATAATATTGATCAAACACTATACTAAATATAAATTTGACTTTAGTAATCAACGAAAACCATGCCAAAATATGTAACAAGTAAATCACCAAGTGTAGCACTCAAATAAATTAAGACTTACTATTTATTCCATAAACATTACGCCAAAAGTCGATTGTTTCATGATACCTCTCTGAATTGGTAACTGGGGCCATGTAAAGCTGAAGAATAAGAGATCAGAATTAAAAATATGACCAGCTTATACCTTGCAATTAAACAATTAGAAATTTATTGTACAGAAAAAGGAACAATACCATGGCATGGGAAGGAAGGATTAGACCCCCCGGTTTTAGCCACTTGTCCCGTGCATATATAACACTTGGTAGCATTGTCTGACAAACATTCGAAAAAAAAAAGAGCATACGTAAATTTGATTTTTATCAGAGGCATGTTATTTAGCTAATATGTATAACACTTGGTAGCATTGTCCCTTGCATATATCACATAGGATAGTGAAATGCCCCTCTAGTTATGCATTAGTTCTATCGTACAATTTAATCAAGAAGATTCAGAGGTTATGTTGTGCTACTTAATATGTGAGGAGCATCAATGCACATTTTTTTTTGGTGCTGGGTTATGACCACAGCTCTTCTTTCCATTAATCATTCAAAATCAAAATACCATACAAGAATGTAACCTTTGATCTTGTTTTATTTCTAAAACAATGCATTACATTAAAATCGAAGATTTGGAGTTCAATCTTTACAAGATCACAAAGTCTAAAAATCAACATCTATTGTGACTAATATGCGCTGTTGATCTTTCCACTGTTTGACCTCGTACAAAAGCTAACTCCAAAATTTCAATTTTTGACATGAATGCATTAGTTTATAAATAAAACAAGATTAACAGTTCACATTTATCATTTGAAATTTAAAATTGAATTATTACTGGAAAATGATGTTGTCTTCATAATGGGGTACCAACAAAATGGGCATCAGACCCTTCTTTTAATATTTTTGGTGAATATGGAACGGCAACAGAAGTACAGAACCAATAAGTACTTTTTGTTTGTTTCCTTCTTGAATTTTTGGAGAAAAAAAAAACAGCCATAGTAGAACTCAAGAAAATCAAAACTAAGCTTCAACTTTGCAATTTCTTAAGTCTACTGGCTCAAATAATTGATTATATACGAATTTGAAACTCAAACTGGATAGGTATGGACATTTTATTGGATTAAATTAAAATATATTGGACCATTTTACAGAAAATTCAATATCTTTACCTCATAAAGAAGAGCATAACCCATCCATTCAGATATTATGACATCAACTTTCTCTTCTATTTCAACCTCCTGCAATTGGCAGTTCAAAAGAAGTATTGAGGAGGCAAACCCATTAAAAGGGAACGGAATGGGAAACAGTTAACTACTAAGAACTATAGAAAGTATGAGACATGAGAAAGTTACCTCAACTCGAGAATGTATCACTGTAATCCTATCTGACAGATCATTTTCTTTCACAATTTCATTTGCCTGTTAAAAAGTATTTATAAAACATAATGTGGAAAGGAGTCACGAAACACAGAGAAGAACTGACAAGTAGTTGAGGAAAGATAAATTTAAATGATAGAATGAAAAGAAAAAATTATATAATGATAAGTTTATATTGCTTTTGGATCATGAGAATACCTGCATAGCAATGTCACTTGCTTCAATAGCATATACCTAAAAACAAATCCAAAAAATATATAATGCTAAAGAGGCCATAAGTTTGTCTTTTTATCGCAATCACTTTATTCATAACAATTGTTGTAAGTTTACCCGACTAGCACCAGCTTGAGCACAGAAAATGGAGAGGATGCCGGTTCCACATCCTACATCCATCACAACCTGATAATTTCAAACTTCCAGTTAAATTCTGATTATTATACCATTTTTTTTTCAAATTTAAGAAGAGATAAATAATTACTTTGCCTGAAATTAAATTCTGATGGCGCATGATTGCAGCTTTGTACGTGTCAGTTCTGATACGATCCTGCAAAGCACAAATCTATTTAATTCAAAAAGAACAATTTGTAGCAATTATCTACTCAGATTTACTTACCAGTATCTTACTGATTTATGTTCTTGGCTTTCTTTGTATAAGATGCTCCATTATACCTGGTATAGTCCCATAACAGTTGGGTACAGTTGACCTCAAGGCTTCCCCTCAAATTTATTTGTGTTTCTCAGACTTGTGCTGATTAATTGCTAAATTCATCTAAATTGAGTCTTAAACATTTAGCTCCATACTTTTTTTTTTTTTATATAATCAAGAAGTTGAAATTAGTATTTGCACTATGCCAATCTATTAATGCACCAGTGTAACTACAAATCTTGATTTTTTACAAAAGGTACTGTTTGAAGCAGCAATGAGCAATCAAAATGCAAAACTTCCAAAATCCATGGGACAGGATTTAGTACCTAGTATGCGGTGATGTACAAAAGAACCATTGATAAACTTTGAGTTGTAGAGTTGAAACCTTAATCATTTCTTGGTGGATGCCGACGTTGGCGTAGGATTGGAAGTACGCCTCGTCATACCCCTCCCACATGGAGGCCACAGCTGTCTCTGTATCTGTGTGGTTACTATGCGTATACGAAGTGGTACTGGGAGTGGATGGGGCGGTCGGAGGAGGAGAAAGTGTAGACGAGCAAACCCTATACACCCCTCCGGTCGCCGACCGGTGAGAGCGCCGCCGTGAGTGAGTGTGCCCCCCGCCGTAACCGTTGCTATACCCCGATTGCATCGTTGGGGAGCGAGGAGAGGAGAAGAGAAGGGTTTTTGGTGACCAAGTGAGAGGGGCGCGGCGCCCCGATCGGAGCGAATGATTTCAAGGAGAATGCTCCACGAAAATGATTTTCAATTCAGTTCTTGTTAGCAGTAGACAGTGGTCTTACTAGTCAGCATTTTTTAATTCGCGTATGAATTCAGTTGAATTGGATTTCATGAAATTGATATGAATTCGGTTCTGTTTGTCGAGCCCATCTACCGCATCTAACTGAGATAATCCAAGCCGAGCGATTTTAATTCGTGCCTGTCTTTGACGCATTAATATTCTTGATATTCGTGCTTGATTAAAATAAACGGTCCTGATCGCATTCTACTAGGTCAGGTACCTGACTGGATCAAATTCCTACCGCATAATGTCTGAAGCAAACTCGTGACAACTGACAGGCTGAGGTTTAGGTGTTCGGGCCAGGCCCATTTGAACTATATTTTTTAGCTTTATTTTTTTTTTAAGCCACGTTAGTATTGCTTTGCTTTGGTTCGTTAATCGTTACTAGTATCGTGCCCGTGCGTTGCAACGGGACATTATAAGAAAAATATGAAGAAATTTTTTTATTGACATCTCACCCATAATTAAGAAAAAATATATAAATGAAAATAAAAAAACACACATGAAAAAAAAAACGGAGAAATAAATAATAAATAATAGTAAAATAAACAACAATAAATGAAAAAAATGAATCAAATATAACATTAAAAAAAAGTCTTGAAGTATCATTGCCAGTGTGATCCTCTTCGATGTAGTCCAACATTTCTGAAAATGAAAAAAAAAAATGAAAAGTAGATCATCTTCTGCTTTGTCGAAACTGTAGTAGATCATCTCATCACCTGAAAACATCTCAATCATTTGTTGATTCAATTCATCAACATATTCATTTCTTGTTGATAGTATGGCCCTAGAAATAATATACTCTGACGAACCACCGTTGAGATGGAGAGAGGGAAAAATAGATTCTATTAACCGTTGTTTAGAATCCCCTTCTGTAGTGTATGGAATAACCAATTCTTCAGGAATACAGATCAAGTCCCCCTCCAATAATTCTTCTGTTCCATCACCAACTCTGAGTAAATATTCAGAAAAATATGGATCTAACAAAGCTCTCATGTTTCGGGTTAATTGTATTTTTTTTTTATTGATGGTCAAAGAAGAGACATCTGTAGGCTGAAATCAACAATTTGTGCTCTAGTACCACGCCTAACAACTGGGAGCACCTAATAATTATAAAATTATGTGCATGAGATATATTTTTTTTTTCAAAAAGCTATGAATTTGAACAATAAATGAAATATATAAAACAACTAATTAATTACCTGTCTGAAGTCACCTCCGAAAAGCATGATCTTCCCACCGAAGGGTAAATTTTCTTCAATTATATCTTGCATTGTTCTATCAAGTGCTTCAATTGCTTGTCGCTTTGCCATTGATACTTCATCCCATATGATCAAATTCCACTCTGCTTCTTGATATTGCAAACAGAGTTGTTCTCAATTTTCAAGGGAATTTTAAACCTAGAATTTAAAAAATAGTGAAGACAAATAAAAAGGTGTTGTTAAGCATAAACGATTGCAATCGATGAGATACTAAAATTGTACCTTCAAATCGAGTAGTGAAGATGGGTGCAACAGTTGCTTGATGCCCATCCAAGATGTTGATTTCATCTATTTTTTAAGATGAGTTCTTCCTTAGTAAGCATGTATTTGAATATTTGAAATTATTTCTATCATAACATATATATTTTCTAGGGAAATATTACCTTATGTAAAGGTCTCAAATTCTCTGTCAATGTCATTTTGTGTGGTCACAGGTGGCTGAGCGTTAGATTGTTATAAATCCTCTTACGACTTGTCCGTACACCTAAAAGAAAATCCAACATAAAAGCTAATTTGCTGCAACTACTATTCTAAATTCTAAAATGTACATACAAAATTATTTTTTGATAAAAAGTTGTCTTAAAATTTATATTACCGGCAATGACTCAGTAGCATCATGAGGAGTTGATGAAGCTAAATCTATTTGCAATGGAGTCTCTGAAACTAATAAAACATTTGACCTAGCAAGAACATTTGCTATTGGATTATTGCTACTTTCTCCTGTTTTGAGTTGCTTATTTGCACGATTTTTCATTAGAAGAGTTTGCTTATTTTCCCGACTCATTTCTGGATATGCCCTCTTGTTGTACCTTCTCTTTCCATCCAGGCTTATTTCTGTTATGTTATATAAAATAATAATATAAGTTTGCTTCCTTGAGAAATGTACATCGATTAGTGATTGGCAAACAAACATATATATTTTAAAAAAACCTGATGTTCTTGGAGTGGTTGCATAAGAATCCTCATTTCCATCAGTTATACTTTTTTTGAGCTTTCTTTCCTGTATGATGTCTCGACATGAAACAAAGCTAAGCTAATTTAAAAATAGGTGATTATCGTCTAAGGCATAAGCAACAATCAAAATTAATCTAAAATAAAACAAAATTATTTTGTGTTCCAATGCAAGAAAGTAGTAAAAATGGAAATAACAATTTTTTACTTTTTTTTTTACCGCCAATTTCTTTTAACATTCACAAAAAATGAAATTCACAAATTCAATAAGTCCACATGGTGCCAAATTAAAATAGCAAATGTTCTAAATCCCAAGCGCCACAATTCTTTTTTACCTAAAATAAGAGATTTTTCAAATCATGTCACATGGATGAAATAAAGTCCAAAAGTAATTCCTTTAGTAGCAAAAGCAACAGATGTACGTGCTTCTGAAATCTTGGGTCAGAAAATTTTCCTTTTTGATTTATTTTACTCCTTATTTGGAAAAATAGTAATTCTAGAAGGACAAAATAAGTAATTTGTATTGATTCTGCTGTACTGAAAACTACTGTATATTCGATCAATAAGTTCACACAAAATATTCTATCCAATTTTGCCAATTTTATATTTTGTCTGATTTCATTGGTCCATTTATGGGAAAAAATATTGATTTCCATTATGCTTAATTGAACAAGGAGAATAAGGAATCACATTTCTATTGTTTAAATAATTGAGTGTAGGGGAAATAAGGAAATATATTTCTTGTAGATAAAAATCATTAAAAATTAAATTGTTTTAAATTTAATTGTGACATATAGTGTGGCTGTATGTGTGGCGAGTCTTCTTTTAACTAAATATAAACTTCTACACATAAAAGATATGCATTTAATCAAAAGATGACAGATTATGTGATTGGAGGGCTGATATTAAATCCGAAATTTCATCTTTCAATCGTAACCGTTGGCGGATCAGGACATCAACGTGCTTAATAATGGAATGGAGATACTCATCTTTTGTTTGAAAGTGCCACCACATCAGACTTTGCAAGCATCAATTTTAGAGTTGCTATATTAACAATTGCAAAATTATCAATCGTGATTTTTCTTTTTACAACATCAGCGAAATTAAAGTTTCGGAGATTGAAGCATTCTCAAATTCAAGTAGAGATTTTTCTAAATTGTTGATATGATAAATTGATTCTCCATATATAAAGGTGGCTAAACTTCCAAGGTCTCTAAAGCATACAGAGTACAGAGTACAGACTAATCAAATATTTACAATCGTTGGATCAATCATAATGGTGATTCAACTTGAAATGTTTTAAGACATGCCGATGAGAAGTATTTTCATTGTTGGATCAACTTTGCAAGTACACAAACAACACAAGAAGAAGCAAATAGAGCATAGCCAGAGGCAATTATGGAGTTGGACCAAACTTCTTTTGACTTGAACAACTGACATTGAGAAAAGATCCACCAAATAGAAGTAAATATCAAATTTTAAATTGTTTGTATGAAAAAGTTTCAAGATGGATTAAGAGCTAATTGACGCATCTACATCACTGAAACTCTTAAAGTTTCTAAATAACTGTTAACTGCTTTTAAGAAATTATAGACTCTGGAGTTTCTAAGTGTTCACATTTCTGAAACTAATTTTAGAGTTTCTAATAAGCCACATCATCAGTAAATTAAAATTGATAAGCCACATCAGCAGTAAATTAAACTAATTTTAGCGAATACAAGCCAATTATTTTGCCACGTCAGAGTTTATAAATGATTTATTAATAAGAAATTATTGAGCAAAGTTGCTAAATAAGAAATCCATCTACATCTCTAAAACTGGTTTAGCAACTGCCACGTCATATTAGAAACTCTAATAGTTTCAGGGATGCAGATGCTCTAAATTAATGAATTTAGCTTGTTGACTACGCGGTGGTTTCTGTCACAGGTAGATGGTAACATATTCTCCTTGTTAAATATAGACTATAGTTATTCTAAATCTAGAATGTCACCTTTCTGGAATTCCATTCTTAAAAATAAAGATTCTTTTTAATATAGGTCAATAAAAAAAGTTGATGATGAAATGAAAACTCTATTTTGGCATCATAGGTGGGCTGGTGAGTGTGCCCTTAAAAAAGTTTGACAACATTTTTTTTTTTTTATAAAGTGGGGATAACCACCTGTTTCATTAGAAACATAATATTGTTCATACAAAAGCAGTGATGAAAGATCACTGGAATAAACCTAAGTACTGATAAAAGACTACCTCACTGGTAACCAACAAATAACAGGAGTACAACTAGAAAGCATAGAGCATAAAGTTTGCAAGGAACATAAAGCATAATATGATACAGAACATGATAAGACTAAACCCTAATCACCCATGGCATCTGGGACAAGCAGCAGCAGAGGAACTGTCAAAAGGAAGAGCTGGTATCAGCAGTAGCAGTATCAGTAAAAGTTTGACAACATTAATTTAACGGTTTAAACGCTTTCTAAACACCATTTAGTTGGATGTGCTTTTAGAGGATTTTTAACATTAATGGGTCAATAAAATGGTTAAACGGTTAAAGGGAAATTTTAATTTTGTTTTTTAAAAGTTAGGTAAATGTATATATCATGAACCATTGCTTACATTTTTTGAATTAGAACTGGCTGAGTTGTTGCTACCATGTTCTCTCTTCCTGAAATAACTCAAAAGGTTTATAATTGGTTAGTGTGCAAAAAAGCAAAAAATTACTATGGGAAACATTGCTTACCTTTTTTATAATAATATTGCATTTCTCTTTCCCAACTATTCCTGTATCATCTCCACAAATTGTTACACCTTCCTAATTTGTAGGAAAAATGAATACTACGGGAAACTAGAAACTAGAAAATTGAAGCCTTTCGCAAATGAAGAAGGCAGATCATTGTCTACCTTCTGATTTGCCAAACTGTGATCGACCGAACCTACATACAACAATCCTAGACTCAACATAACTTTAAGAAGTTGGTTTGGAAAATATGTCAAGCAATATTGGTACCTGATGATTCTTCATATTTCGATAGGAAGACCTGCTCACAATTCCCACAGCCCTGCAAAAAAAAAAAAAGACAGATCCAAAAATATTACAACTGTAGTGAAATTAAATACTTGTATACCTATGGGCTTCTATATGCACAAGATCCCAAAATCTCTCACTAAAGACCAATTTAGTAATCAAAGTGCACCTGTGCAACACAGGTTGTGCTGCCTTGTCTTTCAAAATCATCACAAAACATCATTCTTGTAAAGTAAAAGAAAGCTAACACTTAAATTTAACTAGCGGAAAAAGGGACACAACATGGACACCCAGAACTTTATATATTGTTGCCGGAATTCAGGCATCCGAGCATTCGATTGTAAAGCTCACAATTAAGAGAAAAATTCTTACTATCCCCAAACCCTCGAACAGAAATGGTAGATCAAAACCTAATTCAGATATCAAGTAAAAAAGTCTATTTAGGCAAGACCTTGTCGACAACCCTAACTGGGAACTGGCGCCGACTTTCTTGTTCTTCCTTTAGTTGTTGTATATGTACTCGGAGCTTTAACCCCTTGTCAGGAAGAGAAGACCAGCCGTTGCCATAGAAAAATAATGTCAATAGCTCTATCTTCTCCTGTATTTCTTTATCCGACAGTGAGATCACTGGATAAGAAACCGCCTTCGTCGCTCCCCCATCGCAGGTTTCCGGTTTTTCTGTCGTGTGCTGCCTTTTCTATCCAAAAACATCACGAAACATCATTATTATACAGCAAAAGAAAGCTAAAACTTAAATTTAACTTGCAGAAAAAGGGACACAACATGGACACCCAAAAAAATTATATAATTTTGCTGGAATTCATGCATCCGAGCATTCGATTGTGAAGTATGCATGTGTGCACTCAAGCACACAGGCACTCTCGCGGTCCTGACAACCATTTTGAAATACAAGGATTCCCTCAGTTCAGTGTATTAGGCTCACAATTAAAAGAAAAAATATTTGAATTTTGGATATCACCCCACTATCCCCAAGCCCTCAAACAGAGACCATAGATCAAAACCTAATTCAGATATCAAGTAAAAAAATTCTATTTAGGCAAGACCTCATCGACAACCTTAACCGGGTGCTGGCGTTGGCGTTCTTGTTCTTCCTTTAATTGTTGTAAATGTACTCGGATCTTTTTCTCTTGGTCAGGGCGATAAGATAAGTCGTAGCCAGAGAGAATAGATGTCAATAGCTCTATCTCCACCTGTATATCTTTATCAGACAGTGAGAACACTGGATAAGAAATTGCCTCTGTTGCTCCCTCATCGCAGGTTTCCGGCATGTGCTGCCTTGTCTTCCAAAAACATCACATAACAACATTCTTATATGGCAAAAAAAGCTAACACTTAAATTTAAGGGAGAATTTTAGTGTGCCCATTAAAACTTTCAAAATAGCCAATTTCCCCATGAAAACACCATAATATCCAATATCCCCACAATCCACTTAATATATTTTCTTCAATTTCCTTTTATTTATTTAATCTTTTATTTAGCTGTTTTAAAAATTAAATTGACCAATATATCCTTCTCCTTCCTTAAATAATACAAGGAGAAAAATATAAATATAGAGAGGAAAAGAATAGATCGCCACTAGTAAGAAAGGAGAAATTGATATATGAATAAATGAAAAATGGCATAATCGGAAAAAAAAAAAGAGATTGTAATTGATGATTGGTTGGGTTTTAAGTAGCTCGGTGATATAAAAGAGACACTGGATCAATGGATGTTTGGATTTCAGTAGAGCATGAGTTAGCAGAGTGAGTTTTATGGAATTAGGCTGTTTTCTTACTTAGTTGCTATGCTTGGGACAAATGTTAAGGTCAGTTAGTGTTTTAACTATTTTCAGGCACCCCTTATTCATCATTTCTAGCCTTTTGACTGATACCCAGATGGAAATAGAAAACTTGATGATAGGAATTCTTGAGAGCCAAATGTTGATGTCTTAGAGCCCATTTCCAAAAGAGAAAGCAGATCCTTGCCAAGAAACTATCTCATGAGGTTTCATACAGGGGTATGTGCATAGATAAGCATTTAAATGACCTTATCCTTAGCAATAGTCTTAGTTAAATTGGGAGTATTTCGTCTCAGGTCTAACAAACACCTAGCTGTGAAATCAGTAGCACAACCATTGCTTTGTATTGGTGCACCATAGATAGACATTAATATAACATTGAGGTCCAGGACCATTCAAGTCCTGCAATGCCTCATACTCAGCCTCATTATTCGTACATGGTTTTGTGAGGATTTAAGGATTTAAGGAATGAGAAGGGTATATTGGTCAATTCAATTTTTAAAATAACTAAATTAAAGATTAAATAAATAAAAGGGGATAGAAAAAATATATTAAGTTTTTGCGGGGATATTGGATATTATGGTGTTTTCATGGGGAAATTGGCTATTTTAAAAGTTTACATGGGCACACTAGAAATTCTACCTAAATTTGCTAATCCCTAAATTTAACTTGCATAAAAAGGGACACAACATGGACACCAGAAAATTATATGATTTTGCTGGATTCATGCATCTGAGCATTTGATTGTAAAGTATACATGTGTGCACTCAAGCACAGAGACACTCTGGTGCGGTCCTGGCAACCAAATTGAAATACAAGGATTCCCTCAGTTCAGTGTATTAGGCTCACAATTAAGAGAAAAATTCTTCGAATTTTGGATATCACCCCACTATCCCCAAGCCCTCAAACAGAGATGGTAGACCAAAACCTAATTCAGATATAAAGCAAACAATCCTATTCAGGCAAGACCTCATCAACAACCCTAACCGGGTGCTGGTGTCGACGTTCTTGTTCTTCCTTTAGTTGTTAGAGCTGTACTCAACCTTTAACCCCTTGTCAGGAAGAGAAGACCAGCTGTTGCCATAGAGAAAAGATGTCAATCGCTCTATCATCTCCCGTATCTCTTTATCTGACAGTGAGATCACTGGATAAGAAATCGCCTTCGTCGCTCCCCCATCGCAGGTTTCCGGTTTTTCTGTTGTGTGCTGCCTTGTCTATTCAAAAACATCATGAAACATCATTCTTATACAGCAAAAGAAAGCTAAAAACTTAAATTTAACTTGCAGAAAAAGGGACACAACATGGACACCCAGAAAATTATATTATTTTGCTGGAATTCATGCATCCGAGCATTTTTTTTTTTTAATAAAAGTGGGCTACCCCGCTGATTTCTATTCCAGAAACCAGAAACTAGTGAGTTAGTACCAAGCAGGTATCAACCTGCTATAATGTCTTACAGCCTACTGGTTTATGCCAGTAACACAACCAAACATATTACAATGCCATTTGCACCTACACAGTATACTAAATCATAAGAAAACAAACTACTTAAGCACTACTGACATCTACTACCTGCTCAGCATACAAGTCATAGCATATATCCAAAATACTTGAACACTGACAAAACACAAAATAGGACAGTTTGAATATAAGTCCTCCATAGAAACAACTTGCAGGAATTAGTTTGGAACAGGGCAGATCACCTTGACAACCGACAGAAGAAGATCCTTTTCTTATGCTCAATCCGAGCATTTGATTGTAAAGTATACATGTGTGCACTCAAGCACACAGACAGTCTGGTGTGGTCCTGGCAACCATTTAAAATACAAGGATTCCCTCAGTTCAGTGTATTAGGCTCACAATTAAAAGAAAAATTCTTCGAATTCTGGATATCACCCCACTATCCCCAAGCCCTCAAACAGAGATGGTAGATCAAAACCTAATTCAGATATAAACTAAAAAATTCTATTTAGGCAAGACCTCGTCAAAAACCCTAACCGGGTGCTGGCGCCGACGTTCTTGTTCTTCCTTTAGTTGTTGTAGCTGTACTCGGACCTTTAACCCCTTGTCAGGAAGAGAAGACCAGCTGTTGCCAGAGAGAAAAGATGTCAATAGCTCTATCTTCCCATGTATATCTTTATCCGACAATGAGATCACTGGATAAGAAACCGCCTTCGTCGCTCCCCCATCGCAGGTTTCCGGTTTTTCTGTCGTGTGCTGCCTTGTCTATCCAAAAACATCACGAAACACCATTCTTATACAGCAAAAGAAAGCTAAAACTTGGACACCCAAAAAATTATATGATTTTGCTGGAATTCATGCATCCAAGCATTTGACAATTAAGAGAAAAATTCTTCGCATTGTGGATATCACCCCACTATCCCCAAGCCCTCAGGCAGAAATGGTAGATCAAAACCTAATTCAGATATTAAGTAAAATTATATTTAGGCAAGACCTTGTCGACAACCCTAACCGGGTGCTGGCGCCGGCGTTTTCGTTCTTCCTTTACTTGTTGTAAATGTACTCGGATCCTTTTCCCTTTGTCAGGAAGAGAAGACAAGTGGTTGTCAGAGATAATAGATGTCAATCGCTCTCTCTTCACTTGTATCTCTTTATCCGACAGTGAGAGCACTAGATCAGAAACCGCCTCTGTCGCTCCCCCGTCGCAGGTTCCCGGCGTTTGCGGCGATCGACGGGCGCCACTCTCCAGTCAAGTGACGGTGGAAGTGAGGAAATGCGGTGTTGAAAACAAAAGCGCACAGCATTTCGTCGTGCTTTTTTTTTATTATTATTATTTTCAGATTTTTATTTCAGAGCCGTTATTGCGAATAGGGCTGCACAAAAAATTCGTAGTTGGTAATTCGATTCGAGTTTGCAGCGAGAATGAATCTCACAGCAGGTGGTGATGGAATTGTATCGAATCACTCAAATGACAGAAAGGATTTTGGTGGAATTTAAGAATACGGAAAGAATAGAACTTGGAAGAGATAAAAGAGAAATTGACTTTATTGATAATGTCTTTCATCTCGCTGCAGAGTTTGATTCGAAAACGTTAGTAAAAAATTCGATTCGAAATTGAATTCGTTCGAAATTAATTTAAACCAAATTTAGTTTGAAATTAATTCAAACCAAACTCAAACTGGACCTAGTTCGTTAGAAATAGGTTCGCAAACCAAACTTAGTTCGAAATTAACTCAAACGTGAACTGTTGATTTCCGCTGATAACTTATGTTCGCTGATGAAAATATAAGGCCGCCCAGTCCATAATTGCTCTCAGTTCTGACTTCTGAAAAATGTTTCTTGAATATTTTGGATATTTGAAAACTTTGGATACTGTGATTGTCTTGAACTTTGATTGATTGTACTAAACTTTGGTGTTTGATATAAATTTTGGTACTTGTAATGAACTTTGATTTCCAACTTTGATGTACTGTGTAATCAGAATTCAGAATGCCTGACTTTTTATTGAAATGTTGTAATTTCGAACTATGACCCAACCATAAGTCATAACTCGTAAGTCATAACAAAGTTCGTAAAAGTTCGAAATTGAGTTCGTAAAAAATTCGATTCGAAATTGAATTCGTTCGAAATTGAGTTCGTTCAAAATTAATTCAAACCAAACTTAGTTCGAAATTAATTCAAACCAAACTCAAACTAGGAGTAAGTTCGATTCGGTTCGGTTCGTTTGCAGCCCTAATTGCGAATTCGCATTCTGAGATACTCAACTTTTGCGTGTTCTTCTGGAAAATCAAAACCGTACAAACACGCTATGCACGAATCTCAAAGCACAAGTAATACTGGCCCCTCGCTATCCCCGAATAGGCACCGGATACGTTGGTCACGCAAAAAATGAGATATCTCAGAGGATACGTACTCAGTTATTGCGGGGGCATTTTTATTTTTTTATTGAGGGTAGAGTGGTGGACAAATGAATTATCCAGATTCGGTTTGGCGAGATCAAAAATTTGTGATTTGAGAATAATTTGGGTATAATTCAGGAATGATTCGGAATTATCCGGATCAGAGATCTCAGTCCTACAAGGGAGCAAAAAAAAGTTGTGAATAATTCGGAAAAAATTAGTAAAATTCACGACTTATTCGCGAATAATTCGGTCAAAGTTTGATCAACCGAATAATTCTGCGTTCAGTTCGATATCACCAAAAAAAAAATTATTCGCGAATAATTCACAAATCTTGTGACTATGGTGGGCTGTATTTTGTAGAGATGAGAAGTCACTAAGAGTGTGTTGGACGGTAAATTTGAAAAGAAAGCGGGCACGTTCGATAACTGCTTGATCCGTCCGATTCACTTGATTTGTGCATATCGTTTTAGGATTCGTACGTGTTGTTTCAAGATTTGCGCAGATTAAGTGCTCGCTAATTTTGGAGCGAATCGGATGATTCTAAGCGGACATCAAACTAATTTTTGTTTCATGTCCATCGACGCGTTCTGCTTGACTTTTATAGGGAAATTTCAGTTGAAAATCATTTTTGACTTTTATAGAGAAATTTTATAAATTATCCTACTTTCTAAAATTTTCAAACAAAATACCACTTTTTTAAATTTTATTAACAGAATATCGTTGTGGGGCTCTCATTTCTCTCTCCCTCCCCTACCTCTTATTTTTTTTTCATGATTTAATTTTTTGCTGAAATTATTTTTTGTTTTTGCACGATCTTTTTTTAAGTTTTTTATATGAATCGCTATAATGAATTATGAAAAACTTCGCATGTCAGACTTCAGAGATACTTTGATAATATCAATGAGATTATATTCATATCTATGAGTCAAATCTCTCTCGATCAATTTATTAGTACTTTACAAATCTGACTACTTTTTCAAAATATTTTATAAAATTTTATTAAGTCTTTGTAAGTTTTGAGCTAATAATGTTCGGTTTTAAATCATGTAATTTACATTATTTAAATTATTAATAAAGAATGTAGATGTTTATATATCTTTTAGATGCTTAATTTACAAGCAAAAGTTAGTACGAAATTAATTTTGTGTAAATGTGTTGTTTGAAATTAAAAATTGTTAATGTTTGTCTGAGATGCAGTAACTTGTTTACACGCCAAATTCTGAATAAAAAATTTTAAGCCTTTATTCATCGTCATTTCTATTGGTATAACTTTAATATTTAATTAGTAAGAAACCTATGTAAAAATATTCAAGTATAACTCCTAGGAGAAAGAATAATAAGGTACAAAATTTATGGTCAATAAGACTAAAATTTAATAACCACAACATCTTATCAAATATTTGTTTTTTTTTCTTTGGTAAAATGTTATCAAATGTTTTTTTTTTCTATTGGTATAACTTTATTTTATTTAATTGCATTAGATCAAAAGAAATTGAAGCATAATTACCGCAAATCTGAAAAAAAAAAATAGTTATTTGAGTTTGAAGTGAAGAGGCTAGACTTAAGAAAAATAATTAAACTGGATGTGTAGGGGAGGAGACGTTTAGTTAACAATTTTAGAAGAGGAGTATTTTATTTAAAAAATTTGAAAGGTAGGTCAATTTATAAAATTTTCCGATTTTATATTTTAAATTTTAACAATTAAAATTCTTTGATGAAATGGCTGTGTCGTTGTTTTTTAAAATAGAAAGGTGGAAATCTAACTTATCAGCTTCTATTTAATTGTTCATAAAAGATCTTCCATCCGAATTTCAAACTCAACCTCTCATGCAGAGATTGTTGCATTTTGCCATTAAACCAGAGGTCGGTTCTTGACTGCGTTGTTGTTATTCATTGTTGCAAATTAGTTATCTTGTGTTTTTCTTTCCACAAGTTATGCGATGTCATTGTTTTTGGCTCTTGCAAATCATAAACTTTTTCTCACAAGTGACAAATGGACATAAGAAATTGTGAACTTCCAATTTTTTTTTTAAGATCAAGTGTTCAAAAAATAAGAACACCAAATTATATTAATTACAGCTAGCTTGATTCGTCTACTTGTCAGCATGCATCAAATGAATTATAAAATAATAAAAAATTCAAGATAAATGTTCACTTCTGTGAAGCATAGTGACAAACTAATAGTTCGGGTTCAGTTCGGCGAGGTCAAAAATTCGTGATTCAGGTATAATTCGGGAATGATTCAGTTCAACAAGGAAGCAAAAAAACCGTAAAAAACAATTTAAAAAAAAATTCGCTTTTGTTTTGCGTTTTTATCACGAATAATTCGTCAACTCGCATTTTATACGTGTTTTATTCGCGAATAAAACGTATTATACGTTTTTCTACGTTTTATTTAGAGTTCGGTTCGGTAATATCGAAAAAACGAATTATACGCGAATTATGTCACTATGCTGTGAAGTATAATAAATTTCTAAGAAGTAACTAAGAGAGCTTTGTTTGAATGGTAATAAAATGTACTAAAAAGTTATCTTAATAAAGCGCTCAAAGTGCCTCCGAAAATGTAAATATGTTAGATTTTTATTTATCATGTCAACGGAACCTAATTTAATCCATGTATAATTGTGAGAACTTTGTAGTACAAAATTATCGAACCTCACAAAAGTTTAGAGAAATTATTTTTGCATCGAGCTATCTGTATTTATTAGCATACATGTCGTTTTATATATATGAATTTACAAATATTTATACATAATATGTACCTAATATATATGTGTGCTCACACATATACTTTTATTTCCAATTCAGTCCTCACAGATTATAGTTCCAATTCATTTTTCCTAAGAATTAAATCTCCAGGACGCTGTATTGGAAAAACGTGTCGTACCGTGACTTTGGTTCCGTTCCGTGCTGTGTCATGACCAAGTCAAATTTTACGTGTTGTGCCGTGACCAAAGTGCCGAGGAGTGGTCATGGCACACGAATGGTTACGCCACGTAAGTAACACCGTGTCCAACCGTGCCGTGTCCAAACATGACCAGTCACAATTAACTTTTTTCTTCTTCATAATTTAGGTTAGTTTATCAAGATTCATCATTTGATCAAGATCTAACGGTCCTCATTACACGTGATTCGTGTGACCACGTGTCGTACCGTGTTAAATTTTCAAAAGATGACCACAACATGCGAATAATCATGACACAAAACACGCAAATCACAACACATAACCGATACACATGCTGAAGAACCGGCTCTTTAGTGCCATTTTTCCAACTTAGTTCTCGGAGTTGAAGAAGAAAAAGGTTGCGGCCTTTATAAAGGGAAAAAAAAAATGATTTATTTGACCTTTTTCCAGATATATGCAATCTGTTCTTATCCTTTTTGTCGTCAAGTTGACTGTCAATTTTATTGAAGGTCTGTTTCGAATTCGCGCATTAATTTTATTGAATTACGTCATTAATTTTATAGGTGTAAATTATATATGAAAACTATATATAAAATTGTATTTGTATATAATTCATAGTTAATGAAATCAGTTGATTTAAATCTAGTCATTCAGTATATTATTTTGAAATTCAATATTATTCGGTACTAACTATTTATTTTTTGTCAGTACCGAATAGTTTATTCGGCACCAAAATGTAATTCACATTTTGTGTTATAGTTCATATTGAAAATTTATGAAATTTTTTGGTGCCGAATAGACTATTTAATACTTATAATTTTTATAAAAAAAAACCAATCAAATTGCTTTCTAAAATTTATTTTTCTATTTATAGTTTTATAAAAAAAAATTCCACATTAAACCGTGCGCCGCAAAGTCTCAGCTTTCCTGATTATCCTCGTGATTGTCACAAATCCGGGATACACTGGCCCTGCATCATTCGTTGTACCTTATCCTGCTCCCAACCAAGTCGAACCAAAAAGGAAACCGACTGCCACCGGTCCAAGCCGACTGCCACAGGTCCAAGCCTACTATCGTAGGAGCTAGCCCTATACGTTCCGCGTGGCAGCACAAACTAGTAACTATATTAACAGAGTTATTTTGGCTCTATGCAGCACCCGACATTTTTATTAATATCCAAAGTTTAATACAAATTATTAATTATACCCAGAACTCAACTCAATATCGAAATATACCCAAGCCGGCCATTTTATGGCCGGCTATGTTCCCTCCCTAAGCCGGCCATTTTATGGCCGGCTATGTACCTTTTTTTTTTTTTTTTTTGAGAGAGACACTATGAAGATCAAAATATTGAAATCTAACTCTGAAAATTTGAAATTTTTGTTTAAATTATTTTTTATATTACATCTATGAGGAGGGATCAAATTACAACAATAAAAAGGGCATAACTTTTGATCCGTCCGTCGGATCGGACTGAAATTTTGACATGAGCTCCACAGCCCCAAAACCAAGCTAACTTACTTTCCAGCCCGATCCGACCGTTGGATATAGAGTTTTCGAACTTTCTTTACAATCTCAGAGTTTTTAGGGTCTTTTCGTGCATCATTTACTGTTTTGACTTTGCACGATTAAAGTTTACTGGTACAAATGCTTGCAGATCAAATTTTACATTTTTTGAATTTGTTTACTATTTATTAAGTATTTTACAAAAAATAGTCATATTCAGACTATTGAATTTTGTACCCATCTTAATAAATAGTAAACAAATTCAAAAAAATGTAAAATTTGATCTGCAAGCACATTTTATTTAGATAATCATGTTGAACGGTTTGGATCGACGATTTGGACTTTGAAAATGAAAAAAATGGTTGTTGTAACTTGATCCCTCCTCTACTTCTTTTGATGTATAATTAGCATATTTATACTAAAATACGCTAGAATACTTGAAATTATGTTGAATTACACTATATTACAATAAATTATGTTCAATTATACTAAATTACGTTAAATTACAATAACTTCGCTAATTATGTTGAAATACAGTAAAAAAAACACTAAACTACACAAAATTACGCTATAGTAGACTGATTTTGCTTATCTTTCATGAATCATAAAAAATAGTAAAAAAATTCCGAAAATAGTAAAAATTGGTAATCTGCAAGTTCATTATGTAACTAATTTACTGAGCTACTTGGATTGAATGATATCGTCCCTATTCATATGTAACTAAGTTTCATCGTCGTTTTTCTCCTTTTCAGTGAAGATATCGTCCCTATTCATATCGTATTTTAGCGTAATTTACCGTATTTTAACGTAATTTATCGTAATTTAACATAATTTAGTGTTATTCAACATAATTTCAATTAATCTATCGTATTTTAGTATAAATATGCTAATTATACATCAAAGAAGTAATATAACAAATAATTTAAACAAAAATTTCAAATTTTCAGAGTTAGATTTCAATATTTTTGATCTTCATAGTGTCTCTCTCTAAAAAAAAAAAAAAAAAAAAAAAAAAGGTACATAGCCGGCCATAAAATGGCCGGCTTAGGGAGGGAACATAGCCGGCCATAAAATGGCCGGCTTGGGTATATTTCGATATTGAGTTGAGTTCTGGGTATAATTAATAATTTGTATTAAACTTTGGATATTAATAAAAATGTCGGATGCAGCACAAACTAGTAAAATTAAAATGAAAAGTATATAGCTGATGCGTTGTAATAAGTTAAAACAGCTCTGTCAATATCTTTATTCAGCTATCTGACAGACAGTAAAAAATACTGTAGATGATGTCCAATCTGGACCGTTTGATCTTACCAGTACAATTGGAGAACAAACGAAGGTACCAGAAATCAGAATCCGGATCGTGTACTGTATAGGTTTGCTTAGAGTTAGAGAGGACTCGAAGAGGAAGTCTGTTGATTGGGTTCCAATCAGAGCGAAAAAGGGACCCAATCATTTTCGGTTGTTGCATAACCAAACAAATAACAAATGGCCTCAAATCATTAGCCCTCCTCTCTTTTTTTTTTTCTGGTTTCTTTTGACTTTTTACTGGAGTGGATCTTCGCCAGTAAAAATGTTGTTTTCTATTATATTTCTTCAATACCACCCTTACGATAAGGTCATCTCCATTGAAATTGCAAATGGAGACAACTAAACGAGTATACTGACTGTCACCGTAGACACTGTCAATTTGTCATTTTTATCCTTGAAAAAATCTTTTGCAGTTTTACCACCCTGTCATTAGTGAAACAGAAAGAAAACGAATCAAGACGGAAAACTGAAAGAAACAAAAAAAAAAAATTAAATTACTTCTAATAAAAAAAAATATTATCCTAATTCGTTTATTAAAATACTAATTTCTTAAGGACTAAATAAAAAATATTATCCCATTTCATTCTCCAGTCTCGCTGTGGATCTTACTTGTTAAGTCCTTTTTGTCATCTATTTTGTTTCTAGAAAGCGCCGTTTCATTTGTTTTCTCTTTAACGAATCATCCTCTGAGGTAACAGAATATTTCTTTTTAGATTTGGACGTCCGATCAGGATTCGGCCAAATCCGGACCGAGGTTAAACGGACGGGACCTCTTTAATATTCGTGCAGATTCTGCTTGAACGGTCTGGATCCAAACAGAAAGATTCTGTTACCTTAGGTGATACGAATTCCTCTTTCTCCCCATACTCATTATTTTTTGTTTTTCAGTTTTGTAAAAATCGAATCTTTATCCTATGACACACTGCCCAAAGGAGCAAAACCCGAAATTTCTTCCCTTGGGCACAAATTCTGATGAGATAGAGAGGAGAAAAGCTGGAAAATCTCACGAATGGAGGAAGCGTGCAGTAGCAATAGTGGCACGTGCACTGGTACGTGGAGCAGAGAAGAGGAGAAAGATTTTGAGAACGCCGTGGCCACGCACTGTGACAATTGGGACGAAATAGCGGCGCTTGTACCGAGTAAGACCTTAGACGAGATAAAGAGACACTACGACCTCTTGGTCGAGGATATCAATGAAATAGAGGCTGGACGTGTCCAGTTACCGCCGTACTCTAGTGGACTGGAGAGTGGTGACCATGTTGAAGGAGGTGGTGGTGGTAAGAAGGGAGGTCATGGCGACTCTGGTCATGGAGGCAAGGGGTCTAGGTCAGAGCAGGAGCGGAGAAAAGGAATTGCTTGGACTGAAGATGAACACAGGTATGCAACCAATTTTGTTAAATTCGAATTTTTGTTTCATGTGGATTTTACTGTTTCATTGATTATAGGAAGGTTATGTCATAATTGGTTTGATTTGTTGAGCAATTTTAACTTTCTTGGCTGTTTCTTGGCATGAATTTGGTTTTTATATTTGGTTAAATTAGTTGTATAGAGGTGCTAATTTTGGATTTCATTTTTTACTGTTGTATTACAAATTCAGGATAAGTATCAAATTTGTCCAGAATAGGTTTCCAATTCAGAATTTGATTTTATGATGCTGGGTAGCATTTAAATGGAATATGATTTATAGCATTGTTTGCCCAATGCTGTATTTCATAATTCATGAAGTTGGATCAGTTATGGTTTGCCAAGTTTGAATCTTGACAATGCTCAGAATCTAAAGTTAGTTATTTTTGGCAACTCTGACTTCTTATCAAGGGGAAATAAGCACTGGTAAAACTTTTGGTGCGTAGGTTCACTAACTGATTGCTTATTCGTATGTGGTCAATACACGTAGCGACACAAGAATCTGCATCATTCATAGTTTTTTGACAGATAAGCATTTCTTAAATAAAAAGTTTTTAGCATTGAGGTATGAAAGAGATGAAGAGAAGAGAAATTAAATGAAGCGTAAATCAGGAAGGAAGAAAGGAACAAAATTAGAGAGAAATTAAATTAAAATAATAAAGACATACAATGAAAGAAAAAAAAAGATGAAAAAGAAATCAGAACAATCAATACCGCCCATATTCGCTTTCTGTGTCAATTTTTATCAGTAACCACCTTTTTCTCGCTAATTTAAAGTGCGAAAGAGATGGTAATCATATCTTTACAGCCTGATTTGAAATATGTTTCCTTTCTAGGAGGGTAGGTACTTCTCATTGAATCTAACATTTGGAGGGTATGAATTAGTGAGAGTTAGGGTTAGATGGAAAATTTGCAAAGCTACAAACTTTCTAGGTTTAGGGTTACCCTGGTGAGAAACATGTCAATTCTGGAAATTTAGCAAATAAGTAAGAAACATGCCGTTGACTTATCCGTGTGTTAGGACCAGCAGTTATCTTTTTCTCACTAATTTATAGTGCGAAAGAGATGGTAATCATATCCTTAGACCCTGATTTGAAATACATTTTCTTTCTCACTGATTGAACATCTGGAGGGTATGAATTGGTGACAGTTAGGGTTAGGTGGAAAATTTGCAAAGCTTTTCTAGGTTTAGGGTTACCCTGGTAAGAAACATGTCAATTCTGGAAATTTAGCAAATAAGTCAAAAGGATTTCTCTATTTCGAGCTAATCTTTTAATTTGAAGCAAAAAGAACCACCTACTGTTTCGATTTAAGGGATGCATAGATCAATGAAGCCATAATGAAATCACATCAATATGGGTTGGTTGGGGCAAGGATTGATTATTTTTCAAGGAATTTACTACTTGCCCTGGACCTTGTCTGTTTTCCAGATCCGACCTCCATTTTTTTCCTGTTCTCCGTAAACTCTCTTGTACAAGCATCCTTATTTGCACGTCACTCTGTAAATACATTAACTGGTTCAGAACAGGGTTTTGAAATATTTAAAACCTTTATTGCATTTATTCATTCATTCATTATTGTTTTTTCTAAGTTATTTGGAAATTTGATTTGTTTGTCAAAACTAGTTGAAATGCATAAATTGCAATATTCTCCTTTTTAGATCAAATCTAAGTTTTTCATTAAAAGCTGAATTTGATTGGTCAACATGTTATAGTGCTCAAATATTTATATACTGTTCTTATGCATTTGATAATGCTTTGTAAGCAATGAAGTGTTTACTTTTTTTGTCAAGGAAAAAATAATATTAGTTTGTAATTGAATTTTCTCTTTGTTGAGTTCTGGTGTAAATATTTGCTTAGGGACAGTTGTTTCTGTGCCAATGCAGCCACAGGCAAAGGGCACTTTTGAGGCTTAACTGCCCTAATTCCATGAGGTGCAATGAAAAGTTGGCCTAATAAAGAGCTTTATAATTGCCATTAAATCTTTTATATATGTATGTGCATTTTTATTACTTAGTTAGGGTTCATTCAAGTGATATAAATTCCAACTATGACACATTCTAAGAAGCTAGAATCAAAGATAACAAAAAGTAAATCACATGAAAAAAACATGTATTTCGTAAGTGATAAAACATGGCTTATCTAGCTTTTAGATGTTTCTGCATATTATACTTCTTTGATTGATTTGTATCAAGAAGAATTTATAAGTTTCTTGAGTGGTAGCAACACATAATTAAATTTCCAAAAAGCTACATTGTATATCTAGATAGCCGACAAGTGGTACAGCTATACATTGCTAGCTATAGAAAATCCATTATTAGAAGATGAGAAATTTTGGTGCTATTTATCTTCTAATGCTAATATTGTCCAATTTGTTCGCTGTCATATGATTTTACAGTAGAAAATTGGACAAAGAAAATCAAAATAATCACCGAATAATGGTGGCCAGCTGTTAAGGGCTGATAAAATATGGGTAAGTAATCCAGTATGGATTTCATTTGGGGAAGGTGCTCCTTTTCATTTCTAGTAGCATTGTGTGTTTATTTCTCTCAGTTATGTTTTGGTTTATATGGTCTGACCTAGTTTGTGACTAGTTTCTATGTGCTTGGGCCTAAATAAAGTAGGATGAACTCACTGTAACTTGTTGAAAGAACCCATGCTGGCCTTTTCTCAGTTGTTATCATTTAGTTTTTCAAAACCCTAACTGAACCTGAACCTTCCAGTTTTCCACATAGTAATGTAAAATATCATTGGAAAAAGTTTAAAAGCCTGAGTTTTTTAGTAAGTTGATTGTATGAGAATTAAAACATAATTTCTAAATTTGTTTAATCAAACTAATGCGCTTTGGATTACTTGTACAGTTTTTTACTGTATGCCAGTTAGGGATATCAGGACAGAGAAAAAAAAAAAAATCAAGTCAATTGTGGTTCATACCAGTATGGTGTCTATACTACCTTATGTACAAATCCGAGCTATAAAATTAGAGGGCTAATAGCAAATCTCATAAAAAAAAAACAAAAAAAAACGATAATCCAATAGATAAATAAGGTACATTACAGCAGACTAATAGAGCATCATTGTCATCAAAGGTATTCTACTTATTTCAAACTATTGAAAAAGGGGTACCAAGTCTATAAGAAGTAAAATTGATCTTTGTTTGGTACCAGATATCTCCCTAAAAAAAACAATGTCCATACAGTTTTAAGAAAATCTTGTATATTCTCATGCAGGCTATTTCTTTTGGGGCTGGACAAGTATGGAAAGGGTGACTGGCGCAGCATCTCTCGCAACTTTGTGATCTCTCGCACTCCAACCCAGGTTGCTAGTCACGCACAGAAGTACTTCATTCGCCTCAATTCAATGAACAAGGAGCGGCGCCGCTCCAGCATCCATGACATCACCAGCGTCACATCCTCCACCGACCTCTCGTCCCCTATCACCGGCCAAACTGCTGCCGCCACCACCACCACCAACACCTCTTCTGCCAAGGCCTCTTCCAAACCACCTCCCCAAACCCCCGTCCCTGTACCAGTCTCCGTACCTATGTACGGTACGACTATCGGGCAGCCTGTCGGACCTCTTGGCCCAGCCGTGGGCACGCCTGTGACAGTACCACCCCACATGGCGTATGGTGTGCGGGCCCCTGTGGCAGGGGGGATGGTACCTGGTGCACCAGTTGCACCGGTGGCCCCACCTATGACGTACCCAATGCCTCCTACTGCATCTCACCGATGAAGTGGGACAGGATGTGTTAAATTAGTGTTTATTGAGGGTTAATTTAATGACAATGTGTAATCATAATAAAAGAGTAATTTAGACTATTGATCAGGTAGGATTTTGATGGGAGAAATAATGAAAATCGGTGTATATCATGTGGAGTTGATATGGTTATTGTGTATTCTAAGGTTAAAAAGATTTTCGGAAACTGGAGACGTAGCTTAATGGCATTTTATTAGCGACTTTGAGAAGAAACTGAGTTCAATTCTTTATGTTTACTGCTTGAACTCTTCATACTATTTTCATGAGTGAGGTTACGTTACTTTGCAAAGCACAGATCGACCTGTACTATGGATTTATATCTTTGTTTTTAAAGTTCAAACCGTTGTCAATATGAACTGTTTATGATGATCTCTGCATGAAAATGTAGTTGACGACCAGATTTTACTTTTTTAGAATTTTTTTACTATTTTTTAGATAGGTTGAAATCACTACAGAATTTTTTAAAAATAGCCATTCTTTTTAAAAAAAATATAAAATTTGATGTCCAAGTACATTTTTATACGAAGATCATGTTGAATGTTTCAAATTGACTATTTACATAATACGTACTATACCTGTACCAGTAACAAAATTGCCACAGATAAACGAGAGCAGGTTGGGTCCGATGGGTTTACAGACCGTCCAATCTGCTTTAAGATTCGTGCGCACGAATTTTAAAGCAGATGCAAAAATTGCGGGCGTGAATCTTAAAGCAGATCGGACGGTCATCGAACCCATCAAACTCACTTTGAATCCGATGAGCATCGGACCCAGATTGACCTCCAGATAAACGGTAAGATAGTGGTACTAAATTCGATGCATGTGATTTTAGTTGGTGTTTGACAATTTAATTTATTTTGATTGTTATTTGTGTGTTTCTTTAGATTGAAATCTGAAATAAATGTAATCTTTCTTTTTTGCTTTTTCAGTTGGAGAGTAAACACTTGTACTCCCCTCCGTTTCCATCTTGAATGCATTTGTGGCAGATGCTCCTGTAAAAATAAGAACATGCTCCTTAAAAGGCCCCAACTCTTTTATGGGCTTGGGCTGGGCCCATTGAATTGTGAAGTTGTTGATTTTGAGATGGTAGAGAATTTGATAGTGTCCCCAGAAGCGCCGCAAGCTTCTAGCTGCACCTAAAATCTCGACTGAAGCGACGACGGAGAGAGCGAGATGAGCGGTGCATTGTGGGGGACGCGAGTGATGGAGATAGTGAGGAAGAACGACTCGCCGGGGCTGCTCTGGAAGCGGATTAAGCTAACCACCACCCGCAAGGCCAACGCCAAGAAGCGCCTACGCCGCGTCTGGCAGGTCCAATTCCGTATTTATTTCTTGCTCTTGGAAACATTTCATTTCATTTGGGATGATTGGGTTTAAAACACCAATTTGAAAAGAAATGAATTGTGAGCGATACATCTTAATTGTTTTTATAAAATTGAAAGGAGCCCAATTTCAACTTAGATTACTTACATTGTTCTCGTTATTTTTTTTATTAAGAGCACTTGTATTTTTAAAACTTAACCTATAATGAAATTGCAGGACTAACATGGACCCTGCATTTAGGAACCTAGGTCACTTAAGTAACTACAACTCATATTTCTGTTTCGCTATGTGCTTTATCAATGCTAATTTCTAATACAATTAAATCGAGTTAAAAAAAAACAAAATGAAACGAGATCAACCGATACACATTTATCTAAATCATAAGATAGGCATTGACTGATGAACAATAACAAAGCAGAAAGTACTAAGATGCTGTCAATATTTTACAATATAAAAGGTTTGGAAGTCCTTGAATCCCACAGTGAAAGAAGACAATTAGAAATACAATTTTAGAAGTCAAGAACTTCATATCAGTACCCTTCCTCATCTCTAATTTAAGTTAAGTAAACACTAATGAGAAACCAAGCTGATTAATTTAAAATGGAAATATTTGTGCTACCTCGCCTACCTAGTGTTGCCCAATTGGTACCTTACTGTAGCCACAATATTGTAGTGATACCTTGAGGTTTACCAATTACGACCAGACTGACTGTCATTGTTTCATAGATTGGAGAGAATGAGAAAATTTAGTGCTGTAAAATGGGGAGAATGAGAAGCATATTTTGACATGAGCTCTTACTACTGGTTTAATCACTTCACTGTATTGTAAATTTGCATTGCAGAATGAGGCAGTGATAAGGGCATGCTCTGAGGGGGAATCACAAAAGGCATCAAGCACTACGGCTCCTGTGACAAAATGAGTAGCTTTTTTGTTCGTGGCCCATTTTAGTATAATAATATTTGACTATTCTTCTTCTGTTAATGTTTTTATCGATGGGTATCTTTCTAAGCAAAATGAATTTGTACTGGTACGTGGCTGGTTTAGATTAAAGTGATGATACTGTTTTGCTTTATCTTATTTTTCTTGTTCAATTTTGGAAATTGCAAAGAAAGAGCAATTTTGTAGATTTGAAAAAAATAAAAACTGAAATATTTGATATGACGAAGGGAATGATCCTGGAAGATGCCAGTAGCAGAGCATACCATACAATTTTTTCAATAGTATACCTTTCAAAGTAGAATACCTTTGATGAGAATGATGCTCTTTTAGTCTGCTGTAATGGACCTTATTTATCTATTGGATTATCGTTTGTTTTTATGTTTTTTTTTATAAGATTGCTATTAACCCTCTAATTTTATAGCTCAGATTTGTACACAAGGTAGTATAGACAGCATACTGGTATGAACTACAA
The DNA here is from genome assembly GCA_028015225.1 of Carex myosuroides. Classification (NCBI taxonomy): domain Eukaryota; kingdom Viridiplantae; phylum Streptophyta; class Magnoliopsida; order Poales; family Cyperaceae; genus Carex; species Carex myosuroides. Next base: position 4,273,968 of record CM051471.1, read on the forward strand.
TTGACTTGATATATTTTTTTCTTTTTCTGTCCTGATATCCCTAACTGGCATGCAATAAAAACTGCACAAGTAATCCAAATCACATTAGTTTGTTTAAACAAATTTAAAAAAATGTTCTGTTTATGTTTTAATTCTCATAATCAACGTACTAAAAAACTTTCAGGCTTTTTTTTCTAATGATTTTTAGCATTACTATGTGGAAGGTTCGGTTAGGGTTTTGAAAAACAAAATGACAACAACTGAGAAAAGGTCAGCATGGGTTCTTATTTTCATATCATTTTTAAGTTATGTTTTAAATTGTCTAAATTTTGAGCAGCAAAAATCTACTAATTTACCAAAAAGGCAATAAAGGTTATACATTAACCCAAATCATTGATATGGAAAGGCTTAAACTCGACCCAATCAAAGCATCAGGCTCAAGCTGGCAAACAACAGCTTTCCAAGAATCGATCAAGACAATAGTTGCATTTGCATTGCACCTCGTCCAATCAAAGACATCCACGTAGCATCAGCACATTTTTCTCTTAAAATCCACCATTAATATCCAGCGAAGGATTAGCAAAGCCACCTTAATCTCCTTTTGCCCATAAACAAAACGGCCATTAATGACCAAAGATTAATGAAATAATATCCACCCATCCTCTCCGTTCCACTTAAAAAATGTACACCTCCATTAAGTTTTGTTTATATTCAATGCCTAATATTTTACTAATCATTTGTTAGTACCAGAACTTTAATTCGAAATAAATTGAATTCTATGTTCAAGAAAATTTACGTACATGTACATTGATGTACAAAGTATATAAAATATATTATGTACTATCCGTTTTTCCATTAGCATTTTTATCATAAAATGGAGAGGAAAAACATGAAATGATATGGACGCACCTCTTTGTATGCATTAGATGGTGGTTGGGCACGCAAAAAACGGACGGGAGGCGTTTAGGTTTCCACAATTCTCCTTTTCTCTCTTACTCTCTCTAATTTATATTCTTTATTTTGTTGGATATCAGTATCTTCTCACAGAAGCCTCTTTCAAAACTAGCACCACAACAGACATATAATAAATTCTCTTATGAAATGCTAATGGAAAATGATGATGAACAATTGGATATGATGCCAATTGAGAAAGAAAGATGTAGAAATAACCTGGTTTCATCTAGGCAGTTCATTTCATTTGTGCCAGATAGCATGCCGGTCCCAGCTGCCGTGTCGTTCCAACCAGGTAAAATTATTTTTCAACAGAGCTCCTATTTATTTATAGCTATATAATTGACCATAGTTCACCTATACTTAATTAGTTATAATATTTATCATATTTTACTTGGGGAAAAAGGGAGACCATAGTAACTTTTTGCTCCCATTATTTCAACTTTTTTTTTTTTTCTAAATTCTATTATATATATTTTGGAATTATTTCATCTCATTTTTTTCGTTGTTATAATTAGTTGTGCCTAAAAAAAATTGCTTTATGATTCATTGATTTTATTTTCAGGCTTTTCTCGCCTCGAGTCCTCGCCGAATCATTTCCAGTGTCAGTTCTCATTTCCTTGTACTTCACCAATCAACAGTTTACGGAGGCCACGGATGCTGAATGATTATGCACCTAATGCATCTTATGTTCTTCCAGATTCGTGCACATACAATGGCTTTGATCCACATTTTTCGCCACATTTCAACTTGAGTTCTATTGTGCCACCTTCCGTTCAACAAGATAACAATTTTATCAATATGAGAAACGAGTACAATGACTCAGGTTAGAGATTTTTTGAAGGATAATTATAATTGACAGTCTGTGTTATAAATGTTGTTATTATTAGTGTGACAACTATTAGAAGATAACAATTTTACCAAAATAACACATTGAATATATTTATCTCAATTCATGGTATTGGTAACTGGTACTGGTAAAAGTTTCGGACATATATGATACTGACTTGAATTGCCTTTATTTTGGACCGGACCTTGTTTCCTTCTCAACTTAATTTTTTTTCTTTTTAAAATTAATAGCCTAAAAAGAAGGTATTAGTTTTTTTTATGACAATTAACAGAATCAAAGTTGATCAAAAGGTAACTTTCTCCTATATTATTTCTTCAAAAAAAAAAAAAAAATTTCTCCTGTATCTAGATGCAAGTTTTCTTTATTTTCCGTTATTCTAGTTTATAATAAGTACTCCAGCATAATATATACAAGGTTGGTATATGTAGTCTACCGTCATTCGAATCAAAATGCTGACAGGAATTCTTTTTGTCATTAGTAAAAAGATTTGTACGAACCTAATTGCGCGTTTTCAATGATTTTTAGTACAAATTAAATGAATGAATTTCTGTAGTATCTTTTGAAATTTACAATCTGGTTTTAATTACAGTCTTTATGGCACCTAGCTCACAATTTGCACCAGCCACAATTCCTGGATTTGCATTTTCAGTCAACTTCCCTTTGCCAAGGCCTGACAGTACTTTAGAAATCATGCAATCAATAAATCTAAAGGTAAAATATAAGAAATTTAACCTACAAATTATGAAATAGCTATAATTTAATGCCTTGCAAGTTGACTTACAAATGATGAAACGGTTTTTCAGAATTCTCCAACACTGAGTAGCTGTAGAGAATTCGGTAGATGCGAGGTTTCAGGACATCAAATCTTCTCACAATCTCAAAATTTGATCAATGTATGTGATAAATGCTTTCCATTTTGTGCATATTTCTATAATCATTATAAAAAAAAAAAGATTTATATTTCAGACAAACTTCTTGTCTTAATCTAAATGCATCATTTTTATATATTCACATCATTATTTAAGCTTCCTTATCTTTTTTCTGTGTCATTTAATCTAGCAAAGGTCAAGTCATGAAGAGATATTGATAGTAATGCGAAAAGAGTTGACAAAGAGCGATGTCGGAAGTATAGGAAGAATAGTTATACCGAAGGTATTTATTGTATGCTTAACATTATGTTTATATAATTACTTGTTTCTACAAGGTTTTAGTCAGTAAAGAATTAGCCATTTACGGGAATAATTAACCAGTTGTTACCAGTACAGTACTGTACTGCGCGATGTTAATATCACGAACTAATGTTATTCTTTATATTTGATTTGTAGAAGGATGCAGAGGCAAATTTCCCTCCATTGTTTGAAAGAGAAGGGATAATGCTTCGCATGGATGATATGGCGGTACCTTTTACTTGGGAATTTAAGTATAGGTATACTTGCCTTTTCTACTTGGACAATTTACTTGTGCATCCTTATAAATTCAAGTATTATTTTTGCTAAATCAAATTCAACAAACAAGAAATAACAAGCATGAGATTAAAACATAGCTTATTTCTATTGCTTTATTTTTTCAAACTTCTGCAGGTTTTGGCCAAACAACAAAAGCAGAATGTATATTCTTGAAAACACAGGTACGGGAACAGAGTTTCTCAACAAAAATTCAAGGTACGATAAATTTCTGATGTCTATCTTAGAGAAATAAATATCCATGATTTTCTTTCTCCAGGTGAATTTGTAAAGAAGCATGGACTACAAGCCGGTGATTATCTAAACATACACATAAACCCAGCTTCGGCAACTTATGTACATCCCTCTTTCATTTGTTTTAATGCAGTATATCCAAGCTTTTATTTGAGAAATTTACCAGTTAATGTTGTTGCATTTCCTACTAGATGAACTACATGTTATATACCTTGTAATGGAATTTTAAGTTGAATGTGCTTTTTTTGTTTTGTTTCTTAATACTGTAGTTTGTAAAAGGGGAGAAGAGATCTAAGCTGCCTGAACAGGATATATGGCTCAAGAGCTAAGATTTCAAATTTTAGGAGTACTAGAAGTAAAGTGGTGATTGGTTTTCTTGGTTGTTAGTATTTTTTTCTTTTCTTCAAAACATTTATATCATTAGCAACAAATTTTGGGGCATCTGTTATCTTAAATTGAGCTGTTGGCCGTTCCCTCTATTATATCCTTTTTAATTGCCTGAATAAGATATTCAACTTGTTCAGGAAATTGAATTTTAACTTATTCGTGATTTTAGTTATTATTAATTTCAGTACTGTCATTTTTGTGTAATAATTGAAATTGTGACACTAAATAGCCAGGCCTTTAGTGTCAGGCCAAGGCCTCTTACAAAGCTCATTTTGTTTATAACTTTATATCCAAGGATAGTTATAAATTTTGATGGGCTGAAAAATTGAGGCCTTGTTTTCAGCCCATATAACTTAGATTGTAACTTAGTTTCAGCACAGAACATAAATTCTACAAATATTTTAATCACTGAGGAGGCTTTTTTTTTTTTTTGAAATTAAAAAATCAAATAATTTGGATAGAGATTGGTTGTTTTTCTTTGAAAAATAGATAGAACTTTGTCAATGGTGTGGCTCCACCAAGAACAGTATGATGAAACCGCACAGTAATGATGTGGTCCCATCAGAGTTCAAAATGGAGTTTAACAATTTAAAAAATGCTGAAATGGCACCAAAGAAGGAAAAAAATATTATCATCCTTTTTTTCAGAGAATTAAATTTCTTATTTCTAAACATAAAATTTCTAGTAGAAAAGGATTATGAATAAAGTAAATTTCGCAATGGTGACAAAAATTTTTTTTTTTAGTGGAAATGCCAGTAGGTTATTATTAAATCTAAGGTTTATAATACAAGAGAGCTGATGTATTAGTAGCAACATGTATCAGTCTATACCAGTACACCTATCAATCCTTACTGGTACATATATATTACAACTAGAACCCTGAGTCATAAGTAAATAAAAAGAAAAAAAAACATAAAATAAAGAATTGGGAAGTGCTGATATTGAGCCGTCAATTTTTTTATACTCAGATGGAGATGCACTTAGCCATAAGTCATCCTTGTCTCAGAACAGAAACTTTTGATACTGAGATGTTGTTGTTAGAAAAATATTATTCTTTTGTTAAACAGTTACATGACATCTTCTGGTCAGTGCATCTTGGCCTCCAAAAGATGCAACAGGAATTAACACATTGACACCTATTAAAATACAGTGAAAGAACATTCATGACATGATAGATCAAATTACCAACTCTTGTAAGTGACATCTTGGGTCATTTGTCTCTATACATAGAACCTAGGTTTTATGGTGTTGACAATACAACATGCAAGCTGTAGTGATGTTACCTGAGAGGCCGAGACTTAACATAATTGGGGTTGTTTGACAAGACAGGTAGGATTAATTTGTGTTAAGGAGTTTATATTCAGTTGTCTTACTCTGGAGAAAAATGCTAAGTATGTTTAATTCTGAGTAGAGGTGTCTTAAGACTCGAACAGAGAATTGAGATTTCGACAAAAAAAGTTAAAGGAGGGTATCTTAATTTTCGCTAAGGAGCCGGTGTTAGAAAATATTAAGTGACTAAGAAAGCTAAAAAGGTCAAAGAAAACTTAAAAAGACTTAATCTTGTGTTGTCGAACAGCACCATTAGATACCTTGTCGACTAATTATTTAGCAACCATTCCTATTAAACATTTTAACATATCTTCTAAATAAAGAAGAACATTTATCTACATAGATGGAATTAGAAAAATTAGACCGATCGAGGCTGAAAAAAATACATAATATATGATAGTGAAATTTGAATTCAAATTTTTGCACTTACAAAGAACAATTATAATCACTAAATTACAAATACACATTTGGTATATAATGAATGGAGATTTAAAAAAAAAATTAATTAAATATAATATATATTATTAAGAAGGCAAATTCTTCTATGGACATAAGGACCTATTTGTAAAATGAGCATATTTTCATTTTCAAAGTTCAAACAGTTGATCCGACCGTTCAACATTATCTCCATATTAAAATGTACTTGGAGGTCAAATTTTACATTTTTTTGAATTTTTTTACTATTTATGAAGATGGGTACAAAATTCAATGATCTGAATTTGACTAGTTTTGTAAAATGCTTAATAAATAGTAAAAAAATTCAAAAAATGTAAAATTTGACCCAAGTACATTTTAATATGGAGATAATGTTGAACGGTCGGATCGACTGTTTGAACTTTGAAAATAAAAATATGTTTATTTTATAAATAGATCCTTATGTCCATAGAAGCATCCCTCTATTAAGAAATTTAAAATCATAGGAGTGACTAAGCATCCTTTTCAATTCAATGCAATAGATTCATCATTCATTCCTATTTATCTAGGATAACTTGATTAATAAAGCAGGCTTCAAACTCGATGAGTTTGATGAGATGGCCTGACAGCTCACCCCTATTTATTGTCCCTCAATTGCCACCTGCCCTCTTACGTGCCCCCTTCCCCTTACATAGTTACAATGCCATTTCTCTCTCATTTATCGTTTCCGAAAAAAAAAAAAAAAAATAGAAGAAGGCAGAATTTTTTTTTGAACGACTGATAATTTGAGGGGCATATCCTAGTGAATTATAATTCTATAACACTTGTGATTATGTAAAATTATTACAATTTGTAATTTAAATTGAATTTTTGAAACCCTTTGCTAACTAGGATTTTTTATGATAACATGTTCAGGATGGTTCAAATACTTTATACCTCATCGTGTTTCATATTTTGTATGTTCATTTTCAAAGTTCAAACTGTCGTCCGAACCACTCAACATGATATACATGATAAAATATGCTTAGAGGTCAAATTTTATATTTTTTTTGAAAATTATATACTATTTTTTAAGTTAGATAAAAAATCAGTGTTTATGGACTATCTAAAAATAGTGATTTTGTATCTATCTAAAATAATAATAGGTAGGTACTTTTCAAAAAATAAAAAAATTGATCTACAAACAAATTTTAATATGAATATCATGTTGAACGATTCGGAACGATAATTTGAACTTTGAAAATTGAGATATAAAATATGAAGTACGATGAAGAATGAAAAGCACAAGACATCTGAACCTTCCTCTTCAATGAAATAGTAGATTTCTAAAATTAATATTAACTTTTATAGGAGAGTAAATTAGACCTTATTTGCATTTACAAAATTAAATATGAAGAAGTACGTAATTTGATATATTTGAAATAAAATGGTTTATTTGAAACATTGTATAAAAAATATGAATATCAACACTCAAGTTGCCTATTACCCTCGTATCAATGTGACAATGTTGCACATGCTTGGTTTGGAATATTTGTTGATAATGAAAACTCAAACCACATGTACTTTTCAATTTTTAAACTTGTGGTTTTGTACAAGTATATCCAGATTTATTTATTTATTTTTCTAAAATGAGATCAAGCCTTTAAATTTCATAGTCTAATTATTACAATAAAGAATTTTCTTCATTCGAGTTTCGCCCATGATTTCTCACATCAGAGAGAATATGACTTTATCACTAGATCAAAAATTTAGTTATTCTGTAAGCATGGTTTTAATGAGCTCTTATAGTTATGGTGATGGTTTTTTCAAAGCCACTTGAGCTGTGTAACATAACATGACCTCATTGAGAACGGAGTAGGTCCGATGCCCATCGGATCTACTTTGAGGTTCAACGAGCATGATGACCGTCTGATCTAATTTAAGATTTGTGCGCACGAAAATTGAAACAGACATGCACGAAGTTTAAAGCGTTCTGCACGAATCTTAAAGTAAATCAATGGTGATTAAACCATCGAACCAAAGTAGGTCCGTCCGATGCCCATCGGACCTACTCTCAAGTGGACCTCATTGTATAGCGAGGTAGATTATCCATATACAAGTATTATATATTAAAAATTATTGTATCATATCCACCCTCCTTTCCAATTCTCTGTATTTGTATTAAATGGCCGACTTATGTATAAAAAAAAAATCGGTTTGTGTACCTCATCTTCAAATTGAATAATTGATCTTACTCCACCATTTGTCAATATTGAAATCTACAATGTAATCTTCTCTAGATTTTCATATTTGAGCTAGAAAAGGCTATATCACTATTATATAATAATTTTTGTAGTGTAGTGCAGAAATTAAAGTGAATATCAATTATAAAAAGAAATGGTCCCGGTAAGAAGGGTTGGTATTGAGTCTATTTAACAGACATAGAAGCTCATTGCTCATATCTACAAAAGCAATTCTGAGAAAGAGTAATAATATAATTCTAGACATGCTAACAAATATTTTGTTCTGGAGATGGAACGGTAGTACAATTGGTTAAAAGAAAAAGTTTTATGACTGTGGTTACTCAACTATGCTAGATTTAAAAATATATATATATTTGCCCTAAACCCTAATTAAACTCGGTATAATATTTTTAAGAAAACGTAAATTCGACCAAATTATTGGGTTTTTCTAATAAATTTTAGAAATGATTTTTAAAAATTAAAAAATCAAGTTGTTAGAAACAAGATGGATTGTTTTTTTTCTCAATAAACGAATTTAGTATGTATTAATGTTTCAGTTTTATTGGAAAGAGGCCAACGGTCCCACTTATTTCTACAAATTACACACCAACATATTGGCCTCTCCCATAGCGGACCGAGTGAAAAAAGAGAGAAGGAAGAAGAGGACATGATTCACGGATTCACAACCCGTTGAATCAATAGGTCGATTCTAATAATTAAATTTTTTTAATTTCTAAAAATAAAAAAAATTGTTAGTGTGTGAGCACGACCTGTACAAATATCTATTTGATTCCGACCCCAAGTCCCCAGGAGTGAGGTTCTAGTTGGGTGAGTCACAGGCTACCATCACTAGCCAATTAAATTAGCCCTCCCTAAGAAGCGTTGAGGCATCACAATCTCTTCTCAAAGGATCCGACTCCGCTGCTCGCCAAATAGGCGAGCAGGACCCTGCTTTTCAAAATCACACCATTGAATTTTTTTTTATGCACGGATCTCAACACAGATGAACGGTTCGATTTAGAATAGCAGGATCCTGCTCGCCTATTTGGCGAGCAGCGGAGTTGGTTCCCTTCTCAAAAGCATGATCAAACCCCGGCCAATGCCATGTCTCTATTTCTATCCAGAGAACATAACCAGCGATACATCCCGATCAATGTCACCGACTTATTAGAGTGCATGTGGTCACCCGTCACACCACACACTTGCACTGTATTGTGATGAGTCGCTATTGGTTTTATATATATTTTAATTTTGTGGTGCGTGCAAGTTCGTTCAAAAAGGCCAAATTGGGTTGTTCGCCGTTAATTGGACGAGGTTTGTCGGGTTGTTTTGGAGCTCGACAACGACACCTGCCATGGCTGTGTTCGCTTGTTGTTATATCTCTCTCTCTATATATATATTTGTTTTTTTATTTCGGTATACTGACAGAGACACTGTGATCTAGGCGTGCAAACCGACGAATATTACGGATCCGTATACAAATTTTTGTAAATTCGAATATTCGAATACATACTCTTAGGGTTTTTAAGAAAAGATCAACATTGGAAAAAATAGTATATTATCGGATCCGTATATAAATTTTTGTGAATTCGAATATTCCAATACAATATTATTTAAATACGAATACAAATAGAAATATAATTTATGCGATACAAACACGGATGATAAATTTTCGGAAGTAGATACAAATAGTGGTAACCATAAAAAATAGTATATTATCGGATCTAGTTTACAATTGATACGTACAAAATTATCTCATAAAATGAAAGTATAAAATTAAAAAAAGAGTGTAAATTACTAATAAGTTGATATCACAAGAATCAGTGTGTGGTCTAGCGGCAAAGATTATACCCCCGTGATGAGAGGTTATGAGTTCAAAACCGGATGAGAATTAATTAAATTTAGAAATGTGCTTGACTTAATACTAAATTAATTTAGAAATTTTACATGTAAACGCAACACTCATAAATTTCAAGTAGATCAATTTAAACGGTTTATATATATATATATATATATATATATATATATATATATATATATAGAGAGAGAGAGAGAGAGAGAGAGATGGGCTATGGTGCATTGCAATGCATAGGCCCCTCCGTGCATTGGACTAAAATCGTTGGATTCAAAGTCCAAATGACCGATCCAAACCGTTCATCTTGTTCTCCATATTAATATGTGCTTGGAGACCAAATTTTACATTTTTTGGAATTTTTTTGCTATTTGTTAAGCTACTTTGAAAATTGCTGATCCGGGTGAACAGTAAAAACAGTGCAACTAAATTCTGGACCACCGGATCAGACTTTTTCAAAGTGGCTTAATAAATAGTAAAAATATTCCAAAAAATGTAAAATTTGGTCTCCAAGCACATATTAATATGGAGAACAAGATGAACGGTTTGGATTGGTCATTTGGACTTTGAATCCAACGATTTTAGTCCAATGCACGGAGGGGCCTATGCATTGCAATGTATAATAGCACAATTATATATATATATATATATATATATATATATATAAATGTTGGCTAATATCAAAATGTTTGTTCCGGAGCCGTGGCGCAACCAATTGATTTTTCAATTTTCAAAGTCCAAATAGTCGATCCAAACAGTTAGATGTGATTTTTATATTAAAATGTGCCTGGAGACCAAATTTTACATTTTTTGCAATTTTTTTACTATTTATTAAGTCAGTTTTAAAATCTCTGATTTTAATAAACAGTGAAAAATTTCTGAATCATTGAAAACAACGATTTTAAAACTGGCTTAATAATTAGTAAAAAAATTTCAAAAAATGTAAAATTTGGTCTCCAAACACATTTTAATGTAGATTGAATGTTGAACGGTTTGAATCGACTATTTAGACTTTGAAAATGTAAAATCCTAAGCGTGGTTGCCCTCTTAATATATATATATATATATTCTTGACAAAATAGATATATTACGGATACGTGGTTGCCCTCTTACAAATACAAGTTCACTGTATGATATCTCTTACTATATATAATTGTATGATTTTGTATTAGAAGTTATAGAAATATATTTTATCTGTAATAATAATAAAATTATTTTTATTTTAAAAATATTTTTTTTGGAGAATATTTTAAAATATTGTTTTATTCTACACTTTGACCCAATTTTTTTTTTGTAACACTTAAAAAAATAGTTTCAAAGGTAACATGTCTTTGTTAAAACCTCGAAATTTAGCATGCATGCAGATTAGATATACGCACCTCACAAGTAATATGTAGATTAAGTCTACGTGCCTCTCACGAGAGGTGTGCAAATTTAATCTGCATATGTCTAGAAAATAACAAATAATTGTATTGGTTTGGGTAAATGAAAAAATTCGATGTTGTAACTCAATCTATATAACAATGAAGAGATATTTTTAATATTACAACAACTATTTTTTTAATTTCAAAGTCCAAATCGTCGATCCAAACCGTTCAACATGATCTCCACAATAAAATGTACTTGCAGATCAAATTTTACATTTTTTTTGAATTTTTTATTATTTATTAAGTATTTTACAAAAAATAGTCATATTCAGACCATTGAATTTTGTACTCATCTTAATAAATAGTAAAAAAATTAAAAAAAATGTAAAATATGATCTACAAGCACATTTTCTTTAGATAATCATGTTGAACGGTTTGGATCGACAATTTGGACTTTAAAAATGAAAAAATAGTTATTGTAACTTTGTTGTAACTTGATCCCTCCTCATATATATATATATGTATATAGTATGGCTAATTTGCTGCTGGCAGCATTTCGGCCAACTGCTGCCGGGAGCAGATCTGTAATTCTGATGTTCAAACAACAAATTTTTTTATATAGATGTTCAATCTATATTAAAATCTACTTGGTGACCAAATTTTACATTTTTTGGAATTTTTTTACTATTTATTAAGCAACTTTGAAAATTGCTGATCCGGGTGAACAGTAAAAACAGTCTGGACCATATGATCTGCAATTTTCAAAGTGGCTTAATAAATAGTAAAAAAATTCCAAAAAATGTAAAATTTGGTCTCCAAGTAGATTTTAATATAGAGATCACATCTAACGGTTTGAATTTGTTGTTTGAACATCAGTATAGCAAATCTGCCCCTGGCAGCAGCTGACCGAAATACTGTCAGCAGCAAATTAGCCATACTCTGTATATATATATATATGAATAAATAAAATGTGTAAGGCACGCATGTCGCCCAACTTGTTCAACCAAAATGTCACCTTCGATTTGACTGACCGGGTCACTTGGCAATTTAGCATGATATATATCTCCGAGTAGAAAAAGATGTCTCTAGGAAGAGTTTTAATACCGGTATATATATACTCACCTGTCAATATTCTAAGTGGAATCTTATCAGTGCATGCATATCCATTAGCCGCCAAGTTCTTCATATTGGCGGTACGGAGATATAGTAATATTTAAAGCTCCAAATGCACCAACTGATATATGGAAATATTTTTTTTAAACATGCATGAAACGAGGATTTAAGGAGATTCTGGACCACACTAAAAAGTAATTAAAAAAATAGTAAAAAAAGTCTAAAAAATATAAAATTTGATCTCCAAGAATATTTTATTATGAAGATTTTGTTGAGTGGTTCAGATCGACTGTTCATATTTGAAAACGGAGATAAAGAATGTGGAGCATATTGGAGCACAAAATCATAATGCATTTGAATCCTCCTATATATATATATAGAGGAGGGTTCCAATACCTCATTTTTTTCATACCTCATCATACATCATACCTCATATTTCATATCTTCGTTTCTAAAGTAATATTTTCTCTATGTACATATAAAAGATTACGATATTCGACTTTGTTTTGATCGGTATCAAGAGCTTATAAAAATACTTTGATATAGATGACTCCTGAATATTGAATTTTCAAATTATTTATTTTTGTAAGAACAAAACCGAAAACTAATATATTTTTTATGTGCATGTAGGGAAAATAATATAAATCACATCTAACGTTTTTATTTTAATGTATTGTTAAAAAAATATTAAATTTTTTAAAAATGAAGGCGTGATGGAGTCACAAAAAATAGAGACATTTGAACCTCATTTTTTTTGTTAGCAGTATGGCCAATAACATCTTCTTGCATAACAATAGTATTATTTCTAGATGATGTGGAATCACTTGACGTCAATTATTTTAACAATTTTAACAGTATTTTTTTACAAAATTAAATAGTAGAAAGTAAGTTTATATATATTGAATATATAGATAGTCTAACAATTAAATTTTATTTGATGATGCATTGAGATTCAGTAATTTTGGACCGTCCAAATTTGAAGTCACCATATTTTACAGACGTGATATATATATATATATATATATATATATATATATAGAGTAGAACTAGGGTGCTCCTAAGCTCACCAAGTCCTTCGTGAGCGTGACTCTAAAACCTATCAAATTGACTTCAAACGACATTTTCAAACCGTTAGATGTTCAATCTATATTAAAATGTGCTTGGAGACCAAATTTTACATTTTTTGGAATTTGTTTACTATTTATTAAGATGGTTTGAAAATCGCTGTTTTTATTAAAATTCTGCACCATTGGAAAACAGCGATTTTCAAACCATCTTAATAAATAGTAAAAAAAATTCAAAAAATGTAAAATTTGGTCTCCAAGCACATTTTAATATAGATTGAACATCTAACGGTTTGAAAATGTCGTTTGAAGTCAATTTGATAGGTTTTAGAGTCGCGCTCACGGAAGGGCTTGGTGAGCTTAGGAGCACCCTAGTTCTACTCTATATATATATATATATATATATATATATATATATATATATATATATATATATATACACACACACATATATGAATAGTATAGATCACGTCTATAATGTTAGATTTTAAGTTTAAACTAATTTATACTTCAAAATTTTCTAGATTATCATAAAAAAAAAATTGATGAAGAAAAATATTAGTGTCATTCTCATACACCAAATATATCTAAAAACTGTAATTCATTATTTTTGTAAAATATTAATAATCTGACGCTGTTTTGTAAAGAAAAAAGATGCATTTAAAAAGCTTACGTCTCTTTGCCCCTCTGGAAGGTTCGATCCCTGCTCGATACATAATTAAAAATGCTGATTCACCGACAGAGATCGAGAGCACTTTGTTGATTGCTGTTGTTTAGGGGTCAAGACAAGCAATCATAACAATGGCCTTGTGGCCGCCTCTTAGTTGCATTTTGTAGTGAAAAAATCGAATCTTTTCTTCCTTTTTTGATTACTAAACCGAGTCTTTACTTCCACGTCAAGAGAGAAGTCCATTTTTTAATCTTTCAACAAAGCTATATCATTAATTCATTATCTGTTCTATCATGTGATATAAGTGGAGATTGGGATGATCTAATTTGTGGGGCGGTTTGGATCAGTTCTTAGATTATTAGATTTGGGATTGGGATCACAGAAGAAAATAATTAATTTTTAATTAGTTATTCAATCGCATGAGATGAAGACAAATCTTACAATTAAAAATTGCTCAAAAAGAATAGTTATCCATTTACCTACGAACACATAATAAAATGAAATTGTTCTGTAGTTGGTTATTTTGATGAAAAAAATGCATGAAATTGAAGAAAAGTAAACTGAACAAACTTGGAATTGTCAATAGCTTGAACAAAGTTTATTCCAGGCCAAAATAACTAACTGGTATAAGCATATTCTCACATATCAAAAAGACAACATCAACAAGTAACACACATTATAACATGACTGATAGTGACATCTATTCTTTTTTACTTTATAAAACAGAATAACACACTCCATCTAGCAACCAGCAATTTAACTATTGAGATTTTGCATTTGGGAAAAAAAAAATTCCCCTTCAAAGAGCAAACAAATACAATACCATTTAATATAGGTCTGTTATGAGATTGCAGACTTCTATTATTGTGGATTTCCTATAAACACTACTAATGCTAACTAGACATGCATTAGTTGGTAGGTAACTGTTTATAAAAAAGTAATGTAGTGATGACACCAACCAAAACCCAAGAGAAGAAAAAAAAAGGTAAAAAAAAAAAAACATCATTTCCATCAGCTCAAGTCATTTCCTCCAAAATCCTGAAAAAAAACAAATGTGGAATCAGATAAAGGATGGATTCCGTACAATCAGTTGAAATTTTGGACTAGACATCTCAAAATTTTCAAATTTCTATTTAAAGTAAAAGCTGGCAACAACAAGACGACAAAGATAAATGAATTGGGAAAAAAGGTATAGACCAGGACAGCGGTACAGCCATCGAATCTAAAACACTTTTAGAACTCGGTACCTGACAAAATAGCTCCTTATCTAAGAAAGGTATTTCCCAGAAATTGCAAATCTTACAGTATCAATAATCTTAGATTAATATGCAATTTTTGCAACGTTAACCAGAATTAATAATTTTTTATTCGAGAAGCTTCTTTATTTATCATGTTGTCCCATACTCCCATTTGGTCGGAGTCCATATCCTCGACGGTACCGTAAAAGATTCCCTTTTACAATTAGCTATTTACGGTTAAGATTAACTCTCAGCCGGTTTGGGATTCGGGCTGACTGAGGGGGCAGTATTATTGGGCTTTGAGATTCGTGCCAAATTAAAAAGAACGGTCCAGATCAAGTAATTGTAAAAGATTCCCTATTACGGTACCGTCGGTGATATGAATTCCATTTGGTCGCTTATTTAAAGCGGGTAAAGATATTGATAGAGCCACTTTGGCTTCACGCAGCGCACCTCAGATATTTTTCCAATTGTCTTTTATTATTGACGTGAAGCAAAATTTACTCTGTTAATATCCTTACCATTTAAAGCCCTCACTTCTATTTGTTCTATACTTCTATGTACAAACTAAACACAAATTAATTTTTACTAAACTGTAGTTAGTTAATGAAACAGAGAAAAAACAAATTGTACTGTACCTAGACAAATGAGCTTCATTTCGTCCTCACCAGCGCCGATCAAGATCTCCAAATTTGTCGCCCAAAAGTTCAAAACACACTACCTAGATCAAAATAATCTAAAACGCAGCATTAGCCATGGCTAATCGGGCACCATGGCGGCTAGGCTCCTCCACCTGAAGTCTGATCTGATCTCGACTCTTCTTTATGAAATCCTCGAAGCGTCGGTTCATCTCGTCAGCCTCGCCTGATGTCTCTGTCTCCTTGGCCCGGTTCGTGGTGGGGACCACTGGCCGTGGTGTGCTTTCCATGATTGCCTTCCACGTGGCATCCATCGAGTCGTCCACGTCAACCTCACCTTCTTCAACTACCGCCGGTGACGGTGACGGTTCCTCCCGTTCAGGTTTCTGTCGTCTGACAATCTCCCTCTTTGGCGCCAGCTGTGGCCTCTCGCTTCTTCTCATCTCGAGATGTGATGACGCAGTTGATTTCTCCTCAGATTTCTCCTTTGTCAGACACGACTCGTCAGAGAGAGAAACTCTGCGAGAAACATCATGCGAGTTTTTAGGGGATATCTCCCTAGAGATGCTCTGTTTCGGTAAGGTTTGCTCCTCCCGTGGGGCCCACTCTCCAGAGAGGTTGTGTTTAGGCATAGCTGGCTCTGCAGATGGGACCCACTCCTCAGCCCTCGTCGGAATTTCTCGTGGGATCTCGGAAGATATCTCGCGGGGAAGCTGCTGTTTTGGTTTGACGACAGTAGGAGGATGGTCTTGGTGTGGGGCCGACAGGTGGTCCCGGGAAGGTTTGTGGTCGGAGAGTTTCCAGATCACGAGGATGATGAAATGAACGGTGATGAAGAGGTAAGGAGGAGCCAACCAGGCCGAAATGACGGCCCAGATTTGTGGTACACCAACGGAGAGGAGACTGGAGATATATGGAACGGAGAGCTTTGCGAGGAGGAACAGAGAAATAGCGGAGACAACAACGAGAATTATTTTGATAACCAATGACGGAGATACAAACCCGTTAGAATTTCGTCGCGAATTCACCATTGCTTTTATTCTTTAATTTCCTCTGATAAAAAGGATGCCTTGCTTGGTCGAGCCGTTGGCAGTGGATTTTAAAGAGAGAACATTGATAGAGGAGAGTAAAAGAAAGAGACGAGGGGCAGAGTGGGTTGGTATATATCAGAAGCGGTGGGAGAGTCGGAGAATTATTTCTTACGCATAATATTTACGCAAGTTTACTTTTATGACGTGGCGCGATTTATTTGACCTTTATGTGAGATTTATGTGGCGTAGACACGGGTGAAGAGACGCATTGAAGAAATTTAAAAAATGGAAGACAAGATGGACCGTTGGATGGCAGCTGTGAGGTTGGAGGGGTGGCGATTTAGAACATCAACATCGCGTACTACTAGAGTTTCTAACATGATGTGTGGTAATTTCTATTTCGGTTTCATTATTTAATAACTATGTAGTAAAATATTTTATTAAAAAATTATTTATAAATTTCATATTGATTAAATAATTAATTTAAATTATTTCTGTTTTTTTTATTTGTTACTGACGTGGCTTAATAGAAATTTTAAAATTAATTTTAAAAATGTGAAAGTTAGAAATTTTAGAAACCTTTATTTCTGAAAAGAGATTAATAATTATTTTGAGTTGCTGGGATATAGATGCTCTTAGTTCGTACACATGAGGTTTGATTTTTTGGAGAGAGAAATTATAGATGCACCTGGACCACGAATTCGTATCAACCAAGGTAACAAAATATTTCTGTTTGGATCCAGACTGTTAAAACATAATCTGCACGAATATTAAAAGAGTTCGTGCGTTTCACCTCAGGCTGGACCAGATTGATCTGAATTCCAATCGGACAGTCCAAATCCAAAGAGAAATGTTCTGTTACATCAGAGGATATGAGTTCCCTAAGACCGAAATGGACTCTGCTGTTTTTCTTAGAGAAAAATAGAATTTTGTTTTTTTGATTCCAACTATTCAAATTCGTTGAAATTTGTACATGAAAAAGTTTCTTTATTAAAATATGTAAATAAAAAATTTTAAATAGTTCGAGGACCCCCTGTACCACTGTATGTAGTTATTTCCAAAGAAGAAAGAAAAACTGTATGTAGTTTGTCTTTTCTCCCCTTCATTCATTGAAAAATCCGAAAGGTGGATCTTGACCATTCTATCACTACTCGTAATGTGCCACCACGATGTAGCCGCACGTTCTTTTGCAATTTGCATAGAAAATATGTTCTCAGTTCGTACCAGTACAAGTATTGAATGGTACTGCATTTATTAATTGTGCTCTTACGTAGGAAGGGCAATTTTTAACTAAAAAGAGCCAGTACTGACCGACATTTTTATTAATATTCAAAGTTTAATAGAAATTAATTAATATAAGATCCCTTGAGAATTAATAAAATTATTCACACTGACCAGAAAATAGTCAGTATTCTATTTATTTAAATACCGGCTATTTTCTGGCCGGTACTCTATTTATCTAATTACCGACTCTTATTTTTCTTTTTACACCCTATAAAATATCCATCTTTCTTTCTCTACCTCTCACAACTCACTCAACTCAACTTCGAATTCTCCTCTTCCTTCATATATATTTTTACTTTATTTAATTTAAATTTATTATTTTATTTAAATAATTTTTTTTAATATTTAATAATAAATTTAAATTAAATAAAGTAAAAATATACCTGAAGGAAGAGGAGAATTCGGAGGTGAGTTGAGTGAGTTGTGAGGTGGAGAGAGAAAAAGATGGATATTTTATAGGGTGTAAAACAACAACAAAAAATAGAGTACCGGTCAGAAAATGACCAGTAGATAAAATGAGTACCGGTAAAAAAATAACCGGTATTTCAATAAATAAAATATCAGCCATTTTTTTATCAGTATAGATATTTTTATTAATTCTCAGATACATGAGTATATTAATTAATTTCTATTAAACTTTGGATATTAATAAAAATGTCGGCAGTACTGAATCCAGTCAGACGACACATAACTCCAAACTTTGGAAGTCATAGTTGTATGAAGTTGAAAAAAATATCATATACTTGTTTAAATTTTTGTTTAGTTCTTCTCTTGCATCAGTTAAAAAAAAAACTAAAATGCACATGTAATAGAACTTGCACTGACAGCTGTTAAGTGTGTGGGGGGCGACGGGGAGGGGAGGGGTAGTTAAATTCGAGTCTGTGTTGTATGGATACGGGTACGGATATCGTATCGATACGATACGGATACGGTGATACGGTAATTTTCAAAAATTTAAAATACGATACGCCTATTATATATATTATTTTTTATTATTTTAATTATGGTATTTAGAAAATAATAAAGAAGAAACATGATTAAAATAAAAAACAAATCAGATTAAAAGGTAAAATGGAGAAGAGTGAAAGAAAAATAAAGTATTTGATAGTGATGAAATAGTAAAAACGGAAGTATTATAATGAATAATGAATAAGGTCTAGCTAAGATCCAGCGAAAAACCATTTCGGAGCACGTAATTCATTAAGTCCCACAATCAATGTTGATATTAATTCGAAGTGCATATATTCCAATCCCAGACATAAGCGTCCAAATTGGAAATGAAAACCTAGACAATGTATCCCGAGCGTGTCCGACTGAGCCTTCCGTATCCATGACCTTCAAAAGCCGTATCGGTGACCGTATCTCTCAAGTACGGATACGCCGCGTAAGCCGATACGCCAGCTATCCATGCCGTATCGGGCGCGTATCAGATATAATATCCGATACGTGTACGGAGCCTATTCTGAAGTATCCGAGTAACATAGATTCGAGCTAATGTGAAATTCAAATTAGTGTATTTTTTTCAAATTAGAAAACAACAAAATATATTTAAAACATCTATTTTTCTGAATAACATTTTCATATTTCATATTAGGTTGAAGCTTCTTTATTATTTGAGTTCACATTATAAATTATTAATGATAATAATTTTAGAGTTTGATACTTTGAAAAGTAAAGATGTTGTTTTACTTCTCGCTCATATTTTCATTTTCAAAGTTTAAATAGTTGATTTGAACATTTGAACATAATTTTCATATTAAAATATGCTTGGTGATCAAATTGTTATGTTTTTTTATTTTTTTAGTAATTTTTTATAATTTTTGAAAAACATAGCTTTTCATTAAATAAAAAAATACAAAAAAATAGTGATTTTCAAAAATTAAAAAAAAAATTCAAGACAATGTAAAATTTGAAATGAATATCGTGTTGAGAAGTTTGAATAAACTATTTAAACTTTAAAAATAAAGATATGAGTGGAAAGTAAAACAACTTATTTACTTTTCAAAACACCATAACCCAATTCATAATTTTAAAGCTCAAAATAAAAAAAAATTAAGTCACTAAAAAACATCTACCAATATACTTCATATATTCTTAATATCTATCAAATATAAGAATGGAACTATTATAACATGATTCATATAAATGTGAGACATGGGTCAGAGAGTCTGACTTTATTTTTATTAATATTTTAAAATTTATTATTAAACTTCTAAAGAACTTCGTAACCCTACGGGAACAAAATTAAAGAAACCTATTCAAATCATACTATAATACGTATACGACGTGTGTGTGTATATATATATAGAGTAGAACTAGGGTGCTCCTAAGCTCACCAAGCCCTTCCGTGAGCGCGACTCTAAAACCTATCAAATTGACTTCAAACGACATTTTCAAACCGTTAGATGTTCAATCTATATTAAAATGTGCTTGGAGACCAAATTTTACATTTTTTGAATTTTTTTTACTATTTATTAAGATGGTTTGAAAATCGCTGTTTTCCAATGGTGCAGAATTTTAATAAAAACAGCGATTTTCAAACCATCTTAATAAATAGTAAACAAATTCCAAAAAATGTAAAATTTGGTCTCCAAGCACATTTTAATATAGATTGAACATCTAACGGTTTGAAAATGTCGTTTGAAGTCAATTTGATAGGTTTTAGAGTCGCGCTCACGAAGGGCTTGGTGAGCTTAGGAGCACCCTAGTTATACTCTCTCTCTCTCTCTATATATATATATATATATATATTTTTCTTCAAATTCTCAGCTCAAACTTTCTTAGCTTTCCGACTCATGTAGTAACCAAGATAGTACAATTGATTGCAAAAAAACAAAATGATTGTTTGTGTCAGAAGTCTCAGTTCATCGGAATATTATGTGTTCATGTGCTGTCAATGTGTCGTCTAAGATATAAGTCTTTATTAATATTTTCATAATAATTACTTTATTTCAGGATGACATTGCTTATAAATTTGTAAAAACTTCGTAACTTTGTTAAAACTGTCTTCGTGCGTAAATTACTACTATTTCATTGAGACACTCATCAACACATGGAGTGGTAAATTTCATGTGCATGCCAATCAATGTGGTCGAACGACGCACACCGCACATATTTTAGTTACAGAACATCAGTTAATCAAGTTGGGTAGGAGGTGACAGAACCGAATCCCCATTTGAATAACATAATAGAAGGGAGATGAAGCCACGAAGGGGACACTAGGGCAGCAGAGCAACACTAGAAAGAAATGCCAGAAATACTAGAAATGGTAGAAATTGGTTATTTTTTTTTATATTTAGATGTTTCGAATTAACAATCATGAAATCTAAAATATTTTTTTTCGTTGTGGTGTTTTGTAGTTTCATCATCCAAGAGATGATCATGTGCGAATTTGTAATTTTTTTAGGTTCTATTGTTAGCTATGTTGTGGTACAAACTTATCACACTATGTGTTTAATTTTTAGTAAGTTGGATTCTAATTTTTGGTTCAAACTTAATACAAACTTTTATTTATTAACCATGTGCGTTTAATTTGAATTCTATTTTTTAATCAAGTCAGGTTCTACAATTTCTCCATTTAATTTGAATTGAACACCAATTTTTTTTTTATCCCAAACATAACAAAACAAAACATAAAGAATAAAAAAGTTGGTGCGCAGATCAGTATGGCACACCATATAGTGGGTCATATGGTTCTGCGCCCTAGTCCAAATTGGTGCGCATATTGGTTTGACGCAGTGTATTAAAAATCGGTCTATTCGGCCGAATATACGGCCGTATATTCGTATTCGGTTGTAATCCGAATAGAAAATATGTATTCGGTCTAATATTCGGTTCCGTATATTCGGCCGCATATTCGGCCGCATAATTCTTTCCGCATAAAATCTATTCGGCCGAATATATATATCTTTGAAATTATTCGGCCGCATAACCTTTTGTTAATATGAAATACATTTCTGCAGCTCTATCTCCTCTCCCGTCTCTCAATTTCTCCTCCAAAACAAAAAAACTCCTCCGCCGGCTCCTCTCGCCGATCGCCTCTCCTCTGCCGGCTCCTCTCACCGATCGCCTCTCCTCCGCCGGCTTCTCTCGACTCTCCACCGGTCGCCTCTCCTCCGCCGGCTCCTCCCAGCACCGATCGCCTCTCGCCTGTCCTCCGATCGCCTCTTGATTTGGTGCCTTTCTATTTTCTGTACCAGCCTTGGTTAATTTGTACCGGCCTTGCTTAATTTTGGTGCCTTTCTATTTGCTATTGAACACTTTTTCATCCGCCCATGGCTGTAAAGGTTTATTGGGTTGAGTTTTTTTATTTGAGAAATTTGTAGAAGTCCCTTGTTTTCTTGGGAAATTGCAAAAGGAAAAATGCTTCCTTACAATTTTTCAAGTCAGCAAACTTGTTGACGTTTTGCAATGATGGTATTCTTCATAAATAAAAACATAAACAATGCTTGATAAGCATAAACCAGATGAACAAGAAACAACACGTTATCATTTAAGATAAAACCTCTTGATTTGGTGCCTTTTTATGTTACATGCTTACATGCTGAATTTGTTTTGTACTTGATTAATTTGATAATTTGGTTGTATGTTAATTAGAAATTATGTTTGTTATTTTAATTAGAATTTATGTTTGATAATTTGTTTGTACTAGACTTGTGTTGGCTGGCTGTGACTCTTTCTGGTTTGCTGCGCTGATCACATATTGTCAAATATATAATGTCACATGATCACATATAGACTTGTGTTGGCTGTGCAAAAATTTGTTGGTATGCTGTTGAATTTATGTGGCTATGCTACTAACTATTAATATGAATTTTTATTTTAAAATCCGCATATATACATCCGAATAAAAATCCGTATATTCCACCGCATACCGTATATTCGGTATTCGGTGGCCTTCCGAATACCGAATATAAACCGAATTTTAAAACACTGGTTTGACGTCTATGATAACTTCAGAATTGAAGAAATAGATGGTAATATCATAATTTTGAAAGATTGAAGTGGTATCTAATTTTTTTTCTAGATATTTAGTTCATATTTGTAAATCAACATAGCTGTGCTCATTTTTTTAATGCATGGATTATTATATAATTTAGAATAACATTTGGGGTAGGAAATTTTAAAAAAGGAAAATTTGATTTTGCTTGGGGGAAGAAGCTCTTGCGTATCCTCTGAGATATCTCATATTTTGCGTGACCGATGTGTCCGGTGTCTATTTGAGATAGCGCAGGGCCAGTATTACTTTGAGATTCGTGCATAATATATTTGAACGGTTGAGATTTTCCATAAAGTCACGCAAAATATGAGATATTTTAGAGGATGCGAATTCACAAGTTGGAATGTTGGATGACGCAACAAAAATTTGCGGTCTCGATGCAGCAGATATGATCCGGTGGTTCCGATCCCTAGCGGCGATAATTGAACCTTACAAAGACCCGGTCTAGGGAAACTCGTCGTTTTTTTTTTTTTAAATTCTTTGTTTTTGGCGCCATGCCCAATTGAAGTAATTCATTTCACCCAAGGTAGCAGAATATTTCTGTTTAGATTCGGACCGTCCGATCGGACTTCGCACTAATATAATAGAGGTTCCGTATATTTCACCTGATCAAACGGTGCGGATCTAAAAAGAAATATTCTGTTACCTCAGAGGATTACAACGCTTTCGGCTTTTGTACGAGATTTTTAAACTATAAAAATTAATAAAATAAAATATATGGAAATAGAAATAATATTTGATTTGAAACATTTTTAGAATGATCCTGATCAACGGTTCCGATCCATAATTTTAACATTTTTTTCCATCAAAGTTGTTCAGAATAAATAAAAAAATATTAAAATTTTGAATCGGACCGTTGATCTCAATTTTATTAAAAATATTGCAAACCAAATACTCTTTTTATTTCCGTACATCTTATTTTATTAATTTCTATGGATAAAAAATCCTCCTTATATACATCTATGTTCATGCTCAAGTGCTAGACTGCTGCGCTGGTAAAGTGGTAGTCACCAGGATACCTGACTAGAGTGGAAAAAACGTGTCGTGACTAACACGCTGTGACTTTGGTCTCGTGTCGTGCCGTGCCGTGACCAAAATATAAAGGGGTGGTCATGCCACGTGAGTCACGCCGTGCCTAAACGTGTCGTGACCATACGTGACTCGCGTGACCATTTAATCATAATTTAAGTTAGTTTATTCAAGATTCACCATTAAATTATCTAATTATCCTAATTACACGTGACTCGCGTGACTACGTGTCATGCCGTGCCAAAGTTTCAAAAGATGAGCACGGCACGCTAATGGTCACGGCACGTAACTGACACGCGTGCCGTGTCGTTCCGTGCCATAATCATGCCGTTCTGTGACGGAGCTGGCTCCGCCGTGCCATTTTTCCCACTCTACAACTGACTCTACATTTACGCTTTCTAATTTTTTTTCTCAGGTTGTTGATTTTTTTTTTTTTTTTGCTGCTGCCTGCTGATAGCTTTTTTATAATGTTCCGTCGTATATTAATTTGAAGATATGTCATTATGAAAATATTAATATTCATCTGTTAATCTGTTATACAAATAATTTAAATTTTACGTTTTTGTTTCATATGATCAATTCGAGTTGGCAATAGCAAAAGTAAAATTTATAGGTGCTCAAATTTTATAACGTTGAGAGCATAAAGAAAATTTTTATTACATATACCGGATTTTCTTTCCTATTTAAATTTTTTAATTTTTTTTATTTAAGCTCAAATGCATTTTAATGGAAACTAGTCAATTCAATTGTAAGAAAATATTTGGCTGTGCATTTTATGATAGGCACTAATTGAGAAATTTAATTTTTGTGGCCCTCTGTTTCTATGATCGATTATCATCAATATCCAATATACTTTGTATTTTGCTAAATTTCAAACTTTGATTGATTTACTAACACATTAAATAAGCACTGAAATGACACACACACACACACACACACACACACACACACACACACAAGTTCTTTAAATAGAGATGTACAAAATCTATACAACTAAAAAAAAATCTCAATATTGTGATTTTAGCACCCAAAATAACAACCCAAAATTTAAACCATAAAAAAAATATAAATCATTAATATTTCATCTGAAATATAAATATTTTTACAATAATCTAATGCTAGATCTCTGTCTCAGCTTTTCCACAGCTTTGATCAAGCCTTTGCGACAATTGAATGATTTGAATCAGCTAGGAAATTTTTTATTTATAAAAATTATTAAATTCAGACATATAGAAATAGAAATAGTGTCTCGTTTTCAACAAATATAGAAAGATTTGACTCATTGAGTCCGATCCAAAATATATAAATCTGACTTAATGGTCCAGATCCAAATATTATACTTTTTTGGGATCATCTATGGACCTGAACTTGATTATTCTCTAATCGGACGGTCTGGATCCAAACTAAAAGAAAAAATAAATCTGAATCATTGAATCCGATTTATAATATTTGAATCAGACTCAATGAGAATCTTTCAATATATTTATTGGAAATAATGCACTTTTTTAATTTCCGTGATTTTAATAATTTGTACGGATAAAAAAATTCCCTTGAGACCTATGCCATCTATTTCGGATACGGAGAAGATGAGATATCACTATCTATAAAATATCCCCACTTACTGACCTTAGTTAACAACTCTCTGGCATATATAATTATTTAATTATTGGTACCCTTTTGGGTGTATGCATATATCTTTGGGGTCACGACGATAATTAGGTAGTTAAGTCCAAATTAAACTGTCTTTTAAGAAATTTAGGACAACCCCAATTTAAACCACTTCATACAAGGCACCCACCAATTTATAAATGTATAGGGATTTCGGATAGGTTATAGCCTTGTAGGTGCAATAATTCAATTCAGATTCTAATAGTAATCTTTTTCACTTTGTACACTTCGTGTCGGATTCACACAACAGCAACGACAGCCACGTCTCTACTAGTATCCACACAAACAGGTTGACAAATGACTACAAGTCGGTGTGCTAGCATCAAGTAACAGTCCTACTAGTCGGTGTGCTAGCATCAAGTAACGGTCCCCTCTTGTCTTTCTCTTTTTCTCTCGGTTTTTGAAGCGGAGTGAACAAAATGGCCAACCGAAAAATGACCTGTGCATGTATATTTTTATAATACTATGCACCAGTTCGTCGCACCACTTGATTGCACCCATCAGTATGCAGAGAGCAAAAATTTCAGACCCATTTATTCATGCAATTTAATTAGGCTCACTCATATTTAATTTTAGAAATTATCAATTTCAATCTAGATAATTTTTCCTTATAGAACAATTCTAACAAAATGACCAATTGAATTTAATTTCGTTGATTTTTCAACCGCTTAGGTAATTTTCTCTTTTTTTTTTTTTTAAGCCTTAGCAGAAGCTGCGTTTAGGTAATTTTCTCAATTGTCTATTTGTGATGAATTGAATACTTGATTAATTAATTGTGGAAAATAATTAATAAAAATAATCATAAAGACATTGGCTGTAATGAAATTTGGCATTTTAGTGCTGAATCCGGTTTTCACAAAAACCCTAATTAAATATTAGTAAAACACACAACTATATATGTAACATCTAGAATGATTAATCATGTGGTGAGCTTAAGCTATCATTAGTAGAAGAATATCGCTATGACATCAGCAGCTGTCTGCACCAATGCCTCCTAGGAGAATTCTTTAATTAACAGTGAAAAATACTACTCATTTCCTCCGCCCATTAGTTATAACTGTTATATATATAGAGGTGGGCTATCATGTTTTGGGAATTAAAGTCTCTCTTTTACTTTCCGTCCGTATATTCAATTTCAAAGTTCAAATAGTCGATCCGAAACTTTTAATATGATCTCCATATTAAAATGTGCTTGGAGACCAAATTTTATATTTTTTGGAATTTTTTTACTATTTTTATAGAATTTTTCAAAATCAGTGTTTTTAAATTTAAAGACATTGTTAATATTTCCAGATTCTGATCGGACAGTCCGAATCTAAACTAAAATATTGGGTTAGAGGATCCGAATTCAGTGTTTCATGCATTTACAGAATTAAACGGATTTTGGGTCGGTCTACAAATCCAATAGGAAGTGACGGTTCTTTATCATGATTCATGAGGTTGTTTGTTACCTTTATTTTAATTAATTCCACAATTTAGGGAGAGGCTAGGAATAAAGGCGATATTAAAGCGATCGATACCGCGATACAATTAATTGTTTGTGTTCATGATCTAACTGGATGTACAGACGAATTCAAACCCTGTTTTTTTAATTATGAGATATCTACTTTTTAAATTTCACAAAACTTGAACTATCATATTTAAAGAAACTAGATTAATCAAGTCATGCATGCTGCATGCAAATGTGAAATGTTAGTTTGCCAAGGTCAAATAAGATTCTTGTAGTGCTACATTTTGACGAGACAATGTGAATGTAATTCTGATTCAGATTTTTATTATAAAGTTAATTCTCGCCTAATTGTATGAAATATTTCCAAGTAATCGCAGCAAGTTACACTGAAATATTTCATGTTTCTCCGTAAAAATTCATAAAAAATCAATTTATTTTATGAGTAATATATTTATGGCTCTCGCATAATACACTGAAATACATATACATTATTTCTTTTCATGTAATAACATTTCCTATAATTATGAGGTTAACAAAAAACAATGAGTAATATATTTATGACCAAGGCCTTGGTGCTACCAATTAGTTTTTGCAATTTTAAAGTTCAAATAGTCGATTCAAACTGTTAGATGTTCAATCTATATTAAAATCTTCTTGGAGACCAAATTTTACATTTTTTGGAATTTTTTTACTATTTTTTAAGCCACTTTGAAAATGGCAGATCCGGGTGAACAGTAAAAACAGTGCAACCAAATTCTGGACCATGTGATCAGCAATTTTCAAAGTGGCTTAAAAAATAGTAAAAAAATTCCAAAAAATATAAAATTTGGTCTCCAAGCAGATTTTAATATAGAGATCACATCTAACGGTTTAGATCGACCGTTTGGACTTTGAAAATCCAAAAACGACTTGGTAGCACCAAAGGCCTTGGTCATACCACTTTGATCTTAGCCACTCTCTCTCTCTCTGTATATATATATATATATATAGAGAGAGAGAGAGAGAGAGAGAGAGTGGCTAAGGTCAAAGTGGTATGACCAAGGTCTTGGTGCTACCAATTAGTTTTTACAATTTTAAAGTTCAAATAGTCGATTCAAACCGTTAGATGTTCAATCTATATTAAAATCTGCTTGGAGACCAAATTTTACATTTTTTGGAATTTTTTTTACTATTTTTTAAGCCACTTTGAAAATAGCAGATCCGGGTGAACAGTAAAAACAGTGCAACCAAATTCTGGATCATGTGATTAGCAATTTTCAAAGTGGCTTAAAAAATAGTAAAAAAATTCCAAAAAATATAAAATTTGGTCTCCAAACAGATTTTAATATAGAGATCACATCTAACTGTTTAGATCGACCGTTTGGACTTTGAAAATCCAAAAACGACTTGGTAGCACCAAAGGCCTTGGTCATACCACTTTGATCTTAGCCACTCTCTCTCTCTCTCTCTCTATATATATATATATATATTGGACTTATTTTATCGCAAAGAAAGCCCAAGCCAGAATATGAATAGCAAATATTTTATTTTCACTCCAGTTATTTAAAAAGAGTGAAGATAATGTCAACCCGCCTTGTTGCTTGATTTGGAGTCATTACAAGGCAAAGATATTGACAGCTGGTTCGACTTTATATAGCGCATCAATCATTTACTCTTTTTAATACAGTGCGTTGTTTGAAGTTAAAATAGTTTTGTTAATATCTTTAACCGTAGTTATAGTATATTAGCACAAATCGAATTTATTTAAAATGTAAAGAAAAAGAGTGAGAGTTTTTTTTAGTTATAAAATTAATGAGAGTTCCCAAGCTGGGAGCCCCCACACCCTCTATTATTTATTTAGGAGGGGCAATTTTCTTTTATTTAATAGTTAGCTTGGTTCTTGTAGTATATTAAATTAACTATTGCCCTTTTGCTCAAACCTTGGACGATGTAGTCATGTACAAATCATTTGTTGTGCAATGATTGTATGTACATTATTCTATAGTAATAGCACTTCAAAAGTTCAACCTAATTTTTCGCAGCATAACCTTGTTTTGGAACAAACAATTATATGCGGATATGCACTCCATCATTTGGGTTAATTCATTTTTGTAATGCTTTTTTAACTTAAATGAAACTGAGTTTTGAAGTTGTTTGTTTACTTCTAGATGTAAACATTGGGTGAAGATTTTGACAGAGCAGTTTTTAATTCATGCAGCGCACAAACAATAGTCAAAACAACACTGCATATGACTTGTGCGCTGCATGAATTAAAAACTGCTCTGTCAAAATGTTTATCGGTAAACATCGCCGAATGTGTTTCAGTGGAGATTGGAGATTTTTTTTTTTTGGAGTAAAAGTTGAGAGTTCAAGCAGCGAAAATTGTCAAAGTAACTAATTATTTAAAACATTAGATTAATCGTAATTATTATTAACAAATTCAATAGTTTTCTTTAAAAAATGAAGGTCTAGTTTTCAATTACAATATCTATATATAAAGAATTCATCCTCATTCGGATATTTGAACTTACAACTTATACGAAAAAATTGCTATTTGCCACTAAATCAAAGACATTAAAAATGAGTATTTCGATAATTTAGAATAACATAAATTTTAGAGGAACACAGATTTTTTTTGAACTTTTATTAATAATAATTTAATTTAATTTGAAACTTTCAAGCCATTAAAAATTCTGCCAAATCACTTCCAGCTAGAATCAACTTAGCAACAAATGCTACCTTTGTTTTCTTTCTTTCTTTGGGAGTATACTACCTTTGGAAATATAAAATAGAAAAGCCCCTACCTTTCCTCTTTCCTGTTGAGTGGGTCTCCTTATTCTTTCCAATACTGCAATGCGTTGGCCATTGGCATTGGGTGTCTTTGCAGCCGTTTGATTTATGAGGAAATTATTATTTTCTAACCTTTCTACCTTTATTTTTTATTTTGTGTGTTTTCAATGGGACCAGGAGCGGACCAAGTGGGGTCTGGATTTTGAAATTTTATAAAGATTTATAGGTCCAGACTAACTTTGTTTCTTCTGAAATTTTTTTTTTCCTCTCTGAAATTCTGATATGTAATTTGGGTTAAATTTAGAATTAAAATTAGAATAAACTTTTTTAATTCGAATTGGTAATTAGAATCAGAAGTCAGAGCATTGTTTTTTTTTATCTAGTACCTAATTAGCTAATGAGTTTGAATCCAATTAGCTATTTAAACCCGATTCACTATTTTTTGCCCCGACGAAAATTCTGAAGCCTCTGAATGGGATATATATTTTTCTTTAAAATAAAATTTTCATTATAACATTAACATTTTACGGCAGTGCAAGACTACACCTTTATGATATCCAGTTCAAAAAAAAAAAACAGAGATCTTACGTAATGAAAAGAGAGCAGGAAAAGAGGAACATGTTTGATGAGGTGGTTAATTAAATAATTAGGAAAAGCCAAACCACTGAATAAAATGACAAATTGTTGGCTTTTCGCCAACCATTCAGAAGCAAAATAAAAATAAAAAATGAAATACTTTGTAACATTTTTTTTAGACACGGAGCGGCGGAGCGCCGTTGAGGCGATGCATTAAAAAAAAACTAAGAAAGGAAGGAAGAAATGGGAATTTTATGTATACCCTTCAAAAATATTGAAATTATGCAAATGTCTTCTAAAATCCATAAATCAAATTTACCCTTTGAAATTTCAAAACTCACATATTTAATAATTTATTTCCTTTATAATAAAACTCATTTTAAATTTATAAATACAAATTTTAGCATTTATTAATAAAATAAAGAATGGAGCATGTTTAATATAATGTTCAATATGCTAATTGGCTGGTTGTAAGGGCGAATAATTTATTTTCTTACCCGTGTTGCACACACAAGCATGTGCCTATTGTGTATGTGCACAAGTAAGGAAATAAATTATTTGCTCTCGAAAAATGACTAATTTGAAGACTGAATAGTTTTGTTACACGGACTGTATATTTTTTATTTTTTTAATATTGGGTGAAATAAGAACTTTATAAATTTAAAATGTGTTTGAATTGAAAATGCAAGTTTTTATAATTTAGAAGGGTAAATATAATATTTTGAATTTTAGAGGGAAAACTATGCAATTTTGAGATTATTAAAGAATATACAAGAAATTAAAAGAGAGAGAAGAGTAATTAATCAGATTCCTGCCTCAACTGGTATGCGATTTTCTCGAGTGGTTGACCACTTTTTATGAGGAAAATTTCCTTTTGGGACCAATAAGGACCTTTCCATATATGTCAGATATGATATACATATAGAGAGAGAGAGTGGCTAAGATCAAAGTGGTATGACCAAGGTCTTTGGTGCTATCAATTAGTCTTTGCGATTTTAAAGTTTAAATAGTCGATCCAAACCGTTAGATGTTCAATCTATACTAAAATCTGCTTGGAGACCAAATTTTACATTTTTTGGAATTTGTTTACTATTTTTTAAGCCACTTTGAAAATTGTTGATCACATGGTCCAGAATTTGGTTGCACTGTTTTTACTGTTCATCCGGATCTGCAATTTAAACTGTTCACAAAACAATATAGACGTGATCTATACTATTTGGTGTATGAGAATGACACTAAAGTGTTCGATCCTAACCATTCAAATTGATCTCCATATTAAATTGTGCTTGGAGATCAAATTTTACATTTTTGTGGAAATTTTTTACTATTTTTTTAGAATTTTTGAAAATTGTTGCTTTTGATGGTCCAGAATTTTTTTAAAAACAGCAATTTTCAAAAATTCTAAAAAGATAATAAACAATTTCCAAAAAATGTAAAATTTGGTCGCCAAAGACAATTTAATATGGAGATCAACTTAAACAGTTTGGATCGACATTTTGAAGTTTCAAATTGAAGATATAGACGTGAAGTAAAACACTCGCTTTACTTCGCGAAGTACCGTAGCCCAACTCTCTCTCTCTCTCTCTCTCTATATATATATATATATATATATATATATATGAGGAGGGATCCACTTACATTGTATATATGGCCATATAAATATTATTTTCATTTTTTTTGTTAACCTCGTAATTATAGAAAATGTTATTACATGAAAATAAATAATGTATATGTATTTCAGTGTATTATGCGAGAGACATAAATATATTACTCATAAAATAAATTGATTTTTTATGAACTTTTACGGAGCAACATGAAATATTTCAGTGTAACTTGCTGCGATTGCTTGGAAATCTTTTGTACAATTAGGCGAGAATTAACTTTATAATAGAAATTTAAATCAGAATTACATTCACATTGTCTCGTCAAAATGTAGCACTACAAGAATCTTATTTGACCTTGGCAAACTAACATTTCACATTTGCATGCAGCATGCATGACTTGATTAATCTAGTTTCTTTAAATATGATAGTTCAAGTTTTGTGAAATTTAAAAAGTAGATATCTCATAATTAAAAAAACAGGGTTTGAATTCGTCCGTACATCCAGTTAGATCATGAACACAAACAATTAATTGTATCGCGGTATCGATCGCTTTAATATCGCCTTTATTCCTTGCCTCTCCCTAAATTGTGCAATTAATTAAAATAAAGGTAACAAACAACCTCATGAATCATGATAATCCTATTGGATTTGTAGACCGACCCAAAATCCGTTTAATTCTGTAAATGCATGAAACACTGAATTCGGATCCTCTAACCCAATATTTTAGTTTAGATCTGGACCGTCTGATCAGAATCTGAAAATATTAACGATGTCTTTAAATTTAACCTCGGTCGGATTGGTCCGGATTCTAATCGGACGATCCGGACAGGGGCGGACCCACATTGAGCTAGGGGGACAACTGTCCCTCCTGGATTTTGAATTTTTATGGAGATTTATAGATTCGGACCAATTTTATTTCTTTCTGGAATTTTATTTGTTCCCTCTGAAATTTTGATTTGTATTTGGGTTAAATTTAGAGTTAAAATTATGATAAATTTTTTGAATTTTGATTGATAATTAAGATTAGAAGTTTGAGCATTGACAATTTGAAGTCAGAGCATTGGAAATTAGATCATTGTTTTTTTATCTAGTGCTCAATTAGCTAATAAATTTGAACATGATCAACTATTTAAATCCGATTCGCTATTTTCTTGCCGTCCCTGACAAAAATCTTGAATCCGCCACTGCCTAGATATATCGAATCATGTTGAAAATTGTCAATTAATCGGATGTTAAATGTAGGATCCGAACCCGGTAAACAAACAGAATTGTCGGTTGGGCACTTGGGCTGGAAGAACATCCCATCTAACAAAAGCGCCGGGGAGAGAGAGAGAGAGAGAGAGAGAAAAGTCTCTTTTAATTGGAGGCCGGTGCATGGTGGCCGTTGCAATCTATTCTCCAAGTCTCTTTTTAAAAAAGTGGCGGGTATAGTGGTGAGGCCAAAGCCTTGATTACAAGGTTGGCACATTTTGGTCTACAAAATCATCTTCATATCATCATATCAACGACTATATCTACAAAAGTTGTGCACCATGAACTTTTTTATAATGTTGGTGCTCATAGTATTAGTTATGAATGCACATCACATAGGTTTTTTACTGTTATGAATTTGTTCTTTTATGACTTGTTTTTAATTCATTTAATTATACTGAATCTGCATAGTAGTTGCTCATAGTATTAGTTATATAAGTTCTATATTTTTTTTTTTTTAGAAAACGATGGAGATTTGTTTGATCTTTCAAATTTCAATATTTATAAGTTTCCATTCAGATTTTGAAACTACGAACTCTCACATGGAGAAAATTGTCATTTCGTTATATTAGCTCTTCAGGTTCTAATTAATACTGATTGATTTTTTAATGATAGAAATCATCATAAATTGATAATTGTTTTCAATTTATGATGAAACATTGAGGGCTTGCTCGGCTCTATTATTGTGTGTGTGGGAAAAAAAATTCAGTTCAACTTTGTGTTTTTTGTTCCACGTGCACAGTAAATGTCAGTTCAAATTGGAGTCCAACCCATTCCCGTTCCCGTTCCCGTTCACAGTTTCAAAGCCTGTTCGGCGTCAAGAGGGGAACGGGAATGGGCTTGGGAACAGAAAATTTTTGAACTGAATTTTATTGTGCTTGTGGGGAAAAAAAAATTCAGTATGAGTGAATTTTTTTTTTTCGCACGCGCACAGAACCATGCCGACCAGGCCCTCATAATTGAAAGCTTGGGTTTGCAAAAACTAAGTAGGTCCGAGCCTCTAAAAGACGGCTAATCTTGGAGGCAATTGATAGCAGTAACACACTGTGCTAACACTGAACCTGGATCATAGATTCATAGGGGCGCTTTTTAGTTCCAATTTAAGATTGAAGTATTGAACCATCAAGAGAACTTGTAGCTGGGCCCACTGACAAGAAAAGAAAAGCCCGAAAGTTTTTACTGTTCAATGGCGTCCCGCCCCGGTCTCTTAAATTCTATCAATTTTTTAAAAAAATTTCTTGTAGTTGTTAGCTTAATATATATATTGGAAAAAAAAAAGATTTGACTGTTGAATTGGGTCCACCGTCTATTTCATGAATAACTATGAAATTGCAATTCTGACAAAAATTTAAAAAATTTATTTAATTTCTAGCTGAAAATCTATATTGCAACAAAAACCGAACATAAGAGTATTTCGATTACTTAAAATAACATATTTGATCTGCACAAAATTTCTACCAAAATAACCCAAAAATGTGTCCATCATTTCGGTTTAAAAGGATGTTCCTTTTCTCTTTTATGCTTTCCACGCCCATTGAAAAAAACAAAGACTTCAAATTTGCAGAAAGAGACCTATGACCCATCTGATAGCAAAGTCGTTGCAACATTAATATATAGATAGAAAATGTTTAAATGTATCTAATAGAACATATGCTTATGGTTATAAAAAATGCTATCTACTTAATTAAACTGATGTGTCATATAAGGTTGCCATACATCTAATTCACTAAGGGTGCAAACAGGTCAGATATTATCCGTCGTATCCGGTTCCGTATCTAAAAATTAGATATGAATATCCGATAGTCGAATATCCGTGTGAATACAGATACATATATGATTTTAAATTTAATTATTCGTATCCGAATAGTAGATATATATCATATAGTTTAAGTCCTTTAAATTGACTATTTGAACTTCGAATTCAACGGTTTGCAGTCCAATGTACAAGAGGGCATATACATTGCAATGCACTATAGCCCAACTCTGTGTGTGTGTGTGTGTGTGTTGTGTATATAGAGAGAGAGAGAGAGAATAGCTAATATACAAACATTTGTTCCTGGACTCAGGAACAAACGATTCGGTTCTCCGATTTTCAAAGTCCAAACAGTCGATCCAAACCGTTAGATATTCAGTCTATATTAAAATGTGCTTGGAGACCAAATTTTACATTTTTTGGAATTTTTTTACTATTTATTAAGCTGGTTTCAAAACTGCTGTTTTTCAATACTGCAGAAATTTAATAAAAATAGCGGTTTTGAAACCAGCTAAATAAATAGTAAAAAAATTCAAAAAAATGTAAAATTTGGTCTCCAAGCACATTTTAATATAGATTGAATATCTAACGGTTTGGATCGACTGTTTGGACTTTGAAATCCGGAGAACCGAATCATTTGTTCCTGAGTTCAGGAACAAACGTTTGTATATTAGCCATTCTCTCTCTCTCTCTCTCTCTCTCTCTCTCTATATATATATATATATATATATATATATATATATATGAGATGGGCTACGGTGCTTCGCGAAGTAAATGGTCTTTTTTACTTCACGCCATATTTTCATTTTGAAAATCCAAACAAACTCTGAACCGTTCAACATGTTCTAAATATTGAAATGTGCTTGGAGACTAAATTTTACATTTTTTGAAATTTTTTTGCTATTTATTAAGCCACTTTGAAAATCGTTGATCTGGTGGTCTAGAAATTTTTACTGTTTTTACTGTTCACAGTGGATCAACGATTTTCAAAGTGGCTTAATAAATAGTAAAAAAATTCCAAAAAATATAAAATTTAGTCTCCAAGCACATTTCAATATTTAGAACATGTTGAACGGTTCGGATCGGTTGTTTGGATTTTCAAAATGAAAATATGACGTGAAGTAAAAAAAACCATTTACTTCGCGAAGCACCGTAGCCCATCTCTCTCTATATATATATATTATGAAAAAAATTATGTTATTCATCATTATAAAAAGCGGATATCTGTATCCGTATCCGACCCGTTTGCACTCCTAAATCCACCACAGGCTACAAGTCTACAACCACCATGCGCTTGTGGCACTAAAAAAAAGGAGAACAGATGCTTATGGCAAACAACTGTTGGATTGAAAATATAACAAATAAGATGGCAAGATAGATGTGTGTCGGAGCAGATAGGAACTGACATGGAGAGCATTATAGACTACGTTAAAAAAAAAAATCTTAAATGGTTCATGCATTATAGACCACAAATTTATTAACTTATTAATTAGTAGTCTGATCACTGATCTGATGCATGCCACCTTCCCCTTTTTCTTGCTGTAACACTATTGGGTGTTTGGCTAAAAATGGAAACCTCTCAAGCGCATCAAGTCATTTCAAAAGGATTTTCTTTAGACACACAAAATAAAATGAAAACCTCATTTAGAAGGTATCCATGTTATTATGGTGGCAATTTATATAACTACTAATTTGGTTTTTACAGAATTTGTATGGTTATATTTTGTGTTACAGAGCTTAGAATGGTACTGTGACTTGAGTTGTTTCTGGCAAAAAAAGACAGCTAAATTACAGAGTTAGTACATATTTTTCTTAAAGAATATCTCTAATTATGCAAAGGCAGCGAAGCACTAATGGATAAGGATTAAAGTCAAAGAACAGGACCCCAAAAACCACCTTTAAAGAATTGTCATCATATGACCTAAAATGGAATTTATAAAAGGTTTGGTTTATCATGTAGCTTTCAACTAACACAACTCTAAAGACACTAATAACATTATTAGAAAATTTCCAAAGGATATGAAAATTGAAGCATTGTCAATGTCAGAATATTAAGGCACTGTTGTGGGCCCCTTGTGATGATGTTTAACTAATACATGCACCAGGTAGATGAATGCATCCGGTACAACATCATAACAACTTAATATATATATATTTATAGTAGAACTAAGGTGTTCTTAAGCTCACCGAGCCCCTTTCTGAGCTTAACTCAAAAATTTATCAGATTGACTTCAAACGATGCATTCAAACCGTTCAAACCGATCTACTTCATGAGTGATGCGTTTACATGTCAAATTATTAAATTTTTGAATTAGTTTAGTATGAAATCAAGCTGTAAACAAAAATGATTTATAAGTTAATTTTAATTAGTTCATTTTTCATCATTTTTTTATCGCTTGACTTTATACTAAACTAGTTCGAAAAATTGTAAATTTGACATGTAAATGCATCACCTCTCTCTCTCTCTCTCTCTCTCTCTCTCTATATATATATATATATATATATATATATATATATATATATATATATATTACCGTTAACATTAGAGAATTCTCTCTATTATAGACGCGCATTTTTTTTAAAATTATTAGAGCTAACTGAGCCTTTCCCATCCTCACAAACACAGCAGGAAAAAAAAAAACTAAAGAGTACGGTTCATGTATTGTAGTTAAAAAAGAGCTATAAAAAAATAGATAAACAGTCTAATAAAAATAATAAGATCAATAACAGACATTTCAACAGAAAAATTCCAAAGCTTAATCATGACTCATGATTTAGTGATTGAGTGAGTGGTTAGGACAATCAACAAGTTCCTGGCAATATGAAATTTGTTGAATTTTCTTAAATGCAGCAGCAAAAAAGATCATTTTGAATCATTTGAAACAAGACAGGTGGTACAATTGCAACAAAGATTAAAAAAAAATCGAAAAGAAGAGCTCAATATTTGCAGATAACCAAAATGCGCCTATAGAATAACATATCAACACCAGACATCTTATCAGAACAAAAAATTTCAGATGTTTGGCATGGCATTATTGGTGGCTCGCAAATAATCTAGAATCTATATTAACATTTGAATAAAAATTATATTACCCGTGATCAAAATTCTAAATCCTCTTCTTCAAAATTGTCTTGAAAAATCTTACAATGACCTGCTAATTTATTTCTCGGTAGTCTGCACCCACAGCTTCTTGAACAGATTTAAAACCGTCTCTTTCTAAGCACTCAGCAAGCTCAGCCTAAACAAAGTATAGATAGAATTTTCAAAACCGCATAAATATGCTCCCAAGTATACAACAGTTGCATGAAAGAGTTGATAAGATGGAGCTAAGTCATTTGTTTAAAGAGAATTAAGTTTGGAAACGGTTTATTTTTAACAACTTTTTGTACAAATTGAAACAATCCATTCTGTTCGTACATATTCTCCAAAAATCATTTATGTGCCAGAAAAAAATGAGACGTATTAAGTGCCCTTATGAAATAAATGTGTTCTTTTATGTTATCCTGTACTGGTTAGTTCACAAAATCTTTTGAGTGAGGCTATGGTAATACGCATATTATGGATTGACCTGTGCTATGGATCCATATCTCTATTTTCAAAGTTCAAACAGTCGATCTGAACCGTTAAACATGATCTCCATATGAAAATGTACCTGGAAACCAAATTTTATTTTTTTTATAATTTTCTACTATTTTATTAGATAGGTAATGTCCAGAATTTTTAAATCAAGTGTTCTTCTATGTATCTAAAAAAATATTAAAAATATTCTAAAAAATATAAAATTTGATCTGTAAGTAATTTTTTTTATATGTAGATTATGTTGAGCGATTCAGATTGATTATTTAGACTTTAAAAACGGAGATATGAGTCGCGCCATAAACCAGATATGTTTGAAAAATCATAGCCTAATAAGTTTATTATCAGTGTCCAGTAATAACCTTTATTTGGGGAATAAGAGCAGGCCCACCATAGGCAAAGGCAGTGTAAAGTTGAACAAGTGTTGCCCCCGCTCGAATCTTTTTATATGCATCTTCACCACTAAATTATTATCAACAAGAAAAAATAATCAACCATTGATTTGAGGTTGAGAGTGAAAAATAAAAATCAATTTATAAACTAGTTAATGATCTTATCACCTGCTTACACCGCCACAGCCTATAAGTGGAATTTTTCCCTGAAAATAATTAGGGACAATTGAGAAACAGTAAATAGAAGTTTAATCTGAACCTCACATCTTCATAATAATAATGGTCACAATCATAATAAAATCATTGGATTTTCTTTCATTGAGAAAATTGAGCAAATTATAATTGAGAGAATTTGACCAAGACACAAGGCCTATCACACATTTTCTTTAAAAAGGGCATTTGTTTGAATGTATTCACAAGGAAATTAAAAAAAAAAAATATAGAGAATTTACCCTTGTAAGAAGATACATCTCCTTCAAAACATTAGTAGACAAATCAAATAACGGCTTTCCACTTAAACCACCGGCTTCTTTTGATATAGGGTATTGATCAACAGGCGGTGGCCTTGAGATAGTAGTATTTGATATTATCTGCATAGGTTTGACCATATAACAATCAAGATGCACTACTTTCACCATTAAAGCTCTGGGATGAAAATGGAATACTCCTCCAATGTTAAACAATTAAAGTTCATGCCAAATTTTTACATTACATATATTTATTTCTTTTTTATTGATCTTTATATTTTAAGTACCATATCACAAAAAATGGCGAACATAATAAAGGACAAGGACCTGTGCCAGAAAACAATTGCCAGTAGCTTTTCTAGCAACTATATATTAAGATAGATAATTTAATTGGTCAAAATTAAAATTTGAAAGAAAAAAACTACAACATACCAGACCATCCAATCGAAGATTAAGAGCTACCTACATATGGGGTCAAAACAAGTAAAATGGAAATGTTAGAACATTCTCTTTTAGAGGACTGCAACATTAAATCACTCCAAAAGTATTATTTCAGGAAAAAATAAACATTACAGCAGCTATATCGTCAAGGTCTTCTTTAGTCAAATCCGGTGCAATTTTTACGAGTAACGGTGGTGGGCCCTCCTCGCCCCATTGCATCTCATCTCGTGCCTCTTGCACCTTTTAATCAGAAAACCTCGTAAGTCCATAAATTAAAATCCACAAGAAAGAGAGAGAGAGAGAGAGAGAGAGAGAGAGAGGGTCCAAGGTATTAACCCTTTTCACTAGATCTTTGAGCTGCTTACGGCCTTGAAGCTTCCGGAGTCCAGGGGTATTTGGGGAAGATACATTAATTACCTGAACTTGGAAAGATAAGTTAGACAAAATGCAAAAGTACACAATCCTGGCACTGAACCTGGCATTTACATTGTCAGATTTCAAGCAGGCAATAAAAAATAACAAACCTAACCAGAAACAAGCAATAGAAAAACTAATATCCAATGAGCCCCAACACTATAAAAAAATTGCACAAATCCTCCTGTATCCGCAAGTCTAATTCTTTGCAAAAAGAAAAAAAAAAACAAGAGAAAATTTGCAAAAGAGTCCTGAATTTATCAGAAAATTTAAAAGCCTCCCGTCCTTCTCAACAACTACAAAGAGAGTCCACACGATTTCTGAGTCTCCAAGGAGCTTTTCTCATTTATTGTAAAAAGAAGGATGGTATTACAATTTCATGATAATGCAGGACCATTTCTGAAAATTTAGTAATTCAATACGCACCAGATAATCGGCATACTGCGACAAAGTATGTACTCCTTGCACATAATCTGCCATTGCATCCTCACTGTTTTTGTTTTTTCCCAGGTTGACCCCTAAAATGCCGGGGCCCGCTTTACCACCTTGCTTTATTTGATTACCATCGGCAGAAGCAGTACTAGAAGGACTGGAAGCGTGTGAAGAACCGGATGTTTCTTCCATCTTTCTCTTACCATGCTGAGCACCAAGCCTTTTAGCAACTACCACAATCCCTTCACTATTGAACCCGTATCTATTTATCACAGCACTGCTGAAAAAAAGAAAGAGAGAAAATAAAAATTAAATGGATTCAGTGCAATACATCAGGGTTCAATAATGCTCCAAATGTAAATTGCAACTTTGTGAACAAAAGTGGATTATTGATGTCTTGTGTACATTTATTTGCAAAAATGTAAGTGTGATTTTGTTATGTGCTTTGGTCAGGTTTTGTAGCTTGTTTACTTTTAGGGGAAAATGACAAAAGAAAAAACCTTGCTTGCTAGAAGCAATAGGAATTATTTGCAGGAATTACTGCCTTATAAAAATAAAAAAGCTTTTCAATCTATTGTTCTTTAGGACATTTTAGTACTAAATACTAATGAAAAGAATTTAAATATTTCAGTCAACAGAAACTAGCCTTATATGAAATGAGGTGAACCATTCATATTATTGAAATGGCACAGAACTAAATTGATATGACCTAAAATATGCTTTGTAAGAGTAACTTTTTATTCTTGTAGATAATCACAATGCCAAAGTGAAAAGAAGCATCAGTGCTAACGACTCTCAATGAAAAGAATTTAAATATTTCAGTCAACAGAAACTAGCCTTATATGAAATGAGGTGAACCATTCATATTATTGAAATGGCACAGAACTAAATTGACATGACCTAAAAGATGCTTTGTAAGAGTAACTTTTATTCTTGTAGATAATCACAATGCCAAAGTGAAAAGAAGCATCAGTGCTAACGACTCTCAATGAAAAGAATTTAAATATTTCAGTCAACAGAAACTAGCCTTATATGAAATGAGGTGAACCATTCATATTATTGAAATGGCACAGAACTAAATTGACATGACCTAAAATATGCTTTGTAAGAGTAACTTTTTATTCTTGTAGATAATCACAATGCCAAAGTGAAAAGAAGCATCAGTGCTAACAACCCAACTTACCCAGAACATAGTTTTGATCTCTCAATAAAACAGCAATGCCATTATAAATAATGGAAATGAAAAATGGGCTAGGAATTTATGCATTCCTTTGCAATCTTAGGGGCTTCTACGAATATATCTTATACTAGTGAATTTCATTCTCTTTCTGTGTTTCTGATACTAACAACCATACCATACCAACAGGCAAAACAGGTAACATTACAGAGCTCATATTCAAATAAAATTTAGAAGTACGAATAAGATTAATCACTAACCGTTCCTCTGGCAATCTAAATATACGAGGTTTAGGGTTTCCCTCCTGTGGAAGTGGCGTCACTGACCCAACCTCAACAAAACCAAACCCTAACCCAAGCAATCCTTCAACAGCCTCTGCATTTTTGTCAAAACCAGCAGCTAGCCCGATTGGGTTTGAGAACTTCCTCCCCCAGACCTCTAACCCGAGACTTGGTGGGTCCGACCTCTTTTCTCTTGGGACCAGCCCATGGGATGCTGCCAACACAGCAAGCCGGTGCGCCAACTCAGCATCTAGTAGTGAAAACACCGGGTTGATCACCTTTGTAAAATTGAACAACCAACCACTGTAAACAAATAACCAATAAGATACAGTTTATAAGCGAACTCTGTTACAAGGGTTTTTGTGAGGGGTGAGAAAATATATACCAAAATTTGGCTTCATCAGCAGTGCTTACATAAGCACCACCAGCAATGCATAGGCCAATCACGCCTCCAGTTAAAATCCTTCCCTATATTATACAAGGAAAATGATCAATAAGTATTAACTAGTATGCACGTAAGGTGTATGATGAAAAGCTCGTGAAAGAAAGTCGCTTTAAACCTTCTTGGACAATGGTGGAATCTTAGGTTTCAGTTTAGGCAACTCTGAGGCAGCAGAGGAAGATAGCTGTCTGACACTGGGGCCCACCCCTGCAGCCCTGCGTCTCAGGCTGATCTCCAAGGCCTCTTTAATGGAGCTCCGCCAGAAGCGAGAGGCCATCTGGAAGCAGAGAGAGAGTGTGTGCCGAATAAGCGGCGGAGGATAGGTGGAGGTGAAGAGGAGTGCACGGCGGCGGTGCGAAGGAATAGTAGAGAGTCTCGAAATAAACCTTGAAAGCGTTCGCCTGGTCGATTCCAAAATTCCATGTGGACCAAGGCCAATAACAGTTGACACTGATGAGTGGCTCCCACCACTGAATTCCTATATGTTAAGGTACCTCAAATTTTGAGTTTGGATTCGGACCGTCTGATCTAATTTTGCGCGAATATTAAAGTAACTCAGTGCCCATTCGGCTCTGATCGGATTATGATCGGACGGTCCGGAGATACAAACTTAAAATTTGAGGTACTTCATGAATCGGAACTCCTGTTTGACAGTCTCCATAATTTTCAGGCTGTATTGAAGGTGTTTCTAGCGAGCTTAAAGTTATGGAATTAGTCAGTTGAATTTTCGGTTAAATAGCTTCCTTCCTCAAAATCTTTTCGTCGAATAATTCTTCTTGGAAGCATTCCAAACGATACACCAATTTTTATAATAAAATAATTAACTTCATCTTACATCAACATTTATGCAATCAAATTCTTACAAAATGTATTTATTGCACGATGTCTTTTGATATTTTAATCCATTCCAGTTAACATGACTAAAACTAATAATTGCTGTAAAATATTATTAATATTTGCATTGTGCTAGTTATACATGATGCATAAATATCTATGCAAATAAATACAGTTGAAATAAATTTATAATATGTAAAGTGCATTTATTAATATTTTTAATTATCTGAGAATTTCACGATATTCCTGTAAAATCTCAAATTTTCATTATTTTTTGTTCTAAATTTTGAAATATCACATTTATCCTTTTAAATATTAAATTTACATATTTATCCATAAAATGAAAAA
Organism: Carex myosuroides; assembly: GCA_028015225.1. Classification (NCBI taxonomy): domain Eukaryota; kingdom Viridiplantae; phylum Streptophyta; class Magnoliopsida; order Poales; family Cyperaceae; genus Carex; species Carex myosuroides. Next base: position 4,317,958 of record CM051471.1, read on the forward strand.
AATCATATTTATCTTTTAAAAAACAATTTCATATTCATCTTCTAAATTTTTAAAATTTTACATATTAGCCCATGAAATATAAAATTTTTCTATCTCAACACTCTCCTATGATCTCCTCTGTCTCTTTTTGAGGTGACAATCAGACGGATGAAGTCAGGTCAAGTACATGTGGGAGCCCATCATCATGGATTCGTATTCTCTGCATTAACTCAAAAAATAATCTTTTGAGTTAATGCATCTAGACCGTCTGATCTGTTTTAAGATTCATGCGGTCTAGATCCGCACTAATATTAAAGGGTTCTTTGTGTTATAGGCGAGTGCTGGATTGACTCCGTTTAAAATCAGACGACCAAAATGCCAAAAGATGCTCTTTTGAAAGAAAATTGGAGTTCACAATAACATTTTATAAATTTTTCCGTTTCAGATTATTTTTTAGTTCTAGTTGTTTGGATTTACAGAGTTGGATTTCAATCGTCTTGTTTCTGCTTGATATATGGATTTTAAATTATTCGAATTTGAGTATAGATTGGATCGGATTTCTAGAGTAATAGGCTAATAGCGTCGCAAAAGAGCTGACTAAAGGCGATATTCCTTCTTCTTCAAGTCACAAGTGCATAAGAAAGAATACATGTAACATGTGATACCACAAAATGGTTGCTGCATTTTAGAAAAAAGGGACGTGAAAAAGCGTAAACATCTGTGAGGCGTTATCATCAAATCTTCGCCCGCATGATTTTCTCTGAGACGATATATATATGGATGAGCATATGCTGAGCTATAGAGTAAAACTGATTTTTACTCTTATGTTTTGAAGACATTGGATTTGCTTTAAGAAACGTACAGATTGCATCTCAGATCTAAATAATTTGTTGCTGAAACTCTCGTTCATTCACTGGAGGCATTCGGTCCATCTCCTCAGTGCAATATGTCTCTTCTCAAATACTTTTCTCCTCTGCCTCCTTGGAAGAAAAAAGAAATCATCCACCCTCTCCAGCACGACCTCGCCCTCGCCTTTCCGATCCCCTCCCTCTCCAATCTTCTCTCTAGCAACTCTCGTGTCTCTTCGTTGTATCTACCCGACTCTCTATCTCGCTGACTCCGTTTCCGCCGGTGACCCTCTTTCTTTTGTGCAAACCGTTTGGAGAAGTCAAGTAGGTTTTTCCCTCTCTTCTCTCTATCTATCAAAATTTTAGTCCAATTCTGTATATTCAAGGAAACTGATAAGTATATTTCATATTCCTGTATTTTTAGTCTGTCAAGAATTTAAATTTCACATTCCTATATTATTATTTTTTTCAACTCGGTCAAGTATTTATGTCACACCCCAGGACAACCCGCCACGCATTTATGCGCCAGGCGTTAAGCACATCACATACATTATCAATAACACAACCAAATAAGCCACTATATTAAAATAAACAAGGTTCATAAACAAACAAAGGGAAAATATGTCAGACATGGCTAGTCAAACAGTTACCGCCGTGTCTGCATCATATATGATTCATACAAATATAATTTAAAAACAAATAGTGGCTACTCTTAATAGTTCCGCTAAATTTTCTCACTCACGGCCTTCCTCCATGTCTCCTTCTTCATTTCCTGGAACCCACATAAAAGTGGAAACAAAACGGGTGAGAGATCGAACTATCTCTCAGTGCGGAATTTAGTTCCAGCCCGGTGCTTTTACAAATGAATGCATTAAATACCCTAAAAACATAAAAGTAAAGGTTTTTGAAATAACCCCCAATTTTCCTATCAATTCGGACATGCAATCCTTTCAAAAACATTCTCAGTTCTGTTCCTGTTTCTCTTTAAAATTCTCACACTCCGGGTTCGCCACACATGGACAATCCGGCCTTTCTCCTTTGGGAATCCATGCCCGTACATGAAAACTTAGTTGGAGTCGCCACACGAGGACGAGCTGTTCTGTTCTGTTCTGTTCTGTTCTGTTCTGTTCTTACTCCGGATCACCACACACGGATAATCCGGCCTTTCTCTCTGAGAACCCATGCCCATGCAGGATAGCCCAAAGAGTCGCCACACGAGGACGAATCTGGAGGGGTCGTTGCGGGGACCCAACCGGCAGATCGCCACACACTGACGATCCGATTTTCGAAAACACATGCAGAACCGCCACACAGGGACGGCCCCAATTTAAAACAGTTCATTAAAACTTTCCTTGTTCACATTCACACTATCCTGTCAGTTCAAATCAATGCATCCAACAAGTTCCTAACGTGCAATTCTACACAAAACGAAAGAGAATTCGACATTCTCAACATGCAGTTCATCTACCAGATTGGGAAAAAGGATTACCTACCTCAATCCACGCATTTCTTATTATTTGTAAAAAGACCAGGAAACCCGCACCTGTATTCTCAGTGATTTCGTTGAAGCGTGTGTCGGAACCTCGAGTATGCTCAGCGTCTCCTAAAATCTCGCGATTTGCTCCTAAGTTTTTAACACATTTACTTCGATTTATTAATCGTATAAACTTTTCTTTAAAATCGACTACAGTTTACACTATAACCAATGTTTGTACTTTTAACCCTAGATATCATTTAAAAGTATTCAATTCTATACATTTAAAAGTTATAACTACACAAGAGGGTAAATTACAATTTTCGGGTTTCTCAATTCATTTCCTGAATAGTCTTATGAAATCAATTTAAATGATTTAACCCTACAATTTGATTCTTAACTACTTCTAATATCCAATTAGACCATAAATAAATCGATTTACTTACAATAATTGTATTCAAATTGATGAGATAATAGGGTTTTTATTTGGGTTGTCGGAATTCGGTTTTCGATTTAACGAACTTCGGTTTTTGGGTTAATGGGTTTCGGGTTTTTGGGTGTGTTTTCGGCCAACAAGGGAAAGGAGGAAGAGAGGGTTGGGGTTTCGGCCAGCAGAGCAAGGGGTGTGGGGTTCGGCCAGTAGAGGAAGGGAGAGGGAGGGCCTTGGATGGTTCGGCCAAGGGAAGAAGAGAGGGGGGGGGAAACAAGGGTGGCCGGTTAGGGGGTTTCGGCTACCAAGGGAAGGAGGGCGGTTAGGAGGCTGGCGGCCAAGGAGAAGAGAGAAGGGCGGGTAGGAGGGGCTGGCGGCCAAGGAAGAGAGAAGGTAGAGAGGTAGGGTGCGGCAGCCACCAAGGAGGAGGGTTGGCTTGTGGCCGGCGGCAGCAGTCACTGTTTTTGACCGTTCTTGGCGGTCGAGACTCCGATCGAGATGAATCCAGCGCTCACGGTTTCATATTAACGAGCACTACAACTCTTATGTTGAACACTTCTTCAGAATCCGGACGTACGGGCGGCAATTCTCCGCAGAAGTAGGCTGGCTGGTTTGGGGCCAGTAGGGGTTTGGATCCGAATTGGGGAAAAATGGGGCTGTGGCGGCTAGGGTTTTGAGGGGGGTTTATATAGAAATGAGGCTAGGGTCTGCCTCCAACTTTTGGTAGGGTTCAACTAGGCTTTTATGGGCCATGATCAAATTGAATATGTTAATTTGGACTAAGAACAGAGATCTGTTTATGCTGTTTTAATTTTCATCTTCAAAGATTGACAACACTGGAATTATGGGTTCGGAATATGAAATTATTTTCCACATAAAAGTTGTAGAATTCTCTGTTACGGTTCTAACGCAACTGGTTTCACCTTAATCGGGATTCCCAGTGAGGAGAAAAGATAAAAATGGTTGACGAAGGTCTGCAGTCTCCGAACAGCAACGTTTATTGACTTTATAATTTTATGGAGAATTCTACGTCCTGAATTTAGGGTAGTCTTATACACGAAAATTGTAGATCATTAGGTATATTTTTCAGGTATTAAATTTCATTCGAATCCGAATTAATATGAATGATCTGTGATTAGAATACCAACATTTATCTCGTCTGAAATTTCGAGGTCTCCTAAGTTTTATTTTAGAGTGCGCTTATGATATTTTAAATTTGGCTATAAAATCTTATTACCTAAATTCCGTGGCGTTACATCCTCCCCCACTTGGAAATCTTGTTCAGTCCTCTGAACAAGCTCGTCTGTTGTTTTCTCGAATAATTCCGGATATTTCGTTCGCATGGTTCCCTCTAATTCCCAGGTCGCCTCGCTGCTGGTATGGCGTCCCCATTGAACCAGAACCTGCCGGATGGTTTTGCGTCGAAGCCTTATTTCCTTTGTGTCCAGGATCTTTATGGGTAATTCTTCATACACTAAAGTTTCATCTATCCCCAGGTTTGAAAAGTCGAGGATGTGGGAGGGATCTCGGATATATTTCCGTAGTTGCGATACGTGAAAGACTGGATGTACTTTATCGAGAGTTGGAGGTAGCGCCAGTTCGTATGCAAGTGGTCCGATTCTTCTAAGAATTCCAAATGGCCCCACATATCTAGGACTCAGTTTTCCTGTTACGCCAAATCGTCTCACTCCCCTCCTTGGAGAGACCTTCAACCAAACATGATCCCCGGTTTCGAACTCTAGTGATCGTCTCCTCAAGTCTGCATATTTTTTCTGTCTGTCTCGAGCAGTGTCTAATCTGTTTAGAATCAGTTGAGTTCTATCTGCGCAATCTTTTACCATTTCTGGCCCTGTTGGCAGTTGTTCCCCGTTGTTTCCCCACCACAAGGGGATCTTCCAACGATGCCCACACCAAACTTCAGAAGCTTCAAATGGTGCCATTTCGATACTGGCATGGTAGCTATTGTTGTATGCGAACTCGGCTATTGTCAAATGATCAGCCCATGACCCTTGAAAGTTGATGGCACACACCCTTAGCATGTCCTCTAAGGTTTGGATTGTTCGTTCTGACTGACCATCCGTCTGAGGGTGATGAGCGGTACTAAAATTGAGTCGGGTTCCCATTGCCTCCTGAAAACTTTTCCAGAAGTGTGTGGTGAATCGCGTATCCCGGTCCGATATGATGGTTTCAGGAGCTCCATGATATCTGAACTGATATTGAAGAAATAATTCTGCTAACTCTCCACCCGATGTAGGGGTTCGCAGGGGTATAAAGTGGGCTACCTTGGTTAGTGTGTCTACTATGACCCAGATTGAGTCATACCTCTTTTGGGTACGCGGTAACCCAGTGATGAAATCCATAGTAATAATCTGGAACTTCATTTGTGCTCTGGAGTTTGGATATAACAATCCTGCTATCTTTCTCCGTTCGGCTTTCACTTGTTGGCAGGTGATGCACCTAGCCACGAATTCGGACACGTCTTTCTTCATATTGGGCCACCAAAACTGGGTACGAAGGTCCTTATACATTTTTACCTCTCCTGGGTGAATGGTATATCCCGATTCGTGGGCTTCTCGTAGAATTTTCCCTTCTCAGTCCCCCCTGTTCTGGCACACAAACCCGCTGGTTGAAATAGAGGAGCCCATCCTCGTTTTCCTTGAAGGTCGACGTTGGATTGGTACGGGCCAATTCCCTGTATCTTTGGTGCTGCTCGTCGCCCTGGTCTGCGTCCCGTATTCGAGACCTTAATTCCGGTTGTACCGATATAGCTGCTAGGGTGAGTACCGCATTCGTCGCTGCTCCCTTGGTGTCGGTCTGCTCTTGAAGCCAGCTGGTGGACACACACACTCCCAAACTCATTTGTCGCATTTCCTTGATCAATTCTGTCTCTTGGGTTATGACTTCTGCCAAATTTGTCGCCCCCTTCCTGCTGAGTGCGTCTGCCACCACATTTTCCTTTCCGGCCAGGTACCGTATGTCTAAATCATAGTCCTTCATCAGTTTCAGCCACCTTCTTTGTCTCATGTTCAAATCTTTTTGGGTGAACACATACTTTAAGCTTTGGTGGTCCGTGAATACTCGGCATTTCGCCCCATAAAGGTAGTGTCTCCATGCCTTGAGTGCGAAAATTACTGCTGCCAATTCTAAGTCGTGTGTAGGATAGTTCTGTTCATGGTTCTTCAATTGTCATGACCCGTAAGCAATTACTCGTCCATCTTGCATGAGTACACATCCTAGGCCGTTCCTTGACGCGTCGGTATACACCGTGAACTCTTGATCTGGTTTCGGCAATGTTAATACTGGGGCACTGGTTAGTAGCTTCTTCAAGGTTTGGAAACTCTCTTCCTGACTCTCCGTCCATTTGAAAGTAGTCCCTTTGTGTAGGAGCTGGGTCATGGGTCGGGCTGTCTTCGAGTACCCGGGAACGAAACGTCTGTAGTATCCCGCTAACCCTAGGAAACTGCGTATCTCTGTTACATTCTTGGGTTGATTCCATTCTACCACTGCTTTGATTTTATCTGGTCTACCCGGATACCTTCCCCCGTCACTACATGTCCCAAAAATTTTACCTCTTTCATCCAAAATTCACACTTAGAGAATTTGGCGTACAACTGGTGTTCCCGTAGTCTTTGTAACACCGTACGCAGGTCCTCGGCATGATCTTCTTCCCTTTTTGAATAGATCAGAATGTCATCTATAAAGACAATGACGCAGCAATCCAGTAAGTCGTGGAACACTCGGTTCATCAATTCCATGAACGTCGCAGGAGCATTGGTTAACCCAAATGGCATGACAGTGAATTCATAGTGCCCGTAACGGGTACGGAATGCTGATTTCTCTACATCTTGCGGTTGAATCTTCAACTGCTGGTGCCCTGATCTCAAATCGATCTTGGAATAAACGGCCGCACCTTGGAGTTGATCGAATAGGTCTTCAGTTCGTGGGAGAGGGTATTTGTTTTTGATCGTGACCTTGTTTAACTCTCGGTAGTCGATGCAGAGTCTCATACTACCGTCCTTCTTTCTGACGAACAGTACTGGTGCGCCCCACGGCGATGTGCTTGGCCGTACAAATCCCAATTCTAAGAGTTCTTCTAACTGAACTTTCAGTTCCTTAAGTTCTGCCGGTGCCATCCGGTACGGGGCCTTAGAGATTGGACGGGTACCAGGGAGTATGTCTATGTGGAATTCAATTTCCCGATCGGGAGGTATTCCTGGCAATTCCTCCGGAAATACATCGGTATACTCCGAGACAATAGGTACTGACGTTATTTCGGGTTTTTTTTTTTTTTTTTTTTTTTTTTTTTTTTTTTTTCGTCTCGTGTTGCATTATGGTGACTACAAAGGCGGGACTACCGCTATTGATGAGTCTTCTTGCTTGGTTGGCAGATATTGTCGGGGTCCCGCCTCCTCGTTTCTTGAGTCGGACCGAGAGGTCATGGAGACCTGGCCTGTTAATGACCATCCTCCCTTTCAGGCAGTCAACCGTCACACCGTTTCGAGTGAGCCACTCAAGACCCAACATTAAATCGTAGAGGCCCGTCTTAGAGACTATGGGGTTTATCGGGAATTCCCTCCCCGCTATTTGGAGTTTCAACCCTACGCTCCGAAGTTCTGGGGTGGTATATTGTACGGCAGGGGTACTTGCATTATTATTAGTTACAGAGTTCATCGTATGATTTATGATTATTCACTCCAGGCAAAAAGACGCAATTTAAAGAAGGAATTTAGGATTACGAATCGAACCTTAATTTTCTTTAGATTATAATTGCTCATTTAAAACATTCAACAGGAATTAAGATACACGTGAGTTTTATAACTATATCATTTCCTTAACCTTTGCGGTGGCTGAGAACGCCCGTAGCCAAGTGGCTGTCCGTTAAATTGATTTGCCATCTAGGAAAAGAATCTATTTTACTTATCTTCTACAAAATTTAATTGGTTCATTAATCCAAGGAGAGTATGTTTGTTATTTTTCGAAATAAGTTGTACCGTTACTACAAAGGTATAATCCGTCACCAATTATATATACATTTGTTACTAATGGTACGCTCGGTCCACATAGTTTGGTCTATGACTTAAACGCCGCATCCTATTGCTAACGCTCTCTTAGCGGAAGTTTATTGATATTGTATGTGCTGGCTCTGATACCAACTTAGTTGTCACACCCCAGGACAACCCGCCACGCATTTATGCGCCAGGCGTTAAGCACATCACATACATTATCAATAACACAACCAAATAAGCCACTATATTAAAATAAACAAGGTTCATAAACAAACAAAGGGAAAATATGTCAGACATGGCTAGTCAAACAGTTACCGCCGTGTCTGCATCATATATGATTCATACAAATATAATTTAAAAACAAATAGTGGCTACTCTTAATAGTTCCGCTAAATTTTCTCACTCACGGCCTTCCTCCATGTCTCCTTCTTCATTTCCTGGAACCCACATAAAAGTGGAAACAAAACGGGTGAGAGATCGAACTATCTCTCAGTGCGGAATTTAGTTCCAGCCCGGTGCTTTTACAAATGAATGCATTAAATACCCTAAAAACATAAAAGTAAAGGTTTTTGAAATAACCCCCAATTTTCCTATCAATTCGGACATGCAATCCTTTCAAAAACATTCTCAGTTCTGTTCCTGTTTCTCTTTAAAATTCTCACACTCCGGGTTCGCCACACATGGACAATCCGGCCTTTCTCCTTTGGGAATCCATGCCCGTACATGAAAACTTAGTTGGAGTCGCCACACGAGGACGAGCTGTTCTGTTCTGTTCTGTTCTGTTCTGTTCTGTTCTTACTCCGGATCACCACACACGGATAATCCGGCCTTTCTCTCTGAGAACCCATGCCCATGCAGGATAGCCCAAAGAGTCGCCACACGAGGACGAATCTGGAGGGGTCGTTGCGGGGACCCAACCGGCAGATCGCCACACACTGACGATCCGATTTTCGAAAACACATGCAGAACCGCCACACAGGGACGGCCCCAATTTAAAACAGTTCATTAAAACTTTCCTTGTTCACATTCACACTATCCTGTCAGTTCAAATCAATGCATCCAACAAGTTCCTAACGTGCAATTCTACACAAAACGAAAGAGAATTCGACATTCTCAACATGCAGTTCATCTACCAGATTGGGAAAAAGGATTACCTACCTCAATCCACGCATTTCTTATTATTTGTAAAAAGACCAGGAAACCCGCACCTGTATTCTCAGTGATTTCGTTGAAGCGTGTGTCGGAACCTCGAGTATGCTCAGCGTCTCCTAAAATCTCGCGATTTGCTCCTAAGTTTTTAACACATTTACTTCGATTTATTAATCGTATAAACTTTTCTTTAAAATCGACTACAGTTTACACTATAACCAATGTTTGTACTTTTAACCCTAGATATCATTTAAAAGTATTCAATTCTATACATTTAAAAGTTATAACTACACAAGAGGGTAAATTACAATTTTCGGGTTTCTCAATTCATTTCCTGAATAGTCTTATGAAATCAATTTAAATGATTTAACCCTACAATTTGATTCTTAACTACTTCTAATATCCAATTAGACCATAAATAAATCGATTTACTTACAATAATTGTATTCAAATTGATGAGATAATAGGGTTTTTATTTGGGTTGTCGGAATTCGGTTTTCGATTTAACGAACTTCGGTTTTTGGGTTAATGGGTTTCGGGTTTTTGGGTGTGTTTTCGGCCAACAAGGGAAAGGAGGAAGAGAGGGTTGGGGTTTCGGCCAGCAGAGCAAGGGGTGTGGGGTTCGGCCAGTAGAGGAAGGGAGAGGGAGGGCCTTGGATGGTTCGGCCAAGGGAAGAAGAGAGGGGGGGGGAAACAAGGGTGGCCGGTTAGGGGGTTTCGGCTACCAAGGGAAGGAGGGCGGTTAGGAGGCTGGCGGCCAAGGAGAAGAGAGAAGGGCGGGTAGGAGGGGCTGGCGGCCAAGGAAGAGAGAAGGTAGAGAGGTAGGGTGCGGCAGCCACCAAGGAGGAGGGTTGGCTTGTGGCCGGCGGCAGCAGTCACTGTTTTTGACCGTTCTTGGCGGTCGAGACTCCGATCGAGATGAATCCAGCGCTCACGGTTTCATATTAACGAGCACTACAACTCTTATGTTGAACACTTCTTCAGAATCCGGACGTACGGGCGGCAATTCTCCGCAGAAGTAGGCTGGCTGGTTTGGGGCCAGTAGGGGTTTGGATCCGAATTGGGGAAAAATGGGGCTGTGGCGGCTAGGGTTTTGAGGGGGGTTTATATAGAAATGAGGCTAGGGTCTGCCTCCAACTTTTGGTAGGGTTCAACTAGGCTTTTATGGGCCATGATCAAATTGAATATGTTAATTTGGACTAAGAACAGAGATCTGTTTATGCTGTTTTAATTTTCATCTTCAAAGATTGACAACACTGGAATTATGGGTTCGGAATATGAAATTATTTTCCACATAAAAGTTGTAGAATTCTCTGTTACGGTTCTAACGCAACTGGTTTCACCTTAATCGGGATTCCCAGTGAGGAGAAAAGATAAAAATGGTTGACGAAGGTCTGCAGTCTCCGAACAGCAACGTTTATTGACTTTATAATTTTATGGAGAATTCTACGTCCTGAATTTAGGGTAGTCTTATACACGAAAATTGTAGATCATTAGGTATATTTTTCAGGTATTAAATTTCATTCGAATCCGAATTAATATGAATGATCTGTGATTAGAATACCAACATTTATCTCGTCTGAAATTTCGAGGTCTCCTAAGTTTTATTTTAGAGTGCGCTTATGATATTTTAAATTTGGCTATAAAATCTTATTACCTAAATTCCGTGGCGTTACAATTTAAATCTGACAAAATTTCATATTCCCAACTTTATGTTTTAGGCAAATTGTGCACTAAGAAACTGATGGGAATTTAAGGAACTTAATAAGTAGAAAGAAATCATTCAATACGATACAAATGGAAATTTTTACTGCATAGAAACATAAAATTAAATTGGCTTGACCTTAGCCAACTGATACTTTTGTTGCTTGTTGTGATGATGCTGCTTGATGTGATATTTTATTTGTTTTTATGTTCAGAATAGTTGTAACAAAAATGACTTATGTACAAGCCAAAAAGTTATACTGCGATGCTTATGAATAATAGATTATAGAGGAATTTGTGTTTCTTTTGCAAGCATTAAATCGGGTTGATGATGTTTTGGGGATAATGTGAGACTTGAGTTGGTACTTAGCTCTTGTACCTGTTACTAGTACAGTTGAGCTGGTACCAAGCACTGTCAATGAATTGCGTGAATCCTGAGGTCCAAGATTTATGCTTGCAAAAGTGCCGAACATGGATATGTTTTCATATCTTTGTATTTTTTGCAAATTCAAAGAAGCAAAAATGGTACACATATGCAGAGAAAGTCATTAAAGAAGTAGAAGTTGCAGATTTTGTTGCACTCTTTTATTTGTATGCTATTATAGATACTTCTATTTATTTTTGCTATGTATTTGTTAGAATATGCATATGGGGCATACATCCATGTATATAACAATTTGAATCAGATTAATTATACCACAATAAGTACATGGCAATTTGTTCAAAACATGTTTTTTTAACCATTAATTGATACAATGTTTCACCAAAACAAAGTACCATGAGGACACCTTAATTTGAGATTGTATATTTTATCTCATAACAAATAAATGTGAAGTCCAAATTGAATTGCTATTTTAATGTTGAGCAATGTAATAAGTATTAACTTTGTTTCTAAATGATGGAATTGTTCACAGAAGTGGATTTATTCAGTTTTGTAGTTGCTTGAGACATGATACAGTGAATGAAAATACATGCTACAATTCGAGCATTTCAACAGAAAATTCACTTTTTTCATAATCAAGTCATGACTAGGATTAACATAGCAGATTTTAAATGGTACAATTATTCCTTTTTAGACACTCGTAAGCAATTTTAAGCATAACATAAGCAATTTTAAGCAATTTTAAACATAAACTTGAGTTACCTAACATAAGCAATTTTAAGCATGACATACATCATTTTTTAAAGCAAAAATACAAAACAACAAGCAACAAACCCAATTCAAAAAATATTTAACAACAATAATTAACTAGTAACATACCCATGCATTTTACTAGTAAGCAATTCACTAGTAACTGAAAATTTAAATATTGAAAATATTCATACATCATCTAAAATAAAAACATCAAGCAATACACAAATTGAAAAACAAGCAATAAACCCAATTAAAAAAATTAACAGCAACAAATAATTACAACAATTAACCACAATAGGCTAATGTTCATATTTCAATCTCCTCAACAATTAACAACAACTTAAAGCCACTAACTTAAAAAAAAATAACAACAACAAAGCCGAAGGTTACAAAGCAACATAACAAGTGCATGACAAAACTAGAAAAAACAGACTAATAACAACATAACAAAATAGAACCAACTAGATAATATCAATTCCAAAATTAAACAGTGGATGTTGCAAAAACATATTAATAACATAACACATCAGTCAGATTCTTCGTCATATTTGATACCTCGCATATTTAGTCCTTTTTAGGCCTGTTTTAGTACCAGATTCGTGCCCTAATTCACCAGAATCATGTGCATTTCATCGATATATCTTTAGAATTTGGTACTGCTGAGTGTTTGTTTGTTTTCTGCAGGCTTGGAGCAAAACACACGAAGAAACGACGATTTGGGATGATCTGGTACGGCCCTTACCAAGTCTGGTACGGGTCTTACCGGACTTAGCCATTTTTCAGCTCATCACGCCTGGTACGGCCCTTACCAAGTTTGGTACGGGTCTTACCGGACTTAGCCATTTTTCAGCTCATGACGCCTGGTACGGCCTGGCCGTACCTACTTAGTACGGGCCGTACCTAAAGGCGGCCTGACATATTCAAATTTTGGCAGAGGCTATTTAAAGCGGGGAACTCTCCAATTTCGACATCACTTCCATTCCAGATCTATTGGAGAGCACAGTAAGAGAAAGAAAGAGAGCTAAGGAGCTGAGAGCAAGAAGGAAGGAAGAGGAAGAGGCGAAACTCGACGGATCTAGCTTCCTCCTCTCGATCCCTTCGATCCATGGCTATCTCTCTCCCTTTTATTGTATTTTTAGATATTATCATGTGCTGTGAGTAGTTCTTTTAGTTTCTAGGGTTAGAGATTGATTCTTGATTTGTTTTGACTTTCTTTGACTTGTACTTTGTATGAACTCTTTAGTTTGATTGATTGCGATCTTATTTGCTATCTTTTGCTTTGCTTGCTGTGATTGTTGTATGATGTCCCTTTAGGTTTAGATCGAACCTATCAAGGTCATGTGATCATCTCAATCTTTCATCCAAATCAAATGCTTAGGGTAGAATAGTCGAATTGAAGCCGAAAGGTTGAATTCTCCTCTAATCGACAGATTAGAGGGTGCCTTAGACCTCCAATCAACCAGCTAGGGTAGATCTGTACCAACACACGAGAGTTGAGGTGTAGAAATCCCTAAAAGGCAATCAATTGCATTCCAACCTAGATCTTGATCCAACAAACGATGGTTGAGGGTTAGGAACCTTAGGTATGGTCAATTGAACCTTTCTAAAGAGTTTAGCACAAGGTACCAGCAAGGAAATGCATTCACTCGAACTGGTAGGTTCTGTTCTGGGAAGCCAGTACGGGTCTTACCAGGGTGGTACGGCCTTGCCTTACCAAGTGAAGTACGGCCTAGCCGTACCAACTTGGTACGGGCCGTACCACTAGAGGCAGATCAGAGATGAAGTCTGAAACCCTGGAAACGCCTTTTATCCATAATCAAAACACAATTTACATTTCTTCTAGCATTTTATTACATCTTCTTGAATTGTTTGATCTGACCCTTTAGGAAATTAAACACCAAACCAAACCTTTCTCACTTCTAGTTTTTAATTGAGTTTGATAGAATCTAACCTCGCAATTAACCGTCCCTGTGGATCGATACCCGATTATACTACTCGATAGGGGTTGTGCACTTGCAACCCTTACTCGTGAAGTGTAAACGCGGTTTTAAAAGGTACGCCCTCAAGCGTACCGAAACTTGCGTTGCGCTTCTGCGCGAACAATATTCACTTTCATCTTCATTTTTAACTTCATTATTGTTTTCAGTAATCTCATCTCTATCATGAGGAATCTCATCTCCATCAACACAAGATGACATTTTTATAGAGTTCGATGTCTATCAAAAGAAATAAGACCCTGTTACACTTGTAAAAATCTAGTATAAGTTTGTAATCCATGTTACTTGATTAATAGTACTTGAATTGCGATTGAAAAACTGAGGTAAATATACATTGATATGAAACTAAAAATAAGGAAATTAGAATCTTATTTCTGGTAACAATGCAGCCTTCGATTTGAGTATACTAGCACTCATATATGCAATTGAATGGTATATTTCGACTGTTCAGATATGAAATTACTAGAGTTTCATGATTTTGAATTTCCTCAATTTTGAGTTATCAAGTGTAGAGAGATGATATCTCACAAACTTATCTATATTTCGACCTTAAATTCGTACCAAACCTGTGTTTAAATCTATTAAATCAGTTGTATTTAATTGAATATCTTTAGAATGTGGTACTGCTGCAAGTTTATTCTTATTTTGCAGGATTCGGGCGAAATTGAGGAGAAATCTGGAATTCTGAAGTCTCTACACGGCTCGTGTCACATTCTACACGGCCCGTGTCAACCTCGACTCGACCACTGAAGAAGCACAGATCTTACACGGGCCGTACAAGATTTGACACGGCCCGTGTCAAGCATTTCCGGAAACAGATCCAGAAATCTAGAAACAAGGCTAATGAAGGAAGGTCGCGAATTGGCATTAAAAGGGGCCTCTCTGTCCAACAGAGGGCTCATTCTGGATCTGAGAAGAGGAGACCTAGAGTTTGTGCTTGACGGCTTGGCTTGGAGAAGGAGAAGAGAGGCGAAAATCGAGAGATTTGCGACGAATCTTCTTACTACTTCGAATTCTGCCAGGAGCACTATCTCTATCATTTCTTTTATTTGTTTTAGAACTATGATTGAGTAGGTTTCTCAGTTTCTAGGATTTTGATGTAATCGAATCTTTGTTTTGCATGTTAGTTATTGGATCTTTGTATTGAAATTTGTGTTTGATTGATTGAGTAGTATTTTAATTGCTTAGATTAAATTGTTTGATTTATATTGGTTTACCACTAGATGAATAGCCACATCTAGAAGGTACTTTGGCCCTTATGATCTCTCAACCAAACTAAGTACATGAGGTAGGATTAATGATCCGAAAGGTGAAACCAAGTAGTAGCCGACAGGTGAACATTTCCTCTATCGACGAATAGAGGTTACCTTTAGTATACCAATCAAGCAACTATGTACTTCAGACCAATAAACGACAGTTGAGGTCTAGAACCCGACGAGGGCACATATTGCAACTCCAAACCAAGTTAACGAACCAACAAACAACAGTTGAGGTTTAGGAACATTAGGTTTGGTCAGTAGAACCCTACACAAAGGAACGATACAAATAAACAGTATCTGCTGCATTCACTTGAGGTCAACACGGCCCGTGTAGGAAATGACACAGACCGGACAACTTGAGGCAAAACTGAGATGAAGTCTTAACCCTGGAAACGCCTTTTTACCTTTGATTAAAACCTAGTTTAATTTACTCTCTTGCATTTAATTACTGCTATTTAGGAATCTATACAACCCAAAACCAACTTTGCAGAACTTCTAGAGTTTTTTATAAACTAAGTAGAGTCCGGAAACATTCAAACCGTCCTGTGGATCGATACCTGAATATACTGCTCGATAGGATTGTACACTTGCAATCCGACTCGAAAGGTGTACCAAGGTTAAAAGGTATAGCTTGCTATACTGAAACTTTGTACTATACATTTTTGGTGTAACAAGAGACATCCCAAGCACTTTATTATTGCAAGGTAGAGATGGGGAGCTGCGTGTTGAGAAGTGTAGCGAGGGATGTCGGGAGAGGCTAAACGGGGAGAGGAGAAACATGAGCGATTGAGGGCAGGAGAGGGAGCGGCAAGACGAGGGTGAGGTCGCTAGAAACAATGATTTCATCCCCAAGCATATTTTAGAGAGGTACAAAATCACTGAATTTGGACCGTTAAAAAACAATGATTTTGTACCTATCTTAAAAAATAGTAAAAAAAATTCAAAAATTATAAAATTTCATCCCCAAGCATATTTTAGTATGGATATCATGTTGAGCGGTTCAGATCAACAATTTGAACTTTAAAAATAAAGATATAAAACATGAGGTATAATGAAATATGAAATGCATGAGGTATTGGAACTCTCCTCATATAATATTATAGTTAATGCAAAGTTCTCACTCCTAAATCTTCTAGATCTTTGGTCAACTTCAAAAAAATAAAATCTGAATGACAACTGTTGCATTTTAGAAATAATTTGAACAATGAGTGTAAAAGTTCAAAAAAATAAAATTTGAATGACAACTGTTGCATTTTAGTGGATCCGCCTCTGCTTCTTTTCTTAGAGAAAAGGAGGGCCCTCCTTTTCCGATCCGAACCATTCAAATTCGTTGAGATTTGTGTATGAAAAAGTTGTTTTATCGAGATACGTGAATGAACGAATTTGAATGGTTCGGATCGGAAAAGCAGGGCCCTCCTTTTCTCTAAGAAAAGGAGCAGAGACGGATCCCATTTTAGTATGAATATCATGTTGAGCGGTTCGGATTGACAGTTTGGACTCTCATATTGAGGAGGGTTCCAATACCTCATGCCTTTCATACCTCATCATACCTCATGTTTTATATCTTTGTTTTTATAATTCAAATTGTCGATCCGAATTGCTCAACATGATATCCATACTAAAATATGCTTGGGTTATGAAATTTTATAATTTTTGAAACTTTTTTACTATTTTTTAAGATAGGTACAAAATCACTGAATTTGGATTGTTAAAAAATAGTGATTTTGTACCTCTTAAAAAGTGGTAAATTTTTTTATAAAATTTGGTCTCCAAGCATATTTTAGTATGGATATCATGTTGAGCGATTCGGATCGACAATTTGAACTTCGAAAATGAAGATATACAACATGAGGCATGATGAGGTATGAAAATATTTTTCATACCTCATCATGCCTCATGTTTTATATCTTTGTTTTCGAAGTTCAAATTGTCGATCCGAATCGCTCAACATGATATCCATACTAAAATATACTTGGGAATGAAATTTTATAATTTTTGAAATTTTTTCACTATTTTTTAACATAGGTACAAAATCACTGAATTTGGACCGTTAAAAAACAGTGATTTTGTACCTCTTAAAAAGTAGTAAAAAATTTATAAAATTTGGTCTCCAAGCATATTTTAGTATGGATATCATATTAAGCGGTTCGTATCGACAATTTGGACTTTGAAAATGAAAATATACAACATGCGATATGATGAGATATAAAAAACACGAGGTATTAGAACCCTCCTCATATTATATTTATGTTATAATCTAATATGTAATACTTCCTTAGCAATAAAGAAAAATGACATTCTGCTCTAGGAAGAACTTTTTCTAAACCTAATATGTCGTCGTCATCATCATCATCTTCCTATTAGTGTAACATATCAAATTCTCTATTAGATACATCTCCATCTGAACATGATAATTAGCCGTTAACCATAACCAAGTTATTGTACTCTATATTGTGTTTTTTTGTTTGTGAAATCTTCGCAGAGAATGGAAAGTCGTGAACAGAGTTCAAACTCTCGATCTTTAGGTAGCCACAATTCTAAGAATTTTTTCCTAACCAATTGTGCTACCGTCACATTCTCAATAAAAGAATGGGGCGGACTGATAAATCAATAAAAGAAAAGAAAATAGACACTTTATGGTATATTAGTACACAAAAGTTCCCATCTATAGCAACATCATTTTATTTCCCACCAAATTATTAGTCATTTCTTGAGGAAGTTACAATTATGCAAGATAAACTACAAAATTCACAAAAAAAGGAAGATAAACTAAACCAGTCACATGCATTGCTCATTGACCACCTGCAAAAGTTCAAATTCAACAACCATCATAAACATTGATTCATGGTAATCATAAATATAGAGTGAGGCTATTTACTATGCATAGCGCAGATTGGTCCATACTATGGATCAATATCTATGTTTTTAAAGTCCAAATAGTAAATCTGAACCGTTTAATATGACCCCCATATGAAAATGTACTTGTAGATCAAATTTTATATTTTTTATAATTTTTAGATAGGTAGAAAATCACTTGATCTAAAAGTTCTAGATCATTCAATAGTAGTTAATTTGTACCTATCTAAAAAAATAGTAAAAAAAATTTAAAAAATGTAAAATTTAGTTTGCAAGTACATATATTTTTATATGATGATTATGTTGAACTGTTCAGATCGAATATTTGAACTTTGAAAACGGAGATATTGATCCATAGTACGGACTAATCTGCACTATGCATAGTACCATAGCCACACTCAATATAGAGATAGTCAACTGATATAAGGTCATACTCCAAAATATATAAATGAAGGCAGTTACCTTAGTCTGACTCGAGATTATCAGAAATAATAGTGAAGCGGCCCTTCTGACCAAGGACTCGACCTTCTGAACTCGCATGTTGTTTCTTAATACCATTGGCTGAATAAAAATATAAAACAAAATGAAATATGCAATCTATCCAAATAAACAAAGGAAGAATAATCAATGTCATGCTGATCCGAACCCATGTAAAAAAAGATGAGCAAAGACAATGGAAGAATTTCTTATTTCTCTTACTAATTTTAATAATATAACATGAGGATCATCACCTCTTTTTACATGATCCATTGGCGCATCAGTTGCCAAATCAGCTTTGACTAAGTTTAAGTTGATGCCTTTACTATGTTGACCAAGATCATCACCTCTGTTTACAAAAAAAAGACACATATTGTGTATACATTTAACTAAGATGAAAAAAATATATACATAAAAAATAAATAATACCTCTTTGTTACAGGAGCATGATATTCTGACGAGCCATTGGTATAATTTGGAAGAACCACACCATTCTCCAGCAGCAAGATATTCTTCAAGAAAAATGTAACAGAAAGTTTTTAAATTTGTCCTCAAATATTTAATTGTAGCAAGAAGATAGAACATGTCGCCCGTTAGCAATATAAAAAGTCTTCATTTTCTAGAATATTAAGTAATAAAAAAAATAAAAAATGTTTGTGCTGGCTGCAATATGATATATATCCCCAAATCATAAAAGAAGAACTACTGTAATATATAAGACTAACATTTGGTGCATCACTGGTGTGATTGTGATCGCCATCTTCATGCACTGTATCAAGCTCAAATAAAGTCCTTAAGAATGCAGTTAATTCTTCATTATCTTCCTGGATGAATAAAAAAAGAAAACAAAAGAAGAAATGAAATAGTCAGAGAAATCAGCAAATCCTGACCAGAATGTTTTTTCATGTGTATTTATTTGTATTTAATGATACCTGTGAAGCTTGAGCCTTTAATTCATGGATATCGAAGTTCCAGTTACTTACTCCCCTCCTGTATTCAGTCTGCATCAGAAGTGAGAGTCATTATACCAAACTCAAACCTGCACAAATGCTATTTAATCCGAATCATACATTTCATGTACTGTTCTATACCAGTTTTATTTAAATTTTGTTTTGTAAAAGAGAATACTGCTAAAAAAAGATACTTTTACATTAATTTATTATGAGATACAATACAATAAAAAGGTGAGACCTTTGATTTTTCCTCCTGTTCAATTAACTGTTCCATTTGACAAACTATTTCTGTTCCCTTGTCCTGTTCATAAAAAACAAAAAGATTAGTGATAATCAATCAATCAACATTTTACAGAAACCACAAAGAAGATTTTTTGAAAAAGAAATCCATTTTTTATCCTTTTATTTGCAGACAGCATGATGGATTTCAGTATAAAATTCACTCTTTTACTATCCTTGCAAAAATCAGATTTTGTTTATATTTTCATCTTACTAAATAAGAGACAAGGGCTAGGGTTCTAGAACCAATAGGACAAAGAATGAGATGGAATATAAAGAATAGAAACCATATATAAGGGCCAACCATTTTTGTCTGCTTCATTATATCGTCTACATGGGTTAACATGTATTAAAATTATAAATTTAAGACTAAGGTAATTATTGTTTGTTTCTTCATCCAAACCCCGCTAGTGCTTAGGACTCAGGTAAGTGTTGGGTGATCTTCAAAAATAAAACAATGATGAGCACGTTTTGCAAATTCTGAGAGAGTGTAATTTGTGTATCTTTCTTGCAAAAATCCAAAAAGAAGTTACTGTGAACCTTCAGTGAGTGAAAACGATCCACTAGAGAAGGCAATTTATCCAAGACATCCTTTATAATCCGGCTGTGAGACTTTCCATGTTTGAAAAATGAATGCTTCAGAAGCTTATGTGCTGATGGTCTTTCTGATGGATCTTTCAACAAGCACATGGCTATCACCTGCTTAAAATCCTGCAAAAAAGAAGAAGACATAACATGAATTTTTCTTGTTTGATTTTCTTTTATGTCATATCATTAATTAGTACCATAGCCTAAGTTCAAATTCTTCATTAAATTGGGCTGAAGCTGTAGATTAAAGACCACATAAAGCCACAAGTCAAATGGAAGTTTTTTTTAAAATATCAACAAACTTTTTTTCCCAATAAAATTTAAAAGACAAATGATGAAAACATACTCTAGAAAACTTCTTTTCCTTTGTGTTATGGAGCGATGGAGGCTCACGTGTCAATGTATCAATCAATATCTGCTCATTGAATAAAAAAGAGGGCTACAGCTATATTGAAAAATTCTCAATTAAATTTTAAACTTCACCCTTTAAATAACATGAAAACTTTCTTATACCAAAACAAAAGAGGCACCTGATATGGAGACTGAGACTTAAAAGGAGAATGCCCATAAGCAAGCTCGAGCGCAGTTATTCCAAAGGACCAGATGTCAGCCCTGAGAATAATCTTCAATATAAATTTGTTAGTAAAACAAAATTATGAAATAAATGAAAAGTCAGGTTTATGGAACTCTTACTTGTAATCATAATCACTTTGCTGTATCACTTCGGGGGCCATCCTATGTTATAAAAAAATTTAAATAAGTCATGTTCAAGCCCACGATTTTGAATATCGAAAGGATCCTGTAAAAATGAGAAATATAATACATACACTGACAAAACAAAAACGCACAGCAAACACAAAAAAATCTTAAGTACTCTTGCTTCCTGATTTCCCATTTTATTTAAAGAGATTATCAAACAACAACTGTTGTTCTCCTTTACATCGCTAGAAGGAAACAGAGCTTTTTCGAAGGATATCAGGGGCATGTATGAGAATTTCCTTGTCGTAATTTCAATAAATTAAATGTTGAAAAAATAAAGTACCAGCTTGGGGTCCCAACAAAAGTCTTTCTCGTTTTTTTAATATCACCCGAATCAAAAAGAAAAGCGGATGACCCAAAATCTGCTAGCTTCACTCCCAAATTTGCATCCACTAAGATATTGCCAGCCTACATCAGCATATCAAACAAAATCACTGCTGTGATTTTGTACCTATCTACAAAAATAGTAAACACTTTCCAAAAAAATATAAAGTTTGGTCTCCAAGCACATTTTATTATTTTAATATGGAGATCGTGTTGAGCGGCTCGGATCGACTGTTTGGACTTCATAAACGGA
This sequence comes from Carex myosuroides, assembly GCA_028015225.1. NCBI lineage: Eukaryota > Viridiplantae > Streptophyta > Magnoliopsida > Poales > Cyperaceae > Carex > Carex myosuroides. The sequence continues at coordinate 4,339,428 of CM051471.1, forward strand.
GATAAAGGATGTGAGGCACGATGAGGGGTATTTATAGCCCAATAAAAAATTAAAAGTAAAACCAAAAAAATAGTCCAATCTTGTTAACACAATAGTAGTATTTGTATTTATATCCCTCATCTCCAAGTTTCCAGAAAAAAAAAAAGGATGTGAGGCACGACTGTTTTGGACAATTTCCAAACAAATGGGAATAAAGTGTATATTTTTTTCATTTCAGATGTTTATTACAGGTGATGTGACTCACCTCTTGTTTGTGTGGGTACAAGCATGAGAATTCTCATTTTGAGGGGTAAAAATGGAACTTATCACAATAAACCAAAAAATAATTCTCACCTTTACATCCCTGTGTATGTGTCCATTCTGGTGCAAATAATCCAAACCTCTAAGTGTATCCCTTAGTACAGTCGCTATAAAAGTCTCAGTGAAGCCTAGCGGGTACGCGGATTTCATGATGTGGTGGCAGGACCCACCGGCCATGAACGGCATCACAACCCAGAGGTCCTGGCCCACCACAAACGAGCAGTGGGAACTCAACAGGTTAGGGTGGTCTATCAGTATCATTGTCTTCGCTTCTTGCGAGAATTTATTCTGAAACCAAGAAAACAATGTTTCGATTAACTATCTGATATGCTGCATATAGCAAATTGAACAAGAAAAAAAATATCCTATTAGTTAACTCAATCATAAATGGTGGCTGAATACAAGTGCACCATGTATCAATTTGACCCATTTGTTTCAAGTATTTCCCTTTTATTGAGTTATTTTCTCCCTCCTTTTTGGGTTTTTTTTCCCCAATATTTTAGCTTTTGTTTCCATCTTTTGTCATTTTTTTGGCTACAATTTTATCCGTAATTGATAATTTCATTGCCCAGTTCCATCATCAATTAGAATGTTTGAAAGCCTTTTTTTTTCCAATATTTGGTTTGTTAGTTTTTCCATTTTATGGGGTGGACAACTCTATGCTTCTCCTGATATTTTACTCTTTTAACTTAGAATAACAAACCTTCATGATATCAATATGCCCGAACTGACAACAAATACATTTTTCGCAAAAAGCTTAAGTTGATAGATAACATTATTCTATCACCATCAGCCTTCTATACGAAATGAATATACATATATAACTACAATCTCACTAAATTCAGTTACTTCAACCCAGAAAGTTTCAATTTCAGAACAAAATGGAAATTTGCAAGACTTTACTAAACAGTAAGCTACACATAATGTTATCAATTTATGAAATTCAGGTGTTCCCTTGACATTGAAGCGTTAAACCCCTTCTACATATTCAATTTGAAACCCAGTGAATCTCCTTTATTTTTTCTCTATATAAAGCTTCAGCTTCAGACTTGACCAACAGTTGACCACAATTTTTTCGTGATAATTTGACCATAATTTTCTTATATACTGTTTCAGTTGTCAAGACTCAAGAATTGCAATTGAATCTGATATTATACTTGGTTGAAACCAAGGATTGACAATATCAGGTGGAAGTACCAGAAAGTAACAGTTATTTCTCTCAATTTTGCATGTCCTTTCCCGTCTTTTTCCATTTAAATTGATTGTGACATGATAACAAACTAAAGTAATCTTGAGTACATATTGCATGACTAAATCCCGTTTATTACCTGCAACTAGTCAGGTGCTCATGTGTTGTGGTGGAGGACACAATTTACAAAAAGATGGCAATGGAGTTCAAGTTATCAAACATAAAAAAAAATTCATCTCTTAATACCCGTAACACGAAAGTATGAGTGAGGCTATGGTACTATGTTTAACGCAGATTAGTCCATACTATGCATTAATATCTTTGTTTTTAAAGTCCAAACGGTTGACCCGAACCATTCAACATGACCTTCATGATCTTCATATGGAAATATGGAAATATACTTGCTGACTAAATTTTATATATTTTAGAATTTTCTACTATTTTTTTTAAATAGGTAGAAAATCATTATTGTATTAATATTAATTTGTGTTGTTAATTGATTGGAGTAAATAATGGGAATATAAATAAATTATGTACGTTTGGATGGCGAAATAACTAATTTATAAATTTTGATTGGGAAAATATCTAAATGACTAAGTTATGATGAGTATATATCTAAATTTCTCAGCATAAAATTGGAAGTGTCCAGACGAACAAAAATAACAGAAATATTTTACACCACTCGTATTTATGGCAAATAACTCATATGATATGACCCCACCAAACTATTCCCAGTTCCAATTGCACTTTACAAAACGAACTTCAAATGTTAAGCATTGAAGGATTACGAAATTTTCGTTTAGGTGTGTTATCGAGTTTCCAGTTAGGTATGACCGTACGAGAGGTGAATGAAGAGGAGGGAAAGGGAGAGGAGAAAAAGGGTAAATATTTTAACAGAGCAGTTTTGGCTTCATACAGCTCACGAACTACCGAATTAAAACAGCGCATATGGTTCGTGCGCTGCAGGAAGACAAACTGCTCTGTTAATATTTTTTAAAAATATTGAAAAAGAGAAGGGAGGAAATGATTATATTTTTTATCCTCCAAATTAAAAGGAAATTTAAAAAAAAAAAAAAATTGTAAAATTCTTTGTATTCACCTCCTATAATTTCAAATCGAGAGTTCCCCTTTCTCTCGGGTAGATGTTTTAACAGAGCAGTTTTGGCTTCCTGTAGCACACGAACCATATGCAGCGCTGTTTTAATTCTATAGTTCGTGAGCTGTATGAAGCCAAAACTGCTCTGTTAAAATCTCTACCCCTTTAATGACTTTATGTGAACACTTTTTCAATTTGAATTGTACAACCTCACAACGATGACAGAGTAACTGACTCAACAAAACGAATATAGTTCATGGAGAGGATTAGAGGAACGCATTCAGCATCGCCGACTAAAGTTTTCCCCTTTTACAGATTCGTGCACGTCAGATCAAATGCTAAAAGCAACAGGAAAATGAAACAAAAATATCAGAAATGCCATTTGAATTTGAGGTAAAATACAGTAAATCATTACCAAATCACCATTAGAACCCTCAAGATCCACGATCTTAATCGCCACGATCTCATCAAATGGTACGCACAGAGCTCGGTGCACTAACGCCGTTGCTCCATTTCCGATCAGCTCGAGCAACTGGTACTCCTCTGCTCGGTTGGGATACTTCTTCTTCATCATCGATCAATATTACCTCAAATTCAAATCAGGAAGGCAGTATAAATAGTTTTCGTTGAGAGATTCGCTATCGACCGACTCTTGAGTTTGAAGAAAAGTGGAGATACGGGGAGATTTGGGATGGTGGAGTTCAAGCGTCGGGTTTCCCGTGAGAGAAAGGGGAGTTTATTTATATATTGCGGAGGTAAAGATTGTAACAGAGTAGTTTTCGCTTCATGCAGCGCACAGACCATACGCAGTGCTAGTATGATTCTATAGTCTGTGTTCTGCATGAAGCTAAAACTGATCTGTTAAAAGCTTACCCACATATTGCGCGCCATAGGATGTGCAATTTGGAATTGCGGGAAAGAGTCATGTGCAAAAAAAGAACTTTCGCTTTCGGAAAATATCTAAGCATGGGAAAAATGAAGTATCAACTTTTTCTACGATCATAGCTCAGATTTCAGGAAATAAATCTGCTGTTATTCCAAAGGGATAACAGGACCCTGTATTTCGATCTCAGCAGTTAATCTTTGTCGTGATTCGCACATAAAAACTTTTTTCTTTGAGATTTGCGCGTGAAAAACTTTGAATGGTTGGGATAAGAATAACAGTATCCTGTGATCCTTTTGGAATAGCAGCAGATTTATTTCCCAGATTTTATATTTTGAATTCAAGAGTCAAATCTTGACTGCTTGTTGTATCATGTCATCAATAGTGCATCTGCGTTGAATACGAGATCAAGCACATCACTGTAACTGATTCGGCAAATTTACTCTTCTCATATGTTGATCATGATATAAAATAGGATCAATGTTCTAATTTATTATTTCATGATATGTCATACAATTTTATTTTAAGTGTGTGTTTATTCTTCTAACAGTTAAATTGATATTCAGTATGCCTACGGGCTTCTATTCAAAAAAAAAAAAAAAATTGATATTCAGTAACTACACGCGCAGACTTAAAATGATAAAAATATATTCTACATAGAGCATCGTAAATGAAAATTTTAAATAATTTTATAATATGCTACATTAATTAATTACTCACTAAAACCCCCTAACGTGGGATAATAGATAATGTAGTTAGGGGTGTCAATGGCATCTTTATATCTGTTTACCCGACCCGCACCGTATCCGATAAGACGACTATAGATAAGATTTTTTTCGTAAACTTATGGAGTACGGGTACGAGTAAAGATTTTTTTTCGTTATCTAAATGGGTAAGGATACGGGTAAAACTTATTCATACCCGTTATCTGATCGGGTAATTATAAAAAAATTATATATATTATATATATTAATAAGCATTGAAAGAGTACTTTAATTGGTTTACTTGCACTTAGTATGATCAGATTTTTTTTCAATAAAGTACTATACATGTGTGAAATGAATATATATGTTTTAATGTATTATTTAATAAATAATAAAAATAATTATTATATTAGTATTACCCGTTATTTATCCGCTACCGTTTCGTTATTCGACAACCATAACGGATAATGATAGGGTACGGGTAAGATAATTTGTAGCGGGTAAGAGTAGGGTACGGGTAAGGACAATTTGTAACAGGTACCATAGTGACAACACTCGCGATATATTCGCGTATTAAATGTTTTTTTGACGTTACCGAACCGAACTCCGTTTAAAATGGAAAAAACGTATAATACGTTTTATTCGCGATTAAACGCATATAAAACACGAATTACGAATTATTTGCGATAAAACGCAAAATTTTTTTTATTTTTTTTAGGGTTTTTTTTTCTTCCTTGTTGTACCGAATCATTCCCGAATCACAAATTTTTGATCTCGCCAAACCTTTCCTGAACAATTAAGTTGTTACTATGACATGTACGGGTATGAAAATGCTTCCACCCGACCTTTATCGTACCCGTTGACACCCCTATATGTAGTCAAACAACATTTCAGAATTTTTTTTTTTTAAGGTCAGTGGAACTGACATTTCATTGATTAAGAAAAAAATTATTTACAAAAGTTTTTGACTAATTATTTACAAGGTATATGTAATAAAGATCTCCTCATTGACTCTAGTGTCATGTCTTTTTTAGTCAGGTTCGCTTATATGTTTTTGTGCTAATTTAAAATCTCTAATGCGATGTAAGATTTAAAATAAGTTCATATTTAAGTACATAGATCTAATGACATATACAACATGCTCCTACATTGTTATTATTATATTTTTTGTATACATTTTGATCTAATTTATATAATTAGTGTGAATTTGATTGTTGAACTTCCGGTTAGTAAATGCTCATGCGCTTGCGTGTATTATTTGACTCACATATTGTTTAAAAATTATTAAAAAAAATTCTTCAAAGTATTGTACTCAATAATAAAAATTTACATTACTTTTGATCCAATTACTTTTCTGCAAAGTATTGTACATGATTGTTGTACTAGCTGGTGTAATTTACGCAAGTGATAATGTATCATTTCTGAGTTGGGATAAATCAATATATTCTGTATTTAGATGACAATTTTTTTTATGATTTTTGCATATTTTCCTTTTAGGGCTTAAAGTAAAGCCCAAGTGTGAAAAAGTACCGTAAATGCCCTGCAACTAATCAATTACATTTTCGCATCGAATTTGATCTATTCTAACCTTCCTATGAATTATCCATTTATCCTTGCTCCTTGCGAACTTTTTCCGTGTTTTGTTTATTTTCTGCTGGATTTTGCTTTTGGATATTCTATGAAACACACTGTAGTAAAAAACTATAGCGGGTCTATATAATACAAGAGAACGGGTCACTGAAATTCGTTCCGAAAAAAGGCCAGGAAAGGTGTGGCCCGGTTTCTGCGTGCACGTGGAGCATACGTGACCTACTCTGCGGGAGCAGCCAACCAATTGCGACACGCATCCCAGCTGCACCAATAGTGGGTCGTAGGTTCTTCTGTAGCGATTTATTGGTAGGAACTGTATTGAAACAGCAAAATGCTTTTCTTTCTATCCGCCACATTCAAAGCTACAAGAATAAAGGCTCATCCACATTATACCATTGGCATTGAAAATGCTATAAAGTTTGTTAATTGCGCATAATTTTCTGTAAACTATTATTTTGATTTTCAGTTTTCCCTATCTTCCTTTTATGAATATTTATTATACCTGAGACGTTAGCTATTTCAGCTTTTAGTTTTTTTTCAATGTTCTAAATAGCGTGCTATAGCGACACAGTAGCGGATATAGTATTTTTGAACCTTAAATGCTAAGTTATGGGATAAAAGTGCACTATTTCAGCTACGACAGTTAAACGCTATATCTTAAATGTTCTACATAGGCTTTTATTTAAAGGTGAATTTTTTTTAAGGATCTATTTTTTCAAGGTCCAGATTGCTTTTGCTTTTAAATAGAAAAAATAGGTAGTTTATACTATGATGCTTAAGTTTTTTTTTAATAGAAAAAGATATATAATTTATAATATTATTAGGAATATTTTGAATAGCAATTTGGACTTTGTACTGGTTCAATATGAATATTCTAATTTCTTAATTAATTTTACATTACTTATTGCTATATGAGACTTTAGATAATGTTGATAATTAGTAGAAATATAAAACATAATTTTTTAAAAAAAAAACGCTATGTAGGATAGCTTTCGCTATAGCTACACTATTCGCGATAGCTTTTTATTTAGCCTTTCCGCGATGACGCGATAATCGCTATTTAGAACCTGGGTTTTTTTAGTTTTTTATTTTGCATGCTTTGTCTTATTTTATAGAAAAATATAGTTTAACAAATAATAAAACTAATAAAACTATTTTAATTATACATGAAGAATAGCAAATTTATGATATATAAAACGATTAGAATATCCTTGATAAATTACTTCTTGTTTAAATATTTTAATGAATTATAATACTTGCAATTTTTAATATCAATTTTGAATTAATAAAATTATTATTAAAATTCATTGAAAGAATATTGTTATTATTTTAAAAAATTCTTTGAAAGGGTCATCCACATTATACCACTGGCATTGAAAGCGCTATCAAGTTTGTTAAATTAATAAAATTATTATAAAAAATGCATTGAAAGAATATTGTTATCATTTAAATTTAAAAAATTTTAAACAAAGATAAATATATCAAGATATTCTAGTAATTTCACAAAATTATTATCGCTGATAACATAACTTGTTAAAGTGATTGATTAAAAATATATTGGGAGATCAATTTAACATAATAAATAAAAAAAGTTGAGGGGCATAACATTCACCCTTAATCCATTAACAGTTATCAATCTACTACCAAGCAAAAATCATGAAACGTAGCAGTGCCATAATTAGGTAACTATTTTGAGTACTTGTTAATGGTGTATTGATTTTAATGGATATCGGTGAATTTATCCACTATTTAATAAAAATGTTTAAATGACACGATCCGACACATATACCGATCATATGATGTAATTCGTGTATTGCTTGTCGTGTGCTGTGATTATTTTGAAAAAAATAAAACAACATGTGAATCGAGTTAATCATGACATGACATAGTACAACGTACAACATAGTATGACACGTGATACAACATGATTACATGTAAAACAACATAAAAAGTACGTTATTATTTATTTTAAACAACAATTTAAATCAGAAAATAAATTTATTTTCATACACAATTTTTTTTACAACATTATATCTTTATTTTATAATTGTTATAAAATTTTCACATTTGTTATATTTTTCTGATATTTTTTAAACAAAAACTTAAAGAAAAAATTGAATGAAATAAACAAAAACTTAAAATTTGAAAAAAAAAAAAAATATATATATATATATAGAGAGAGAGAGAGAGAGAGATAGGCTATGGTGAGTTGTGAAGTAAAACGTCGTTTTACTTCACGCCATATTTTCATTTTGAAAATCCAAACAACCGATCCAAACCGTTCAACTTTTTCTAAATATTGAAATGTACTTGGAGACTAAATTTTATATCTTTTGGAATTTTTTTACTATTTATTAAGCCACTTTGAAATCGCTGATCCACTTTGAACCGTTCAAATTTTCTGGATCACCGGATTAGCAATTTTCAAAGTGGCTTAATAAATAGTAAAAAAATTCAAAAAAACGTAAAATTTGGTCCCCAAGCACATTTCAATATAGGGAACATGTTGAACGGTTCGGATCGGTTGTTTGGATTTTCAAAATGAAAATATGAGCGTGAAATAAAAATAACATCTTACTTCACAACTCACCATAGCCCAGCTCTCTCTCTCTATATATATATAATGTGATCAAATATATGTCATATTTGATCACAATATGACTAACGCATCATTCCTCAATTTTTATTATTTTAATCACTACATGATATGTAAACTTGACATGATTACGATACGAAAGGGTAAAATTTACTTCCTAAATTTGATTGAAAAAGCAGCAAAAACAAGCTGAATATGTCTTGTAATTAAGGGTTCGATTCATCTCCAATGGTACGGAATATGTTTCGTCTAGGCATAAATTTATAACATCTCATGCATGTTCACTCATCACTCCCAACTTTGAACAGAGTGAGAGTCTTCATCCTGTTAGATTTGAACCGTCCGATTAAATATGGAGAATGGGGATCAATTTTATAATATTAATCATTTCACTCTAAATTATATAGAAAATTATATCTAAATACAAAAAAAAATTTTAAAAAATGGAGTCAATTGACCCCCATTTCCTCTTAATGCCTCCGCTCCTGAGTAAAACCATATCTGTATTCTTTTTTAATTTTCCGAATACGGATACGGATCGGATATCAGTCGGATACAGATACGGATATGGATTAGATCGGATAATTATTAAAATAATATTAAAAATACCAAAGTTCATAATATTTATCTAATTTTAATAGTGAATAATAATATTTTTTCATAATATATATTAAAATATATGATATATATTTGCTATTCGGATACAGATAATTGAAACGTAAAATCATATCAGTATCTATATCCACACGGATATTTAGATATAAGATATCTACATCTAATTTTTTTATTACGGATCGAATACGCATTGGATATTATCCATACCGTTTTATCCCCTACGTATAAGTCGTAAAATTGAAAATAATGCATGAAGACGGAAAATCAATCCTTGTTTTGGCGGAGAGTTATTTGTATAATATTTGTTTTTGTTTTTTTTTTTGCTTTCCAATTTTTTATAATATCTGTATAATATTCCAACATGAAAAGTGGTACATTATTTCGCAAGAGAAAAGAAAAGAAAATGTGGTACGGTCAGCTGTACCAGATTGTTAAAATGTGGTCCCGGTTTATAATGTTTTGATTAAAATCATTGTCTAACAGATATTTAATTATTATTAAAAGATATAGCTTATTTGTTTTAATTTAGACAAAATTATAAATAATTGTTTGAAATTATAAACTTTTTTTTTTGTTTAGGTTGTTGATATTTATCAATGACGCTCTTTTATAAACCAATTAGAGGTTGAACTTTTATTTTTAAGATTAAAACTTGTATATCACTCAAGTTCTTTGTTGTTAGATAAAGATGGGGAATAATCTCCTTATCTTTAAATATCTATAATAATACTTCATTTGAATTTCAAATTTATAACTTTTCACACAAAAATCATTTTCTTTAACCACTAGATCACATGATGGTTCTCACATTTTGATGTTATTATTATAATTATTTTGAGTTTTAGATTTAATCCTTTCACATGTACACTTGATTATTAGATAATACATATATGTTATTTTGAACTTTCACACTCAATATGTTAATCACTTCTAAAATACATGTTTTATATATTTGATTATTATAATATATACATCCAATTAGTACACTGTACACATTTATTTTAATAAATCAACTAAAAATTATTGGAAGATGCTGAGAGTTTAAAAAAAATGTATATTCTATAGCATGAATAATGTGGAAATCATACAAGCAAGCATGGAACCAACCAAAGCTCAAGTGCTTCTGTGCTTGAAATAGACTGTAACTAATAATATTAAAAGAATTTAGAATGAAAATAGACAATTGGGAAAAACAAAATCACGGACAAGATCAAACTTTTACTCAAATTAAGCGTGTTATCCCAATATATATAACACCGCAATTTCTGATGTCAAAAGAACCATTCGTGAAAAGTTCTTTTCTTTTCTTTTTCTCTACAAATACCCTCGTCAAATTTCTGAAGTTGAAAGAATATATATTCCCGTTCTATTTTCTTTATTACTACTTCCATGAATTTAACCTCTGTTTTGTTATAAAATATTAATTATTTTTAACATATTATATCTATGGTAGTCTTTTTTTTTTTTTTTGAATAAAAAGGCTTGAAACCCCGTTTCATTTGGAAACATAGAATCATTACACCTACATAGCAATCAGTACTAGCTCAGATAGACAACTGAGCTACAAAATAAACCAAGTTCATACAGGTCTGCACTGAAACAAGTGAGACATCCAAAATATAAATCACCACGCAGGGAGTAATTAAGCTATATATCAGGAAGTTAATTTGTTATAATTTGTAAATACAAAACGTCCGATCCCACATGCATTCTCTAGTCAGCATCAATGACCACCAGAGGAAACTCTTTGTATACATCAATGCAATCCATATTCTCAGGCATCGAATCTTGCACTTCTTCCTTCACCTTGTCTGCTAAAGGTCCTGTCCAAAAGGTAACAGTAGAATGTACAAGTAAAACCATATTTCTATTAGATTTAATTGTAGTAGTTCTAAGAAAACTTAATTCATTTCTGTGATTCCAAACACTCCAACACAGTGCCATCATGATTACGAATGCTTGTTGTGACAACTTAGACAGTTCAATATATCAGTATAACAAATCAAGCTATGCCCTCTTTAGCATAACACTACAACAATGAATTTTGACACACAAGAAAAAATCAGCCAACGAGGTTTATCGGGTTGCGAACCGGTAAGAAGAAAAGAAAAGGAGAGAAGAGAAATGATTTCATCCTCAATTGTATGTCATTTACATCAAAGAGAGCAATGATTTCATCCTCAGTCAGTCTATTAAAAGGGAAGCTAGTAAGAAGGGAATCACCTGTGCTGCTGGAGCCACCTGCATCTAATTGGGATACCCTCTCCTGAGCTTTGTCAATGATAGTCCCTTCACTGCCTTGCACAATCAGTCTGACACTTCTCCTAGTATCACCCTCTTGTTCAAATCACCCTCTTGTTCAACTGCTGCTAATCCAGCCCTTATCTCCTTTGCTCTCTGCTGCTCAACCCTCTTGCTTTCCCTGATATCTGCTTGTTTGAAGTGCACAAACCCTTTTTTTTTCCTCTTGGTCCCTTGTCTCTGACTGACTGAACCTGAAGAACCCACTATTCCTGAAGTAACAGGGTCTATAGCGGTATTCTGAGTCAGAGGAGAGGTGAAAGAAGCATGACCAGGAATAGGGGATGTCTCTTCTATAGTAGTCTTCTCGCCTTCTATATTAACGCAAAGAGAAAAAAATATTTAGATTCTAAATGCAAAGGATATAATAAGCAAACTAAACTATCACTTCCCAGATTTACTCCGTAGTCTTATAAATCAAGAAGCAAAATATGATAAGCAAATATCATGCAAAGAAAATAGCATACTAGCTCATGTCCAGGACTTCAGGTGCACTATACTGCCTCCAAAAGATTAGAACCACAATCATTTTCTACTCAAACCCAACCAAAAGAAAAAGAAAAAAAAAATCACACAGATGATAGTTTTCACACTAATTTATCATATATGACATTTCCTAGTCATCACCACAATAATAGTCCTCATCTTCAGTCTCAGAATGATCATCACCAAAATTTGAAAATTTACCTCCAAAAAAGGGATCACATTGGCTCATTTTCGAGAGGGTGTAGCTCATCTCTTGAAGCTTTTCTTCTTGGTGTCATACTCGGATGCATCCTTCGGCACATCATGCTTGAGCCATTCTATCATCTTGTCGACAGCTTCAGCAATGTACTTGGCGTATCCACCTGATGCCTTTGAAACGACCTTATCGTCCTTCACCAACTTCCTCAAGGAGTATGAATATTTTTCCAGCGAGTTCTTGGCTAAAGCCTTCTTTTTAAATTGTTCATCCTCCATTCTGTACCTTGCTGCTTCCTGCACCATCCTATTTATCTCCTGCTTGCTGAGCCTGCCCTCTCTGTGGATCAAGGTGATTTGTTTCTTTGAACCGCTGACTGGCTCCTCAGCAGATACATGCAATATGCCATCGCTGTCAATTTTAAAAGATACTTTAATCTTGGTTTCACCTCTTGGCTCAAGATGGATCCTAGGTAGTACAAACTGGCCAAGTACATTGTTATCTTTACTCCGCACACGCTCTCCCTCATAAACTTTTTTTATCATTCCAGATTGAAAATCTTTACATGTAGTGTACACTTTCGACTTCTGTGTTGGTACTGGCGTGTTCCTTGGAATGATGAAATCTGTGATACCACCCGAAAGATTAATTCCAAGCGAAAGTGGGGTAACATCAATGAGCACCAAATTTCTTATCTCCTCACAACCTTGCCCGCTTAATTTTGCAGCATGTACGGCAGCACCATATGCGACAGCTTCATCTGGGTGGATGCTTTTACATAGTTCCTTACCATTAAAATAATCCTTCAAGAGTTGTTGGACTTTTGGAATCCGGGTAGAACCGCCAACCAGAACCACCACATCAATGTTGTCCTTGTCTATGCCAGCATCCTCCTGACACCTTGTCACAGTCTCAATACATTTCTCGAAAAGGTCCGCGTTGAGCTCTTCAAACCGTGCACGAGTTATTGTGGAATAGAAATCAATCCCCTCATAGAGACAATCAAGGTTGACAGCAGTTTCAGTGGTGGTGGAGAGGATTCTCTTCGCCTGTTCACATGCGGTCTTAAGGCGCCTCAAAGCCCTCGGATTGCTGCTAATGTCCTTCCTCTGCATCCTTCTAAACTCTTCGACAAAATGACTGACCATGTGGTTGTCAAAGTCCTCCCCACCGAGGTGGGTGTCACCAGCAGTGGCCTTCACCTCAATTACACCGTTCCTAATACTAAGCAATGAGACATCAAAAGTGCCACCACCAAGGTCAAATATAAGCACATTCTTCTTCACGGGAGAGTTAACTTCATTTTTATCAAAGGCGTAAGCCACGGCAGCTGCAGTCGGCTCATCCATGATACGCATAACATTTAGGCCAGCAATAAGACCAGCATCTTTGGTTGCCTGACGCTGGGCATCATTGAAGTATGCAGGGACAGTGACTACGGTATCTTTTACAGTGCAACCAAGGAATGCCTCCGCCACTTCTTTCATCTTTGTAAGAATCATTGCAGATATCTCTTCAGCAGCAAATTGCTTCTCCTTACCTTGATAATTGACAATGATGTTGGGCCTGTCGCCATTTCCCTTGATTACCTTGAAAGGCCAGAGCTTCTTGTCACTTTGGACGCATTCATCTGAATAGCGTCTGCCAATTAACTGCTTGGCAGCTACATGAAAATGTAAACAAGCAAATCAATATGCTAATTTTAGGCCTCAATATAAGACTATTTTTCTAAATGTCAGATTCTGTACGCAAGTCAATTCTACTATAAATAATTGATCAATACTATCCTAAAAAATGCTCAGGGAAAATTGTGAAAACAAATTTGTCCAGTTAAAAAAAAATTCACAAAGCAATGTCCATGTTTTCTATGAGCAACAACTGGATTGGCCACATCTAGTCACTCATTTTTTACAACAAATGGAATATCGTATTCTACTCGCATATGTATATATTTATGTTATAATAGTCTTGATTTTTGGTTAATTATGATGCATGCATGGATCAATGTCACAAAAGCATACAAGTTCTAGACACTTTACAGTTCAGTACAGAAATCAAGTTAAGGCCGCACTGCTTTGAACAGCAGAACATATATACCAAAGAGTTAGTTACATGGAAATTTCAATGAACTAAGAATCAATTAAGTCAAAATATGACTTTGATTTCATCTAAAGAAGCATCAAGCAGAGCACCAAATGAAACAACTAAATAAACGAAAAATGAGCAAATTGATAAAGTACTAGAGTTTTATTGTCCTGCAACTGAAATTTTGCCCTTTGCAGATCCCAATTTTTCTGCTAGACTACCCATTGAAGGGAAAGCTTCATGACATGTGGGTTTACAAAACATCCAATTAATTTTACAAGAAAATGACACATTTATTGTCCAGCGCGTCAAGTGAAAAATGAAAGGAGACGATACGTATACGTCGATACCTATTAAAATAAATTTGGTGAAAGTAGGAGACATTTGATGCTTTAGCTTTTACTTTTGTGTACTGACAGATGCCTCCAAAGTCCTAATATGCAACATTCTAATGAGAAATTAAAGAATATGGCAATTCAAGCGATAAATTAATACGAAAGCTCTGTGCTTTATCACTAAGAAGAGCAGCAGTACTACAAGAAACAACTAGGACACTGGACTATATATTAACAAACAAGGGGAAAAAATTATAAGAAGAGCGAGACGCACCAAAGACAGTATTGGTAGGGTTCCTTGTAGCCTCATTCTTAGCTGCATCACCTACGAGTCTCTCAGTTTCTTTGAAGGCCACGTAAGAAGGCGTCGTACGGTTTCCCTGGTCATTGGGAATGATCTCCACTCTGTTATTCCGCCAGACCCCAACGCATGAGTATGTCGTGCCGAGATCGATTCCGATTGCGGGGCTCGTGCTTTTCTGAGCCATGGCAAGCAAAAGGAGAAGGAAGGCTCCAATAATGCGGGTTCTGATTAGAAGAACTGCTTGGACTGGACATAGAATGGGTTTGTTGGCGATGAGAGTGGAACATCAATTCCAATGGCTATTCCTATTTTACTGAGACGGTGTGTTGTCTTTTCGTTCCCACTTCCCAGTGCAAATTTAATAGCTCAGATTTTATATTTTGAATTAAGCAGTCAATATAGTACATCTGTGTTGAATTAGGGTATTGCAAACGGGCCGGTCCACGGTTCTGCACTGTCCATGGGTCCACGGACCACGGGTCCGGTCCGGTCTGATCTAAGGTTTGGTCCGTACAGGTTCACGGGTCTGTTTTTTTTATTTAAAAAAAAAGTTAAATTGTTAGAAAAAAAAATTAGAAAAACTAAAATTCCAGTGAGCAGTTTCAATTTTTGACCAGATCCAATTGATCCGGTTCACAAGTGGTTCAGTCCGGTTCTGAACCGGCCAGTCCATTTCAATACACTACATTGAATACGAGATCAAGCACATGATTTATTTATTTTTTTTGTTGTTGTTGAGGGAATACATGATTCACTGTTAACCGGTTCGGAAAATTTACACTTCTTATCTGTAGATCATGAATTTTAAAATTTATAATTTTATGTGCATTATATAATTTGAGTAAAAATAGGGTGTCAATAAGCTCAATTAAATTCTTAGTGAATTTATCTTTAAAACAATCGAATTAATTTTTAATAACAAATTCAAATTATGAAATCAGTCTATAAGTTAATTTAATAGTTCACGTGTCAAATTTATAAATTTTTGAATTAATTTAGTATAAAGTTAAATGGTTAAAAAAAATTATAAGTTAATTTTAAGAGGAGGGTTCAAATGTCTCCATTTTTTTGTACCTCCGTCATGCCTCCATTTTTAAGAACTTTAATAACTTAAAATTTACAACTTAATAAACCGTTAGATGTGATCTATGTTATTTTCTCTATATGCTCATAAAAAATATCACATTTCGATTTTGTTTTTATGTGAATCAATCATTTGAAAAATCAACGTCTAGAAATTATGCACATTAGTAGGTTTTTACAAGCTCTTGATGACAACCAAAACAAAGTTAAAATGTCACAATTGTTTATACGTGCATAGATAAAATGATGTAAGTTATATCCAACAATTTTATTTTAACTTTTAAATTTTAAATTTTAAATTTTAAGTTATTAAAGTTATTAAAAATAGTGGTATGATGGAGACACAAAAAATAGAGGTATTTTAACCCTCCTCTAATTTTAATCATTCATTTTTCATTATTTGTTGACCACTTTACTTTATACTAAATTAGTTAAAAAAATTATAAATTTAGATATAAATGCATTACTTGTGTAGTATATTGTTTTCAACGGTTAAGTTCGTTGTTTAAAACCAATCTAATAGATCTTTTAATTGAGCTTGTCAAGAAAACTAAGTTTCTTGGTGAGCTTAAGAACACCCTAATCCCACTCATATAATTTTCATGATATATATATAATAGGATCATTGTTCTAATTTATTTCTCATGATATGTCATACAATTTTACTTATTTTTTTTAATAAAAGCTAGAGATCAGGTCATCATACTGTTTATTATCCACAAGAAATTTTCTCACCTGTATTTCGAAGGTATCTTCGTCACTTGATCAAAGACTGATTCTTATTTTAAGTGTTGTTTATTCTTCTCACCGTTAAAATTGATATTCAATGATTACTACGTACACGCACAAGCTTAAAATGATAAAAAAAAAAAAGTATATTCTACATATATAGAGCATCGTAAATGGAAATTCCGAAATAATTTTATAATAAACTTGGTCTAATATGCATAAATGTCATGACATTACTCACTAAACCCCCTAGTGTGCAGTAATAGAGTATGTAGTCAGATAACATTTCAAAAATAAATTAAGGTTTTGTGATTGTAAGATTCAAAATAAGATTCTATCTATGTATCATACATCAAATTGACAAAAACAACATGCTCCTACTATACTTTTGTATACATTTTGATCTAATATGTATAAATTGGTGTGAATCTAATTGTTAATTTTTTGCAAAGTATTGCAATGTTTTTCAATAATAAAATTTACTTTACTTTTGATCCAATTTATTTGGATTAGCATGCATGTATAATTTCTTTGCGCGCTACAAATTGTTAATTTTACTTTTTGTTACCTACAAGTAAAATGCTGTAAGTGCAGTTAGACATTCATATATTTGTATCAAATTAAAACAAATCTATTCAAACTTAGCACACTCAAATTTTTTTATAGGCACATATTGCTGGATTGTGCCATAATCTACTTGTTTGTTTGACTAGATTTGCAAAACATATATTTGTTCAATTTTACAGTTTCGTGTCTTGAGATATTGTGCAGGTTCATAACGATATAAATTATTAAAATACACATTAAGGATATATGATGAATTGCAATATTAATTGATGAGTCATGAAGAACCATTATTTGGATCTAGAAGCATCAGCTCAAGATTAGGTTTAGAAATCTGTAAAATTGGTAAACCATGCTTGAGATTGAGATATTTGATATTAACCGTTACAATGGCTAATTAGCCGTTACAACGGAATAAATCATAATTCCAAAATACAGTCAAATTGATTTATTCCGTTGTGACAGCCGGTGCAATGGAACCCTGAAAATTCCAGAGAGTTAACCGCTGTGACAAACGTTCTAATTGTTGTTTCAAGCAATTCTCTTTTAGTCTATTTGACTAATTTGCAAAACATACAATTATTGAATTTTACGTTTTTCTCTATGTTAGAAAGAATGCAGGTTCAAGGAAATTGGAATTGCAATTTAGAGCAATTGGACTGAAGAAATCATCAAGTTATTTATCAAGAATTTAAACTGTAAATTAATAATTGGTAAAGTAGCTTTGATGTTGAAAAACAGGGATAAAACGTTGGAACGATTAACAAAACGTTCAGACGTTTTTCTATGTGAAAAATCTGGAGATTAATCGATTAAAAAGCTGGAAAAACATTCTAAAACGTCCCAGACGATTGTCAAAACGTCTGGACGATTTAAATAAATTCTCAGACTTTAAATTGCATTTTGATCGATAAATCTCCAGAGGAAAACGTCCTGAGACGTTTGTTAACCGTCTGAGACGTTTTAGCAAAACTCACAGAAATTTGAATTTTTGACCTAAGTTGAACTAAAACGTTTTCATCGTTTTACAAAACGTTGGGACGTTTTATGGCAGAAAACTCGTTTGAAAGCTGCCACTATAAATAGAACCTTAGGGTTCTCCTCAAAACAAGACAGCCGACCCTAATCATTTCAAAAGCAATTTTCTGTGAGCTCAAGTTCCTCCATTGTTGTGAGAACAAAAACTTCAATATCCCTCAAACAACCTCAAATCCACTTCACTAATCTTAAATTAGATTAGGTTAGAGTGAGTTCTTGAGTGTTCATCTTGAGATTTCAAACTTAGAGACTTCGTTCTCGATTCAAGTTGGCCGTGTGACTTCCCATTGGTTGTAAGGGCTCACCGGTTCACAAGTTGTAACCTTTCTTCTTTGGGTAATAGAAAGGCGCACCGAGAAGCGGTTGCGACGCCCCAGAGACGTAGGCATTTTAAGCCGAACTCCGTTATCACTCCTTGTGTCAAATCTCTCTAAACTCATCTACTTTATTTTATTTGCAATTATTTATTTATTTTCGAAATTAGTGGTGCCTAAGGGACAACACTAACGGCTAATAAGCATTAGGGTTTCCCAGCGCAGCCAAACCTGCCATCTGGGGTTAACCGTTGTAACGCTTAATCTACCATTACAATGGGTAAGGCCATATACCTTATTTTGTTTTTCTCTCTATAAATAGAAGCAAAATCTAGGTTTGAATTATGACTCTAGCTGCCCCCAATTGTAATATTTCGAATTCTTTTTAGATCTAGAAAAGTCATTGTTGCTTGTGCACACAACTTCAATATTCATACAACAATCCCAAACATACTCAACCACAATCAATCTTGTGTAAGAAGTAGAGTGATCCTTTAGTGATCATCTTGCTTGTTTCATACATTTGAGCCTTTAGTGCTCGTGAGCCATTTCTGTACTCAGGCCGTGTGATTTTCCAAGCTTTGTAAGGGCTCACCGGTTCCACCTTGTACTCATTTCTCATTGGGTAAAGAAAGACGCACTATCTCGAAGGTCGTGAGCCCAGGAGACGTAGACGTTAGTGCCTAACTCCGTAAACAATTCTCGTATTAAGTGTCTCTTAACTCTTCTATTTATTTTATGTACACTTGTTTGGATCAGAGTTATTTTTGTTTCTGCCAAGAATAACACATACACACAATAGTTAAAAATACTTAGATTTAATTTTTTTAAATGCCACATATTCACCCCTCTAGGTGTCTTAGGGACCAACTCATACAACGTCTTGAGCATATATATATATGAACCTTTATTTTTTTTATTTGTATTATGGGATAATTAAGGGGTCCTATGTGCAATATGTTTTAAACAAGATTAAAAGAACATAATTTTTTTGGGTTAGTAGATGGTAATACATCCTTAGCATATAATTTATGTGCATTTATCAAGTGTTGTACTAGCGGGTGTATTTTACAGAGAAGTATATTTTCTGAGTTGGGACAAATGAAATTTATTGTGTATTGAGATGACAATATAATTTATGTGCATTTATAAAGAGAACGCACATCGAGGAGAGGGACGACGGGTGTGGCCCGGTTTCTGCGTGAGCGTGGAGCACACGTGACCAACACCGCTGTGGGGAGCAGCCAATATTTGCGACACGTGTCTCCGTGGCCCAGGTATTGGGTCCCAGGCCCTTCTGTAGCGCTCTCTTGGTAGCAAACCATATTGAAACAGAAAAATGCTTTTCTTTCTATCCTCCACATTCAAAGCTACAAGGATAAAGGCTCATCAAATTTATTAATTGCGCATGATTTTTGTAAACTGTTATTTTGATTTTCAGTTTTCCATATCTTTAATGAATATTGTTGTACTTGACACGTAGCTATTCCAGCTTTTAGTTTTTATTTTTATTTTTATTTTGTAGCTTTGCCTTATTTTTATAGAAAAACGTTGTTTAACAAATAATTAAACTAATTAAACTATTTTAATTATACATGAAAATAGCATATTTTATGATATATAAAACGATTAGAATATCCTTGATAAATTACTTCTGTTTAAAATATTTTAATGAATTATAATACTTACAATTTGTAATATCAATTTTAAATTAATAAAATTATTATTAAAAATTCATTGAAAGATTATTGTTATTATTTAAAAAATTAATTAAACAAAGATAAATATATCAAGATATTCTAGTCATTTCACAAAATTATTATCGCGGATAACATAACTTGTTAAAGTGCATGATTGATTAAAAATTGGGAGATCAATTTATCATAGATAAAAAAAAATTGAGAGGCGTAACATTACTCCTTAACCCATTAACAGATATTATTAATCTACTACCAACCAAAAATCATGAAACGTAGAAACTATGTTTAAATACATACATACATACATACTGCATACTGGTCATATGACATGATTTGTCATTTGCGAGTCATGTCGTGATTAAAGGCGGAACCACTTTGAAGGAATGAAAGTCAACTGATTCTCATTTATTTTCAAATATTTTATACTTATTATATATATAATTTAGAGTAAAAAAACCTATGGTATTCGCAACATGAAAATTTTATATGATTGACCCCCGCAGCTTGAAAGTCTAACACTGCCTCTGACTGTGATTATCTTTTAAGAAAAATAACACAATACGTGAATCGACTTAATCACTACATGACATAATCACATAACACAAAGTATAACACAACACATAACCAGTCGTGATCAAAACAACATAAAATATATGTCATTATTTATTTCAAACAACAATTCAAATCAAACAATAAATTTATTTTTGTACACAAAAATTTTTTACAACATTTTTTTTTAATTGTTACAATTTTTTTCACATTTTCGATATTTTCTTGATTTTTTTCCAGAAAGATAGCTAAAATTTGAAAATAAATAAATAATTAAATGTGATCAAATATGATCATTTACGCTATATTTGATCACAAACGACCCAAAATTTTTATTGATATCCAAAAAAAATATTAAAGTTCAAAATCTACACCCTGTGCATAAGATTTCCGAAATCTGTCCAAATTGCAAAAAATTTCTCCGGTTCAAAAGCTTAAAAACGCAAAAAAAAAATTACGGTTTTAGTTTTGAAATTTCAAAACCGCAAAAAAAGTTTGCGGTTCTGATTTTGCATACACAACCTATTTCATCAGGACTCAATTTTTTTAATTTTTTCAGTGCCTGAGACAGCCTTTTTGAATTCCGTGACCTCCAAAAAATAGTATGGTACGAGAAATCAACGGATTATGGGAACAAAATATATCTATGCTCCATAAATCATAGCTTTGTAAAAGAATAAAGAAAGCAGTTGATTACACTGACAAGTGGGTCCCCCATCTTTTTATTGCCAACATAAACTTTCACCAAGTAATGCATCTGGCACAGACAACCATTTGTATTAAAATCAGACACAACATCTTTGAGAATACAACACTGAAAAAACTTAGAACCCGGAATTTAATCTCTGATTTCGGACTGTCTAGAACCGGAAATTTTTTTTGCGGAAAGTTTGTATGAAATCGGGAATTTAATCTCCGGTTTGGACATATTTCGAAATTTAATATTTTTTTGGATAATAATAAAAATTTCTGCAACACGACTAACATATCATGATCATTCACATACAGTGATCCTACCATTATTATTCGCATACAATGATCAAATTTTTTCAATTTTTATGATTTTGATCGTAAAACAATATGTAAAAACTTGATTTGATTGCTGAGTATATTTACTTCTTAAATTTGATGAAAAACCAGCAAAAGCAAGCCGAATATGTCTCGTAATTAAGGTTTCGATTCGTCTACAATGGTACGGAATATGTTTTCTACGAATCGCCTAGACACTTCCAACTTTGAACAAGTGAGAGTTTTCATCCGGTTAGATTTGAACCGTAAATATGTAGGATAATGGTTATATATATTGAAAGAATCAGAGGTTCGAGCGGATCGACACCATGCGTACGAAGGCGGTTGGCCGAAAAATTAGGGGTGCAAATAGATCGGATATGGATCGGACAGCGGTAAAACCAGTGTTGTAAATAACAGTATACGCTCGTCGGACGAATAGGATACCGCTAAGCGCGGAAATAATCAAGCATAATCGGAAATAATTGGCCAATTATTTGGGAAAATTCGTGATAATTTGGTCCGCCAACGATTAATCGGCCTAAACGGACGTTTTTTTACAACACTGGATAAAACCATATCTGTATCCGCTTTTATTTTTCGGATACGGATACCGATCGAATATTAGACTACAGATACGGATCGGATATTAAACGGATAAGGATATTGATATCCGCTTTTATAATAGTAAATTATATAAATTTTTTCATAATATATATTAAATTATATGATATATTTCTACTATTTGGATATGGATAATTAAAATTTAAAACCATATCCGTATCTGTATCCGCACGGATATTCAGATATCGGATATCCGTATCTAATTTTAGGATATGATCCGGATACGGTCGGATAATATACGACCCGTTTGCACCCTTACAGAAAATAGTGAGAGTCTTCATCCGGTTAAATTTGAACCGTCCGATTAAATATGTTTAAATTAATAGTTGTATTGAAAGAATTGGAGGTTCGGAGTGGATCGACACCATGTTTATGATTAAAATCATTGTCTAACGGATATTTAATTATTATAAAAAAATTATTTATTTTAATGTAAACATAATTATTAATAATTGGTTAAAATTAGAAACAAACATTTTTTTTATTTAGATTGTTGATATTTATCATTATGCATTTTGACGTACCTTTTAGGAAAATTAGAGGTTGAACCTTCATATATTTTTGAGATAAAAAAATTGTATATCACTCAAGTCCTTTGTTAGATAAATCTCTATATCTTTAAATATGTATAAGAAATTAAGAATGCTTCATTGAATTTCGAATTTGTAACATGTCACATGAAAGTAATTTTGTTTAACCACTAGACAACATGATGATTCTAGCATCTTGATGTTATTACAATTATTTTGAATTTTTAGATTTAATCCTTCTAAATGTACACATGATTATTCGATAATACATATAGGTTATTTTAAACTTTCACACTTAATATGTTAATCACTTTTAAAATACATGTTTAATTATTTCATCATACATATTTGATTATTATAATATATACATCCAATTAGTACACATTTTTAAATTTTAAAACATAAATTAAATATAATTGGGAGAGATTGAAAACTTATAAAAAAATGTATACTTTATATTATAAATAATGTGGAAACCATACCATGATATATTGATATCCCACCAAGTGTGAAAAACCCCCGAACAGTCCAGAAAAAGAAGGATTCATGAAAGAACCCCCATCCTCTGCATTATCGTACCGTTTAAGGTAATTTCTAGACCGTGCGACCAAATTTCGGGTCAATCCAGCCGCACACCTTATAACGTACAGAGCTCTTTAATATTAATGTAGATTTAAATCAAACGGTCCAGATCTTAACTCAAAATTTGAATTCTTCATTAAACACGTGTTTCGTGACAAGCAGACATGGAACCAACCAAAGCTTAAGTGCTTGGGTAAGCAAATCAGATGGTTGGCTGGGCACAGATCACCACAATTTCTGATGTCAAGAGAACCATTCATGAAAAGTTTTTTTTTCCTTTTTCTCTGCAAATACCCTCGTCAAATTTCTGAAGTAGAAAGAATATATATTCCATTTAACATTTAGATCCAGAAAAGATCAGATTACAGGATTCATCCCCGTTATATTTTCTTTATTACTACTTCCCTGAATTTAACCTCTGTTTTGTTATAAAATTTTCAATATTTTAATGTATTTATATCTATCGCTGTCTTCTGCTTTTTTAAATAAAAAGACTTGAAAGCCCGTTTCATTAAGAAACATAGAATCATTACATCTACATAGCAATCAGTACTAGCTCAGACAACTGAAACAAGTTCATACAGGTCTGCACTGAAACAAGTGAGACATCCACAATATAAATCTCCACGCAGGGAGTAAGCTATATATTATATATCAGGAAGTTAATATTATAATTTGTAATACAAAACGTCTGACCCCACATGCATTCTCTAGTCAGCATCAATGACCACCAGAGGAAACTCTTTGCGCACACCAATGCAATCCATATCCTCAGGCATCCTATCGTGCACTTCTTCCTTCACCTTGCCTACCAAAGGTCCTGTCCAATAGGTAACAGTAGAATGTATTGGATTTAATTGTTGTAGTTCTAAGAAAACTTAAATTCATTTTCTCTTTTTACAAACACTCCAACACAGTGCACTCATCATTATTAGGAATGCTTGTTGTGACACCTTAGGTAGTGAAAAAGCAAACTCTAAAAAATCCTGAATACTATCCTAATTTTTTAACACATCTTGACAGAAATTTAATCATTCAATAATTCACAGTTCAAGAAGGAGAATCACGTTCTTTGGTTAGAGGTAAATTGAGGCAGCAGGTCATAAAATAAAAACTAAAGGTCAATGTACACCAAGGATGTCAACTCCAATAAACACATCGATGTCAACTCCAATAAACACATCAGGTAAAGGATGTCAAGGCACTATCTACAATTCTCAAGACAACAGATCGAAAAGGAAGTTCTATATATCAGTATAACAAATCAAGCAATGCCCTCTTTAGCATAACACTACAACAATGAATTTTGGCACACGAGACAAAATCAGCCAACGAGGCTTATCGGGTTGCGAACCCGTAAGAAGATAAGAAATGGAGACAAGAGAAATGCCACAAAACCACAAGTCTCAATATATCGTGCCTCCTGCACAACTCCAATAAACACATCGATTGCGGGGTTCCTGCTTTTCTCAGCCATGGCCTAATTTGATTGGTTACACTAAGTATTGTTGTATGAATACTGGAAAGGAGAAGAAATGTTCATTTTATTGAACCGGTGGCGGAATAACAGATGTGTGTTCTCTTCGTTCCCAGTGCAAATTTAATTTTCATGCGAGGCAGGAAATGGGAAATTAATTGGATATCGATTTCCCATGGGCAAAGTAAACAGTCGCAGTTTTCCATGTTCAAAACCTTAATATTCACTTGCTCTCTCTCCAGTCGATTCAACTTCTTCCATATCGGATCGGGCCATTCACGCTTAGACCCGACCCGACTCTATACAGCGTGCACCAATTAATTAATTAATTAATTAGAGAAAAGCAATAAACCAGTATAAACGATGAACTAGCATTAGGCATATATCTGACAATACAGCAACATATTCAATCTAGTTTGAGCAGAAGTTTCACCTTGCATATTTCAAAAGGATCACTTAATTATAAAATGAAGTGATATTATGGAGATCCTTCAACAAAATATTTTAAATATTTGACGAATAAGTTTTTGAACTTTTAATTTATTATAACAATCATCCTCTTCACTCTCTCCAACCATGTATAATGTATTCAGTGATAATTAACGTTCGCTCAACAGATAATTTATTATTTGATAATCAAATTTTAATATAAAATGATTTATTATTCTCGAAAGTATAGTATAATATTTAAATATTTAAATATTTATGATTTATGACTTTTCAATTTGTAGAAATTAATACATCTTTTCTTAAAAATGAAGGCTCTTGATTAAATATTTATAATGGAAGGTATGTTAGCTATTTCGAGTTTTTAGTTTTGATTTTTGTATGCTTTGTTTTTTTATAGGAAAGATATAGTTTCACAAATAATAAAACTTAGATTTTCGATTCCGGTACAATCCAACATCTTTTAAATGCAATTCTTTAGATTTGAACAGTCGTTTGGCTCGTGCCACTGCACTAAACCCGCGATTCAATAATGAAACTTGATAAAACCATTTTATTTATATATCAAAAATAACAAACATTATGTGAAATGACTAGAATATTCTTGTTCAAATATTAATGAATAGTGCTATTTTACAATTTTCAATATCACTTTTAAATTAATAAAATTGTTAATAAATTTCATTAAAATATTATTGTATTAATTTTAAAATAAAAAATATAAATTTATCAAGAATATTATAGTCATTTCATAACTAAACTATACTATCACTCACAAGATTTACTCCATAGATTTATAAATTAATTAAGAAGCAAGGACATGATAAGCAAATATCAAGCAAATAAAATAGCTTACTAGCTAATGTTCATGACTCCAGGTGCTATACTGACTCCAAAATATTAGAACCACATGCATTAATCCTTTTCTAACACAACCAAAAGAAAAAGACGAAAGAAAAAAGAAATCACACATGATGCTAGTTTTCCCACTAATTAATATCACTTATGACAAATCCTAGTCATAATCAGAATCATAGTCCTCATCACCACCACAAGAATAGTCCTCTTCTTCAGTCTCAGAATGGTTATCACGAAAATTTGAAAATTTACCTCCAAAAAAGGGATCATATTGGCTCATTTTAGAGAGGGTGGAGCTCATCTCTTGAAGTTCTTTCTTTTTGGTGTTATACACATTTGCATCTTTCGGCACATCGTGTTTGAGCCATTTTATCATATTGTTGACAGCTTCAGCAATGTACTTAACAAATCCACCAGGTACCTTTGAAACGACCTGATCATCCTTCACCAACTTCCTCAAGCGGTATGTATAGTCTTCCAACAAGTTCTTGGCTAAAACCTTCTTTTTAAATTGTTCATCCTCCATTCTATACCTTTCTGCTTCACGCACCATTCTGTCTATCTCCTGATTGCTCAGCCTGCCCTCTCTGTTGATCAAGGTGATTTGTTTCTTTTTACCGCTGACTGGCTCCTCAGCTGATACATGCAATATGCCGTCGCTGTCAATTTTAAAAGATACATCAATCTTGGTTTCTCCTCTTGGCGCAGGATGGATCCCAGATAGTTCAAACTGGCCAAGTAAATTGTTGTCTTTACACTGCACACGCTCTCCCTCGAAAACATGGATGTCTACAGCAGATTGGAAATCATAGGTCGTGAAGTACCTTTCCGACTTCTGTGTTGGAATCGGTGTGTTCCTTGGAATGATGACAGATGTGATATCACCTAATATATTAACGCCAAGCGAAAGTGGGGTAACATCAATGAGCACCAAATTTCTGATCTCCTCAGTACCTTGCCCGCTTAAATGTGCAGCATGTACAGCAGCACCATATGCTACGGCTTCATCTGGGTGGATGCTTTTACATAGCTCCTTACCACTAAAATAATTCTTCAAGAGTTGTTGAACTTTCGGAATACGAGTAGACCCCCCTACGAGAACCACCACATCAATACTGTCCTTCACTATGCCAGCATCCTTATGACACCTTGCCACAGTCTCAATACATTTCTTGAAAAGGTCCGCGTTGAGTTCTTCAAACCGTGCACGAGTTATTGTGGAATAGAAATCAGTCCCCTCATAGAGACAGTCGATGTTGACAGCCGTTTGAGCAGTAGTGGAGAGGATTCTCTTCGCCTGTTCGCATGCGGTCTTGAGGCGCCTCAAAGCCCTCGGATTGCTGCTGATGTCCTTCCTCTGCTTCCTTCTGAATTCTTCAACCAAATGATTTACCATACGGTTGTCGAAATCCTCCCCGCCAAGGTGGGTGTCACCAGCAGTGGCCTTCACCTCAATTACACCTTTGCTAATGCTAAGCAACGAGACATCAAAAGTGCCACCACCGAGATCAAATATAAGCACATTCTTCTTCACACTAGATTTAACATCATTTGTATCAAAGCCGTAAGCCACAGCAGCTGCAGTAGGTTCATCCATTATACGTATAACATTTAGGCCAGCAATAACGCCAGCATCTTTGGTCGCGTGACGCTGAGCATCATTGAAGTATGCAGGGACAGTGACTACAGCATCTTTTACAGTGCAACCGAGGAATGCCTCCGCCACTTCTTTCATCTTTGTAAGAATCATTGCAGATATCTCCTCAGCAGCAAATTGTTTCTCCTTACCTTGATAATCAACAATGATGTTGGGTCGATCATCATTTCCCTTGATTACCTTGAAAGGCCAGAGCTTCTTGTCAGTTTGGATGCATTCGTCTGAGTAGCGTCTGCCAATCAACCGTTTGGCAGCTAAAAGGAAATGTAAACAAGCAAATCAATATGCTATTTTTATGCCTCAAATAAAAGACTATTTTTCTAATATGTCAGATTGTCAGTTCTACTATAAATTATTGTGCAATATTATCCTAGAAAATGCTCAGGTAAAAAAAATATGTCCAGTCCAAAAAAAAAAATTCACAAAACAATGTCCACTTTAATTTTCTATTAGCAGCAACCAGATTGGCCACTTCCAGTCACTCATTTTTACAACAAATGGAATATCTTATTCTACTTGTATATGTATATATTTATGTTATAATAGTCTTGATTTCTGTCAACTGTGATGCATCGATATTTTAATGTTACAAAAGCATATAAGTTCTAGACACTTTACAGTTCAGTAGAGTAATCAAGTAGTTAAGGCCACAGTGTTTTGAACATGAGAACATAGCAAAGAGTTAGTTACATGATAAACTTCAATGAACTAAGACTCTGTTAAGTCAAAATATGAACTTTGATTTCATCTAAAGAAGAGCACCAAATGAAACAAATAAAATGAAAAATGAGCAAATTGATAAAGTACTGAGAGATGACTCCAAATATGCAACATTCTAGTGAGAAATTAAAGAATATGGCAATTCAAGCGATAAATTAATAAATACGAAAGCTCTGTGCTTGATCACAAAGAAGAGCGAGACGCACCAAAGACAGTATTAGTAGGGTTTCTATTGACCTCATTCTTAGCCGCATCACCGACGAGTCTCTCGGTTTCTTTGAAGGCCACGTAAGAAGGTGTCGTACGGTTTCCCTGGTCATTGGCAATGATCTCCACTCTGTTATTCCGCCAGACCCCAACGCATGAGTATGTTGTGCCGAGGTCGATTCCGATTGCGGGGCTTGTGCTTTTCTCAGCCATGGCCTAATTTGATTGGTTACTCTTAAGTAAAAGTATTGTTGTATGAATACTGGAAAGGAGAAGGAATGTTCATTTTATTGAACCGGTGGCGGAATAACAGATGTGTGTGTTCTCTTCGTTCCCAGTGCAAATTTAATTTTCATGCGAGGCAGGAAATGGGAAATTAATTGGATATCGATTTCCCATGGGCAAAGTAAACAGTCGCAGTTTTCCATGTTCAAAACCTTAATATTCACTTGCTCTCTCTCCAGTCTATTCAACTTCTTGCATATCGGATCGGGCCATTTACTCTTGGACCCGACATGACTCTACGGCGTGTGCACCAATTAATTAATGAATTAGAGAAAATCACTAAACAAGTACAAATGATGAACTAGCATTAGGCATCTGACAATATATATATATATATAACAGGAACATATGTAATCAAGTTTGAGCAGAAGTTTCACCTTCCATATTTCAAAATCATCAATTAATAACTGAAGTGATATTATGGAGATCCTTCAACAAAATATTTTAAATATTTGAGAATATAACACATCATTTGAACTGACTTGATCACGATATGACACAGCACAGCGCACAAAATACAATCTACATGACATGTGACCAAAACAACATAGTGTGTACGTCATAAATATTTATTCCAAACAACAATTCAAATTAGACAACAAATTTATTTTTGTACACAAACATATATATTTTTTACAACATTTTTCTATAATTGTTACGATTTTCACATTTTCAATATTTTTCCTTAAACAAACCTAAAATTTGAAAAAAAAATATAATTAAATGTGACAAAATATGACCAATTACGTCATATGTAATTACAACATGACTAATGTACCATGATCATTCGCATGTAGTGATTATTTCATAATTCTCACGATTTTGATTACGACATGATATGTTAAAAACTTGACTAAATTACGATATGAAAGAGCAAAAATTTACTTCCTAAATTTAATTGAAAAACCAGCAAAAGCACCGATTTTTTTATTAATAGAAAATAAATAAATAAATAAATAAATAAATAAATAAAATATTAAAATAGAGGTATGATTTGGTGAAATTTCGATATATAGGAAGAACGAGATGGTTTATCCCGTCCCTAATCATACAAACCCACTAATTAAAAAAAAAATTCCTGGACGGCATAGTCCATCCCGTCCAGTACTACTCATTGTTTTTTTTTTGGGTTAGAAAAATAACAGAAGAAGAAGAAAAAAAAATTATGAACAGTACTGGACGGGGTCGTCTAGAATTTTTTTTTTTTGTAATTAGCGAGTTTGTGTGGTTAAAGACGGAATTAGCTGGACGTGATGATTTATCCCGTTCTTCCTATATTTCAAAATTTCACCAAATTCTACCTCCATTTCTATATTTTATTTATTTATTTTCTATTAATAAAAAAAATTGGGCAAAAGCAAGCTGAATATGTTTTGCGAGGGTTCGATTCGTCTACAGTATGTTTTCTACAAATCGTCTAGACATAAATTTGTAACATCTCATGCCGTAATTTTTATTTTTAACATTTTAAAGAATTAAATTAATAAAATAACCACCGTTTCTGGTCAATTCCATATTTAACACGGCCGCAGAACACCGGAGCGGACCCATTTGGGGGCCGCCGCAGAATGCCGGAGCGGACCCCCATATGGGTCCGCAGAATGCCGGAGCGGACCCGGGTCCGCACTATGCCGGAGCGGACCCTTTTTTTTTTTTTTTTTTTCTGATGAAGTTGATTATGATTTTGTTTTGGAAATTTTTATCAAAAATGTAAAGTTTGTACTGGAAGTTGTGTGTAATTACTTATGTTTGAAATGTCGTTTAATCTGAAATTGTTGTTCGTCGTTTGTTTGATCAAAAGAAACATTACAATAGAACAATGAGCCACGACACATGGAGCGCATGAAGCGCACAATGGCATGTCTATGGAAATCAGTCGGAATGGCCTCAATACGATGGCCCGGTCCTTGTTCCAGAGAAAAGAAATATTGCTGTGGGCAGAAGACAGCACGACAGAATTCCGATGTGGATGGACGTTCTACATAATAGGAGAAGAGGACACCAAGCTGGCCGAGATACACAAGAAAGACAAAACAGAGCTGCTCGAGCTGCACAAGATTGAGAGTTAATGTTGTTTTTTTTATTGTACTCGTAAAAATATTGTTTATTTTCGGTTAATTAGACGTATTTGTAATTTCCGATAACATTAACATTGTTCTATTGTATGCTTCTTTATATGGCTCATTGTTCTATTGTAATGTTTCTTTTGATCAAACAAACGACGAACAACAATTTCAGATTAAACGATATTTCAAGCATAAGTAATTACACACAACTTCCAGTACAAACTTTACATTTTTGATAAAAATTTCCAAAACAAAATCATAATCAACTTCATCAGAAGAAAAAAAAAAAAAAAAAAAAAAAAAAAAGGGTCCGCTCCGGCATAGTGCGGACCCGGGTCCGCTCAGGCATTCTGCGGACCCATATGGGGGTCCGCTCCGGCATTCTGCGGCGGCCCCCAAATGGGTCCGCTCCGGTGTTCTGCGGCCGTGTTAAATATGGAATTGACCAGAAACGGTGGTTATTTTATTAATTTAATTCTTTAAAATGTTAAAAATAAAAATTTCGGCATCTCATGTTCACTCATTACCTTCAGCTTTGAACAGAGTGAGAATCTTCATCCTGTTTGATTTGAACCGTCCGATTTAGGATAATGGTTATATTGAAAGAATCGAAACTGAGCGGATCGAAACCATGTTATTAAAGAATTCAGATCCAATTAGGTATCTAGAATTTCTAAATTGAGACAATATCACAAACAGTTGTTGTGCAGAAACAAAACAGTCCCGTACCAGTACTGGTACATGCAGAAATCAGCACCAGTTTTTCAGCAAGAAAATTGATTGAAAACAACCATAAGCAAACACATAAATTCTGAAACAGAAATACTTTTAATTGATGACTATCAAGGTCTTTACAATTACAAACTATACACACATCGTTATCTCGTACATATTGCAATTTGCAAGAGGGCATTAAACCAAATAAGCTAAACAGAAGGAGGTCAATAGAAGCTTGTACCAGCCTTCAATACCAACCCATGTACTCTCTCTCTTTTCTTTCACTCTCTACTCTCTTTTACTAAGATGGACACACAACTAAGAGGAATGAGCTGAACTGTAGGAAATATCAAAGGAGCTCAAAATAATTCCTCTTTTACAAAATAGACCTTAGACTTAACAAAAATATTAATACTGTCACCCAAAATTAGCCCAAATTAATTGGGCTGAAATGAGGAGGGACCCCGGCCCGTATAACTAAAATAACAAATTCTAGTTGCTCGGTTGAGATCGTGTCACGTTTATTAGTAATTTGGTGCGGTACCAGAGAGGATACGGATTGAAGGCGGCTGGCAAGAAAAGAGGAAAGGCAACAACGAGGCTTTCTCGCTTCTTTGGAAATGTAAAGAGGAGTAGCTAGAAAGAATATATTAACCTCTTGTTTTACTTTACCTAGTTCATCCCCGTTCTATTTTCTTTATTGCCACTTCTCTGAATTTAACCTCTCTGTTTTGTAATAAAATTTTCATTGTTTTTTAATATATTTAAATTTATAGTAGTATTCTCTCCTTCTAAATTAACAAAAAGAAAAAAATATTTAGATTCTAAATGCAAAGTACATGATAAGCAAACAAAACTATCACTCACGAGATTTACTCCAAAGTCATAAAAAGAAGCAAGGACATGATAAGCAAATATCATGCAAAGAAAATAGCTTACTAGCTAATGTCTAGGACTCCAGGCGCTATACTGACTCCAAAAGATTAGAACCACAATCCTTACTCTAATTAACCCAACCAGAAGTAAAAGACAGAGAAAAAGAAATAACACAGATGATAGTTTTCCCACTAATTGATACCACATATGACATATCCTAGTAATCATCAGAATCATAGTCCTCATCACCACCACAAGAATAGTCCTCTTCTTCAGTCTCAGAATGGTCATCACGAAAATTTGAAAATTCACCTCCAAAAAAGGGATCATATTGGCTCATTTTGGAGAGGGTGGAGCTCATCTCTTGAAGCTCTTTCTTTTTGGTGTTGTACACATTCGCATCTTTCGGCACATCGTGCTTGAGCCATTTTATCATCTTGTTGACAGCTTCAGCAATGTACTTAACATATCCACCTGGTACCTTTGAAACGATCTGATCCTCCTTCACCAACTTCCTCAAGTGATATGTATAACCTTCCAGCGAGTTCTTGGCTAAAACCTTCTTTTTGAATTGTTCATCCTGCATTCTATACATTTCTGCTTCATGCACCATCCTATCTATCTCCTGCTTGCTGAGCCTGCCCTCTCTGTTGATCAAGGTGATTTCATTCTTTGTACCGCTGACTGGCTCCTCAGCAGATACATGCAATATGCCGTCGCTGTCAATTTTAAAAGATACTTTCATCTTTGTTTCACCTCTTGGCGCAGGATGGATCCCAGATAGTTTAAACTGCCCAAGAAGATTGTTGTCATCACACCGCACACGCTCTCCCTCGTAAACTTCAATGTCGAATGCAGATTGGAAATCACAGGTAGTGTTGAACAGATCCGACTTCTGTGTTGGTACTGGTGTGTTCTTTGGAATGATGACGGATGTGATACCACCTAAACTTCTAATTCCAAGCGAAAGTGGGGTAACATCAATGAGCACCAAATTTCTAATTTCCTCCGTTCCATGCCCACTTAATTTTGTAGCATGTACAGTAGCACCATATGCGACAGCCTCATCTGGGTGGATGTTCTTACATAGCTCCTTACCATTAAAATAATTCTTCAAGAGTTGTTGGACTTTCGGAATCCGGGTAGAACCACCAACGAGAACCACCACATCAATGTTGTCCTTGTCTATGCCAGCATCCTTGTGACAGCTTGCCACAGTCTCAATACATTTCTTGAAAAGGTCCGCATTGAGTTCTTCAAACCGTGCACGAGTTATTGTGGAATAAAAATCAGTCCCCTCATAGAGACAGTCGATGTTGACAGCCGTTTGTGCGGTAGTGGAGAGGATTCTCTTCGCCTGTTCGCATGCGGTCTTGAGGCGCCTCAAAGCCCTTGGATTGCTGCTGATGTCCTTCCTCTGCTTCCTTCTGAACTCTTCAACCAAATGATTTACCATACGGTTGTCGAAATCCTCCCCGCCGAGGTGGGTGTCACCAGCAGTGGCCTTCACCTCAATTACACCTTTGCTAATGCTAAGCAACGAGACATCAAAAGTGCCACCACCGAGATCAAATATAAGCACATTCTTCTTCACACTAGATTTAACATCATTTGTGTCAAAGCCGTAAGCCACAGCAGCTGCAGTAGGTTCATCCATTATACGCATAACATTTAGGCCAGCAATAATGCCAGCATCTTTGGTCGCCTGACGCTGAGCATCATTGAAGTATGCAGGGACAGTGACTACAGCATCTTTTACGGTGCAACCGAGGAATGCCTCCGCCACTTCTTTCATCTTTGTAAGAATCATTGCAGATATCTCCTCAGCAGCAAATTGCTTCTCCTTACCTTGATAATCGACAATGATGCTGGGTCGATCATCATTTCCCTTGATTACCTTGAAAGGCCAGAGCTTCTTGTCAGTTTGGACGCATTCGTCTGAGTAGCGTCTGCCAATCAACCGTTTGACAGCTAAAAGAAAATGAAAACAAGCAAATCAATATGCTATCTTTATGCCTCAAATAAAAGAAATTTTTCTAATATGTCAGATTGTCAGTTCTACTATAAATAATTGTGCAATATTATCCTAGAAAATGCTTAGGTAAAAAAATATGTCCGGTCCAAAAAAAAAATTCACAAAACAATGTCCACTTTAGATTTGTATTAATTAGCAGCAACCAGACTGGCCACTTCCAGTCACTCATTTTTACAACAAATGGAATATCTTATTCTACTTGCATATGTATATATTTATGTTACAATAGTCTTGATTTTCTGTCAACTGTGATGCATCGATTAATGTTACAAAAGCATATAAGTTCTAGACACTTTACAGTTCAGTAGAGTAATCAAGTAGTTAAGGCCACAGTGTTTTGAACATGAGAACATAGCAAAGAGTTAGTTACATATATGGTAAACTTCAATGAACTAATACTCTGTTAAGTCAAAATATGAAGTTTGATTTCATCTAAATTAAGAAGAGCAGCAAATGAAACAAATAAAATGAAAAATGAGCAAATTGATAAAGTACTGAGAGATGACTCCAAATATGCAACATTCTAGTGAGAAATTACAGAATATGGCAATTCAAGCGATAAATTAATAAATACGAAAGCCCTGTGCTTGATCACAAAGAAGAAAAGCAGTACTACAAATAAAAAAACAACTGAGCAAGACACACCAAAGACAGTATTAGTAGGGTTTCTAGTGGCCTCATTCTTAGCCGCATCACCGACGAGTCTCTCGGTTTCTTTGAAGGCCACGTAAGAAGGTGTCGTACGGTTTCCCTGGTCATTGGCAATGATCTCCACTCTGTTATTCCGCCAGACCCCAACGCATGAGTATGTCGTGCCGAGGTCGATTCCGATTGCGGGGCTTGTGCTTTTCTCAGCCATGGCCTAATTTGATTGGTTACTCTAAGTAAAAGTATTGTTGTATGAATACTGGAAACGAGAAGGAATGTTCATTTTATTGAAACGGTGGCGGGATAACAGGTGCGTTGTCTCTTCGTTCCCAGTGCAAATTTAATTTTCATGCGAGGAAATGGGAAACTAATTGGATATCGATTTCCCATGGCAAAGTTATCGGAAATAAATCTGCTGTGATTCTAAAGAATCACAAGGATTCTGCAATTCCAAATCCACCCATTCACTGTTTTGAGATTCGTGCATAAAAACTATCTATTTTTGAGATCCCTGCATGAAGAGAAATGAATAGATATTGCAGGGTCATGTGATTCTTTGGAATCACAGCAGATTATTTCCAAAGTTAACAGTCGCAGTTTTCCATGCTCAAAACCTTAATATTCACTCGCTCTCTCTCCTGTCGATTCCACTCCATGCATGAATGAATGAATTAATTAGAGAAAAGTACTAAACCGGTATAAATGATGAACTAGCATTAGTCATCTGACAATATAACAGGAACATATTCAATCAAGTTTGAGCAGAAGTTTCACCTAGCATATTTCAAAAGCGTCAATTAATTAATGGAGTAATATTATGGAGAACAAAAATATTTTAATTTTGACGAATAAATTTTTGAACTTTTTATTATAACAATCATCCTCTTCCCTCTCTCCAACCATGTATAATGTATTCAGTGATAATCATCCCTCAACAGATAATTTATTATTTTACACTCAAATTTAAATATAAAATGACTTATTATTCTCGAACAAGTATAGTATAATATTTTAATATTTATGATTTATGACTTTTCAATTTGTAGAAATTAATACATCTTTCTTAAAAATGAAGGCTCTTGATTAAATATTTATAATGAAGATATGTTAGCTATTTCAGTTTTTAGTTTCGATTTTTGTATGCTTTGTTTCATTTTTGTAAGGAAGATAAAGTTTCACAAATAATGAAACTTGATTTTTTTTATTAAAGGGTTCCAGTACATTTCAGTATTTTTTAGATGTTATTTTTCTTCGTAAAGAGACGAGGACTCGTGCCACTGCAGTATGTCTGCGATTCAATAATAAAAATTGATAAAACCATTTTATTATACATAAAAAATAGCAAACATTATGTGAAATGAGTTGAGTATTCTTGTTCAAATATTAATGAATAATAATACTTTACAATATTCAATATCAACTTCAAATTGATATAATTATTATTAAATTTTCATTAAAATATTATTGTATTGATTTTAAAATAAAAAAAATATAAATCCATCAAGAATAATATAGTATTTCATATTTAAAATCAATCATTAAATATAGTAAATTAACTGCTGGAAATATTGTTATCACTGATTACATGATTTGTAAGAGTGTTTGACCAAAATTTGAAAGACCAATTTATCATAAATACCAAATTTTGGGAGCCATAACATTTACCCTTTAATTTATTAACAGAGATTCCCAATCTACTACCGAGCAACGTCACCCATCCGTGCCGAATTCGGATCCCTAAAGTAACTCAAAATTTGAATTTAGATCCGGACCGTCCGATCTATTTCACACGACTATTAAAGTGTCCCCGTGCATTCCATCTCGAACCGGATTGGCCTTGATTCTGATCTGACGGTGCGTATTTAAAAACAAAATTTGAGGTACTTTAGGGAGCACCTGCGTTTCCCAGTTCCGCGAAAAAATAAAAAATAAATAAATAAAAGAAAAGATTAGAGCGCGAGTGGTGGAGAGGTCTATCTGGCCATGGCGACTACTACCCTCTTCAACGCAACCTCTCATCCTCTTTCCCCACCCGTCCGACCCCTTTCCTCTTCCCTTCGCCTCCAGTTTGCGCTCTCATCCCCACCTTCTCAGGTAAAGCTAGCACGCTGCAGAGTGGGACCCATCGGTCAGTGGCGCTTGACCGGAAGGGCAAGGCTGCCTTTGAGTTGCCGCGCGGTCAAGACCATCGGGCAGAGCGAATTTGGTGCAGAGGTGTTGCAGTCGGAGCTACCAGTTCTCGTCGATTTTGTGGCTGATTGGTGTGGGCCCTGCCGCCTGATTGCTCCTGCTGTGGATTGGGCTTCTCAGGTCCGGTTCCTTTCATCCCCTGTTTTTTCTTATCCAATGCTTGTTTGATTGATAATTTGGGTTAATATTTTAACAGAATAGTTTTGGCTTCATGCAGCGCATGAACCTTATAAAGTGCTGTTTTGATTCTGAAGTTCGTGCGCTGCATGAAGTCAAAACTACTCTGTTAAAATTATTACCCGATAATTTCTTGTTTGATATGGAATTCTCTTCAATGCTAAATTTTGCCAATGGAATTATTGCATTGTTTTTGAAGAATTATGATATGGGTAGTGGATTTTTTAATAGAATAGTATCAATTTCCCATCTTGGCAATAGTTTCCTACCAAGTCAAATAAAATGTCAAAATTGCAAAATAAGTTTGTAGACCTGCCCTGTGAATCTGTGATATAGAAATACCTTGGCTTTAAATTATATGCAATTTCATTTTATCATTTTAAAAATGCACTGGAAGTCCCCAATTAGAGTTTTAAATCACGTAATGATAGGAAAATTTGTACCACATTTGATTCTACAAGAGTCAAACTTCCATTCATGCATATTTCGAGAAAGATTATTTCCTCATTTTGTTGTTTTGAATATGCATTTACTGTACAAGTTATCCTATTACTTACTGCTTGGTAGTTGGTACATTAACAATGGTAAAACAAATGTTACCTTGGTAATTAGAGCAAGCCCTGTATTCTCGAAAACTTTTAGTAGAAACAGGAGATATATACTAAGGGACGGAGCCTGACTTTCAAGCTATGGAAACACACATTGGGGATCAATCATATAAAATTTTATGTTGAGTATGGGGGTCAATTTTGCAGTAACCATGCATTTTGCTCTAAACTATATAGAAAATCACGTATTGTGCATTTTATTAGCAACAAGTTGAATCCAATTTCTTTGTAACAATACCTATTAAGAGTTTGTATTATGCATTTAATTCATTTTGCAGCTAAACAATGCATATTGTTGCTCATGTATGTTGATTTTATCTGGTATTAGTTAAGAAACCAATGTTTTTGTTCAATATAGTACACCTGGCTGAAAGCACTGGTTTTATGTGAAACTGTTGAAATTACCACTAACAGAGAGAACAAAAAATTGTTTCATTACCAGGAATTCGAGGGAAGAATAAAGGTAGTAAAAATAGACCATGATGCAAATCCGCAATTGATCGAAGAATACAAGGTTTATGGTCTCCCGACTCTGATGCTGTTCAAAAATGGAGAGGAAGTACCAGATAGCAGGAGAGAAGGAGCCATTACTAAAGCAAAGTTGAAGGAATACTTGGAATCTTTGTTAGAGTCTCCAAGTGTAGCCTAATCAGTATGAACACTCACGTGCAATTCAAAATTCATTCGGTTCCAATTGTTAAATTTTTGTTTATTATAACCATTTGGTGTTTTGGCTTCTTACTTCAATGTGTATTGATAGAAATACGCGGCGCTACTGTATAAACAGTATTTCAGAGATGTGCTTCAAAATATTATTAACTGTCCACGGAATCTCAGTCATATAAATTTTTTGTAAAAAAAAAAATACTGTTCTGTTGAGAAATACTGACAAAAGTTTTGAATTTTAAATAAATTCTTAGGGCAATACATGTCTATACTGACAAAAGATTTTTCACCTTTCTTTCTTTCTCTCTTTTTTCTTTCTTCTTTCTTCCTTTCTAACTTAGAAAGAACATGAGTTGTATATAATTAGCTGTAACTAAACTCTTACCTTTTTTCTTAATACAAATTGTTAGTTGTATTTTTACTTCAACAGATAAAATGTTCAAATTTGTTTTAATGTTTCTGGTAGTAGGATTTGAAGTAGACACGCATACATATCTACTATTTTTTTAGCAAGAGATGATAAACTATAAATTAATACATCGTTAAAATTATTGGATAGTTGTATCCATCTTTAAAATTGGAGCTTTAAAAGATGTAAATATTAAAAAAAATCTTAATTCAAAACCAACTTTGTTTCTTTTGGTAATGACTCGATCAGAAATACAAATAAATGCGTATTATGTCTATATTGTAAAATGGGCGTCAATAAAAAACTTTCTTATAATACTTTATTACCATAAATCAATGGTATTTGTTTATGTCAGAAAAAATATCATATATTTTAATTGTCCATATGTTCTACAGGATTGGTAAGCTTAACTTTGAAACCTATCAGAATTAGAATGACTTCAAATGACATGTGGCCCAATTACATGTCAAATTTATAAATTTATAAATTAATTTAGTATAAATTCAAGTGGTAAAAAAAAGATTTATAAGTTAATTTTAATACATTTATTTTTCATTTTTTTTTGACAACTTGACTTCATACTAAATTAATTTGAAAATTTATAAATTGGACATGTAAACGCATCACTTGTGAAGTAGATCGATTTCAGTGATTTGGATTCATCATTTGAAATTAATCTGATATGTTTAAGAGTTAAGTTCACGAAAGAGCTTGGTGAGCTTAAGAACACCCTAGTTTTACAAAAAAAAAAAAAAATATATATATATATATATATATATATCCATATAATTAGTCAAGTGAAGAATATATTTTTTTACAAATATAGGAATAGTATTTTACATAAAACATGATTTAATAAGTTAAAAGCAAATGTTATTTAAAAACTAAAAGACGAGAGTACCTTTTGTTTTGGTAAACATATAAATAAATTTAATATTTATTCTGCATCTGTATATTATAGAAAGAAACTATAGCAAGTATGATTTGTCATGAAATCTAATTGACCAAAACAACAGTACCTACCATTAGCAACAGAAGAAGAAAAATCATCTTCTGCAAAAATATATTTCTTTCCAAAATTACATTAGTTCAATACGGGAAAGAGAGGGACACATTAGAAAAGAAAAATATTCTAGAAGAATATCAAGATCAAATTTTATAAAATTTGAATCTCCATTTTTCTCTCTCTAAAAAAAAATGAGATTTTAATATATTTATTATGGACTTGTTTTACTCTAAAAGTTTGGACGACTATTCTGAAAAAAATTATCACAATCCATATTCCTAGAAAGAAATTATGAAAAATATGGAAATTAAAATAATATTTTACAAAAAAAATTATGTGTTACATTGCAGATGCCTACTGTTAGTGTTCATGGTTTATGTTAGTTTCGTGCATTTCTCAAATTAATTAGTGCAGAGTGAGTTAATATTAACTTATTAAGGTTTTGAATTTGAAAAAAAAAAATTGTTTACTTTTTTCCATGTGATATTGATATCCAACTATTTCCCATTTTTCTCTCACGCATATGGAAATTAAATTCGCACTGGGAACGAAAAGACAGGTAAATATTTTAACAGAGCGGTTTTGGTTTCATGCAGCACACGAAGCATATGCAGTGTTGCTTTGATTATATAATCTGTGCGCTGCATAAAGCGAAAACTACTCTGTTAAAAGAAGATGCATATATGGAAATTTTCAGATTACGCCCTCTGGCGATTCTTTCTGATTAAAGAAGATCCCAAGCTTCTTTATAATCTTTCCTAAATTAGTTAGTCCAAAGGTTATATTGCCCAAATGTGTATAAAGGCGTAGCTTTGTACATTGCAATTGATGAACTAGTGATCAATAAAACACATAAATTATTTTGCTTAGTGTGACCAATCAAATTAGGCCATGGCTAAGAAAAGCACTAGCATTGCAATCGGAATCGACCTCGGCACAACATACTCCTGAGTTGGGGTCTGGCGGAATAACAGAGTGGAGATCATTGCCAATGATCAGGGAAACCGTACGACGCCTTCTTACGTGGCCTTCAAAGAAACCCAGAGACTCGTCGGGGATGCGGCTAAGATTGAGGCCACTAGGAACCCTACAAATACCGTCTTTGGTGCGTCTCGCTCTTCTAGTACTTTTTTTTTTCTTGTTTGTTAATTAACTAGTGTCCCAGTTGTTTTTTTTTTTTTTTTTTTGTAGTACTGCTTGAATCGAGCACAGAGTTTTCGTATTCATTTTTCGCATAAATTGCCATATTCTTCAATTTCTCACCAAATGTTAGTTAGAAGTGAACCTTTTAACCAACTCTTTTAAAACTCTTTGATATGTTCTGTTTTTCAAAACCCTGCTGGCTTAGTTTGACATTGAACCATGCATTGTAGTTGACCAAAAAGGAAGACTATTATAACATAAAAACACAGATGCGAGTAAGAATACAATATTATGTTGAGTGAGGTTATGGTAATATGCATATTACAC
The DNA here is from genome assembly GCA_028015225.1 of Carex myosuroides. Taxonomy (NCBI): domain Eukaryota; kingdom Viridiplantae; phylum Streptophyta; class Magnoliopsida; order Poales; family Cyperaceae; genus Carex; species Carex myosuroides. Next base: position 4,381,348 of record CM051471.1, read on the forward strand.
GGCTACCCGTGCTACGGACTCATATTTTTGTTCTTAAAGTCCAAATAGTCGATCAGAACCATTCAACATCATCTTCATATGAAAGTGTACTTGCATATCAAATTTTAAATTTATTATAATTTTTTCACTATTATTTGAGATAGGTAGAAAATCACTTGATTGAAAATTTTGGAACATCTAAAATAAGTGATTTTCTACCTATTTATAGGTGTAGCAAAATAATTCTAAAAAATGTAAAATTTGAGCAGGTACATTATCTTATGGTAATCATCTTTAACGGTTTAGATCAAGTGTTCGATCTTTCAAAATAAAGATATTGATCCTGTAGTACAGGTTGATTGAGTAAGGCTACGGTGCTTTGCAAAGTAAATAGCCTTCTTTACTTCGGCCACTTTTTCAATTTGCAAAACTCAAACAACCGATCCGAACCGTTCAACATGTTCTAAATATTGAAATCTGCTTGGAGACCAAATTTTACATTTTTTGGAATTTTTTTACTATTTATTAAGCCACTTTGAAAATCGCTGATCCAACGGTGAACAGTAAAAAACTGTAAAATTTTCTGGACCACCGGATCAGACTTTTTCAAAGTGGCTTAATAAATAGTAAAAAAATTCCAAAAAATGTAAAATTTGGTCTCCAAGCACATTTCAATATTTAGAACATGTTGAACGGTTCGGATCGGTTGTTTGAGTTTTGCAAATTGAAAAAGTGGCCCGAAGTAAAGAGGGTTGTTTACTTTGCGAAGCACCGTAGCCGTACTCCAGGTTGATTATGCATATTAATTACCATATATAGCCTCACTCTATTCTGTTTGTTGTAAAAAATGTGTGATTGGATGTGGCCAATCCGTGTGGTTGTTGCTATTAGAATAATTGGACAATGTTATTTTGGTTCTTTTTTCCTAAGATGTTGGATTAACATTTAAATAGTCACATGATTTTATCTGAGCAATTTCTTGGTGAGTATAGTATTCATCAATTATTTATGATATGATTTACTTGCAGAATCTGACACACCAAAAAAGGAGTCTTTTTTATTTGGGGCATAAAAGCTAGCATATTGATTGGCTTGTTTTCCTTTTCTTAATTTTAGCTACCAAGCGGATGATTGGCAGACGCTTTTCTGATCCATGCGTCCAAAGTGATAAGAAGCTCTGGCCTTTCAAGGTAATTGAGGGCAATGGCGATCAGCCCAACATCATTGTCGATTATCAAGGTAAGGAGATGCAATTTGCTGCCGAAGAGATATCTGCAATGATTCTTACAAAGATGAAAGAAGTGGCGGAGGCATTCCTCGGTTGCACTGTAAAAGATGCCGTAGTCACTGTCCCTGCATACTTCAATGATGCCCAGCGTCAGGCAACCAAAGATGCCGGTCTTATTGCTGGCCTAAATGTTATGCGTATTATGGATGAGCCGACTGCAGCTGCTGTGGCTTACGGCTTTCATACAAATGAAGTTAACTCTCCTGTGAAGAAGAATGTGCTTATATTTGACCTTGGTGGTGGCACTTTTGATGTCTCATTGCTTAGTATTAGCAATGGTGTAATTGAGGTGAAGGCCACTGCTGGTGACACCCACCTCGGTGGGGAGGACTTTGACAACCACATGCTCAATCATTTTGTCGAAGAGTTTAGAAAGAAGCAGAGGAAGGACATTAGCAGCAACCCGAAGGCTTTGAGGCGCCTTAAGACTGCATGTGAACAGGCGAAGAGAATCCTCTCCACCACCACTCAAACTGCTGTCAACCTTGATTGTCTCTATGAGGGGATTGATTTCTATTCGACAATAACTCGTGCACGGTTTGAAGAGCTCAACGTGGACCTTTTCAAGAAATGTATTGAGACTGTGACAAGGTGTCATGAGGATGCTGACATGGACAAGGACAACATTGATGTTGTGGTTCTCGTTGGTGGTTCTACCCGGATTCCGAAAGTCCAACAACTGTTGAAGAATTATTTTAATGGTAAGCAGCTATGTAATAGCATCCATCCAGATGAAGCTGTCGCATATGGTGCTGCCATACATGCTGCAAATTTAAGTGGGCAAGGTACTGAGGAGATCAGAAATTTGGTGCTCATTGATGTTACCCCACTTTCGCTAGGAATTAATATCTTAGGTGATATCACATCCATCATCATTCCAAAGAACACGCCAGTACCAACACAGATGTCACAAGTGTACTGGACGACCACTGATTTCCAATCTGCATTCCACATCGAAGTTTATGAGGGAGAGTGTGTGCGGTGTGAAGATAACAATTTACTTGGGCATTTTAGACTACCTGGGATCCATCCTGCACTAAGAGGTGAAACCAAGATGATTGTATCTTGTAAAATTGACAGCGACGGCATATTGCATGTATCTGCTGAGGAGCCAGTCAGCGGTACAAAGAAACAAATCACCTTGATCAATAGAGAGGGCTGGCTCAGCAAGAAGGAGACAGATAGGATGGTGAAGGAAGCAGCAAAATATAGGTTGGAGGATGAACAATTTAAAAAGAAGGTTTTAGCCAAGAACTCGCTGGAAGATTATACATACCTCTTGAGGAAGTTGGTGAAGGATGATCAGGTCGTTTCAAAGGTGCCAGGTGGATATGTTAAGTACATTGATGAAGCTGTCGACAAGATGATAGAATGGCTCAAGGATGATGTGCCGAAGGATGCATCCGTGTATGTCACCAAGAAGAAAGAGCTTGAAAAGATTAGTTCCACCCTCTCAAAAATGAGCTTAAAGGATGCATCTGAGATGATGACTATGATATGTCATATGTGATATTAATTAGTGGGAAAACTATCATTTGTGTGATTTCTTTTTCTTTGTCCTGTTTCTTTTGGTTGAGTTTAGAGTAGAGAAGGATTGTGGTTCTCATCTTTTAGAGTCATTCTAGCACCTCAACATTAGTAAGCTATTTCCTTTGCACAATATTTGTTTATCAAGTGCTTGCTTCTTAATTTATACAACTAGGGAGTAAATCTCGTGAATGATTGTTTAGTTTGCAAATTCCTCTTTTCTTTTTCTGAATCTAAATGTTCTTTTTCTCTTTCTTTAATTTCGAAGGCGATAAGACTACTATAAATATAAATATATTAAAACTAATGAAAATTTTACAAAACAAAGAGGTTAAATTCAGGGAAATAGTTATAGAGAAAATAGAAATGGAGAGCAATCAGATAAAAGTAAAACAAGTAATCTGATTTTATGTGAAATTTTAAATGCAATATATTCTTTCTGTCTCAGAAATTTGATGTAGGTATTTGCAGAGGAAAAGAAAAAAAGATACGAATATTTTGTTTTGACGTCACAATTTATGGTGTTATATACTTATATTGGGATAATTGGATTAGATATATTAAAAGTAGAAATATTTGAGTATTGTATATCTACAATATTGCAAGATCTTTTCTTTCCGTTTGACAACTCAGATTCTCAAGCTTTGTGGGCACAGGTAGTTAGGGCTAAATATTTGCCTAGAAGCCAGGTATGGCACAGCAAGAGGGATTACAATTACAAATACTCAGTTTTTTGGTGGGGTATTATGGGCATGAGGGAAAATTTGAAACAGTGTGTGATGTGGATATTGGGCAATGGGGAATTGTGTACGGTGTTTGCACAGCCATGGTTCCAAGGTGCTACTCAATTCTACCCACAAAATAGTGATGACAGAAGCATGAAGGTTATCAACTTGGTAGACCAGGAATCAGGTACTTGGGATGGATCATGGATTCAAGACTGGTACGGAGGAATTGGGTTCATCATGCTTGAAAGGGGGAACCTTGTCGGGTACAGGTCCGCTGGGAAACGGGTTTGCTGCCCAATTCAAGCCGAGGCGGAGGTCCTGAGGGAAGCAGTAAACTTTTCAATTCATTTAGGGGGTAATCACTGTACCTTTCACTTTGATAGCCTCCAACTGGTACAAGCATGTTCCTCACAAGGGCCCCCTGTTAATTCCGACTAGAGAGCCTTTTCGGAGATATATTACATATGGCAAACCTTCAAGCAAAAACCTTCTTTTCAGTGTGTGCACATACAACATCACCAAAACGATATGGCTGACTATCTCGCAAAGCAAGGAAGAAGGCAGGGATGGCATCACTCAGGTTTTACTTACCCAATGTTCAGTTTGGAACAATCTATGTAATTTCTGGGTTTCTGGGGCTATATTTGCAGTTTTTCCGGTTTGAATTGTAACCCAGTAATTTATGGGTTTCTGGGATTATATCTACAATTTTTCTGGTTTGAATTGTAACCCTGTAACGACTAGTTCTTGAATGAAAACCTAAGGGCATTTTTCTGATAAAAAAAAGGAGAAAAAAACCGTCTGAGTATCTGACTGATTTGCTTGGGGCAAAAAGATGAATGATATACAACTTTTAAATAATAACAATAATATTTTGTTGATTTTTTAGTAATAATTTAAATTTATATTGAAACTATTTTTTCAAGATTTAAAAATTGAAGGATTTTCGTAATATTACTCACCATTAATTAATTGATGCTTTATCTGCTCAAGCTATTATTTTCTTCTTCTTTTTCTATTTTTTTGCGTGTGTTGGATGGAATTTGAAAAAAACAATGGAAGTAAGTCTGATTGTAACTCCAGCTACAAGTGAATATTAATGTTTTGAATAGGGGGGGCACTATTTAATACCTTCCTTTATTGCTTAGAATTAAATAACTTTTGTATATTACTGGAAACGAAATTCTTAACTGCTTTATATAAAGAAACTTTTTCTTGTTTATTTTTATGGAGTTATAATTTAGAAATGTAATCTCGGCATTCATTTGAATCAAGCAACTTATATTGTTGCTTCTCAATTCATACATACTTTTATACTCAGCTTTATGAAATAAGAAATATCGATAATAAAGAAATGAATGGATAACCCTAATCTCGATATCATAACAATATATAAATCATAAACATGTTAGCATGAGGCTTTATATTATGAGCACTAAAAGGGGATCAAATTAAATGAAATAAGTACTTTTTAAATTTTTATTTTGTTCACACATTATGCATACTATACATGACAGATTTGCATTATTAAAAGCTAATTGAAATTGGGAAAATCGTAACAAAAAATGAACAAAAATAAAATACAGACCAAAATAAAAAATAATTAAATCTACAAAATAAATACAACAAACCCATGTGAACCATTGAAATTTAATCGAATTTAACAATTAAATTAGCAAGAAAAAATATTATAGGCATCTAAAATTGGCACGTAAAGAAAAACTGATATAGAAAAAAAAAATCACCGAAGGATCTTTTTTTTTTTTCACTTTTCATTAAAAGATAATAAGGAAATCAAAATTTTTGTTGAGGCTTGCTATGAAAGCTGGATACATTTTCCTAGGTTTCAAGTTTCAAATTCTTTGTGTACTATTTTTGTGTTCTGAAAACAATTAATGATACAAATGTATCAAGGGTAGAACTAGGGTGCTCTTGAGTCCACCAAGTTCTTGGTGAACTCAAGTCTAAAACTCATTGGATCGGCGTCAAATGACGAATCCGAATTGTTGAAACCCGTCTATCTTACGAGCGATACGTCTACATGTAAAAATTTTAAATTTTGAAATTAATTTTGCATAGAGTCAAGTGGTCAAAAAACATCAAAAAATGAATGCATTTAAATTAATTTATTAACCTTCTAATTTTGACGGCTTGACTTTATCCTAAATTAATTCGAAAGTATAAAACTTTTACATGTATACGCATCACTAAGTTCGGAAGATCAATTACAGAAGTGCAATGACAGGCTCTTAATTAATGATCACATTTAGAAGTTGGAGAACATTAATTACCAAAATTTATAGAAGTAAAAAAGGCACTTCGATTCTTGCAAAATTATAATTATGTGAGATTACAGAAGCTATAAAAAAATAAATATTACTTAATTAGATAATAAAAGATAAACCAAGCTGTCAAAAGAGGATACATGAAACAAAATAGAAGGCTTCACAAATGTCTAAACAAATTTAATCTATATATATGGAATAACCATAACGCATATATTTCAAAGAAAAACAAATAGCGAGAAATAAATACATAAATTAATACATCAAATCAAAATAAGTAATTGAAAAAGGGGAACTATTAAGGAGATTCAAAGTCAAGGCATACCTCAGTGTAAATGAGTGGATTTAGTTTCTTAATTTTTTTTTAGCAAAAACAATAAGCTAGCTCTCTCAAATATTGAGGATGCATGTAAGCAGCAGAATAGGAATTAATCATGAGAATAATAATAATAATAATAATAATAATAATAATAATAATAATAATAATAAAAGAAGCAATAGAGAAAGAAACACATCTTAAAATTTATTAGAAATTCTAATGGTTGGGGCATTTAAAAAAAAAAACTGAGGGCATTTCTGGATTTTCTTTTAATGGAGGATATTAATAAAAATTTCGGTGCCAAGGATTCTTGGGGACACATATCAAAGAAGTGGAAATTTTCTGATTACACCGACCTCTCTCTTCCAATCAGACTCAAGTAACCCCAATCGGAACAGAAGCAAAAAAAAAGAAGTGCGCTCTGCCGTAAGCAGTGCTCGACTCCTCAAACTGAGGTAGAAACTTCACCATTTTTTAATTATATTAACCTTACAAATCTTTTGTTTGTGATTTTGATTGTTACAATGCCATGCCATCTGTCGGCTGTGAGCCAAATCACATGGTATACGATTGCCAACTTTGATGGCTTTTGCAAGGCCGATAAACTAGAGCACACCAGGTGTTTGTGAAAATGACTTCTTAAGGATACTTACTTAATCTGTACTATTTTCTCATTTTAGTTCAAACGGATATATTTCCGAAGAGTAAGGTTAAAATGCCCCATTAGTTTTGTGGTCCATCATGTCCCAACATCATTATCTCTATTTTCAAAGTCTAAATAATCGTTCTGAACTGTTCAACATGATCTTCATATTAAAATGTGCTTGGATAACAAATTTTACAATTTGTAGAATTTTTTTTACTAATTGTTTAGAGAGATACAAAATCACTATTTTTGAATGGTTCAGAATCTTCTAAAAATAGTGATTTTGTAGCTATCTTGAAAAATAGCAAAAAAAGTTCAAAAAATATAAAATTTTGTATCCAAACACATTTTAATATGAAGATCATATTGAGCGGTTCGGATCAATTGTTTAAACTTTGAAAATAGAGATAACGATGTTGGGGTATCATGGGGCACAAAACCAATGGAGCATTTTAACCCTACTCATTTCCGAAATGTGTTTAAATAGCATAGCTTTGTACATTGTAATTTATGAACTAACGATCAATAAAACACATAAATTCTTTTGCTTGGTGTGACCATCCAAATTAGGCCATGGCTGGGAGAAGCAGGAGTATCGCGATCGGAATCGACCTCGGCACGACATATTCCTGTGTTGGGGTCTGGAGGAATGACCGGGTGGAGATCATTGCCAATGACCAGGGAAGCCGCACTACGCCTTCTTACGTGGCCTTCAAAGAAACCGAGAGACTCGTCGGTGATGCGGCTAAGAATGAGGCCACTAGGAACCCTACCAATACTGTCTTTGGTGCATCTCGCACTTCTAATACTTTTAATTTTACATTATTTGTTAATAATCCATTGTCCCAGTTGTTGCTTTATTTGTAGTACTGCCATATTCTTTAATTTCTCACTAGAATGTTGCATATTTGGAGTCATCTATCAGTACACAAAAGTAAATTAAGCACCAAATGTCTCCTACTTTCACCAAATTTATTCTAATAGGTATCGTCACCTTTCATTTTTCAATTGACGCACTGGACAATAAATGTGTCATTTTCTTGTAAAATTGGATGCATGTTTTGTAAACCAACATGTCATGAAGCTTTCCATTCATTGGGTACAAAGGGCAAAAATTTCAGTTTCAGGACAACAAAACCTAGTACTCTATCAATTTGCTCATAATTCATTTATTAATTTGTTTCATTTGGTGCTCCTGCTTGATGCTTGTTTAGATGAAATCAAAGTTCATATTTTGACTCAATTGAGTCTTAGTTCATTGACTCAGTTGAGTCTTAGTTCATTGAAGTTTACCAAGTAACTAATTAACTCTTTGCTATGTTCTGCTGTTCAAAACAGTGCAGCCTTAACTTGATTACTGTACTCAACTGTAAAGTGTCTAGAACTTGTATGCTTTTCTGACATTAATCCATGCATCCTAGTCGACCGAAAATTAAGACTATTATAACATAAATATATAGAATTGACTTACAGAATCTGACATATTAGAAAAATAGTCATTTATTTGGGGCATAAAATTAGCATAATATTGATTTGCTTGTTTTCATTTTCTTTTAGATGCCAAGCGGTTGATAGGCAGACGCTTTTCTGATCCATGCGTCCAAAGTGACAAGAATCTCTGGCCTTTCAAGGTAATTGAGGGCAATGGCGATCGGCCCAACATCATTGTCGAATATCAAGGTGCGGAGAAGCAATTTGCTGCTGAGGAGATATCTGCAATGATTCTTACAAAGATGAAAGAAGTGGCGGAGGCATTCCTCGGTTGCACTGTAGAAGATGCCGTTGTCACTGTCCCTGCATACTTCAATGATGCCCAGCGTCAGGCAACCAAAGATGCTGGTCTTATTGCTGGCCTAAATGTTATGCGTATAATGGATGAGCCGACTGCAGCTGCTGTGGCTTACGGCTTTGATACAAATGAAGTTAACTCTCCTGTGAAGAAGAATGTGCTTATCTTTGACCTTGGTGGTGGCACTTTTGATGTCTCCTTGCTTAGTATTAGCAACGGTGTAATTGAGGTGAAGGCCACTGCTGGTGACACCCACCTCGGTGGGGAGGACTTTGACAACCGTATGGTGAATTATTTTGTTGAAGAGTTTAGAAGGAAGCATAGGAAGGACATCAGCAGCAATCCGAAGGCTTTGACGCGCCTTAAGACTGCATGTGAGCAGGCGAAGAGAATCCTCACCACCACCACACAAACTGCTGTCAACATTGATTGTCTCTATGAGGGTATTGATTTTTATTCCACAATAACTCGTGCACGGTTTGAAGAGCTTAATGCAGACCTTTTCGAGAAATGTATTGAGACTGTGGCAAGGTGTCATGAGGATGCTGGCATAGACAAGGACAATATTAATGGGGTGGTTCTCGTTGGCGGTTCTACCCGGATTCCGAAAGTCCAACAACTCTTGAAGAATTATTTTAGTGGTAAGGAGCTATGTAATAGCATCCATCCAGATGAAGCCGTCGCATATGGTGCTGCTGTACATGCTGCAAATTTAAGTGGGCAAGGTACTGAGGAGATCAGAAATTTGGTGCTCATTGATGTTACCCCACTTTCGCTTGGCATTAATACATTACGTGATACTACATCTGTCATCATTCCAAAGAACACGCCAGTACCAACACAGAAGTCAAGATTGTACATCACGACCTGTGATTTCCAATCTGGATTCAGCATCAAAGTTTACGAGGGAGAGCGTGTGCGGTGTGAAGATAACAATTTACTTGGACAATTTTCACTATCTGGGATCCATCCTGCACCAAGAGGTGAAACCAAGATTGATGTATCTTTTAAAATTGACAGCGACGGCATATTGCATGTATCTGCTGAGGAGCCAATCAGCGGTAGAAAGAAAGAAATCACCTTGATCAACAGAGAGGGCAGGCTCAGCAAGGAAGAGATAGACAGGATGGTCCGCGAAGCAGAAAGGTATAGAATCGAGGATGAACAATTCAAAAAGAAGGTTTTAGCCAAGAACTTGCTGGAAGGCTATGCATTCGGCTTGAGAAAGTTGATGAAGGAGGATCAGGTCGTTTCAAAGGTACCAGGTGGATATGTCAAGTACGTTGATGAAGCTGTTGACAAGATGATAGAATGGCTCGAGCACGATGTGTTGAAGGATGCATCCGAGTATGACACCAAGAAGAAAGAGCTTGAAGAGATGAGCTCCACCCTCTCTAGAATGAGCTTATAATATGTTTATAGAAGGATTGTGAGACTGAATATCTATTATTTTGATGATGACTAGGATATGTGATATTAATTAGTGAATTATCTGTTTGATTTCTTTCTCTTTTGGTTGGGTTAAGAGTAGAGAAGGATTGTGGTTCTCTCTCTTTTGGAATTATTCTAGCACCTCAACATTAGTAAGCTATTTCCTTTTCATAATATTTGTTTATCAAGTGCTTGCTTCTTAATTTATAGAACTAAGGAGTAAATCTCGTGATGGTAGTTTAGTTTGCTAATCTACCTTTCTTTCTCTGAATCTATATGTTCTTTTCTTTAATTTAGAAGGCTATATATAAGACTATTATAAATATAAATATACTAAAACTAATGAAAATTTACAAAACAAAGGGGTTAAATTCAGGGAAGTAATAGAGAAAATTAAAACGGAGAGCAATCAGATACAGTAAAACATGTAATCTGATTTTCTCTGAAATTTTAAATGCAATATATTCTTTGTCTCAGAAATTTGACGTAGGTATTTGCTGAGGAAATAAAAAAAATAGTATACGAATATTTCTTTTGACATCACAATTTATGGTGTTATATTGGAATAATTGGATTAGATATATTAAAAGTAGAATACTGAGTATTGTATATCTACAATATTGCAAGATCTTTTATCTCCATTGGGCCTGTTTTGGGCCGTTGTTTTATCTTTGCCTGCGTAGCCATGTATTTGCTTGGGACAAAAAGAGCTGAATGATGTACAACTTTTTAAGTCAAAAGAGTCAAGGTTCTGACCTTCAATCTTTCTTAAGAAAAAGCGTCAAAATACCTGGTGTTATGATTTCAAATAAACAATATATCTTTTACTTAAATATCCGTTCGACAAACATTTCAAAATTTGAAATGTGACTCTAGTGCATGTTCTTGTACAGCTGGCCGTAGGGATGTAAATAAGTCGAGTTTGAGCGAGTTACCTCCAATTCGAACTCAGCTCATTAAATAAATGAGCGAGTCAACTCGAGTTGGGATGGTAATAACGAGTTGTAGAGCCAACTCGAACTCAGCTCGTTATCAACTCGAGTTGGCTCACAACTCGTTTAACCAGTTAAATCAATACAACACAAGTTATAAACGAGTTTGAGCTGAGTTTGAGCCGAGTTTAGGTTTGGTTTTGGTTATTCTGAGATTTTTTGTGTCCAATACTGTGTAACTTTATGTAACTCGAGTTATAAATGAGCGAGTTGGGGTCAGCTCAAACTCAGCTCATTTATTAAACGAGTTAGCCAACTCGAGTTGTAAATGAGCGAGTTAAAGCGAGCTGTAAATGAGCGAGTTACGAGTTTGAGCAATTTTGCCTAGCCCTAGCTGGCCGTACCACATTTCCTTTTCTTTTCTTTTACTTCTCTTTTCTTTTTTCAAAATTAGCCTGCAATTAGTTAAATTTCAAATCTCAGCAGAAACGCAGATCTAGTTTGCACAAACTTTAAAAGTGGAAAGCTGGACCGAAAAGTTTGACCAGAAAAATCGAATTCGGAGGATATACCGGTTCAGTTTGCTGAGGGACCGGTCAAAAAACCGTTTTTCCATTATGGAAAAACGACGAACTGTTTGGAGTAAGAGCTCTCAATAGAGATGGTACAGGTCGGTGGAGGTATTTTCACACTCATACTCCACTTAAAATTAGTCTTACTTATTGTTCGCGCAGAAGCGCAACGCAAGTTTCAGTACGCTTGAGGGCGTACCTTTTAAAACCGCGTTTACACTTCACGAGTAAGGGTTGCAAGTGCACAACCCCTATCGAGTAGTATAATCGGGTATCGATCCACAGGGACGGGCAATTACTTGGTTAGAATCTACCAAACTCAATTAAAAACTAGAAGTGAGAAAGATTTGGTTTGGTATTTAATTTCCTAAAAAGGTCAATTCAAACAATTCAAACAATTCAGAAATATGTAATAAAATGCTAGAAGAAATGTAAATTGTGTTTTGATTATGGATAAAAGGCGTTTCCAGGGTTTCAGACTTCATCTATGATCTGCCTCTAGTGGTACGGCCCGTACCAAGTCGGTACGGCTAGGCCGTACTTAACTTGGTAAGGCAAGGCCGTACCACTCTGGTAAGACCCGTACTGGCTTCCCAGAACAGAGCTTACCAGTTCGAGTTGATGCATTTCCTTGCTGGTACCTTGTGCTAAACTCTTTGGAAAGGTTCAATTGACCATACCTAAGGTTCCTAAGCCTCAACTGTCGTTTGTTGGATCAAGATCTAGGTTGGAATGCAATTGATTGCCTTTTAGGGATTTCTACACCTCAACTCTCGTGTGTTGGTACAGATCTACCCTAATTGGTTGATTGGAGACCTAAGGCACCCTCTAATCTGTCGATTAGAGGAGAATTCAACCTCTCGGCTTCAATTCGAACAAGTCTACCCTAAACAATTGATTTGGTTGAGAGATTGAGATGATCACATGACCTTGATAGGTTCGATCTAAACCTAGAGGTTCATCATACACAATCACAGCAATCAAAGCAAAAGATAGCAAAGAAATCACAATCAATCAATCAAAAGAGTTCATACAAGATACAAGTCAAAGAAAGTCAAAACAAATCAAGAATCCATCTCTAAACCCTAGAAACTAAAATAACTACTCACAGCACATGATCTGATCTAAAAATACAATAAAAGGGATAGAGATAGCCATGGATCGAAGGGATCGAGAGGAGGAAGCTAGATCCGTCGAGTTTCGCCTCTTTCCTCTTCCTTCCTTCTTGCTCCTAGCTCCTTAGCTCTCTTTCTCTCTCTTACTGTGCTCTCAAATAGATCTGGAATGGAATGAATGTCGAAATTGGAGAGTTCCCCGCTTTAAATAGCCTCTGCCAAAATTTGAATCTGTCAGGCCGCCTTTAGGTACGGCCCGTACCAAATTGGTACGGCCAGGCCATACCAGGCGTGATGAGCTGAAAAATGGCTAAGTCCGGTAAAACCCGTACCAAACTTGGTAAGGGCCGTACCAGATCATCCCAAATCGTCGTTTCTTCGTGTGTTTTGCTCCAAGCCTGCAGAAAACAAACAAACACTCAGCAGTACCAAATTCTAAAGATATATCGATGAAACGCACATGATTCTGGTGAATTAGGGCACGAATCTGGTACTAAAACAGGCCTAAAATAGACTAAATATGCGAGGTATCACTTATACTCTTTTTTTACCTATTAAATATGAGGAGGGTTCAAATGCCTCCATTTTTCATGCCTCCACCATGCCTCCACTTTTAAAAACTTTAATAACTCAAAATTTAAAACTTAAAAGTCAAAATAAAACCGTTGGATATGATCTACATCATTTTATCAATGTGCTCATAAAAAATTATCACATTTTGATTTTGTTTTTATGTGAATCAATAAGTTGAAAAATCAACGTCTAGAAATTATCCACATTAGTGCGTTTTTACAAGCTCTTGATGACAACCAAAACAAAATTGAAATGTCATAATTTTTTACACGTGCATAGATAAAATGATTTAGATCATATCCAACGGTTTTATTTTGATTTTTAAGTTTTAAATTTTGAGTTATTAAAGTTTTCAAAAATGGAGGCATGGTGGAGGCATGAAGAATAGAGGCATTTGAACCCTCCTCATTAAATATTAGTTTATCTATATTCTACTCTTATCCATTAAGATGACGGTAATAAAACAAATAAAAATAGTTAGCGAATGAAATGATAGCATATATAGCTTAATTTAAAAATATAATAAATAATATATATTAAATACATCATGTACCTAATATCACAAAATATATATTAAATATTGAACTAAACAATATATATTATGTTGTAATTTTTGAATTTTTTTAAATGTTTGGGTCAGATGGAGAATGGATTTAAATTTTTTGATCGATTCAGTTTAACCGGTTTTAAAATTTCTAAATCGAACCAAATTATTAAACCATTTTTAAAAAATGAACCAAACTGATTTATTTAACCAGAAAATCGAACCGTTTAAACCGAACTCTCTCGGTTCAGTTTAAAACTGATTAAACCGGACCTGATGAACTCCCATACAAGTATAATTCAATTCCCAAACTTGATTGAATATTCTCCTACTGCAGATGCCTAATGTTAGTGTTTTTCTCTAAGTCTTTTTTTTTTTAAAAGAACTGACAGTGGCTGTCAGGTGATTTTATTTCAACTAAATCAGTGATACATAATCAAGCGAGAAAAAACACACGCATACAACTAGCCCTGTGCTGGATCCTAGCACGGGCGATCCCTATTAGGTTCTAAATAAAATGGCACTCTTCTCATTACAGTATTTTTCCCACAACGTTGCTTCACGAACTATCCAGTCAGCTACCAGTCGTGTAGGTGTTGTTTTTCCCTCAAAGATTTTCATGTTGCGCTGTCTCCAAATGCTCCAACATCCTGAGGTAAAGATCGTCGGCCAGCTAGACCATGTTCTGCCCTGTCCACTCCAGTGTTGAAATGAATTCCAAAATGTGTGCTGAGCCGATTCCCCCTGGATTATAATCCTTCTACCCGTTATGATGGACAGTCGGTGCCAAATCTCTTTTGCAAAACTACACTCAAAGAAGAGATGAAGACTTGTTTCTAAGTCACATTGAGAGCATAGAGCGCAATTCCAGGTGCACGTGAAGTTACGCCGCTGCATGGTCTGTTTGGTCAGCAGCTTATCCCAAAGGAAAAGATATAAGAAAATCTTAACCGACTGGGGTATGCTGTACTTCCAAATTGCTGCAAATGGCCATCTTATTTTTCCTCCTCCCATGATTATCTTGTAAAAAGATCTCGCAGAGTAGTCTCCAGTGGATGACCATCTCCAGGTTAGAGAGTCCACTGCCTCAGTAAACGTCGGACGGGTGTGATTTTCATTCCAAAGGTCTGACGAAGAGGCTTGGCGCAAAGATATCGATCTCTGTACCTGCCTTGAGCCTGACCTTGCCAAAGGGCCTTCTCCCCAATCTTCATACCAGTAAGCAATAGCGGAACCATCCCCGACTTGCCATTGAACCGACCAAGTGAATAGGTTTCGACATGCGAGTAGCTGGTGTTAGTGTTATGATCTAGAAGCCAACCATTTATGGATGTATTCTATGTTTGTTCATGAAATGAAAGAATCATTTTGTTCCTTGAGTATTTAATTACATTATGGATTTTTCGAGTTGAGGACTTGAAATGTAGAACTCTATAATAATAATATAACGAATACTCTAAATGTCCCTAATCTTGGTAATTAAGAAGGAACACTATTTACCGGTACAAGATTAGTATGTGGATTAAATGATGATCATGTTCTACGGATCATATGGTAAGGAGCTACCAATTTAATCACATAAATACCTGATGGAGATCAGGGGATTGGACATGACCCAAGAATGAAACATAACATGGATTGTGTTAGTGTCATTAATGTTTCATTTGTGTCTTGAATTCTTTGGTATGAGATTGTTCGCGCAGAAGCGCAACGCAAGTTTCAGTACGCTTGAGGGCGTACCTTTTAAAACCGCGTTTACACTTCACGAGTAAGGGTTGCAAGTGCACAACCCCTATCGAGTAGTATAATCGGGTATCGATCCACAGGGACGGGCAATTACTTGGTTAGAATCTACCAAACTCAATTAAAAACTAGAAGTGAGAAAGATTTGGTTTGGTATTTAATTTCCTAAAAAGGTCAATTCAAACAATTCAAACAATTCAGAAAGATGTAATAAAATGCTAGAAGAAATGTAAATTGTGTTTTGATTATGGATAAAAGGCGTTTCCAGGGTTTCAGATTTCATCTGTGATCTGCCTCTAGTGGTACGGCCCGTACCAAGTCGGTACGGCTAGGCCGTACTCCACTTGGTAAGGCAAGGCCGCACCACTCTGGTAAGACCCGTACTGGTTTGCCAGAACAGAGCTTACCAGTTCGAGTTGATGCATTCCTTGCTGGTACCTTGTGCTAAACTCTTTAGAAAGGTTCAATTGACCATACCTAGGGTTCCTAAGTCTCAACTGTAGTTTGTTGGATCAAGATCTAGGTTGGAATGCAATTGATTGCCTTTTAGGGATTTTTACACCTCAACTCTCGTGTGTTGGTACAGATCTACCCTAATTGGTTGATTGGAGACCTAAGGCACCCTCTAATCTGTCGATTAGAGGAGAATTCAACCTCTCAGCTTCAATTCGAACAAGTCTACCCTAAACAATTGATTTGGTTGAGAGATTGAGATGATCACATGACCTTGATAGGTTCGATCTAAACCTAGAGGTTCATCATACACAATCACAGCAATCAAAGCAAAAGATAGCAAAGAAATCACAATCAATCAATCAAAAGAGTTCATACAAGATACAAGTCAAAGAAAGTCAAAACAAATCAAGAATCCATCTCTAAACCCTAGAAACTAAAATAACTACTCACAGCACATGATCTGATCTAAAAATACAATAAAAGGGATAGAGATAGCCATGGATCGAAGGGATCGAGAGGAGGAAGCTAGATCCGTCGAGTTTCGCCTCTTTCCTCTTCCTTCCTTCTTGCTCCTAGCTCCTTAGCTCTCTTTCTCTCTCTTATTGTGCTCTCAAATAGATCTGGAATGGAATGAATGTCGAAATTGGAGAGTTCCCCGCTTTAAATAGCCTCTGCCAAAATTTGAATCTGTCAGGCCGCCTTTAGGTACGGCCCGTACCAAATTGGTACGGCCAGGCCGTACCAGGCGTGATGAGCTGAAAAATGGCTAAGTCCGGTAAGACCCGTACCAAACTTGGTAAGGGCCGTACCAGATCATCCCAAATCGTCGTTTCTTCGTGTATTTTGCTCCAAGCCTGCAGAAAACAAACAAACACTCAGCAGTACCAAATTCTAAAGATATATCGATGAAACGCACATGATTCTGGTGAATTAGGGCACGAATCTGGTACTAAAACATGCCTAAAATAGACTAAATATGCGAGGTATCAGAGATGATTATTTTTCCTACATGAGATACATGTATCTGTAGGTGTTATCCAACGTTGACCGTAACTGGCAGCTATACAGACAATATCTCAATATGTGTGTCTTGTGCGGAGGAAAAGATATTTATCAAGAATACCAGTGTCCCTCATATTTCATATGTGAGTGATGATATCTTCGGGCCCCTTGATGGAGTAATAAAGTATGCATGCAATTATGATCAATGAGTTTGATCATTATTTACTGAATTACTTGGAATCAAGAAAAGAATAAATTTGCAAGGATGACACTCTCCTGCCTTGGATTTATTCTCGATATCATGTGGCACGTGAATTGACACAAGCAATTAAATATTGCTTTAGGATCGTGATGTTGATTGGTTCATATCATCTTTATCTGTTGAGTAATTATAATGCATATTGCTAGGTGCCGCTTATAATTTATAGAATTAAAAGAAGTTTTGATTCTATTGTCAACACGATATAGATCCTACGAGGTCACACCCAAGAGAGAAAAACGAAACAAATAAAAGTGTCATGGAGATGACTAACTTGATCTTAGAATAAATTTATTACATGTTGGACATGGTATACAAATTTATTTCTCAACAAAATTGAGCAAATACAATTAATCGTAACAATTGTCGGGTGGGCCAAAAGTTGGCATAAATGGCAAAAACGAAAATGTCATAAATAGAAATTGGCCCAAGCCCAATTTAACATTAAATGGAGAAGTCCATTTGATGAAATGGTTTGGAATAAAGTGGGATAAAAGTGCATCTAATGGAGAGCTCCATTGGATGGCAAAAGTAAAAGTTACTTTTGTCATGTTTAAATCTAGCCATCCATTGTGGTTGAGATGATTAAAATATACCCTAACTTCACACTATAAATACCCCACCTTTTTCCAAACCCTAGCCACCTTTTTTCTAATCTCTCTCTTCTTCCTTCTTTTGTAAGAAAAATGGAAAAACGTTTTTGTAAGAAGAGGTGAAAAAGAGAAGAGTTTTTGCAATTTTGTCTCCACCATTTTTGCTCATGTGTTGAGCACAACTTCTACACTAAAATTAATAGTTGATTGAAGAGGTAGAAGCTAAGGTTAAGTTAGATTCTTGGTTGATTACCTCTAGCAAGGGAAAAACAAGAGTTTCGTTTAATCTCGGGTGGATACTCGTAGAGGCTTCGTGCGTTCGAAGCGGGTGCCATTTCGAGGCCGACTTGGAGAAGTGAAGGCTCGACAAGGAGGCAACAACCCTACATCTCAAGTCCCTACTTCTTGGTTTAGAGACCAAGATTTGAGGTATAAAGATTAAACAAGTTAAAATGTTAAATACGGTTCATCGTTAGTCAAATAAGTAGATCTATGTTGGTTTCTTTGAGTTAAATTTTTGAAATTTGCTCTTGCATGAAACTAATATTTTCTTCAGCTGGGACCAGAAAAAGGAACCGTTGTTAGTCCAGATTAATGGCCCTGTATCATTGTTTCCCATCCTGCGAAGCTTGAGAATCGTCGATGTCCAAATAGAGGATTGGTCCTTGTAAGCCTTCCACCACCATCTCAGGATTAGTGCCATATTCTGGACATGTAAATTAGAGAGACCCATACCTCCCCATTTTCTTGGAGTGCATACTAGCTGCCAGTTACATAGTGAGATCCCTCTACTTTTCCTTCTAGCACCGGCCCACAGAAAACAGCGTCTCAACCTGTCAATTCGATCGGTTACCCACTGGGGAAGCTGGAAACAGAGCATGTGGTAAATGGAAATTGTTGAGAGAACCGATTGAACCAGCTGAAATCTGCCACCTCGAGAGATCAATTTAGCTTGCCATCCATCAAGTCTTCTTTCTATTTTTTGAACAAGAGGCAAGTAAAGGTCTCTTGATGGTCTTTTTAAGGTTAGTGGCATGCCTAAATACATAATTGGGAAGGAAGTTCTGGAGAACCCCATGACTGCTTGTATCCACTGTAAATCCGAATTAATAACATTTAGAGGGATAAAAGTGCTTTTAAGGTAGTTGACTTCTAGGTCCGAGATTGAAGCAAAGCACCTTAGGATCAGTTTGAAGGTGATTAATGTTGAGATGTCTGCATGTGCAAGGATTGCCGTATCATCGGCATATTGAAGTGCAATGATAGAGTCCCGGAGTTTGTTGGATAAAGGTTTACAGAGGGTGGTATTCGCAGCCAGCACCATTCTTTGGAAGACATCGACAGCAATGTCGAACAACATGGGGGAAAGGGGGTCTCCTTGACGGAGGCCCCGCTTATGAAGGAACGAGTCAGCGCTGTCTCCATTAATGCAAACTTTAGAGGAAGATGTAGTCCATATTGTTTTTATCCAGCTTAGCCATCTCTCTGGAAATCCTCTAGCTCTCATGACAAGTATCAAAAAGTCCCATTCAACCGAGTCGAATGCCTTTTTGAAATCCACCTTCGCAAAAATTGCCGGTCTTTTTGTAAAGTTTAGGTGGTGAAGCAGCTCTCTTGTGGTAACAAAATTTTCGGCTATTTGCCGACCATGAACAAATGCCGTCTGGTTTGGAGATATTAGGTCAGGTAGGCATTGCCTGAGCCTATTAGATAGCACTTTGGATATCAATTTTGGAATTAGATTCAACACACTTATTGGCCTGTACTCACTGGTGTACTTCGGTGCTTCACCCTTTGGTATCATAATGATATTAGCTTCATTGAAAGGTGCCATCTCTAATCTGCCGTCATAGAAGTCGTGCATGATTTTGCAGTTTAGTTTGTTTAGAATATCATATTAGTTTAGTTTGTTTAGTCTGTTTTTCTCTAAGTCAGTGTTATAAAAACCGGATCCGGGCCTATTTGCAGTTTAGTTTGTTTAGAATATCATATTTGTAATTGAACCGATAAAAATCGGTTTAATTAACTGGTTTTTGGTAAAAACCAGTAACTCATTCTTAAAAAGAAAAACGGGTGTTAAATGGATTCAGTTTTCAAGACACTTTTTCAGCATTAATTAAGAGACAGATAGGGAACAGCTATCAGCTAGGGTGCTAGACAGCTAGGCTCCCATCCGTATCTTACACCGTATAAAGTTACAAAAGTACATACTAATAAGTTGGAATTTATTTATATTATAAAATTTGCACATAGACCTCAAATGTTATATATATCAAAATAATTAAGTATGCATAGTATAAAAAGTAAAAACTATATATATCTGTGCAGTTTTGTTTCATTTCAAAATAACGTATGTTATTATTTTTTATTTGTTGTAATTTTTTTATTTTTTTTGTTGAAGCGCTGTGTCTTTTATGAAAGACATAATTTATTATTATTAGAAAATAATTTCCTGATAATTATCTGATATAAAAATATTTTGAGTTGCTATATTCTTCCATCTTATCGAAAAACATTCCGTCATTTTTAATAAAATCAATATTTTTATTTTAGTTAGATGTTAAATTTGAAGTATACCTGTAAATTCGGTCTTATATTAAATTATTGAATAGGTATGTGTGAACTTTTACGAATACCACAATATGATTATTTTATAACAATTTTTACATTTTATACATATATAAAGTATTTAAATAAACTAGCAATTGAAGTGGTTGATCCACCGATTCGACCAGTAAACCGTCAATCCGAAGTTTTACCAGATTAATATCTGGTCCGGTTTTTAACATTGCTCTAAGTAAATTGTGCATGTTGTGGACTCAGTCAGGTTTAAAGTATATGATGTGATCCAATCTGAAGACTGAGAGACAAGTCGGGTTAAATCAGTAAGTGACAGAGTGAATGTTAAAGTTTTGAATATAAAAAATAATTGTAATTACTTTTCCATGTGATACTTATATCTAATTACTTTTTCATTTCTCTTTCACACATCTATCTATATATCTAATCCTTATCCGAAGAATACTGTTCATTTACAATTTCGTCTACGGTGTGATTGACAGATGGATCTCACTTGTCAGTAGCAAGTAGACAATTAAAGACCGGCTTCGGCATTGATTAAAAGCCTTTTAATTCTGTCTACTTTTGTCATGCATTGCACAGCAAGGCCCCATGAAGGTATGAAATCAACTATACTTTTCTGGACCAGCTTATAATTATTTATCTTATAAGCCCATCGACTGCCATGTAGTGATGGCAGTACATGACTGAACCGTTAATTTTCATGAAATTGGCAAATTCATATTTGCATCAACATTCTAACATATCAATAGGAAACCTTATCTTTCTTTTTTTTTCCTTATTTGCAACCCATCCCGACATTTTTATTAATATCCAAAGTTAATTACAAATTAATATTTATGTCCAGAATGTTTCAGTTTTGCCAAAATAAGAAAAAAAAAAAAGATAAAGTTTGCTTGGGGCAAAAAGAGCTGAATGATGTACAACTTTTTATGTCAAAAGAGTAAAGGTTCTGACCTTCAATCTTTCTTAAGAAAAAGCGTCAAAATACCTAGTGTTATGATTTCAAATAAACAATATATCTTTTACTTAAATATCCGTTCGACAAACATTTCAAAATGTGACTCTAGTGCATGTTCTTGTACAGCTGGCCGTACCATATTTTCTTTTTTTTTTTACTTCTTTTTTTTTTCAAAATTAGCCTACAATTAGTTAAATTTCGAATCTCAGCAGAAACACATATCTAGTTTGCACAAACTTTTAAAGTGGAACGCAGGACTGAAAAGTTAGACCAGGGACCGAAAAGTTAGACCAGAAAAATCAAATTAGGAGGATATACCGGTTCAGTTTGCTGAGGGACCAGAAATAAAAAAAAATGGATCGGTCAAAAAACCGTTTTTCCATTATGGAAAAACGACGAACTGTTTGGAGTATGGTACAGGTCGGTGAGGTATTTTCACATTCATACTCCACTTAAAATTAGTCTTACTTATATTTTTTTTTATCTATTAAATATTAGCTTATTCATATTCTACTCTTACTCATTAAGATGACGGTAATAAAACAAATAACAATAGTTAGCAAATGAATGATAGCATATATAACTTAATCTAAAAATATAATAAATAATATATATTAAATACATCATGTATCTAATATCACAAAATATATATTAAATATTGAACTAAACAATATACATTATGTTGTAATTTTGAATTTTTTTAAATATTTAGGTCGGATGGAGAATGGATTTAAAAATTTCGATCAATTCAGTTTAACCGGTTTTAAAATTTCTAAACTGAACCAAATTATTAAATCAGTATTAAAAAATGAACCAAACTGATTTATTTAATCGGAAATCGAACCGTTTAAACCGAACTCTCTCGGTTCGGTTTAAAACTGATTAAACCGGACCTAATGAACACCCATACAAGTATAATTCAATTCCCAAACTTGATTGAATTTTCTCCTGTTGCAGATGCCTAATGTTAGTGTTTTTCTCTAAGTCAGTGTTATAAAAAACCGGATCCGGACCTATTTGCAATTTAGTTTGTTGAGAATATCATATTTGCAATTGAACCGATAAAAATTGGTTTAATTAACTGGTTTTTGGTAAAAACCACTAACTCACTCTTAAAAGAAAAACGGGTGTTAAATGGATTCAGTTTTCAAGACACCTTTTCAGCATTAATTAAGAGAGAGAGAGATAGATAGGGAACAACTATTAGTTAGGGTGCTAGACTGGTAGGCTCCCATCCGTATCTTACACCGTATAAACTTACAAAAGTACATACTAATAAGTTGGAATTTATATATTATAAAACAAAGTCATCCATCGCGTTGGAAAAATCAACAACCCGCACACGATAATTAACAATTCAATTTCTACCAATCGTTTCAATGCCAATACATGGCATAAAATATAAATCAAATAAGTTATTTAGAGACTTACCCAGAAATAATCGGATTGTGGCCGAGATGGAAAGGAGGGGGGCCGAGAGAGAGAGAGAGAGAGAGAGAGGGGGTGACCGAGAGGTGGGTAGGGGGGCTCGGTCTGTGGGGGTGAGGGCGAGAGAGAGAGAGAGAGATGGTGGCCGGTGGTGGGGGGGGGTTTAAAAAAATAAAAATAAGCGGACTGCCCCAGTAGGGGGCAGTCTGCTACGAATAGTGGACCGCCTCCCAGTGGGGTAGTCAGGGTATTTTTAATAAAAATTTGGAATTGAGAGCAAATTTGATATTTTATTTTATTTTTGTATTAATAAAAAAAGCGGTCATATTTGCAATTGAACTGATAAAAATCAGTTTAATTAACTGGTTTTTGGTCAAAACTAGTAACTCATTCTTAAAAAGAAAAACGGGTGTTAAATGGATTCAGTTTTCAAGGCACTTTTTCAGCATTACTTAAGAGAGAGAGAGAGAGAGAGAGAGAGAGAGAGATAGGGAATGCTATTAGCTAGGGTGCTAGACTGCTAGGCTCCCATCCGTATCTTACACCGTATAAAGTTACAAAAGTACATACTAATAAGTTGGAATTTATTTATATTATAAAATTTGCACATAAAACCTCAAATGTTATATATATCAAAATAATTAAGTATGCATAGTATAAAAACTATATATATCTGTGCAGTTTTGTTTCATTTCAAAATAACGTATGTTATTATTTTTTATTTGTTGTAATTTTTTTATTTTTTTTGTTGTAGCGCTGTCTTTTATTAAAGACATAATTTATTATTATTAGAAAATAATTTCCTGATAATTATCTGATATAAAAATATTTTGAATTGCTATATTCTTCCATCTTAACGAAAAATATTCAGTCATTTTAATAAATCAATATTTTCATTTTAGTTAGATGTTAAATTTGAAGTATATCTGTAAATTCGGTCTTATATTAAATTATTGAATAGGTATGTGTGAACTTTTACGAATACCACAATATGATTATTTTATAACAATTTTTACATTTTATACATATATAAAGTATTTAAATAAACTAGCAATTGAAGTGGTTGATCCACCGATTCGACCAGTAAACCGTCAATCCGAAGTTTTACCAGATTAATGTCTGGTCCGGTTTTTAACATTGCTCTAAGTAAATTGTGCATGTTGTGGACTCAGTCAGGTTTAAAGTATATGATGTGATCCAATATGCAAGACTGAGAGACAGGTCGGGTTAAATCAGTAAGTGACAGAGTGAGTGAATGTTAAAGTTTTGAATATAAAAAATAATTGCAATTACTTTTCCATGTGATACTTATATCTAATTAATTTTTCATTTCTCTTTCACACATCTCCATTCTTATATTAAGCACGTAGATGTTCTGATCCGCCAATGAATCTGATTAAAAGATGAAATTTCATATTAAATATCAGCTCTCTGATCAAATATTCTGATTTTATGTATCTTTTATATGTTGCTTTACAGGTAGAAGTCTAAATTTATTTAGACATGTACTCGCCACACATACTCGCCATATGCAAATTGTATTATTTTTTTATTGATTCTGATTTCTTTCTATTTTGTAAATGTTATTTAAAGAATTTTTGAATTGATTGACAATTGGTTGGTCATGTCTTTATTTCTTTCTATTTTTCTAATATCATTTAAGGAATGTTATTTGTCATTTAACATGTCATTTTGTATGAGTTTTTTATAAAAATATGTTAGAAAGATAAAAAAAAATGTGTGGCATTTAATATATTATTGAAGGAATGTTATATAAGTGTAGATGTCATTTAGTATGTTATTTAGTCTAAATAATTTTATAAAATATATTATTTTGTATGAGATTTTTTTTCCTCTTGTAATATGACCCGTTGCAGCACGGGCACGATACTAGTATCTATCTATATATCTAATCCTTGATCCGAAGAATACTGTTCATTTACAATTTCGTCTACGGTGTGACCGTGTGATTCACAGATGGATCTCACTTGTCAGTAGCAAGTAGACAATTAAAGACCGGCTTCGGCAATTGATTATATATCCTTCCTATTCTAAATTTTTGTGGGCTTGAAAGCCTTTTAATTCTGTCTACTTTTGTCATGCATTGCATAGCAAGGCCCCATGAGGTATGAAATCAACTATTCTTTTCTGGACTAGCTTATAATTATTTATCTTATAAACCCATCGACTGCCATGTAGTGATGGCAGTACATGACTGAACCGTTAATTTTCATGAAATTGGCAAATTCAGACCTGCATCAACATTCCTACGTAACATATCAATTAGGAAACCGTATCTTCTTCTTTTTTTCCTTATGTGCAACCCATCTATTTTCCCTCACCACTTTAAGGGCCTGTTCGGCGTACAAAGGGAAATGGGCACGGACACAGTAATTGAACTAAATTTTACTATGCGCGTAGAAAAAAAAAATTTAATTAGACTCAATTTTTTTTTTCCACGGACACATTATTGTGTCCGGACAGGCCCTAAATGTGAATACCCTTAACAAATAACAAAAAACAATTCTACATGTCCGGAGCCAATTTTAAGTGATCAAAGAATCTAGCTATCATGAATTAGCTTAATACAAACGCAGGATATTCGTCCATTGTTGGAAATGAAACATTAAAACCCCACACACTTCCATAGATTATATATGACCCATCAATTATACAAGAAAAACTATTATCACAAATCAATTCCCTCATATGCTCCAGTATTAGATAATAAAAAAAAAACCTTCCTTAAATAATTGACTGTGCTGGGTCCGATATTTTTATTAATATCCAAAGTTAATTACAAATTAATAAATATACTCAGAAATTCTGGGTATTCCTCTATCATACATACTTGGTAGTTCCAGATATCACGACATACTTAACAGTTTTTTTTTTCTCATTTTTATCTCGATCACTAATTGACCCTCCTCTCGCTAAACCACGATCCTACCTCGGTTGCTATTGTTCATCATTTTGGCCCTTCAAATATCGGTCTTTTCGCCTCAAAAATCACCTTCTATTTCTCTTTGTCCCTTCCTCCCTTTCTCTTTTGTGAGTTGAGTGAGTTGTGAGAGAGAGAAAAAAAAAAGAGTATTTATAGGATGTAAACGGAAAAAAAAAAGGAAATCAGTCAGATTCTGGCCGGTTTGAACATTTTTCGAAATACCCAAAATTTCTGAATATATTTATTAATTTGTAATTAATTTTGGATATTAATAAAATTGTCGGGTGCTGGGTTAACACTTAGTGATGGTGGATAAAATAAAATAGAGGGCAAAGCTGGGTCCGACATTTTTATTAATATCCAAAGTTTAATACAAATTAATAATTATACCCGACCTTCAAGGGTTTTGCGAAAAATACCCAAACCGGCCATTTTCTGGCCGGTTTAGGGAGGGTACTTGGCCGGCCAGAAAATGGCCGGCTATGTACCTTTTTTTTTTTTTTTTTTTTCCCCCAAAATCTCTATAAAAGAGCACCGAGGCAGCTGCAATTTTCGCTCAAATCCGCGGCAGCTCTACTGTACCTCAACTGTTGAGGTAATTGTTTTTTTTTTTTTAATTTTTTTTTTTAATTTTTTTTTTTAATTTTTAATTTATTATTATTTTTTATTTTATAGATTAATTAATTAGTTAATTATTTACTATTTAGTTAATTGTTTACTATTTAGTTAATTGTTTACCATTTAGTTAATTGTTTACCATTTAGTTAATTGTTTACTATTTACTTAGTTGTTTACCATTTACTTAATTTTTTACCATTTACTTAATTGCTTACCATTTACTTAATTTTTTACTATTTACTTAATTGTTTACTATTTAGTTAATTTCTTTCCATTTACTTAATTGCTTACCATTTACTTTGTTGTTTACCATTTACTTAGTTGCTTATTATTTACTTAGTTGCTTATTATTTACTTAATTGCTTATTATTTACTTAATTGCTTACCATTTACTTAATTGCTTAGCATTTACTTAGTTGCTTACCATTTACTTAGTTGTTTACCATTTACTTATCATTAACTTACCATTTACTTACCATTTACTTACCATGTACTTACCATTTGCTTACCATTTACTTAATTGTTTACCATTTACTTAATTTTTTACCATTTACTTAATTTTTTACTATTTACTTAATTGTTTACCAGTCAATTGTTTATTATTTAGTTACTTGACAATTATTTACTATTTAGTAATCTGACAAAAACTAAGCAATTTTCTAAAATGTAGTTTGTTTACCATGGCCTTTATTTCATTACACTATGGTGGGAAGATGCTTAATAGTGCACAAGGGGCGTACTACAACAAAGATGCAGCTCATTCATTGATGATTCCAGATGACATCTCACTTTTGGACCTCAAATCCATAGTTTACACACACACCGGTTACAACCCAGAAAGGTGCGACCTAGAATTGGCAACCCGATATTGTCATCCCTCCAACGGGAAATGGATTGTTGCGAAACTGGTAGATGAGAGTACGTGGAGAGGCATGTTCGGTTATTTGAGGTCCCAAGGTAATTTTCTAATAGAAATATTTGCTAGAAGAGTTCCGGTAGAGCCTGGGGTTGGAAGTTCGGGCTCTGGATCAGCGGCACCACATTATACCCCACAACCAGAAACTTACAGACGTGACTCCACCTTACCCCTCACCGAACCTGAGCCAGAACCCGACAACTACGTCACTTGTAGGATGTGGAGACGCATGGGTTATAACTAAGCAGGACAGGCCTCACACATGTAGGACTGAGCATACGAGGGTCGACCACGAATGTCTGACGGCATCACTCATTGCCGATGTCATTGAGAACGCCATTAAAAAGGACCCGTGTATGAGCATCCAGACGGTCCAGTCAATTGTTTTGTCTGTGTATGACAATGTGACACCTAAATACAACCGACTGTGGAGGGGCCGTGAGCTGGCAATAGCCCGACAATTTGGGAGTTGGGAGGCTTCTTACAGCTTGATGAGACCACTGATGCTTGCAATTTGCGCCAACAATCCCGGCTCGACCCACCAATTTCTGACCAGCCCGGTACGGAATAAGGAAACAGGACTAATCATGCCAGGTGTTTGCCAGTTCAGAGCCGTAGCCTGGGCGTTTGGTCCATGCATTGCAGCGTTCCAGTACTTGAGACCAGTGATCAGCATCGATGCCTGCTTCTTGTCTGGGCGATACGATGGGAGGCTTTTGATAGCTTGCGGCTACGATGCCGAGAACCAATTGTTGCCTATTGCATTTGCAATTGTACGGCAGGAGGATACTGAGAATTGGGGTTTTTTCTTGCAGTGGTTGAGAAATGAAGTACTCGGGGCGTGTAAATTTGTATGTGTCATATCGGACCAGCACAAGGGGATCAAAGCTGCACTGACAGCTGAATACGGATGGCCTCCCGAGCTCTTTGTGCACAGGTATTGTATGCAGCATGTTGCTGACAACTTAGTCACGAACTGTGGAGACAAATGGTACGGATGGAGGTTCAGGGAAGGAGCAAAGAGGAAGAAGCCGAGAAGATTACAAGAGATGTTCCAAGAGTTTGCTCATGTACGTCTAACTTATAACATTTCGTTTAATTATCGTATAAGAATTATACATAAATGAAATAACACCCCTTTGTTTTTGTGCAGCGAAATCCGAAGTGCAATGCATATTTAAAGAAGGTGGGCAAAGTACGTCCTAATGATGCGATGGAGCCGTCCAATTATGAGAAGATTTTCCAAACCTGTGACGGAGGATACCGGTTTGGTATCATGACAACAAACGGCTCCGAGTCGCTCAACCAAGTCTTCCGAACGAGTCGTAGATTGCCTGTTTGTGCCGTAGTGGAGGATACGTTCTACACGTGCAACAGATGGTTCGTTGCGCGGCGTCAGCGAGCAATGGAATTACAAGACAGGGGACAGGTTCTTTCTGACCGGGTTTTGCAGAAGATCAAAAAACGTTGGGGGAAAGCTGAAAAAATGAAATTGGTGCGTTACACGCACGGCCAAGGTCAGTACCAAGTTTCATCCCCAAATGAGTACGTTCCTTGCACCCGTAGCGACATGGGCAACATGGAACCCACTCACAGGGAGTTCATGTATATTGTGACGCGTGGTCCCGACAGACAAATGGAATGCACTTGCAGAGGTATCCAATTAACTTCTATTCCGTGCGCTCATGTCTTAGCCGTTTGCCGTGACCGGAACTGGCAAGAGGACGACTTTGTTGCAGACTGGTATAAAACACCATATCTTGTGAGTACTTGGAACCATGTGTTCAATCCAATTGGCAATATGGGAGACTGGCCTCCATGTGTTGAAGACAGAATCCTTCCGAGTAGAGGTTGGATTAGGAAGGGGAGGCGAAAACACACCCGTCGTGTAATGACGATGGATGAAATGGAAGGTAGACGAATGGGGCATCAGCCTCGCCGTTCCACTTCCGATAGGCAACGAAGAGGTATGTAACATTCATCCAAAATTATTTTTCTTTTCAATTTATACCAACTTACTAAGTAACACATGCAAATGCAGAGGCAAGAAACGCAGCAAATGCGGCAGAAAATGAGCGAGTACGTGGAGAGGGAAGTGGGTCCGGAGGGTCACGGCGTAGCACAGCTACGAGCCGTTTAGATGCAGCTGCTATGTATGCCGAAGCAATGGGAGATGCGGTTGACATAGGAGGAGAGGCGGTTGGGGTGCAAGGCCAGCCATCTGCCCAACCGAGGAGGTCCACTACTAGACGCACAACAAGGGCATCTACAAGCCAAGCAGGGCCATCTGGAGCCCAGGCCGGCCCATCTACAAGCCAAGCAGCGCCATCTGGAGCCCAGGCCGGCCCATCTAGTGAGCAACCAGAGCCACCACCTAGACCTCGTAAAGCATCTTTTGCAAGTGGTTTACTTCGGGGATTTAGACGTGGTAGTAATAGGTGATTTGTATGCATGTTGTAAAAAATGTGTGGACTCTATTTGCAATTTGTGTGTACTTTATTATTTTGTACGAAACTTAGAAATTAAATATTTGACTCTAATAGAAATCACCTATTTAAAAAAAAAAAAAAAAAAAAAAGGTACATAGCCGGCCATTTTCTGGCCGGCCAAGTACCCTCCCTAAACCGGCCAGAAAATGGCCGGTTTGGGTATTTTTCGCAAAACCCTTGAAGGTCGGGTATAATTATTAATTTGTATTAAACTTTGGATATTAATAAAAATGTCGGAAGCTGGGTGCACTACATCACTAGTGGAAATTAAATTCGCACCGAAATGAA
Organism: Carex myosuroides; assembly: GCA_028015225.1. NCBI lineage: Eukaryota > Viridiplantae > Streptophyta > Magnoliopsida > Poales > Cyperaceae > Carex > Carex myosuroides. The sequence continues at coordinate 4,411,353 of CM051471.1, forward strand.
AAGACAAAGCTGTTGAAAATAATTAATTAAATATACCAGCCGGAGATGCTACTCTTGGGGTTGGGGCCACATATCAAAGGAGCATGGAATTTTTCGGATCACACTTCGTCTTGCGCGATTTGGAGGGAAAATTTGGCTCCAACGAAATCTCGCGAAAATTGGTCGGATTCGGCGAGACTTCATAAGTTTGGCGTGATACTTAACACCGATCTCTCTCTTCCAATCAGACTCACTTGCGCCCTAAGTAACTCCAATCAGTACAGAAGCAAGAAAAGAAAGAAGAAGAAGAGGAAGAGGAAGAGAAGGGGTAGTACTAGCTCTCTGCAGTAAGAAGTGCTTGACTCCTCAAACTGAGGTAGAAACTTTACCATTTTTTAGTTATATTAACCTTAGAAAGCTTTTGTTGATTTGTATTGTTACATGCCATCAGTCGGCTGTGAGCCAAATTACATGGTATACGATGCCAACTTTGATGGCTTTTGCAAGGCCGATAAACTAGAGCACATGAGATGTTTGTGAAAATGACTTTGTAAGGATACTTAATCTGTACTATTTTCTGATTTTAGTTTATCGGTTTATATATTAGTCGATGAATGTAGAATGGTCCATATATTCATATTTTAGTGTATCGGTTCTTGCTCTCTCAAACGATTCTTGGCCATAAATTGTATGTACAAGGGTATTTGCCAAAAAAATTAGTTCTAATCTACAACAACTTTTTAATTAGGCTACGGATTATGACCCAGCTCCATATGCTTATAATATGGTGGCACTATTATTCAATATTCTAATTGCTCCACTTATGATCCATGGCCACATGTCATCCACATCAAACATGGCATAAGTTACAATGAACTCAAAAATAAAATCTACATTATTATCTAATTAAGATGAAGCGAACTTGTTTACAAGGGCAATTGAAATAAACTAGATAACATATTTCCACAATTAGTACTATTATAATTTAAGTTGATGAATATTATCCATTACCAATGCTCATGTATAGCACAAATTCCTATACTCACATCTCCAGCCAAACCCTTACAATTTTATGGTAACCAAATTTAATTGCAATTCATTCCTTAATTAGTTAGTTCCAACGGTTATATTGCCCAAATGTGTATAAAGGCGGAGCTTTGTACATTGTAATTTATGAACTAATGATCAATAAAATACACTTTTTTTTTGCTTACTGTGACCAACAAAATTAGGCCATGGCTGGGAGAAGTGGGAGTATTGCGATCGGAATCGACCTCGGCACGACATACTCCTGCGTTGGGGTCTGGCGAAATAACCGAGTGGAGATCATTGCCAATGACCAGGGGAACCATACGACTCCTTCTTATGTGGCCTTCAAAGAAGCCGAGAGACTTGTTGGTGATGCAGCTAAGAATGAGGCCACTAGGAACCCTACCAATACTGTCTTTGGTGCGTCTCGCTCTTCTAATACTTCTTCTTCCCTGTTCGTTAATAACCTAAGGTCCCAGTTGGGTCTTTTTTTGTAGTATTGCTTCTTAGTATATTATTCTTCGTGCTCAAGTGACTCAAGCAAGAGCTTTCGTATTTATTTCTCGCATAAATTGCTATATTCTTTAGTTTCTCACTAGAGTTGCTAAATGATGTATACTATTTGGAGGCATCTCTATAAAAGTAAAAGCAAAAACACCAAATTTCTCCTACGTTCACCAGATTTATTTTAAGAGGTACCTGTCTCCTTCCATTTTTTCACTTGGCACGTTGGACCATAAAACGTGTCATTTTCTTATCAATTGGATGTTTTACATGTCATGAAGTTTTCCATTCTATGAGTAGTCCAACCAAAAAATATGGGGATCTGCACAGGCAAAATTTCAGGACAATAAAACTTGGTACTTATCAATTTGCTCTTTTATCATTTTTTATCTGTTATATTTGGGGCTCCTGCTTGATGCATCTTTAGATGAAATCAAAGTTCATAATTTGACTTAATTGAGTCTTAGTTCATTGAAGTTTACCTTGTAACCAACTCTTTGTTATGTTCTGCTGTTCAAAACAACAGGCTTCTCTTGATTACTGTACTACACTTTTTAAGTGCCAAGAACTTGATTTATTGCTTCTGTGACATTGATCCGTGCATCGTAGTTAACTGACAATCAAGACTATGATAACATGAAAACACAAGTGAGTAGAATACAATAATTTTGTTGTAAAAAATGTGCTACTGGATGTGGCCAATCCGTGTGGTTGATGCTACCAGAAAAATGGAAATCTTTTTGTGAATTTCTTTGGACTGAACAAATTTGATTCTTTTTTTACAAAAAGGTAGAAGTAGAATTCAAGTAGTTACATGATTTTATCTGTGCATTTTCTTGTTGAGCATAGTATTCATCAATTATTTATAGAAGAATACTAGAATTGACTTACATAATCTGACATATTAGAAAAATAGTCATTTATTTGGGGAATAAAATTAGCATAATATTGGTTTGCTTGTTTTCATTTTCTTTTAGATGCCAAGCGGTTGATTGGTAGACGCTTTTCTGATCCATGCGTTCAAAGTGACAAGAAGCTCTGGCCTTTCAAGGTAATTGAGGGCAATGGCGATCGGCCCAACATCATTGTCAATTATCAAGGTGAGGAGAAGCAATTTGCTGCTGAGGAGATATCTGCAATGATTCTTACAAAGATGAAAGAAGTGGCGGAGGCATTCCTCGGTTGCACTGTAAAAGATGCCGTAGTCACTGTCCCTGCATACTTCAATGATGCCCAGCGTCAGGCCACCAAAGATGCTGGTCTTATTGCTGGCCTAAATGTTATGCGTATCATGGATGAGCCGACTGCAGCTGCTGTGGCGTACGGTTTTGATACAAATGAAGTTAACTCTCTGGTGAAGAAGAATGTGCTTATATTTGACCTTGGTGGTGGCACTTTTGATGTCTCATTGCTTAGTATTAGCAACGGTCTAATTGAGGTGAAGGCCACTGCTGGTGACACCCACCTCGGTGGGGAGGACTTTGACAACCGCATGTTGAATTATTTTGTTGAAGAGTTTAGAAGGAAGCAGAGGAAGGACATCAGCAGCAATCCGAGGGCTTTGATGCGCCTTAAGAGCGCATGCGAACAGGTGAAGAGAATCCTCTCCACCACCACTCAAACTGCTGTCAACATTGATTGTCTCTATGAGGGGATTGATTTCTATTCCACAATAACTCGTGCACGGTTTGACGAGCTCAATGTGGACCTTTTCAAGAAATGTATTGAGACTGTGGCAAGGTGTCATGAGGATGCTGGCATAGACAAGGACAATATTGATGTGGTGGTTCTCATTGGTGGTTCTACCCGGATTCCAAAAGTCCAACAACTCTTGAAGAATTATTTTAGTGGTAAGGAGCTATGTAAAAGTATCCACCCAGATGAAGCTGTCGCATATGGTGCTGCCGTACATGCTGCAAATTTAAGTGGGCAAGGTACTGAGAAGATCAGAAATTTGGTGCTCATTGATGTTACCCCACTTTCTCTTGGCACTGATGTATCAGGGGATATCACACATGTCATCATTCCAAGGAACATGCCAATACCAACACAGAAGTCACACGAGTACTCCACGACCACTGATTTCCAATCTGCAGTCAGCATCAAAGTTTACGAGGGAGAGCGTGTGCGGTGTAAAGACAATAATCTACTTGGTCAGTTTTTATTATCTGGGATCCATCCTGCGCCAAGAGGTGAAACCAACATAGTTGTATCTTTTAAAATTGACAGTGACGGCATATTGCATGTATCTGCTGAGGAGCCAGTAAGCGGTAAAAAGAAAGAAATCACCTTGATCAATAGAGAGGGCAGGCTCAGCAAGCAGGAGATAGATAGGATGGTGCAGGAAGCAGCAAGGTATAGAATGGAGGATGAACAATTTAAAAAAAAGGTTTTATCCAAGAACTCGCTGGAAGATTATACATACCTCTTAAGGAAGTTGGTGAAGGATGATCAGGTCGTTTCAAAGGTACCAGGTGGATATGTTAAGTACGTTGATGAAGCTGTTGACAAGATGATAGAATGGCTCAAGCATGATGTGCCGAAGGGTGCATCCGAGTATGACACCAAGAAGAAAGAGTTTGAAGAGATGAGCTCCACCCTCTCAAGAATGAGCTTATAATGTTCCTGTTTTTGGAGGTGAATTCCCAAATTTTTGTGATGACCATTTAGAGTCTGAATATCATTGTTATGATGATGAGGACTGTGATTCTGATGGTGACTACGATATGTCATATGTGATATTAATTAGTGAGAAAACTATCTTCTGTGTGATTTCTTTTTCTTTTGGTTGGGTTAAGAGTAAAAAAGAATTGTGGTTCTAATCTTTTGGAGTCGGTATAGCACCTGGAGTCCTGGACATGATATTTGCTTATCATGTCCTTGTTTCTTAGTTTATACTTAAAAAAAATGTATTAAATCTTGGGACTGATAGTTTAGTTTGCTTATCATGTCCCTTTGCATTTAGAATCTAAATACTTTTTCTCTTTGTTTTGATTTAGAAGGCGAGAAGACAACGTACTATAAATATAAATATATTAGAAATAATGACAATTTTATAACAAAACAGAGGTTATTTTCATGGAAGTAAAAATAAAGAAAAATGGACGCAAGTCCTTTGAAAAATTCGAACCCAATAAAGAGAGTGACAGAGAGATGTAAAGAGAGAGAGGGTGCAGAGATGGTTCTCCTTCCAGAGAGAAAACGAGGATTATAATCCAGGAGAGAAAAAAAATCCGAAGAGAGAGAGGGACCTAAAAGGCTAAACCCAGAGAGGGGAGGCGTGCGTGTAGGATGTACTTCGGGGCAGAAGGGCACAGGGTCGTACACGGCATGGGTGCGTGAGTTAAGGCACGTGGGTACGGCGTTGATTTTGCAAAAGCGGAGGAGAGAGAGGTGACGGGACAGAAGGAGAGAGAGAGGCGTTTTCAAAAAGAGGGGTAAGGGTCCGATTCCTTCTCCAGGAAGGAAAGAAGAAGGGGAATTAAATGGGGTGGGGTCCGCTAGTCAGTGGGGGTAAAAAAGAAAAAAGGTTTAAGTTGGGGGTGGGGTCCATCTGCCATAGGAGTAGGAAGAGACATGGAGAGGGTAAGGCTGGGGTTGTGTAGCTGTCTGTGTGGCAGGTACGATTTTTGTTATTCTTTATAACTGAAAATTTTAAATTCCAATGGAATATAAGATTTCGAGTCGTTAAAAATTTTAGTTACGGGTTTAAATAATATTTTTAATTTGTCCTAATTTTAATTTATCGTTAATTTCTCGTTTTAACTCTTATAATCACTTGATTATTTTAAATTTCAATTCCATTAGAATCTAAAGTTTCGAATACTCAAATTTTTTTAATTATGCTCTAAATTACGATTTAAGGTACCTTAAATTATAGTTTTATACTTAATTAATCTTTTTTAAAATTTTTGAGTTATAACCGTTAGTGTTTATGTTTTATGCTGGTTTAGTGCTTTTCTCTAATTAATTAATTCGTGCACGGAAGTCTAGAGTATATGATCCGATCTGATTTGCAAGATCGAGTGACAGATTAGGTTGAATCAACTGGAGAGCAAGTGAATATTAAGATTTTGAAAAATTTGGAAAACCGCATGGGTAGCGGTATTATGGATTTTGTGGCGCGAACGAAACAACAAAATCTTCAACTAAAAACAAAGGACGGTGAGGATTCTGGTGGGAGAGACGATGCGAGAAATCACAGTGGATTCAAAACTGATGATTGTGCAGAAAGACTCAGCCAGCTACAGTTTTACTTTTATTTATATCAGTGTTGAAATATAGTGTGCTGTAATTATTAGCTTTAATTAATTTTTGGACATCCGTGTAATAGCTTTTTATCAAAGCAAAATAGTAAAATGGCAATTTGTCACCTTACCATTAAAAGAAAAGATTTTGAATTTGAAAACAAACTTACTGTTCCATGTTCCATGAGATATTGTTATCCAATTAATTTCTCATATCCCTCTCTCGCATGAAAATTAAATTCGCATTTTTTTTATCATTAAAGCCCGTAGGCTACAATTAAATTAAATTCGCACTGAGAATTATGAACGTTGAAAATAACTAATCAAATATACCAACCGGAGATGCAACTATTGGGGACACATATCAAAGGAGTGAAAATTTTCAGATTACCCCTCAGTTTGTTCCCTGGCGCTATTTACTCTCCCACGCGATTGTTGCTCTCACAGTCGATTCTTGCTCTCTCCCTCTCAGTCGATTCTTTTGCTTAGTGTAACCAACCAAATTAGCCATGGCTGGAAGGAGGAGGCCCGCAATCGGAATCGACCTCGGCACGACATACTCCTGCGTTGGGGTCTGGCGCAATAACCGAGTGGAGATCATCGCCAATGACCAGGGAAACCGTACGACGCCTTCTTGCGTGGGCTTCAAAGAAACCGAGAGACTCGTCGGTGATGCGGCTAAGAATGAGGCCACTAGCAACCCTACCAATACTGTCTTTGGTGTGTCTCGCTCTTCTAATATTTTTTCTTTTTGATCAAGTGACTCAAGCACAGAGTTTCGTATTTATTTCTCACATAAGTTGCCACATTCTTTAATTTCTCACTGGAGTTTTTTATTTTTTAGGGTTAGTGATTAAAGTAATCACCAAGAAATATATTGATAAAAAAAAAAGGTTATTTACAAGAACCTTTTGCCTCATCAACTCATCCTACCTAGGTACCTATTTAACTGTACTTATTTCTCACTGGAGTTGCTAAAAATTGTATTTTATCTGGAGGCTTCTCTGAGTACACGAAGTAAAACCAAAAGCACCAAATTTCTCGTACTTTCACCAAGTTTATTCTAATAGGGTACCCCTCTCCTTTCATTTTATTCACTTGGCACAGGGCAAAAAATGGGGGGATCTGCACAGGGCAAAATATCAGGACAACAAAACTAGTAGTACTTCATCAATCTGCTCTTTTATCATTATTTATTTGTTTATTTGGTGCTCCTGCTTGATGCTTCTTTAGATGGTCATATTTTTGACTTAATTGAGTCTTACTTCATTAAAGTTCACCTTGTTACTAACTCATTGTTATGTTCTGATGTTCAAAATAGTGCCAAGAACTTGATTTGTTGCTTCTGTAACATTAATTCATGCATTGTAGTTGACCAATAATCTAGACTATTATAACATAAAAACACAGATGCGAGTAGAATACAGTATTTTGGTTGTCAAAAATGTGCTACTTGATGTGGCCAATCCGTGTGGTTGCTGCTACTAGAAAAAGTGGATACTGTTTTGTGAATTTTCTTGGACTGAACAAATTTGATTTTTTTTTTACAAAAAGGTAGGATTAGAATTTAAATAGTTACTTGATTTTATCTGAGCATTTTCTTGTTGAGTATAGTATTTATCAATTATTTATAGTAGAATTGACTTACAGAATCTAACATACCAATAAAAGAGTCATTTATGGCTTAAAAATAACATTATGATTTGCTTGTTTTCATTTTCTGTTAGCTGTTAAGCGGTTGATTGGCCGACGCTATTCAGATGAATGCGTCCAATGTGACAAGAAGCTCTGGCCTTTCAAGGTAATCAAGGGAAGTGATGATCGGCCCAACATTATTGTCGATTATCAAGGTGCAAAGAAGCAATTTGCTGCTGAGGAGATATCTGCAATGATTCTTACAAAGATGAAAGAAGTGGCGGAGGCATTCCTCGGTGGCACTGTAAAAGATGCTGTAGTCACTGTTCCTGCATACTTCAATGATGCCCAACGTCAGGCGACCAAAGATGCTGGCGTTATTGCTGGCCTAAATGTTATGCGTATAATGGATGAACCGACTGCAGCTGCTGTGGCTTATGGCTTTGATACAAATGAGATTAACTCTTCTGCGAAGAAGAATGTGCTTATATTTGACCTTGGTGGTGGCACTTTTGATGTCTCCTTGCTTAGTATCAGCAATGGTGTAATTAAGGTGAAGGCCACTGCTGGTGACACCCACCTCGGCGGGGAGGACTTTGACAACCGTATGGTGAATCATTTGGTTCAAGAGTTTAAGAGGAAGAAGAGGAAGGACATTAGCAGCAATCCGAGGGCTTTGAGGCGCCTTAAGACCGCATGTGAACAGGCGAAGAGGATCCTCTCCACCACCACCCAAACTGCTGTAAGCCTCGATTGTCTCTATGAGGGGACTGATTTCTATTCCTCAATAACTCGTGCACGGTTTGAAGAGCTCAATGTGGACCTTTTCAAGAAATGTATTGAGACTGTGGCAAGGTGTCATGAGGATGCTCGCATAGACAAGGACAACATTGATGTGGTGGTTCTCATTGGCGGTTCTACCCGTATTCCGAAAGTCCAACAACTCTTGAAGAATTATTTTAGTGGTAAGGAGCTATGTAAAAGCATTCACCCAGATGAAGCTGTTGCATATGGTGCTGCTGTACATGCTGCAAAATTAAGTGGGCAAGGTTGTGAGGAGATTAGAAAATTGGTTCTCATTGATGTCACCCCACTTTCACTTGGAATTAATGTTTTAGGTGATATCACGTCTGTCATCATTCCAAGGAACAAGCCAATACCAACACAGAAGTCGTACAAGTACACCACAACTGTAGATTTTCAATCTGCATTCGACATCAAAGTTTATGAGGGAGAGCGTGTGCAGAGTAAAGATAACAATTTACTTGGCCGGTTTTCACTATCTGGGATCCATCTAGCGCCAAGAGGTGAAACCGAGATGAAAGTATCTTTTAAAATAGATAGCGACGGCATATTGCATTTATCTGCTGAGGAGCCATTCAGCGGTACAAAGAAACAAATCACCTTGATCAATAGAGCGGGCAGGCTCAGCAAGCAGGAGATAGATAGGATGGTGCAGGAAGCAGCAAGGAATAGAATGGAGGATGAACAGTTTAAAGAGAAGGTTTTAGCCAAGAACTCATTGGAAGACTATGCATACTCCTTGAGGAAGTTGGTGAACGATATTGTCGTTTCAAAGGCATCAGGTGGATATGCCAAGTACATTGCTGAATCTGTCAACAAGGTGATCGAATGGCTCAAGCACGATGTGCCCATGGATGCATACATGTATCACACCACGAAGAAAGTGCTTGAAGGGATGAGCTCCACCCTCTCAAGAATGAGCTAATATGTTCTTGTGGAGGTGAATTCCCAAATTTTGGTGATGACCATTCTGAGACTGAATATCATTGTGATTATGATGGTGACTAGGATATGTCATATGTGATATATTAATTAGTGGGAAAACTATCATCTGTGTGATTTCTTTTTTCTTTCGTCTTTTTCTTTTGGTTGGGTTAGAAAAGGATTAATGCATGTGGTTCTAATCTTTTGGAGTCAGTGTAACACCTGGAGTCCTTGACATCAGTTAGTAATTAAGATATTTTCTTTGCATGATATTAGCTTATCATGTCCTTGCTTCTTAGTTTATATAAATATGGAGTAAATCTTGTGAGTGATAGTTTAGTTTGCTTATCATGTTCTTTGCATTGAATCTTCTTAGTTTATAGAAATATCCTTTGTTAGTTTATAGCTTGATCTCAGTAAAAGTTTGATCTTGTCCGTGATTTTGTTTCTCCCAATTTTCTATTTTCATTCTTAATCCCTTTAATATATTAGTTAGAGTCTTATATTTCTTACCCAAGCACTTAAACTTTGATTGGTTCCATGTCTGCTTGTCACGAAACCCGTGTTTCATGAATCCTTCGTTTTCTGGGCTGTTTCCGGGGGATTTCACACTTGGTGGGATATGATGGTATGGTTTCCTCATTATTCATAATATAAAGTATACATTCTTTATTTAAGTTCTCAATATCTTCCAATTATTTTTAAATTTTTTTTCAATTAAATAATGTGTTATAATTGGATGTATTTTAGACATGTATAATAATCAAATATGTAAGATGCAATAATTAAACATGTATTTTGGAAATGATTAAGATATTGAGTGTGAAAGTTCAAAATAACATATATGTATTATCTAATAATCAAATATACATTTGGAAGGATTGAATTTAAAAATTCAAAATAATTATAATAACGTCAAAATGCGAGAACCATCATACAGGCTAGCGATTAAAGATCATGATTTCAATGTGAGAGGTCATACATTCAAAATTGGAATGAAACATTTTTATAGATATTTAAATATAATTAAGGAGATTATCTCCAATCTTTACCTAACAAAAAGAGTTGAGTGATATACGAGTTTTTATCTCAAAAATAAAGGTTATAACCTCCAATTTTTCCTAAAAAACACGTTAAAATGTGTCTTGACAAATAACAACAATCTAAACAAAATAAAAACTTGTTAATAATTGCAAACAATTTTTAATAATTATGTTTACATTAAAATATATAAATAAATAGAGGAGGGATCCACTTATAACAAGTTACAACATCTTATAACAATTCGGTTTTGTAATTTTCAAAGTCCAAACAGTCAATCTAAACCGTTTAACATGATATCTATATTAAAATGTGCTTGGAGATCCAATTTTACATTTTTTGAATATTATTTACTATTTATTAAGTATTTTATAAAACGGTTGTTTTTCAGAGGTCCAAAATTTGCCTAAAAACAGCGACTTTGTAAAATACTTAATAAATAGTAAAAAAATTCAAAAAAAAAATATAAAATTTGATCTCCAAGCACATTTCAATATAGAGATCATGTTGAACGGTTTGGATCGACTGTTTGGACTTTGGAAATCGCAAAACCGAATTGTCATAAGATGTGGTAACTTACAAATGTTATAAGTGGATCCTCCTCAAATAAATATATCTTTTATAATAATTAAATATCCGTTCGACAATAATTTCAATCTAAACGTTTCTCGAGATTTTTATTAATATCCAAGTTAATTAGAAATTAATATTTATGCCCAGATTTTTCGATTTTCGCTAAAAAAGTCCAAACCAGCCATAAAATAGTCGGCTTACGTAAACCGGCCATAAAATGGCCGGTTTACTTTTTTTTTTTTTTTTTTAAAGAGACACTATGAAAAGCAAGATAATGAAATCTAATACTGAAAATTTAAATTTTTTGTTTAAATTATTTGTTAGATTACTTCTTTTGATTTATAATTAGCGTATTTATACTAAAATACACTAGATTACTTGAAATTATGTTAAATTACACTATATTACAATAAATTATGTTGAATTATACTAAATTACGTTAAATTACGCTAAATTACAAGAACTTCGCTAATTATGCTGAAATACGATAAATTACGCTAAAGTAGACTGATTTTGTCCCATCTTTCATGAATCATAAAAAATAGTAAAAAAATTCCGAAAATAGTAAATATTGGTATTCTACAAGTTCATCATGTAACTAATTTACTGAGCTACTTAGATTGAATAATAGAAATGAAAATCTTAATCGGAAACTTCAACTCAAGTATTGAGGCTCTTCCCTTAGTTTTTTGGCAATTCTGAATTCTAAATAGCCCAGCATAGCCGACACGGATGCATGCGTATTTTCGCAAGCTTTCCGAAAAGTGGTCATTTGCTGAAATCGGACACTCGAGCGCCGTTTTATGACCGTTTAAAGTTTCGTCGTCGTTTTTCGCCTTTTCAGTGAAGATATCGTCCCTATTCATATGTAATTTAGCGTAATTTACCGTATTTTAGCGTAATGTAATGTAATTTAGTATAATTTAACTTAATATAGTATAATTCAACATAATTTCAAGTAATTTAGCATATTTTAGTATAAATATGCTAATTATATATTAAAAAAAGTAATCTATCAAATAATTTAAACAAAAAATTAAAATATTCAGTGTTAGATTTCATTATCTTGCTCTTCACAGTGTCTAAAAAAAAAAAAAGAGTAAGCCGGTCATTTTATGGCCGGCAAAATGGCCGACTTACGGGGAGAGTAAACCGGCCATAAAATGGCCGGCTTGGACGTTTTTAGCGAAAACTTAGAATTCTGAGCATAAATATTAAGTTCTATTAACTTTGGATATTAATAAAAATCTCGGAAACGTTTCGAACCATGAAGTACTGGATAATCAGAAATTACATACTCATCTCGGATATGCACATTCTGGTATGCAGCTTACCGTAAAACACCTTTTCTTTTTCTTTTGTGAGATAATGCACCACCTTTCTTGTTAGGGAGTGCTAGATTTAGAGAGAATTTTTTTGTTTTTGTTTTAAATCTAGTTTGTCCCTAATTAGATACTTTCTTACTTTGCTTCTAATTAATTTATGTTATTAATTAAGAAAGTTAATAGAGCGAGTTACTATTAGTGAAAAAAAAAATAGAGCGAGTGCTCTCTTAGACACTACATGAAACTTTAATGCATTTGATAGAATTACTTGATTTACTTGTCTGAAAATATGAAATTGTTAGTGACTTCACTCAAAATCAACATGATATGATAAAATTACATATTTGCTGTATGTAATGCACTCCTCTATATATATGAGAGCTCCCAGATCCTTTTTTTTTTTTTAAGGATTTACACTTAATTTTCTGTAAGAAAGTTCGATTCACTAAATCATCCAGCCTTGTGATATTTTATGTTCGAATTTTTTTTTTCTTAACTTATCAGTAATGCATTAATTGCACATTGGGAGTTTAATTGTCTCCGTTAATATTTTTTTTGTTAACTTTCTTGATTAGTTGTATATTAATTGTGAATAGCTAAATGAGTAGAAACCAGGGTGTTCTTAAGCTCACCAAGCCTCTATGTGATTTGTGAGCTTAACTCAAAAATCTATCAAATTAACTTCAAGTAATGCATCAAAACCGTTGAACTCGATTTACTTCACGAGTGATGCGTTTACAAATTGATCTCCCAATTTTTTAATCAATACTTTAATAAATTATGTAATCAATTCTTTTAATGATTTTTTAATAATATATAATAATTTAAAATTGATATTGAAAATGTCAAAGTACTATAATCATTGACATATTTAAACAAGGAGAAATATATCAAGGATATTTTAATCATTTTATATTTCATTATGTTTGCTATTTTACATGTATAATCAAATAGAATTTTAATTATCTGTGAAACTATATCTTTCCTATATAAAAATAAGATAAAACACAAAATAAAAAGCTAAAAGCTGTAATAGCTAACGACTCAAGTATAATAAATATTTAATCAAGAACCCCCATAAATAAATTAATATTATACTATAGTTATTGATACCTCGCATATTTAGTCTATTTTAGGCCTGTTTTAGTACCAGATTCGTGCCATAATTCACCAGAATCATGTGCATTTCATCGATATATCTTTAGAATTTGGTACTGCTGAGTGTTTGTTTGTTTTCTGCAGGTTTGGAGCAAAACACACGAAGAAATGGCGATTCACATGATGAGGTACGACCCTTACCAGGCTTGGTACGGGTCGGACCATACTTAGCCGTTTTCAGCTCTTCACGCCTGGTACGGCCAGGCCGTACCAAATTGGTACGGGCCGTACATGAAGGCGTCCTGACAGATTCAAATTTGGGCAGAGGCTATTTAAGGGGGGAACTCTCCAGATTTCGTATCCAATTCATTCCAGATAGATCTGAGAGCTCAGTAGGAGAGAGAAAGAAGGCTAAGGAGCTGAAAGCAAGGAGGAAAGAAGAGGAAGAGGCGAAACTCGACGGATCTAGCTTCCTCCTCCATCTCCCTTCAATCCATGGCTATCTCTCTTCCTCTTATTGTATTTTTAGACATTGCTATGTGCTGTGAGTAGATCATTTTAGTTTCTAGGGTTAGAGATCGAATCTTGATTTGTTTTGACTTTCTTTGACTTTTACTTTGTATGAACTCTTTAGTTTGATTGATTGTGATTTTCATTGTTATATCTTGCTTTGCTTGCTGTGATTGTTGTATGATGTCCCTTTAGGTTTAGATCGAACCTATCAAGGTCATGTGATCATCTCAATCTCTCATCCAATTCAAGTACATAGGGTAGAATAGTTCGAATTGAAGCCGAAAGGTTGAATTCTCCTCTAATCGACAGATTAGAGGGTGCCTTAGACATCTAATCAATCAGCTAGGGTAGATCTGTACCAACATACGATGGTTGAGGTGTAGAAACCCTAAAAGGCTCTCAATCGCATTCCAACCTAGATCTTGATCCAACAAACGACGGTTGAGGGTTAGGAACCTTAGGTATGGTCAATTGAACCTTTCTAAAGAGTTTAGCACAAGGTACCAGCAAGGAAATGCATTTACTCGAACTGGTAGGTTCTGTTCTGGGAAGCCGGTACGGGTCTTACCAGGGTGGTACGGCCTAGCCTTACCAAGTGAGGTACGGCCTAGCCGTACCTACTTAGTACGGGCCGTACCACTAGAGGCAGATCAGAGATGAAGTCTTAAACCCTGGAAACACCTTTTATCCATAATCAAAACACAATTTACATTTGTTCTAAACATTTTGTTACATCTTCTTCAATTGTCTGAACAGTTTGATTTGATACCTTAGGAAATTAAATACCAAACAAAACCTTTTCAACTTCTAGTTTTCAATCAAGTTTAGATAGAACTTAACCGAGTGATTAGCCGTCTCTGAGGATCGATACCCGATTATACTACACGGCAGAGGTTGTGCACTTGCATCCTTTACTCGTGGAGTGTTAACGAGGTTTAAAAGGTACGCTTTCAAGCGTGCCGAAACTTGCGTTGCGCTTTGCTGCGAACAGTTATATGAGAATATTATGATTATTTCATATTTAAAATTAAGTATTAAGTAGTATATTATCTGTTGAGAGGACCTCCATAATATTACTCCATTAATATGTATATATATATATATATATATATATATTTTAGAATACTGACAGCAGTGGTCAGATTTACTCCATTAATTAATTGAGCTTTTGGAACACTAAAGATGAAACATCTACTAAGCTCCTTTTTTTTTTTTTCTATTTTTTGTGTGTTTGTTGGAATTTGAAAAGGTCAACAGCTTCTCGAGATAAAAATGTGGCTCATAAGTCCATCGACAAAGCTGGATTATAGTAACGACTAAAATCATATACATCTCTAGTACTATTACAGTTGCTAATCTCATGACAGTTTCTAATTCAGTTTTTGAGATGTGAAAGAGTTTCTTACTTAGAAACTCTGCAGTAAAGTTTCTTATTAAAAAACTATTTATAAACTCCATGTGCATGCTGATTAAATAATTGGCTCAAATTATTTCTCCTTTTTAGTTTATTGCTGATATGGCTTAATAGAAACTCTAAAATTAATTCCAGAGAAATGAGAGTTATAAATTTTAGAGACCTTAATTTTTAAAAAGTGGTTAATAGTTATTTAGAAACTCATTTGAGTTGCTGGAATGTAAATGCTCCAAGGAGTAACTTCAAGTGCAAATGGGTCAGTTGAGGGGTCTAGTTGCAGTCCGCTGCAATACTCCTAGAGATATTTAGTTCGAGACTTCCAGTTGCCAGGTTGAGTCTAATGAAATATGTTAATGCATACAAGTATAATTTAATTTTCAAACTAAATTTGAATACGCTCCTGCTATATTGCGGATGCTTAATGTTAGTGTTCACGGTTTATGCTAGTTTAGTGATTTTCTCTAATTAATTAATTAGTGCACGTTGTGGACTCAAGTTAGGTCTAGACTCTGGAGTATATGATCCGATCTGATTTTCAAGATCAACGGCAGAGCGAGTTAATATTAAGATTTTGAATATGAAAAATAACTGTCTACGGTTCCATGAGATATTGTATCTAATTAATTTCTCATATCCCTCTCTCGTATAGAAATTAAATTCGCATTTTTTTATCACTAAAGCCCGTAGGCTAAAATTAAATTAAATTCGCACTGAGAATTATGAGCGTTGAAAATAACTAATCAAATATACCAACCGGAGATGCAACTTTTGGGAACACATAACAAAGGAGTGAAAATTTTCAGATTACCCCCAGTTTGTTCTCTGGCGCTATTTACTCTCCCACGCGATTGTTGCTCTCTCCCTCTCGGTCGATTCTTTTGCTTAGTGTAACCAACAAATTAGGCCATGGCTGGAAGGAGCCCCGCAATCGGAATCGACCTCGGCACGACATACTCCTGCGTTGGGGTCTGGCGGAATGACCGAGTGGAGATCATTCCCAATGACCAGGGAAACCGTACGACGTCTTCTTGCGTGGGCTTCAAAAAAACCGAGAGACTCGTCGGTGATGCGGCTAAGAATGAGGCCACTAGCAACCCTACTAATACTGTCTTTGGTGTGTCTCGCTCTTCTAATATTTTCTTCTTTCTGATCAAGTGACTCAAACACAGAGCTTTCGTATTTATTTCTCACATAAATTGCCACATTCTTTAATTTCTCACTTGATTTTTGTTTTTTGAGGATTAGTGGTTAAAGTAACCACCAACAAATATATTGATAAAAAAAAAGTTATTTACAAGAACCTTTTGCATATCAACTCATCGTAACTAGGTACCGATTTAACTGTACTTATTTCTCACTGGAGTTACTAAAAGTTGTATTTTATTTGGAGGCTTCTCTGGGTACACAAAGTAAAACCAAAAGCACCAAATTTCTCCTACTTTCACCAAGTTTATTCTACTAGGTACCCCTCTCCTTTCATTTTATTCACTTGACACGCCGGACCAAAAAATGGGGGCATCTGCACAGGGCAAAATATCAATATGCTCTGTTATCATTATTTATCTGTTTTATTTGGTGCTCCTGCTCTTAGATGGTTCATATTATTGACTTAATTGAGTCTTAGTTCATTGAAGTTTACCTTGTAACTAACTCTTTGTTATGTTCTGATGTTAAAAATAGTGCCAGAACTTGATTTGTTGCTTCTGTGACATTGATTCATGCATTGTAGTTGACCGATAATCTAGACTATTGTAACATAAAAACACATATGCGAGTAGAATGCAGTATTTTGGTTGTCAAAAATGTGCTACTTGATGTGGCCAATCCGTGTGGTTGCTGCTACTAGAAAAAGTGGATACTGTTTTGTGAATTTTCTTGGACTGAACAAATTTGATTTTTTTTTACAAAAAGGTAGGATTAGAATTTAAATAGTTGATTTTATTAGAGCATTTTCTTGTTGAGTATAGTATTTATCAATTATTTATAGTAGAATTGACTTACAGAATCCAACATACCAATCAAAGAGTCATTTATGGCTTAGAATAACCTAATGATTTGCTTGTTTTCATTTTCTTTTAGCTGTCAAGCGGTTGATTGGCCGGCGCTATTCAGATGAATGCGTCCAAAGTGACAAGAAGCTCTGACCTTTCAAGGTAATCAAGGCAAATGATGATCGGCCCAACATCATTGTCGATTATCAAGGTGCGAAGAAGCAATTTGCTGCTGAGGAGATATCTGCAATGATTCTTACAAAGATGAAAGAAGTGGCGGAGGCATTCCTCGGTTGCACTGTAAAAGCTGCTCTAGTCACTGTCCCTGCATACTTCAATGATGCCCAACGTCAGGCGACCAAAGATGCTGGCGTTATTGCTGGCCTAAATGTTATGCGTATAATGGATGAACCGACTGCAGCTGCTGTGGCTTATGGCATTGATACAAATGAGATTAACTCTTCTGTGAAGAAGAATGTGCTTATATTTGACCTTGGTGGTGGCACTTTTGATGTCTCCTTGCTTAGTATTAGCAATGGTGTAATTAAGGTGAAGGCCACTGCTGGTGACACCCACCTCGGCGGGGAGGACTTTGACAACCGTATGGTGAATCATTTGGTTCAAGAGTTTAAGAGGAAGAAGAGGAAGGACATTAGCAGCAATCCGAGGGCTTTGAGGCGCCTTAAGACCGCATGTGAACAGGCGAAGAGGGTCCTCTCCACCACCACCCAAACTGCTGTAAGCCTCGATTGTCTCTATGAGGGGACTGATTTCTATTCCACAATAACTCGTGCACGGTTTGATGAGCTCAATGTGGACCTTTTCAAGAAATGTATTGAGACTGTGGCAAGGTGTCATGAGGATGCTCGCATAGACAAGGACAACATTGATGTGGTGGTTCTCATTGGCAGTTCTACCCGTATTCCGAAAGTCCAACAACTCTTGAAGAATTATTTTAGTGGTAAGGAGCTATGTAAAAGCATTCACCCAGATGAAGCTGTTGCATATGGTGCTGCTGTACATGCTGCAAAATTAAGCGGGCAAGGTTGTGAGGAGATTAGAAAATTGGTTCTCATTGATGTCACCCCACTTTCGCTTGGCATTAGTGTTAAAGGTCATATTACATCGGTCATAATTCCAAGGAACACGCCAATACCAACACAGAAGTCTCACAGGTACATAACGTGCTATGATTTCCAATCTGATTTCGACATCAAAGTTTATGAGGGAGAGCGTGTGCGGTGTGAAGATAACAATTTACTTGGGCAGTTTTGCCTACCAGAGATCCATCCTGCACCAAGAGGTGAAACCAAGATGAATGTAACTTTTAAAATTGACAGCAACGGCATATTGCATGTATCTGCTGAGGAGCCAGTCAGCGGTACAAAGGAACAAATCACCTTGATCAACAGAGAGGGCAGGCTCAGCAAGCAGGAGATAGATAGGATGGTGCAGGAAGCAGCAAGGAATAGAATGGAGGATGAACAGTTTAAAGAGAAGGTTTTAGCCAAGAACTCGTTGGAAGACTATGCATACTCCTTGAGGAAGTTGGCGAAGAACGATATTATCGTTTCAAAGGCATCAGGTGGACATGCCAAGTACATTGCTGAATATGTCGACAAGATTATCGAATGCTCAAGCACGATGTGCCCATGGATGCATACGTGTATCACACCAAGAAGAAAGAGCTTGAAGAGATGAGCTCCACCCTCTTGAGAATGAGCCAATATGTTCCCATTTTTTTTCTGGTAAATTTTCAAATTTTGGTGATGACCTTTCTGAGACTGAAGAAGACTATCATTGTAGTGATGATGAGGACCATTATTCTGATGATGATTAGGGTATATGTCATATGTGATATTAATTAGTGGGAAAACTATCATCTGTGTGAATTCTTTTTCTTTTGGTTGGGTTAGAGTAAAAAAGGATTGTGGTTCCAATATTTTGGAGTCAGTATAGCACCTGGAGTCCTGGACATTAGCTAGTAAGTTATTTTCTTTGCATGATATTTGCTTATCATGTCCTTGCTTCTTAGTTTATAGGACTATGGAGTATATCTCAGTAAAAGTTTGATCTTGCTAGTAAAAGTTTGCTTCTTAGTCTATTTTCATTCTTAATTCTTTTAATATATATATTAGTTACCGTCTATTTCTTACCATGCACTTGAACTTTGGTTGGTTCCATGCCTGCTTGTCACGAAACACGCTTTTCATGAATCCTTTTTTTTTCTGGGCTGTTTCCGTTGGTTTTCACACTTGGTGGGATATGATGGTATGGTTTCCACATTATTCATAATATAAAGTATACATATTTTTTTTAAGTTCTTAATATCTTCCGATTATTTTTAATTGATTTTTTTAGTTAAATAAATGGGTACTAATTGGATGTATATGTTAATTATAATAATCAAATTTGTATGATGCAATAATTAAACATGTATTTTAGAAGAGATTAAGATATTGTGTGTGAAAGTTCAAAATAACATATATGTATTATCTAATAATCAAGTGTACATTTGTAAGGATTAAATTTAAAAATTCAAATTAATTATAATAACAACAAAATGCGAGAACCAACTGGTTAAAGACTATAATTTTTGTGTAAAAAAATCACAAATTTGAAATTCAGATGAAGCATTCTTATAGATATTTAAAGATAAGGAGATTACCCCCACCTTTATCTAACAAAGGACTTGAGTGATATACAAGTTTTTGGAGCGGATAATGTTAATATTAAATTCATATTTACATTTCAGTGAGCAGTGAGCGGATACGAATACGAATACATATAGTATATGAATGTCAAAATGTAAAATCAAATCCACCTTAGATAAGAATACATATATGTTCGAATATCCGAACCGTTTGAGTATTGTGAATCGTATCCGAATTCAGATAGTTTAATCCGGACACGGACACCCCTACCTTCATGCATTACTTTCATTTTTCTGACTTAGAGCATCTACATCGCAGCAACTCAAATGAGTTTCTAAATAACTATTAACCTCTTTTTAAAAATTAAGGTCTCTAAAATTTCTAACTCTCACATTCATGAAATTAATTTTAGAGTTTCTATTAAGCCACGTCAGTAACAAATTAAAAAACAGAAATAATTTGAGCCAATCATTTGATCAGTATGGAGTTTATAAACAGTTTCTTCATAAGAAACTTTACTGCATAGTTTCTAAATAAGAAACTCTCTCACATCTCTGAAACTAGATTAGAAACTGCCACGTCAGATTAGAAACTCTAATAGTACCAGAGATGTAGATGCTCTTATACGGCGATTGAGAAAACATACTCCTTTTACATTTTAAAAGAAGTGACAAAGCCTTGTTGTTGCCTTTCCTCTCCAACCGCCTTCATAAGCACTGGTATTGACAGTGGTGGATTTAGGATTTTTAGGGGACAAGAAAATATCGAATCGATTTAAATAACTTTAAATTAATTAATTAATTAGATACTCGCTAAAAAATAATGCTTTAACTTGTACTTTTTAATATTTTGACTTGTAATTTCTGATGTTCTAACCTATAATTCTAATTACCTATCAAAATTCAATAAATTTATTTCAATTTTAACTCTAAATTTAATCCGATTACAAATCAAAAATTCAGAGGGGGCAAATTTTTTTTCAGAAGGAAGCAAAGTCGGTCGGAATCGATAGATCTCCACTAAAATTCAAAATTCAGGACCATGTGGGTCCGCCCTTGAGTATCGATGCGCTTCGAACCTCCGATTCTTTCAATATAACTATTATCCTACATATTTAATTGGACGGTTCAAATCTAACCGTTGAAGACTCTCACTTGTACAAAGTTGGAAGTGATGAGTGAACATGAGTTGCTATAAATTTATGTCTAGACGAATGTAGAAAACATACTCCGTATTGTAGATGAATCGAATCCTCACGAGACATATTCGAATCGAATCTTCACAAGACATATTTAGCTTGCTTTTACTGATTTTTCAATCAAATTTAGGAATTAAATTTTTGTCCCGTTGTATCGTTATTAAGTTAAGTTTTTACATATTATATCGTGATTAAAATCGTGAGAAATGATTACTACACGCGAATAATCACGACATGTTAGTCATATTGTGATCAAATTGGTCACATTTAATCACGTTTAATTTTTTTAAAATTTAAGCTTGTTTAAGGAAAAAATCAGAAAAAAAAGATTGAAAATGTGAAAAAATTATAACAATTATAAAATAAAAAAACAATGTTGTAAAAAGAACGAACCATTGAAATTCGGTGCCTATTAGATTTGTGTCAGATTAAAATTTGACGACTCAGGATCTCTTTGTGACCAACCGCCTTTATAAACGGGTGGTATGGTATCAGAATAGAATAATTCCTAGCCGAACTAAAATTATTTTGGTAGCTGTTTGAATTGTAGAGAACTGCTTTGAGAATCGTGTCAGGTTAAAACAGATGATGCAAATCTCATTCTAGGGTACCGCACTAAATTTGAACTCCTTGATAAACACGGTGCCCATCAGCTCTGAATTATTTTTATAAACCATAATTAAAAAAAATAATTTTAGTAAACCAACTAGGGCTGCTAATGAGCTTGACTCGACTCAGACTCGGCTCGGACTCAATGAGAGAAGCATAACGGCCCGGCTCAGACTCGGCTCGATTTTGGAAGAGAAAGCTCGACTCGACTCGGCTCATGTAAATAATGGACTCGGCTCGGCCCGGCTCGCGAGCCGACTCAGACCATATTTGTGCTTTAATTGTTTGCTTGCTAACCTTGAATGGAATAATAATACTAGCTACAGCTATATATCTGACCAGCTGGCATGGGGAGCAAATAGTGACGAAGCAACTTAATTTTAACTAAAATAATATATTAAACTTGTAATTTTTTTACATATGAAATCTTGAAAATAATTTTGTTTCTTTCACAAGGAGGAAATATTTATTCAAATTTACCACCTACAAAAGTTTGCCTATTACTAATTAAGGTCGGTCAACCTTTACATTTTAAACACAAACTTTATAACATTGCTAAAATTGCAACTTTAAACTTGATTCGGCTCATGAGCCGGCCCGGCTCGGCCCGGATTCGGCTCGGTTGATATGTAAAATTTTGAGTCGAGTCGAGTCTGAGCTTTTTTCAGTTTAGGGCCCGACTCGATATTAAATATTGAGCTGTTCAACTCATGGATTCATGAGCCGGCTCGGCTCATTAGCAGCCCTAAAACCAACATGATTTCTTTTGTTTTTTATAAAAACCATAAGAACCAAAATGTCATTTCGGTCCATTTTTCTTTTCCGGACCGAAATGACATTTCGGTCCGTATTGGTTTCACAAATTTTCAAAAAGGTGGCCACAGAAAATTCGAAAAAGACTCCAGACCAAAATGTCATTTCGGTCCCAATTTTTTTTTTTTTAGGAATTTGCTTAATAAATAGCATTATCGTAAATTGTTTTAATTTTTTACATGAAAATATATTTTACAAGGCAATAAACAGTTGTTCGGATCCTGTAGCTAGTTTAGTTGAATTTTTTTTATGAAACTATCATGTTTTTAATTTAGTTAAAAAAACATTTACATTAACAAAAATGTGTAATTCTTGCTCGCTAGGTTGTGCCAAAAAAATTGAAAATGAAATAGAGTAAATTCAAATTTCATCTAATATCCTCTGTGGTAGATAAAAAAAAAGTGATCCAGCTAAAAAGACATATTTAATTGTCTTTCAGTTTCAAATTCAATTTGACCTACATCCGATATGATATATGATACACAAGTGAGAAATCCAACATTATGCAAACCCTAGAAAAAAAAAAAAGTTGGGACCGAAATGCCATTTCGGTCCGGGTTAAAAGAACACTGGACCGTAATGGCATTTCGGTCCCATGGTATTACCCCAAAGGCTATACGACAAACTGTGAAACCAACAAGGACCGAATTGCCATTTCGGTTCAAAAAAAAAAAAAAAACTACCGGACCGAAATGGCAATTTGGTTCTTATGATTTTTGTGAAAATAAAGTAATCATGTTGGTTTGGTAAAAATATTTTTTCTAATTATGATTTATAAAAAAAATTCATCAGCTCCGATTCTTTCAATATAACAATTATCCTACATATCAAATCTAACCGAATGAAGAGTCTCAAGTCTTAACACTCTGTTCAAACTTCAAAGCTGGAAGTAATGAGTAACCCTCAGAAGACGCATTCCAATTGTTTTTGTTAGTTTTTGTAACTAAGCCTACATTTCATTGTTTAAACACAGCCACCGCATAGCTGCGTTAGATGGTTTTTGGTCGGTAGTAGATTGGGAATATCTTTTAAATGATTAATGGGTAATGTTATGGGCTTCTGGCCTTTAATAAATTATGTAATCAACGATAATAATTTTGTGAAACAACTAGAATATCCTTGATAAATGTATCTTTATTTAATTTTTTTTAAATAATAACAATAATATTTTAATGATTTTTTAATAATATTTTAATAATTTAAAATTGATATTGGGGGTGGGGCTATGATTCGAAGCTGAATCATTTTGAGTTTTTATTTTTTTTATTTTTTTATTAAGCAGATTGTTAAGTCTGAGGTAGTGTTGTTAGAAAATGAATAGTTGGTTACTTATTTGATGTAATAAATGTCTTGAAATAATTATTTGATGTTGTTATCTTGTATCTCTCATGTTCTTTCCTATTTGTTGCTTATTCTGTTTTTGTCCCTCAATAGGTAATTCGTATTCTAGCACTCAATAACATCGGCCCCATATGAAATTTGGTAGTCAAGTTCATTAATTGCTGAGTGGCTCCCCATTGTCAGTCTCTGTTTTTTTTTTTCTTTCTTTCTAGGTAATCAAATAGATAAATTAATAAGAAAAAAAATTTAAATGTCGTATTTTTTGTTTCTCTTATCTGCACCGTAGAAGTTTTCAAACTTAATGGTCAAGCAAATGTAAAGTAAACCCTGAATGACAAAAGTGGCTTTAACAAAGCAGTGGTTTGGGAAAGGCAAAATCAAAGGAGATGCAACTTTTGGGGACAAATATCAAAGGAGTGAAAATTTTCAGATTGCCCCACCAAATTTGTTCTCTGGCGCTATTTACTCTGCCACGCGATTGTTGCTCTCACAGACACAGCCGATTCTTTTGCTTAGTGTAACCAACAAATTAGGCCATGGCTGGAACAAGGAGCCCCGCAATCGGAATCGACCTCGGCACGACATACTCCTGTGTTGGGGTCTGGCGGAATGACCGAGTGGAGATCATCGCCAATGACCAGGGAAACCGTACGACGTCTTCTTGCGTGGGCTTCAAAGAAACTGAGAGACTCGTCGGTGATGCGGCTAAGAATGAGGCCGCTAGCAACCCTACCAATACTGTCTTTGGTGTGTCTCGCTCTTCTAATATTTTTTCTTTTTGATGAAGTGACTCAAGAACAGAGTTTCGTATTTATTTCTCACATAAATTGCCACATTCTTTAATTTCTCACTGGAATTTTTTTTTTTTTTTAGGGTTAGTGGTTAAAGTAACCACCAACAAATATATTGATAAAAAAAAGTTATTTACAAGAACCTTTTGCCTATTTAACTGTACTTATTTCTCACTGGAGTTGCTAAATGTTGTATTTTATTTGGAAGCATCTCTCAATACACAGAGTAAAACCCTAAGCACCAAATTTCTCCTACTTTCACCAAATTTATTCTAATAGGTACCCCTCTCTCCTTTCATATTTCACTTGGCATGCCAGACCATAAAATGTGTCATTTTCTTATCAATTGAATGTTTTGCCACCTAACAAAAATGGGGGGATCTGCACAGGGCAAAATATCAGGACAACAAAACTCGTAGTACTTTACCAATCTGCTCTTTTATCATTATTTATCTGTTTTATTTGGTGCTCCTGCTTGATGCTTCTTTAGATGTTCATATTTTTGTCTTAGTTCATTAAAGTTTATCTTGTAACTAACTCTTTGTTATGTTCTGATGTTCAAAATAGTGCCAAGAACTTGATTTGTTGCTTCTGTAACATTGATTCATGCATTGTAGTTGACCGATAATCTAGACTATTATAACATAAAAACACATATGCGAGTAGCATACAGTATTTTGGTTGTAAAAAATGTGCTACTTGATGTGGCGAATCCGTGTGGTTGCTGCTACTAGAAAAAGTGGATACTGTTTTGTGAATTTTCTTGGACTGAACAAATTTGATTTTTTTTTTTACAAAAAGGTAGGATTAGAATTTAAATAGTTACTTGATATTATTAGAGGATTTTCTTGTTGAGTATTGTATTTATCAATTATTTATAGTAGAATTGACTTGCAGAATCTAACATACCAATAGAAGAGTAATTTATGGCTTAAAATAGCATAATGATATTCTTGTTTTCATTTTCTTTTAGCTGTCAAGCGATTGATTGGCAGACGCTACTCAGACGAATGCGTCCAAACTGACAAGAAGCTCTGGCCTTTCAAGGTAATTGAGGGCAATGATGACCGGCCCAATATCATTGTCGATTATCAAGGTGAGGAGAAGCACTTTGCTGCTGAGCAGATATCTTCAATGATTCTTACAAAGATGAAAGAAGTGGCAGAGGCATTCCTTGGTTGCACCGTAAAAGATGCCGTAGTCACTGTCCCTGCATACTTCAATGATGCCCAGCGTCAGGCCACCAAAGATGCTGGCATTATAGCTGGCCTAAATGTTATGCGTATAATGGATGAGCCGACTGCAGCTGCTGTGGCTTACGGCTTTGATACAAATGAGGTCAACTCTTCTGTGAAGAAGAATTTGCTTATTTTTGACCTTGGTGGTGGCACTTTTGATGTCTCCTTACTTAGTATTAGCAATGGTGTAATTGAGGTGAAGGCCACTGCTGGTGACACCCACCTCGGCGGGGAGGACTTTGACAACCGTATGGTGAAATATTTGGTTGAAGAGTTTAGAAGGAAGCATAGGAAGGACATTAGCAGCAATCCAAGGGCTTTGAGGCGCCTTAGGACCGCAAGCGAACAGGCGAAGAGAATCCTCTCCACCACCACTCAAACTACTGTCAGCATCGATTGTCTCTACGAGGGGACTGATTTCTATTCCACAATAACTCGTGCACGGTTTGAAGAGCTCAACGTGGACCTTTTCGAAAAATGTATTGAGACTGTGGCAAGGTGTCATGAGGATGCTGGCATAGCCAAGGACAATATTGATGTGGTCGTTCTCATTGGTGGTTCTACCCGGATTCCAAAAGTCCAACAACTCTTGAAGAATTATTTCAGTGGTAAAGAGCTATGTAGTAGCATCCACCCAGATGAAGCTGTCGCATATGGTGCTGCCATACATGCTGCAAATTTAAGCGGGCAAGGTTCTGAGGAGATCAGTAATTTGGTTCTCATTGATGTCACCCCACTTTCGCTTGGCATTAATATTAAAGGTGATATTACATCGGTCATCATTCCAAGGAACACACCAATACCAACACAGAAGTGGCACGAGTACTCCACAAGTTCAGATTTTCAATCTGTAATCGACATCAAAGTTTATGAGGGAGAGCGTGTGCAGAGTAAAGATAACAATTTACTTGGCCAGTTTTCACTATCTGAGATCCATCTTGCACCAAGAGGTGAAACCAAGATTAATGTTTCTTTTAAAATTGACAGCGACGGCATATTGCATGTATCTGCTGAGGAGCCAGTCAGTGGTACAAAGAAACAAATCACCTTGATCAATAGAGAGGGCAGGCTCAGCAAGCAGGAGATAGATAGGATGGTGCAGGAAGCAGCAAGGAATAGAATGGAGGATGAACTGTTTAAAGAGAAGGTTTTAGCCAAGAACTCATTGGAAGACTATGCATACTCCTTGAGGAAGTTGGTGAAGAATGATAAGGTATCAGGTGAATACGCCAAGTACATTGCTGAAGCTGTCGACAAGATGATCGAATGGCTCAAGCACGATGTGCCCAAGGATGCATACGTGTATGACACCAAGAAGAAAGAGCTTCAAGAGATGAGCTCCACCCTCTCGAGAATGAGCTAATATGTTCCTGTTTGTGGAGGTGAATTCCCAAATTTTGGTGATGGCCATTTTGAGACCGAATATCATTGTGATTATGACTAGGATTATTATTCTGATGGTGACTAGGAAATGTCATGTGTTATTAATTAGTGAGAAAACTATCATCTGTGTGATTTCTTTTTCTTTTGGTTGGGTTATAATGTCCTTGCTTCGTAGTTTATTGAAATATGGAGTAAATCTTGTGAGTGATAGTTTAGTTTGCTTATCATGTCCTTTTCATTGAATCTTCTTAGTTTATAAAAATATCCTTTGTTAGTTTATAGCTTAATCTCAGTAAAAGTTTGATCTTGTCCGTGATTTTATTTTTCCCAAATTTCTATTTTCATTCTTAATTCTAATATATATATTGGTCACAGTCTATTTCTTACCACGCACTTAAGCTTTGGTTGGTTCCAAGCCTGATTGCCACGAAACACACGTTTCATGAATCTTTCTTTTTCTGGGCTGTTTCCGGGGGTTTTCACACTTGTTGGGATATAAATGGTATGGTTTCCACATTATTCATAATATAAAGTATACATTTTTTTTTTAAGTTCTCAATATCTTCCAGTTCTTTTTAATTGACTTAATTAAATAAATGTGTACTAACTGGATGTATATATTAATTATAATAATTAAATATGTATGATGCAATAATTAAACCTGTATTTTAGAAGTGATTAAGATAATGAGTGTGAAAGTTCAAAATAAAATATATGTACTATCTAATAATCTAGTGAACATTTGGAAGGATTAAATTTAAAAATTCAAAATAATTATATTAACATGAAAATCTGAGAACCTTCATGTGGTCTACTGGTTAAAGACAATAATTTTTGTGTAAAAAGTCACAAATTTGAAATTCGGATGAAGCATTCTTATAGATATTTAAAGATAAGGAGATTATCCCCCACCTTTATCTAACAAAGAACCTGAGTGATATACTGATATACAAGTTTTTATCTCAAAAATAAAGGTCAACCTCTAATGTTTCCTAAGAAAACATCAAAATGCGTAATGATAAATCAACAGTCTAAACCAAAAAAAACTTGTTTGTAATTTCAAACAATTATTAATAATTATGTTGAAATTAAAACAAATAAATATATCTTTTATAGTAATTAAATATCCGTTAGACAATGATTTCAACCAAAACGTTATATACTGTGACGTACTGGATAATCAGAAGGGCAAAATGGGTTATGTACCCATCAAAAGTCAAGAATTTGGATATTTGCCCATCAAAACTTCAAATTGGGGTATTTGCCCATCAAATTTATAAAATCTTGAAAATTTACCCATATTGATATTAAAACTGATAATTTAAAACAAAAATCTGTATTAAAAAAATTTATTCCAATTTTACCCTCTTCACGCCTCCAGTCGCTCGGAGAAAAATTGCCTTCTGACCATCACGGAGGTTACTGTTCCCCGTTAAGCACATCGCTAGACTCATCTCGCGACGGCGATCCTAATGATGTCTGGCCTCAGCCTCGCCGCAGCCAGATTAACCTCTGACAGGGATGAACCCGCTAACGGAAAAGAACCCGCTAACGCTACACTGGAGCGACTGGAGGCGTGAAGAGGATAAAATTGGAATAAATTTTTTTAATACAGATTTTTGTTTTAAATTATCAGTTTTAATATCAATATGGGTAAATTTCCAAGATTTTATAAATTTGATGGGCATATATTCCAATTTGAAGATTTAATGGACAAATATCCAAATTCTTAACTTTTAATGGGTACATAACCAATTTTGCCTAATCAGAAAATACGGACTCATCTCGGGTGCAGTTTTCGGGTACAGCTGACCGTACCACATTTTCTTTTCTTTTCTTTTCTCTTGTTAGATAATGTACCACTTTTCTTGTTGGAATATCATGGAAACAACCCTCCAACAAAACAAGAATTGCTGATTTTTGAATTTTTTTTAAATGTTTGGGTCGGATGGAGAATGGATTTAAAAATTTCAATCGATTCAGTTTAACTGGTTTTAAAATTTCTAAACCGAACCAAATTATTAAACTAGTTTTAATTTAATTTTTTAAAATAATAACAATAATATTTTAATGATTTTTAATAATATTTTAATAATTTAAAATTGATATTGAGGGGGTGGGGACTATGATTCGAAGTTTTCATACTTAATGGTTAAGCAAATTTGAAGTAAACCCAGAATGACAAAAGTTGCTTTAATAAAGCAGTGATTTGGAAAGGCAAAACAAGTTTTTTGGTGAGTTTGGGCCTGGGTAAAATTGAAGCTTTTTATGATAACAATGGTTACAATGCAGAGTTAAAAGTGGCTTTAATAAACAAAGCTGGATATGGTCTTTTACGATGACAATGGAAGTGAAGTCAGCACAAGTAAGATTGTGAGGAAATCAAGAAGCAAAGATCGATAGACTGAAGAGAGCATTCTCCCGGCCACCTATTATACCAAAGTTTGATTCTTTTCTTATTACCTATTCAAAAAAATGCAGAGTTAAAAGTGCCCGCTGCCCGTCTGCCCGCACCCGCCACGGGTGTACCCGCACCCGCGTACCCGTACCCGTGCCCGCTAGTGTTTTGTACTGTAGCAACCCGGACTATTTACTGTAGCAACCGGAACATTTGAACTCCCGAGTCCCGAGTATCAGTCTACTTTTCAACTTTTAGTACTTTATTTGAACTGCAGTACTATATATAGACTTTAGATTAATTTGAGTGTTGATTGTGGGACTAACGTATTTTGCTCCGAACCGTCTGAATTCTGAAATGCATCTGTGCTGGAGAGCCTGGAGAGCACGTGGGACGGTGGGAGCCTGGATGCACGTGGAAGCCTGGAGAGTGGAGATCCCAAAACATGCACGGTCCAGATCTAAAATCAAAATTGGAGGTACTTTAGGTTATATGAATTCGGAATATTTCGGATGCACGTGGGTCGTGGGAGCAGGGAGCCTGGAGACTTCAGTGCCACGCGCGCATCCTCTGAGATATCTCAAACTTTGAGTGTTATTTTGTAAATCTCAACCGTAAATACATTTTACACGAATCTCATAGCAAAATAATACTGGCCCCCTTCGCTCTGCCCGAATAGGCACCGTACACGGTCGGTCATGCAAAATTTGTGAGAAATACACCCTATTTGAAATGGAGGGTCAGTTTTCCGTGTAATTCGTACAGAAAGAATGTAAATGGTTCAGATTTTGTACAGATTCAAATTGAGTTTAATTTATATAATACTTAATAATATAATTAATTTGAATAATGTATGTAATTCGAATTATTTATTAATTCTGTAATAAATAATGTATGTAATTTGAATAAATCATATTTTTATATTTAATTCGAATTACTGTAATAAATCAAATTTGAATTTTTTGAAGCATATATTATATTCTTCATTAAGAATATATTTATATTCACAGGGTCAAAGTGCATGAATTTGTTACCTTCAAACTTATCTTTAAAAAAATGAGTGTTAAATACTTTTTTTAAGTAAAATAATTTTATTACTTTATTTTGTAGATTACATCTTCTATTTTGTATATATCAGGTGGTCCAGAGAAAATTTGTGTGTATATTAAAATTTTCTTTTCTATACATTCATCTGGGGAACATAAATAAAATTTGTGTGTATATTAAAATATGTGTGTATATTAAAATATGTTTAGGTTTATCTATAAATATGTTGGATTTTTTTAGTATGTTAGATTTTTCAAATAGGTTATGTTTTAAGAGGAGGGATCCACTTACAACAAATTTGAGTTACAACAAAGTTACAACATTCATTTTTTTCATTTTTAAAGTCCAAATCGTCGATCCAAACCGTTCAACATGATTATCTAAATAAAATGTGCTTGCAGATCAAATTTTATATTTTTTTGAATTTTTTAACTATTTATTAAGATGGGTACAAAATTCAATGGTCTAAGTATGGCTATTTTTTGTAAAATATTTAATAAATAGTAAAAAAATTCAAAAAAATGTAAAATTTGATCTGCAAGCACATTTTATTGTGGAGATCATGTTGAACGGTTTGGATCGACGATTTGGACTTTGAAAATAAAAAAAAATGAATGTTGTAACTTTGTTGTAACTCAAATTTATTGTAAGTGGATCCCTCCTCATGTTTTAATATGTTGGATTTATAAATGAGGAGGGATCCACTTACAACAAATTTGAGTTACAACAAAGTTACAACATTCATTTTTTTCATTTTCAAAGTCCAAATCGTCGATCCAAACCGTTCAACATGATTATCTAAATAAAATGTACTTGCAGATCAAATTTTATATTTTTTTGAATTTTTTTACTATTTATTAAGATGGGTACAAAATTCAATGGTCTAAGTATGGCTATTTTTTGTAAAATACTTAATAAATAGTAAAAAAATTCAAAAAAATGTAAAATTTGATCTGAAAGTACATTTTATTGTGGAGATCATGTTGAACGGTTTGGATCGACGATTTGGACTTTGAAAATGAAAAAAATGAATGTTGTAACTTTGTTGTAACTCAAATTTGTTGTAAGTGGATCCCTCCTCTTTATAAATATGTTGGATCTATAAATATGTTGGATTTTTTTTTAATATGTTATATTTTATTTTTTAAATTTTGAATATGTTA
This sequence comes from Carex myosuroides, assembly GCA_028015225.1. Taxonomy (NCBI): domain Eukaryota; kingdom Viridiplantae; phylum Streptophyta; class Magnoliopsida; order Poales; family Cyperaceae; genus Carex; species Carex myosuroides. The sequence continues at coordinate 4,443,065 of CM051471.1, forward strand.
TTTGATCATTTGAATATGTTAGATTTATTTTAATATAGGTTAGATTTTATTTTTTAATTTCGGATTAATTTTTAAATATGTTAGATAAATAAGTTAGATTTATATTTTTTGAATCTATAAATATGTTAGATTTTTGAATAAATATGTTAGATTTATATTTTTTAAAATAAGTTAGAACAAATTGTATTTATTTTTTTAAAATAGATTTTTGAATAAGTTAAATTTGTTAGAGTTATTTTTTTGAATAAGTTAGAATTTGAATTAGAGTTATATTTTTTTGTTCAAATTAGAGTTAGATTTTTTTTTTTTTGGGTTCGGAAATTGGGATCCCTCTGTCACAGAGAATCAGAGGTATTGTAAAAGATTCGTGCCCTTTGAGATTCGTGCCAATTTAAAAAGAACGGTGCAGATCAAGTAATTGTAAAAGATTCCCTTTTCAGGGGTGTAGCGCAGCCTGCGCAGGGGCCTAGTATTGTAAAAGATTCCCTTTACCTGTAGCGCACTAAGTAATTGTAAAAGATTCCCTTTTCAAATTTCAAGTAATTGTACGGTGCCTATTGGTGTAGCGCAGGGGCCTAGTATTATTTGTGGGGTACTGCGCTGCGCCTATTGGGTGGTAGGCTGGTAGCGCAGGATCCAAACCGGGATCCTCTCCAATATGTGTAAAAGATTCCCTTCACTTTACGGTTTGGGATTAACTCTCACCGCTTTGAGATTCGGCCTAACGCAGGGAGCAGTATTATTTGGCTTTGAGATTCGTTCCAAGTTAAAAATAACGGTCCAGATTAACAGCAAAAAAAAAAAATACCCCTGCCCGTCCTGCCCGTGCCCGCTGTACCCGTGCCCGTTGTACCCGTCTACCCGCAACGGGCACGGGTTTGAGACGGGCAGGGCGGAGTTTTTAAAAAAAAACCCCGCCTACCCGCTACCCCTGTACCCGCCTACCCCCCTACCCGCCTACCCGCCTACCCGCTGCCCGCCTCGGGCATACCCCTGCCCTGCCCGAGGTACCCCTCAGCAGACCACTACCTACCACCATATTAATCCCCAATTCAATAATCTCAGGTCGATTATACTGAAATTTGTTAAACATACAAGTATAATTCAATTTCTAAAATTAATTGAACATGCACCTGTTATATTGCAGATACCTATAATATTAGTGTTGATGGTTTATACTGGTTTAGTGCTTTTCTCTAATTAATTAGTGCACGTTGTGGACTCAAGTTGGATCTAGAGTATATGATCCGATTCAATCTGCAAGACTAAGAGACGGGTCGGATTGAATCAATTGGAGACTGAGTGAATATTAACATTTTGAATATGAAAAACAATTGTAATTACTTTTTTCATGTGTTACCAATATCTAATAAATTTCCCATTTCCCTCCCACACATTGACACATATGGAAATTAAATTCGTACCGAAATAGAAAGATAAAAGAAAATAACTAATTAAATAGGGAGAATTTCTGGTGTGCCCATATAAAAAAGAGAAGAAGAGAAGACTAAAAGAGTATTAAATTTTGATGTGCCCATATTAAATTTCTGGTGTCGATTTGATTTTTAAAATAACTAAATAAAAATTAAATAAATAAAAAAGATAAAAGAAACAATATTAAATTTTGATGGGATATTTTGGTGTTTTTATAAAAAAATGGACTTTTTTAAAAACTTTATATGGACACACTACAAGTTCTCCCAATTAAATATACCTGCCGGAGCTCCGCTACTAATGGGAACACATATTAAAGGAAAGCGCGATTTGGAGGGATAATTTGGCTCCAACGAAAATCTCGCAAAAATTGGTCGGATTCGGCGAGAGTTCATTTGGTAAGTTTGGCGGCCCTAAGTAACTCCAGTCAGTACAGCAGCAAAAGGAAGAAGAAGAAGAAGAAAAGGGGTAGTACTAGTTCTCTGCCGCAACCAGTGCTTCACTCCTCAAACTGAGGTAGGAAGCTTTCCCATTTTTTAATTAAAACCTTACAAATCTTTTGTTTGTGATTTGATTGTTACAATGCCATGCCATCAGTCGGCTGTGAGCCACATCACATGGTATACGATACCAACTTTGATGGCTTTTGTAAGGCCGGTAAACTAGAGCACATGAGGTGTTTGTAAAAATGACTTCTTAAGGATACTTACTTAATTTGTACTATTTTCTCATTTTAGTTCAGACGGATATATTGCCCAAATGTGTTTAAATAGCATAGCTTTGTACATTGTAATTTATGAACTAACGATCAATAAAACACATAAATTCTTTTGCTTGGTGTGACCAAACAAGTTAGGCCATGGCGAGGAGAAGCGGGAGTATCGCTATCGGAATCGACCTCGGCACGACATACTCCTGCGTTGGGGTCTGGCGGAATAACCGAGTGGAGATCATTCCCAATGACCAGGGAAACCGTACGACGTCTTCTTACGTGGCCTTCAAAGAAACTGAGAGACTCGTTGGTGATGCGGCTAAGAATGAGGCCACTAGGAACCCTACCAATACTGTCTTCGGTGCGTCTCGCTCTTCTAATATATTATTTTTCCTCGTTTGTTAATAACTCATATGTCCGGTTTTTATTCGTAGTACTGCCTCTTAGTATGGTTATTTTTTGTGATCAAGTGACTCATGCACAGAGCTTTCGTATTTATTTCTCGCATAAATTTCCATATTCTTTAGTTTCTGACTAGAGTTGATAAATGTTGTATACTATTTGGAGGCATCTCTCAGTACACAAAAGTAAAAGCAAAAGCACCAAATTTCTCCTACATTCACCAAATTTATTCTAATAGGTACCCTTCTCCTTTCATTTTTCGCTTGGCACGTTGGACCATAAAATGTGTCATTTTCTTATCAATTGGATGTTCTGTCACTCAACATGTCATGAAGTTTCCATTCTATGAGTAGTCCAGTCAAAAAATATGGGGAATAAAACTCTTAGTACTTTATCAATTTGCACTTTTATCATTATTTATATGTTGTATTTGGTACTGCTGCTTGGTGCTTCTTTTGATAAAATCAAAGTTCATATTTTGACTTAATTGAGTCTTAGTTCATTTAAGTTACCTTATAACTAACTCTTTGTATTGTTCTGCTGTTCAAAACAGTGCGGGCTTATCTTGATTACTGTACTAAACTTTTTAAGTGCCAAGAACTTGATTTATTGCTTCTGTGACATTGATCCATGCATTGTAGTTGACTTGCAATCAAGACTATTATAAGATAAAAAAACACAGATGCAAGTAGAATACGATATTTTTTAGTGAAAAATGTGCTACTGGATGCGGCCAATCCGTGTGGTTGATGTTACTAGAAAAAGTGGAAATTGTTTTGTGAATTTCTTTGGACTGAACAAATTTGATTCTTATTTACAAAAAAGTTAGAATTAGAATTTAAGTAGTTACTTGGTTTTATCTGTGCATTTTCTTGTTGAGCATAGTATTCATCAATTATTAATAGAAAAATACTAGAATTGATTTACAGAATTTGACATATTAGTAAAATAGTCATTTATTTGGGGCATAAAATTGATTTGCTTGTTTTCATTTTCTTTTAGATGCCAAGCGGTTGATTGGTAGACGCTTTTCTGATCCATGCGTCCAAAGTGACAAGAAGCTCTGGCCTTTCAAGGTAATTGAGGGCAATGGCGATCGGCCCAACATCATTGTCAAATATCAAGGTGAGGATAAGCAATTTTCTGCTGAAGAGATATCTGCAATGATTCTTACAAAGATGAAAGAAGTGGCGGAGGCATTCCTCGGTTGCACTGTGAAAGATGCCGTAGTCACTGTCCCTGCATACTTCAATGATGCCCAGCGTCAGGCCACAAAAGATGCTGGTCTTATTGCTGGCCTAAATGTTATGCGTATCATGGATGAGCCGACTGCAGCTGCTGTGGCTTACGGCTTTGATACAAATGAAGTTAACTCTCCGGTGAAGAAGAATGTGCTTATATTTGACCTTGGTGGTGGCACTTTTGATGTCTCATTGCTTAGTATTAGCAATGGTTTAATTGAGGTGAAGGCCACTGCTGGTGACACCCACCTCGGTGGGGAGGACTTTGACAACCACATGCTCAATCATTTTGTCGAAGAGTTTAGAAAGAAGCAGAGGAAGGACATTAGCAGCAACCCGAAGGCTTTGAGGCGCCTTAAGACTGCATGTGAACAGGCGAAGAGAATCCTCTCCACCACCACTCAAACTGCTGTCAACCTTGATTGTCTCTATGAGGGGATTGATTTCTATTCCACAATAACTCGTGCACGGTTTGAAGAGCTCAATGCGAACCTTTTCGAGAAATGTATTGAGACTGTGACAAGGTGTCATGAGGATGCTGTCATAGACAAGGACAACATTGATGTGGTGGTTCTGGTTGGCGGTTCTACCCGGATTCCAAAAGTCCAACAACTGTTGCAGGATTATTTTAATGGTAAGGAGCTATGTAAAAGCATACACCCTGATGAAGCTGTCGCATATGGTGCTGCCGTACATGCTGCAAATTTAAGTGGCCAAGATTGCGAGGAGATTAGAAATTTGGTGCTCATTGATGTTACCCCACTTTCACTTGGAATTAGTCTTTTTGGTGGTGGCACATCCATCATCATTCCAAAGAACACACCAGTACCAACAGAGAAGTCAAGAGTGTACTCCACGACCACTGATTTCCAATCTGCATTCAGCTTCAAAGTTTACGAGGGAGAGCGTGTGCTGTGTGAAGATAACAATTTACTTGGGCATTTTAGACTACCTGGGATCCATCCTGCACCAAGAGGTGAAACCAAGATGAAAGTAACTTTTAAAATTGACAGCGACGGCATATTGCATGTATCTGCTGAGGAGCCAGTCAGCGGTAGAAAGAATGAAATCACCTTGATCAACAGAAAGGGCAGGCTCAGCAAGGAAGAGATAGATAGGATGTTGTGTGAAGCAGAAATGTATAGAATGGAGGATTTACAGTTAAAAAAGAAGTTTTTGGCCAAGAACTCGCTGGAAGACTATGCATACGGCTTGAGAAATTTGGTGAAGGAGGATCAGGTTGTTACAAAAGCACCAAGTGGATATGTTAAGTACATTGCTGAAGCTGTCGACGAGACGATAGAATGGCTCATGCATGATGTGCCTATGGATGCATCCGAGTATGACACCAGGAAGAAAGAACTTGTAGAGATGAGCTCCACCCTCTCGAAAATGAGCTTATAATGTCCCTGTTTGTGGAGGTGAATTCCTAAATTTTGGTGATGATCATTCTGATATTGAAGAAGAGAACTATCTTTGTGATTATAGGATACGTGATATTAATTAGTGGATCGTCACATTTAATCTTTTTCTTTTGGTTGGGTTTAGAGTAGATGAGCATTGGTTCTCATCTTTTGGAGTCATTCTAGCACCTTAACATCAGTAAGCTATGAGCTATCCTGTGCACAATTTTTTATCAAGTCCTTGCTTCTTAATTTATAGGAATAGGGAGTAAATCTCCTGAATGATAGTTTAGTTTGCTAATTCTACTTTTCTTTTTTCTGAATCTAAATGTTCTTTCTCTTTGCGTTAATTTAGAAGAGAAGACCACTATGAATATAAATATATTAAAAATAACGAAAATTTTATAATTATAACATAAAAAGATGTTAAAATTCAGGGAAGTAGTAATAAAGAAAATAGAAACGGGGATGAATCAGGAGTATAATCTGATTTTCTCAGGATCTAAATGTTAAATGGAATATATTATTTCTACTTCATAATTTCCTCTTGTCACTGGCAAGTTGCCAAAGAGTGAACAAACAGTGACATCAGGGGTTTAGAAATAGATGATAATTACAGTGGAAGACCAGAATTTAATGTAAGTTTGATAAAAAGTAGAATTAAGTTACCACACACCAATAGGCAAATTTAATGTTGACTATCAGACTTTTTTCGTGCTTTCCCTTTATGTTTTATCCACAGAAGAATCTTTAATTTAATAAATTTAATTTATGATTTCCTCGTTAAATACTACCAGGATGAAGAGAACGAAGTTTTGGGCATAACAGACACCCTTGACTTCTTGAATAATTTATCTGAGAGCATATACCCAATTGTATTTTGCATGAAAGTGGGATCTAGAGATATCAGCGTGCGCATTGGCAGAGACTGTATAAACTCCACACTGGCGAAATCATTAGCGAAACATTGGCGAAATTGCTTATAAACTCTACACTAGCGAAATCATTAGCTAAAGTTTCTTTCTCCTGCATGAAAGTTTCTTTAATCGCTGATATGGTATCAATAGAAACTCTAATTTCAATTTTATAAATGTGGAAGTTTATAAATTATTAAGAGAGACTTAATTTCTATTTAGTAGTTAACAATTATTTAGAAATTAATTAGAGTTGTTTTCTTTGAGATGTTCTAAGTGTTGTGATGTAAGTGTTGTAAACAACACTTATATACCCAAATGTTTTATAAAAAGAAAAGCCTTAGGTCATGCATTTATACTGTCAAAGAGTATGTTAAAATGTCTTATTATAAAAGAAATGCCTTTTTCTATACAAAAAATGTCTTGAAGAAAAATTAGGAAAGGGAGAAAATACTATAAAAATTATTCACGAAGAATATTTTTTTTCTCTCATGCAACTACAAGTCCATTGAATTGAATTAATTGTTGCGTACATTCTATGTTTTCCATAATTTGAGAAAATAAGAAGAGAAAGTTGAATATTTCTGCAAATTATATCCTCATTGATCTTTTTATCTGTATCATTTTAAAATATAAATATAAATTTATGGCATCTAATCGGAAAAATCTGCTGAGGTGAAATGTTGTTATATATATTTGACAATATTTTTTTTAAAATAATGTTTAATTTAGGGTGAAATATTGTTATATATATTTGACAATATTTTTTTAGAAGTAAAAAGTTGTCAATGACATGATTTTGTTTCAACAAATAAACGATATTTGCGTCAATTTTTCTAGGTAATAGTATTTTCCAAGGATGAAACGTTGCCAATAACAACGCTTCTCTATGGGTGAAGCATTGTCACTGTGTCAGCTATGTTTCGAGATAAAACAAAATTAGAAATCCACAAAAAACATTCAAACAATTTTCCATATCTCTTGAATTAGACGTTTTCAATTTTTCTAAAAGAGATGGAGAACTCAAGTTTATGACAAACTTATTGGAATTCAGAAAATTTCGCATGAGGGGGTCCGGAGCTGCAATGAGGAGGGTTCAAATGCCTTCATTTTTTGTGCCTCCATCATGCATCTATTTTTTAAAACTTTAATAAACTCAAAATTTAAAACTTAAAAATCAAAATAAAACCGTTAGATATGATCTACATTATTTTATCTATGCATGTGTAAAAACATATGATATTTCAACTTTGTTGTGTTTATCATCAAGAGCTTGTAAAAATGTACTGATGTGGATAATTACTAGACGTTCATTTTTCAATTTATTGATTCACATAAAAACAAAATCGAAATGTGATAATTATTTATGAACACGTAGTAAAAATCATATATATAGATCATATCTAATGGTTTTATTTTGACGTTTATATTTTAAATTTTGAGTAATTAATGTTTTAAAAACAAAGGCATGGCGAAGGCACAAAAAATAGAGGTATTTGAACCAACCTCATATAACATATAGTTTAATATATATTATGAAAAAAATAATGTTATTCACCATTATAATTTATGAATTTTTTGATATTTTTTTTAATAATATTTATATTCTTGTATTAAATGGTAGTATTGAAAAATGGATATCTGATCTGTATCTGTTTAATATCTGATTCATATCTATATCCGTTTAATATCCAATCCGTATCTGTATCTGAAAAATAAAAGCAGATACATATATAGTTTTACTACTATCCGATCTGTACCGTATCCCAACCTTCTTGTTTGATGCATTATATCGAGAATTTATTGCAAAATATTTGCATGAGAGAACTCATTAATTTTACATATAGAATGCATTAAATTAAATTGAATTATCGTGGATACAAATCTGAAATGAAACTTTCAAAAAACGGGTATGGAGTGTGATGCTGAAGTGCAATGTGCTCAGAGTGTTCTTTGGAAACCATTTTTCATGTGTTTTTCCAATGTCGATATGCAATTCAGGTGTGGGACTGCATATGTCAACTCATATACATATCAGACTCGACTCTGATGGCTTGGGATGGATCATGGTTTGTGTACTGGCAGGTGGTGCAGGAGAGTAAGCGAACATGCACTAGTGGAAAAACACAAATCAGGATCGGCTATATTCGCACATCAGGATCGGACCTACAGCCGATCCTGTTCCAGCCGATACAAATAGTCAATCTAAACTGTATCGGTTAAAGAACCGATCCAGATACCAACCATCTGGATCGGTTATTTATTAATAACCGATGCTAATTCTAACTATCAAGATCGGTCGTTAAATTTTAGCCGATCCTAATTCTAACTTTCAAGAACGGACAATTATTCAACCGATCCTATTGTTGACTTACAAGATCGGTTAATTAAAATATCCGGCACTAATTCATAACTATTGGGATCGGAGTTTTAAATATCACCGACCCTGATTGGTTTTTTTATTATTATTATTTTTTTTTTTTTGTGAAACCAACATTTTGAATCTTGATATGATGCACTAGTGATATCTATACAGTCTATTTAAATCCAAGAAGTGCAATGGTATATCTTGATAAACAGAAAGATGCCACGATGAAACTTAGTGACTGCATTTTTTTTTTATTTATCAAAAGGAAACCTGGATAATCTTTTGAAACATGGTTATCAATTGTTCTACATAGCAAAAAGTGAACATTTACTAAATGACACCATAGCAAGACTGTTCAATGTCATGGACCCATTATTATAGAACAGATATAATAATTGCTTCTCTAGTTGATAATCCACTGAACAAGGCAACATTAGATCACACAACAATCACAACACCAGAATCTCATAATGTTTTTTACTACCTATTCATCATGGCATTATAAATGAGACGCAGTCTAACTACTGCCTTATTCTTCTTTCATCAAAAGATCTTCTGTGAAATTCTCACCTGAACTGTAATATGGTCTCTTCCTGTACTTTCATGTCGGGGCGCTTCTGGATCGCCTCTTTTTCTAGCTGAAGCTTTTTCTGGAGCTGCTCCACCTCCTGCACAGCTTCACTAATTAATATTCTCTTGTTCTTGCTCGTTCACCAACCCCTACACAACAGTTCACAAAATTTATGTACTTTCATGCATGAGCCTTGAGGGTTACATTCAAGCATATTATATAGGGGACTTTCATGTTACATGTAAACCAAGCTAGTAATTTAGTAATTTTTTGCTCAAGTTTGAAATTGGGGTGCTATTTAACTACATAGAAAGAAAATAATGAAAACTGATATTAGCAAATGTTGAAACTACCCTTGATAATCTTGATTGTTAACAAGTTTATTTGTAAACATGTGATCTCTAGCTAATAAGAATGAATTTAATATACCTCTATGTTCATGCAAAATTTGTACAAGTAGCCAGCCAATAAATGATGATGCAATATTGCTTGTTATCATGTTTACTATTTTTTATCATTTTTGTTCTGATCTTGCAAGCAAAAACCTTTCGAATTAAGTTATTGTTCTTGGCAGCAAGATAAGATCACAAAATTCTGTGAATTGAGCACTAAATGAAATTGAAGAACTTAATTTGTACGTAGCTAATTTACCTCGACTGCAGTAATGAGTTTATTAATTGAATTTATCTTCCGGTACGGCCACCTTGAAAAAACAAATTCTCTGCATTTTTTCTTCAAAATACTCCTCCCAATGCCCAGCTTCTCTGCTGCCTTTGCCAGTGGTAAGTCATAGTGCTTCTCTATATCAGACAGGGTAATGCTTTTCACCCTACTACTACTTGCTCTTTTCCATCTCTGTTGCTTCTGCGGTTGCATCCCTGCATAGTTCATTTCACCATCAAAAACCTTACTGCAAGACCTTAACATAAAATGTGAAAAACTCAGACAACTTCAGATAACTTCAGACAACTTTAGGACCTACAATTATTTGCAATTATTTAAGATGAGTTCTAATCAGATAACTTCAGATAGCTGATCCAAAACTATGACTAGTTTAAAAATAAAAACTCAAACAATTATAAACGAATTCCTTTATAGTTCATCAATAATTCTACAGAATTAGAGAAGAAACATAGTAAAAATGTCAACTAAGAATTTAATAAACGAATTAATAATTTACTAATTAAGAAAGCAAATATGGTATAACATAACACCATAAATCATGGTACCTCTTGCAAATACTAAGAATTAGCACTCAATTGTTTTCGGCGATTCGATTGTTGTCGATTGTTTTCGGCGATTCAATTGTATGATCAACACACAAGGTGCACAAACCACAGACCCAAAACCGCAAGAGATATAGACCAGAAAAACAGCAACAACCCAGCTCCAAAGGTCACCGTACCTGTACTGGTACGGTACCAGTACAAATCAGCAAGGAAAACCAGAATCCAGCAACAATCAACACCGTACCCGGCACGAAGGCCACAAGTCAAGTAGATTGGCACGAAGGCCGCAATCACAGAAAAAGGCACAAAGCCACATAGGCAACAGCCAACAGCCATAAGGCAGAAAACCGAAATTAGTGAGTTTTAGGGTTACCCGGAGAAGAGTAAATCGCAAGAACCGACAGCAATACGTAATGGCCGAAAACAATCGAATCGCAACCGAGACTCACCAGCAAGCACCGAATCAGCTCTACCAACCGAGACTCACCAGACTCACCTGTAGGAAATCCTGGTTTTTCTTAAATCTCGACCATTCAAAGTTTGAGTGCTGGTGTTTGAGATCGGCGGAGTTGAGCACGAGGAATGGCGTGGGAGAGACGACGTCGACAGTGGTGAAATGAGATCGGCGGAGGTGAGAGCGGCTGTGCGGGCGAGAGGGAACTTGAGGAAAAACCTAGCGGGATTTAGAAAAAAAAAAAGCGGTGAAATGAGGTGTTCTGGCGGCTGGGTGAAATGAGCTCTAGATCGCTTTAAAAGAACTGAACAACATCAGGATTGGCTCAAACAATAACACCGATCCACCGGTCCTGATAAGATCTGCACTATCAAAGATCGATTCATTATTAATGGCCGATCCTAATAAGTCGAAATCAAGATCGGACTTAGTAAACAACCGATCCTGATATGTCCTGGACTATCAGGAACGGTTGTTTATAAATAACCGTTCCTGATACCCACTTTCAAGATCGATCCATTATATTTGTCCGATCCTAAAAGTATTAGTATCACATTTTTGAAAAATCCGATCCTGATAAGACGATACTATTTGTACATATTCCACTAGTGATGGGCGACTAGGGTCATGGGAGTGTTGTAGGGGCTCTGAAAGCAAAGAAATGAATGCATATTTAGACAGAAATGGATGCTTCCCTGTTTGTTAGCGCAAAAATTAAGGAGGAAACAGAACTGTGGCTAAAGTGTTGTAGAAGAAGTCAGGTTGTGAGGATGGATAGTGTGCCGAATAACTTTGGTATAGAGTATTTGAGTTTTAGCTTTAAAGTTGTAAAGATCTCTATTTTATGTACACCTGGTAGCTACTATCATAGATTAAAAAAAAAAACTTTCAGAATATATAGATTGTTTATGGTAATAAATTGTTTCGGAACAGAATGTTTAATTATGCGCTCATATTTTTTTGGAGTTGATTTCAATTCTTAACTTCATTTAATTGTAAGTCAAATTGAATCAAGCTAGACTTAAAATTAGTTCGAATTAAGTGAAATTCGAATCGGGTATGAGCTCCATTGTTAGGTATTTTTTATTTTCCTGTTCGATTTTTTTTAGAGGATCGATGTATAAATTAAGTAATATTTGTTTTTTCGTAGATATTATTTAGTTACTAAAATTTGGATCTTATGATAAAATTTTCAAAATTTTATATATATATTTTTGAAAAGCTAAGTGAGTATCTTATATTATATTGATGAATAAATATTTCAGAATTTAATAATATATATAGCTAAATATCGAGATACTTGTTCTGCTCAAATGAGTTAGTAAAAAATTTCAAGCTCAAAATGGAACTTGAGCTAATAAAATTTAATTGAACGACATGATTTAAATTAAATTTGAGTCAAACACAAACAGTTGTCTTTCATCTTCTTCTGGTTGTAAAGTTCTTCTAGTTGCATTTCATCTTCTTTCAACTGTCTTTTATGTTACTGGTTGTCTTTCATGTTCTACTGCTTTATTTCATGTTCTACTAGTTGTCTTCAATCTTGTACTAGTTGTCTTTCATGTTCTACTGGTTGTCTTTCATCTACTACTGGTTGTGTTTCATGTTCTTCAAGTTGTATTTCATTTTCTACTAGTTGTATTTCATCTTATACTGGTTGTCTTTCGTGTTCTACTTGTTGTATCTCATGTTTAACTTGTTGTCTTTAATATTCTACTAGTTGTCTTTCATTTTTTTTCTAGCTGTCTTTCATGTTCTACCGGTTGTCTTTCATTTTCTTTTGGTTGTCTTTCATGTTCTACTTATTGTCTTTCATCTTGTACTGGTTGTCTATGATTTTCTACTGTTTATGTTTCATCTACTACTAGTTGTTTTTCTAGTTCTACTAGTTGTCTTCCATGTTCTACTCGTAGTCTTATATCTTGTACTTGTTGTGTTTCATGTTCTACATGTTTTCTTTCATCAACTTCTAGTTGTTTTTCATGTTCTACTAGTTTTTTATTTTCTATTGGTTGTCTTTAATGCAGTAGTGGTTGTCTTTCATCTTCTTCTGGTTGTCTTCAATGTTCTATGAGTTGTCTTTCATGTTATACTAGTTGTCTTCCATGTTCCACTAGTTGTCATTTATCTTCTATTGGTTGTCTTTAATGCTCTAGTGGTTGTCTTTCATCCTCTTCTAGTTGTCTTTCATGTTCTACGAGTTGTCTTTCATGTTCTACTAGTTGTCTTCTATGTTCTACTCGTAGTCATATATCTTCTACTGGTTGGCATTCCATGTTCTACCAATTATCATTCATCTTATACTGGTTGTCTTTTATGTTCTACAGGTTGTATTTAATCTTGTACTAATTGTCTTTTCATTTTGTACTGGTTGTCTTTCATGTTCTACTTGTTGGCTTTCATCTTATACTAGTTGTCATTCATGTTCTTCTAATTATATTTCATCTTTTTCTAGTTGTCTTTCATCTTATACTAGTTGTCTTTCATTTTCTTCTGGTTGTCTTTCATGTTATACTTGTTGTCTTTCAAGTTCTACTAGTTGTCTTTCATCTTATACTAGTTGTCTTTCATGTTCTACTAGATGTCTTTTATATTCTACAAGTTGTCTTTCATGTTCTACAAGTTGTTTTTCATGTTCTACTAGTTGTCTTTTATGTTCTACTAGTTGTCTTTCATCTATCACAGGTTGTCTTTCATTTTCTTCTAATTATCTTTTAAGTTCTTCAAATTTCATTTCATTTTCTTTTAACTATCTTTCATGTTCTACTGGTTGTCTCTTATGTTCTACTGATTGTCTTTCATCTTCTTCTGGTTGTCTTTCATCTTCTACTGTTCGCCTTTCATCTAGTACTAATTGTCTTTCATGTTCTACTGGTTGTCTTTTCTCTTCTAATAGTTGTCTTTCATCTACTACTGGTTGTCTTTCATCTTCTATTGATTGTGTTTCATCATGTACTGGTTGTCTTTCATGTTCTACTAGTCATCTTTCATCTTATGCAGGTTGTCTTTCATGTTCTACTGGTTATCTTTCTTCTTCTTGTAGTTGTCTTTGATGTTCTACTAGTTGTCTTTTCATATTCTACTAGTTGTCATTCATGCTCTTCTGGTTGTCTTTCATCTTATACTAGTTGTCTTTCATGTTATAGTGGTTGTCATTCATCTTCTTCTAGTTGTATTTCATATTCTAAGTTTGTCTTTCATGTTCTACTTGTTGTGTTTCATGTTCTACAGGTTGTCTTTCATGTTATACTAGTTGTCTTTCATGTTCTACTGGTTGTCTTTCTTCTTCTTGTAGTTGTCTTTGATATTCTACTTGTTGTCTTTTCATGTTCTACTGGTTGTCATTCATTTTGTATAAGATGCCTTTCATGTTCTACAAGATGTCTTTCATGTTCTACTAGTTGTCTTTCATCTACAACTGGTTGTTTTCATCTTGTACTGGTTTTCTTTCATGTTCTACTAGTTGTCTTTTATCTACAACTGGTTGTCTCTCTTTTCTTCTAGTTGTCTTTCATGTTCTTCAAGTTGCATTTCATCTTCTTCTAGTTGTCTTTCATCTTGTATTTGATGTCTTTCATGTTATACTGGTTGTCTTTCATATTATACAGGTTGTCTTTCATGTTCTACTGTAGGTTTTCTTCTTTTTAAAGTTGTCTTGATATTCTACTTGTTATCTTTTCATGTTCTACAGGTTGTCTTTCATTTTCTACTGGATGTGATGTCTTTCTTGTTCTACAAGTTGTTTTTCATTCTACTAGACTGTCTTTCATCTACAGCTGGTTGTTTTCATCTTGTACTGGTTTTCTTTTATGTTCTTGCAAATCACACAATATATACAAACCATTTTTCCATACACAAATCAATTCTCATGATATAATTTTTATGACACAAAATAACTTTATGGTATAAATATTTTACAACATAAATATTAATTTCGATGTACAAAATAATTTATCAAGCACAAATTAATTCTCATGATATATTATTTATGACATAAATCAACTTCCATTCACAAAACTTCTTTCCATCAACAATTAAATTACATGCTGAAATTAATTACCACAAAAAATAATATATAATTTTTTTCCAAAATATCAATAATAGGTAAATTCCAATAAGTTATAAATAAAGTCAAATCGGCTTGAAGGACTCCATAGGTAAGGAGACAATACACTGATTCAAATAGTTAACATCCAATAATAATATGAGGAGGGATCTAGTTAATCTAGTTATCACAATTTTGAGTTACAACAAAGTTATTATAATCATTTTCTACATTTTCAAATTCCAAATCGTCAATCCAAACCGTTCAACATAATCTCCACAATAAAATATGCTTCCAGATCAAATTTTACATTTTTTTGAATTTTTTTTACTATTTATTAAGTATTTTACAAAAACTAGTCAAATTCAGACCATTGAATTTTGTACCCATCTTAATAAATAGTAAAAATTCAAAAAAATGTAAAATTTGATCTGGAAGCACATTTTATTGTGGAGATCATGTTAAACGGTTTGGATCGACATAGAGAGAAAGAAACAAATTGCAGACAAGTGCTATTCTCATGTGTGGGGGGTAACTTGTAAATAAGAAATTAATATCCTCTAAGGTACCTCAATTTAAATGAGAACTATTCCCTGGTAAGTGCTATTCTCATGCATTCAAACATACCCACATAGAGAGAAAGAAACAGATGGCATATGAGTGTGCAACAGGGGGGAATTTCTTGCATGCCCCTCAAAATCCATCAGAGCGCTTGCATACAACTAGCGAATTGAAAAAATCCGGCCGGTTCAGGACCGGTTGGCCAACCTGTGAACCGAACCTGGACCGGTCAGTTCTGTGCACCGGACCCGTCCCGGACCGGGGTTAGATACGGAGTTAGATACGGTCCGGTTCAGAAACGGACCGGTTTGGTTTTCTTCCCGCAGGACCGGACCGACCCCCCTATATTCGACCCGTGTACCCGACCGGTTCCGGACCGGACCGGACCCGGACCCGCCTAACCCGGACCCCTACCCGCCTTACCCGGACCCGGACCCGCCTAACCCGGACCCCAACCCGCCAGACCCGCCCCTTTACCCGCCTTACCCGAACCCGGACCTAGACCCGCTGGACCCGCCGCCCCCCGCCCCCCCCCCCCCCCCCCCCCATTTGACTTCTGAAATGTATGAAATAGTTAGCAAACTTTTTAAGCAAAATCACTTCTAATTTGCATATTGACCAAAATTATGAATTCTTATTCACTGATTATTAATTGCTAATTTTACATTGGACTCTTAATTCTAATTTTTAATAGAACGTGATAATTTTTAGTTAATTATTTTTATAACAGCTTCATTTAATTTTCATTGATGTAAATATTTTTTTTATCATGCATTATACTTGATTTGGCGGATGTTTCTCACATTTACCCGTTATCAAGTATTATTTACGAATAATTTCTTGAAGAAAAGTGGGAAAAATAATCACGAAGAATATCAGGATGCATGTTTCTAGCAATAAAATATAAGGACCCAGCAACTTATTACCTACAAAAATCCCTTGTTATTTGGTGCATATAGTACATCAAGAATTTATTGTAAAATATTTTCTTAAGAGAACTCGTCAATTTTACTGATAGAATACCTTAAAATAAATTGAAATATGGTGGATACAAATTCTGAAATTATCTAGTAATAGATAAGATGAGAAGAAAAAGCCTGAATGGCACCACGTCAAGAAAAAAAAACGATGGAGGTATATCACAAAATTCAGAGGATAAAAAAAGATAGAAATCCTGAAAAAAAAATTACCATTTACTACATATTTAAAGACCCTCAAAGATGAACACAATGTATTTTGGAGTCCCTATAAAAATTGCATGCCATGTACGAGCAATTTAACCATGGCATACAACTCAAATTCCATCTCCAACCAGATTGATTCGGATTCTGATCGGAAAACCGAGATGAGATAATGCAGAGGATGCGGATATAGCTTAAAAGTGGTATGAAATGATTTTATATCTCGTGCACGGTCACAAAAGATATCAACAAAATCTCAGTATATGTAATTTTAGAGAAATTGTCACGTCGCTTTAAATTTTAGGCTTGGGTGATTGGATCGGACGAATTTCCAAATAATTTAGCTTTAAAATTGATATAAATTTGAGTTGTCTATAGTTGAATTAAGTTGTATTTAGATCAATTTAATCTTTTTTTTCAAAATAAATGGGTTCAGTTGCATCGAATTTTGAGTTAGAACAAAAATCAAATTAGAATTGTGGTCTCTGTATTTTTATATTTCCACTTAATAATATTAATGAGTGATAGCCAAGGCACTTAATAATATTGATAGACACGTGGGGTAGTAGAATTTTCGTTATTTAAAATAAAATAAAAACATAATTCTATAATAATATTTTCTATGTTCTACAACAATAAATATATAATTTGTGATTTTAGAGAAAATGCATCGAGAATATTTGTATCATTTTTATTATTTAGTTACAAATTTGTACATGATAAGAATAATACGGTTCGCTATATGAAATTGGGACCCAGAGAGCATTTATTTTTTAAACAAAATTCGTACAAATTTTAATTCACCTTATTCTTCTCCTGAATATTAACACAAATTTTAGTTAATTTTCTGTTTATGTTGTAAATATTTAGTAAAATTGAAAATTATACATACCAAGATTAAATTATGATCTAGTATTTTTATCTTATCTGCTAATGAAAATAGGATTTGACATGCAGACCAAATTGGTTATGATCGATTTAGGATTTTTTGAAATTATGCAAATGTCTTTAGTGCAAGTGTTTTTACTCAGAAGATTACCTCTATACTTTTAAATATCTAACTTCACCAATTTATGCTATGCTGTGTGCTTGCATGCATGCGCCACGTACCATGCGATTCTTTACTTGATTCCACTCTACTGCCAGCGCTAATATCAAGGTGGGTACATGGTCTCTTTTTTCTGAACGTTCTATTTGCCTTGGAGTCTTGGACTGATGCCTTTGGCAATTGGCAATAAATATAATGCCCCAACAGTGATATGACTATACAATGCTCCTGTACACTGCTCATGTATAATCAAAACACCAATGTTATACTAGCCGGACTTCTCAACAAGAGATATATATAAATATACGACTATACTAGTAGCAATATAATGCCCCAACAGTGATATGACTATATAGTGTACTCCAGTTTTAATACAAAAGTGTATCCTTTGAAATTCAGATAGAGTCAACTTTAACCCAACTACTACTAGTCTACTACTACATAATATATATACGACTATACGCGGTTAAAAATACTAACTACACACAGATCCTCAACCATGTACAACAGTACAAGCACATAATTAATGTAAGAAAGTGTTGATAAATTGTACACAATATTAGAACCGTGACAACAAATTGCAAAAAATTTGTGCTATTTATATAATTTTCTTACAAATTTATATACAATTTTAGTTTAAGGAATAATACACTTCGTAACACAAAATTGGGAGCATAGCCAATTACAAGACTCATGGCTTGGATTACATGTCATGCCATGTCGTAATAAAGTCAAGTTTTCACGTGAAATATCGTATCATGATCAAAATTGCGAGAATGTAGAAGTTATTATTCACGTTTATTATTCACGTGAAATATCGTAATAAAGTCAAGTTTTCATGTCGTAGCACACATCACGTTATTATTCACGTTTATTTTTTTTCAAGTTTGTTTATTGAAAAAAATAGAAGTTATAAAAAAGTAAGAATGTAGAAAAATTGTAAAAAATTATGAAATAAAGAAATAACGTTTAAAAAATTATGTATAAAGAAATAAATTTATTAATTGTGTATTGAGTAGCATGCAAAATTGTTTGTTTTTTCATGTGTATTTTTTTATTTTTTCACATCTTATTATGAGACTTTTCGGAATCAAAATCACGATTCATGACTCAACCAAAGACCTGATTTGACTTCAATAAATATAAACCTCATGCAAATTAACACTTTATAAACCACTAAAATTTATTAAATGAAGCATGGGCAGTTTTGAAGGGTTATAAAATATGAACATGCTTTTTTTTTTACTGTTATACGCCTCATGTGATTACAATATATTTTGTCACTGCTTGTAAACATACGCAAGTCACTACTCACTTTAGCTACTTTTTAAAAACTTAGGTTAGTAAGTTGAATTTTTTTCTTATAAAATAATGTAAAAATTCGGAAAAAATTATGAAATAAAGAAATATGTTGGGAAAAAAATTATGTGTAAAAAAATAATTTATTAATTGCAAACTGAGAAGCATGCAAAATTGCGTAATTTTTTTTATTTTTTGACACCCTATTATGTAATTTCACTTAATCAAATTCCTAACTCTGCAACTTCTTTGAGATACGGTTTGACTTGAATAGGTACAAACATCAAGTGATTATATTTTATAACCATTAAAATTTAATAAATGAAGTGTGTATAGGGCTGAAAACGGAGCGGATTCGGAGCGGATAATGCTAATATCATATCCCCATCCACATTTCAATGGGCGGATACGAATACGGATACGGATAGTAAACGGATATCAAAATGAAAAATCAAATCCACCTTAAATGGATACGGATACGGAGCGGATAATCGACGAATACGGATTCGAATACTGATACAAAACGAATAATTGTCGGATAATTGAGTTATATAAACTTTAAAATACAAATACTAATTAACAAAATTGAAATATAAAAACTACCATTTTTAGCATGCATATACGACTTTCGATTTGCAAAATGACAGTGCAATTAATTATACCACTATCGATGAACAAAACATAACATTTTTTAGCTACAAAATAATAGAAACTAGTATAGATAAACTGTATCACTTTATGCACAAAAAACTATAGTTCTGCAATAAAGGACACTAAGACATCATTCGCCACTAAATTTGAAGCATCATCCACTCTACTCATGGCATCAAAGGATTTGATGAAGTTCCTATTGGAAAAAAAACACAATAAACAACATTAAAATATCAGCAACCATGAAGTACTCTACCAACAACTGGTACATAAAATTTACTTGTGCACCCTTATAAAATTTACTTGATCCTTATAAAATTCAACTGAATAAGGATTGGTACTTCCTTTTTTCTATTTAAGTATCAAAGTATTGTACCTACAACTGGTACATAACTTGTACATAAAATTTACATGCACATACCCATAGATTAGTGATCATCCATTATGACTTGTGAACACTAAGCTATCAAAATTTAACTCACTTCCACCTGAGCTAATCTAGTCTATCATGCAATACATTCCATAGGTATATATGAAGCCATTATTATTTTTTTCCTTTTTCATGAGTGTTTTACAACCTAGTTAAGTTTTATGACTTATTCTAGGTTGTAACCTACACCTCCAGAATTTGAGAAAAGACTTCTAGAGAGAATTTGCAACTTCTATCTTATCATGATCTGGACATTCTGGTACAGTGGCGGATTCTTTGGTCCAATAATTCAATATGTTGTTTAAACTTAAATGGTGTCTTATAAAATCAAATAATAGTTATATTTGCTAAATGAAGAATGCTCAAAAACTGAAACATAAAATAAAGACACAATGTAACCGTGCTTAAATCAAACCTGTTCTTTCCCCTTCTTTTTAATGAAATAAAACATGTTCTTTCCCCTTCATTGTTTACTGACCTGTACATGTATCAAATCAAAATTCCTTTTTTTTTTCTAAAACCTAAATTATACAGATTAATGTTTCAAAAGAAAAAGAAGGTTTGGAGTTCTTGTAAAATTAAGGAACCTATAAATCCACAGTACATATTAATGTTATCTACTAAACATATACCTTCTCCACTCGAGACTAATGTAGAATGCGACCTTCCAACAAGCTCCTCAATATCATTAAAAAGAGATTGACTAGCACCTACAATTGTTAGTAATATTTGTGAATAAATATAATTTTTCCAAAATAGTGAAAAATTTAATTTCATAACAAAAGATTTCAATATTGAGATATAAAATAAACATGCCTGGCTTGGAATATCTGATCCAATCTTGAGCACAAATTAAAGCTTCAATTGATTCAGGATCTAATGAACTACGATGAGGATCTACAACTCTGCCTCCAGTACTAAATGCGGATTCTGATGCAACAGTTGAGACGGGGATCGCCAACACATCTCGTGCAACCCTTGCCAAAATGGGATACTTTGATCTATTACATTTCCACCAACTTAGTATATCAAAGCGACCATTGTTGTCATCCCATGGAAGTACGTTTTCTGCCATGTATTGTTCCAAGTCTGATTTAGGTGATTCAATAGCAATGTTCTCATCCTCAATATACTGAACAAATCTTCTTTTCTTTGATCGATCTTCGTGAAAGGCAGATCCACTAACTCGAGAAGATTGCTGTCCTACAGTTTGGGTGTCATCTAGAGGAGGAGAATACTTCAAAGCATATTCTTCATAAATTGATTTTATAACACTCAAAAATACACTCATCTCTGCTTCAGCTTGGGGAAAATAACAATTCACCATTTTGCATTTGTAACGTGGATCTAAGAAACAAGCCACAGCAAGAATAATGTTCATTTTTTCCCAATACTTATCAAACTTCTCCTTCATTAACAGAGCCATTTGACATACACGATTATTTTCTCCCGTGCACCACTCAGAAATTTGCAATTTAATTTCACAAAATTCTTCAAAGAACAGATTTGCAGTTGGATAGGAGGTACCTGATAAGAGTTTTGTGACATTGAAAAAGCCCTTCAAACATTCACAAAGGACTCTAATTTCATCCCATTGATCACTTGTCGGGCACATATGAAACTTTACCGGATCAACCCGTTGTAATCGCTTAAAGGCATCCTTGTAGTACAAGGCATCTCTAAGCATCATATAAGTTGAATTCCAACGAGTAGCTACATCAGTGGATAAAGCCCTCCTTGTTTTCAATTTACACTCTCTTGCAGCCTTCTCAAAATCCTCTCGCTGCAAAGTAGAACTTTTGACCAACATAACAATCTCTCTAATATTTTCAATTGCATTCTTGATCCCTTTTAACCCATTTTGCACCACTAGATTAATAACATGAGTTGCACATCTCAAATGAAAATATGTACCTTCACAAACCAATTCATTCTCTCCAGCCAAGTGATTCACAATATCTCTAACGCACACATCATTAGCCCGATCATTATCCAAGGTCAAAGATAATAGTTTCCGATCAAGATTCCAACCCATCATGTTTTTAATAAAAGTTTTGGACAAATTCAACCCTGTGTGCTTTTCAGCCATGTGTATAAAATTAATGATTCTTTTTTGCATGGTCCAATCATCTCCAATGAAATGGGCCGTCACACATAGGTATGATTTGTTTTGCCTTGAGGTCCACAAGTCCATTGTTGCACTCACTCGACAGGACATCGAAGCAAACAAATCATACAACTTCTTCTTCTCCTCTACATAGACCCCCATGATCTGTTTTGCATGAGTTATTCGACTCTTTAAGGGAAAGGACGGACGTAAATATTTAACAAAATCAATGAATCCAGCATGTTCGACCATAGTGAAAGGATACTCATGCAAAATGAACATGTGTAGAAGTTTAGTTCGACTCACGCTTTCATCATACTTGAATGCACTAAGAGTACAAGTACCATCAACACTCTTCATGGATGTTTGTAGCAACTTTTGACGTAAATCAGCAGAGTGAGTTTTCAAGTGATTCTTCAATTGAGTTGTTCCTCGGCCGCTTGTTCCATCAAAAACTCTAGCACAGTGCTTGCAAGTAGCCTTCACGCGCATCACCATCTGCCCATCAACTTCCACTTGTGTCTCCTCTCTGCGAAACTCTACCCATACTTTAGATGTTAAAGCTTTCCTTTTTGGAGCAATTGTAGCTGCTTCCTCTTGCTGATGCTGATTTGCCCCAACTTCATTAGAAGGCCCCACATTATTAGCTATTTCATTACCAAGCTCATTGCTGGTGGACATTTCTTGCATAAAGAGATTTTTATTTAATTATTATGAACCAGTGGTGTAACAGGAATAACAGGAATAGAGAACAAAAAAACATATTTCTATGTTGTAAAACACTCCTTTTGAAATTCCCAAAAAAAATTGAAACAGATTCAACTGTTTCTCAACATAGATAGCATGTGATAAAAGTAGACTTCAAAACTAGTTAAAATCAAAGCACAAGTTGTAAAAAGTTAACAAGGAATAATTCCCAGATGGCACCATATGTATAGTGAAAATTTTGCAAATATTAGTGAGATCAGGTATTGTGCAATGACAAGAAAAGGAAACTTTACTGGTACTGGGTACTTCGGTACAGGAAACATGATAAGAAAGAATATTTCCTTCTCCAACTATTTTAATTTCCATGTTGAGCATAATAACTTAAATGGGTGGGTGAACGATTACGATAGAGACCGAGTAAAAAATTTCTGGGTAAAGATGAATCCTACAAAAATTTAAGAATTAAATTCATATTTTATTATCATAGTAAATACGATGTTAATGCAGTAATAATTCAAAAATACTAACTATAATTATGGAGCCAGTAGCAAAATGATTCTCGTAATTTTGTGGGAGCCCTCTGTATAACGATATTTACGTGTACAATCTTAAAGAAAGAAAATCGGAGATATTGACTGCCCTTAATAATTAAATCCGCCCTTCATCAGCGCTATATATCATGTTACAGTGGGAAGTTAACAGTGGGATCATGGGTACAGGAAAGGAAGTTGTTACCTTGTTGTGCTCTTGTAAATGCGGTACTCCTCTATAGCACTGTATCTTTTATCTGCCGATTTCTGGTTTGAGTTGAATGATTTAAGTAACAAGTATATAAATTGATACAACAGGTGTTGCATGTTATCTCTAAAGATAGTTAATTTATTAATCAGAGGCTCCATCTATTGTTAATTTACCACCTTTTAGCTTGCCGCTTAGAGCTGAAAACGGAGCCGGATAATCCGCGAGTCCAAAATCAGACAATTTTGCTGAGTAATCCTGAAATATACATAACAATTTTTTAAAAGTTAATATTCAATTTCTGCTACTGGTTTTGTAGCCCACAATATTTTTGCTAAATCCATGGTAATTGTTCAATTTAGGTAATCTCTGGTTAAAAAAAGAAATGCGTCACTTTCTTGCACATGTTGCTGCTTTCTTGCACATGTTGCGTCACTTTCTCTGGTTAAAACAACGGAGCCGCTCCATTTTGATCAAGATTGTTGCTGCTTCATTTCAATTAATTTATACAACAGGTGTTGCTACGTACTAAATTTTGAGTTCGATGCTTTTTTAAAGAAATTCAAGAATCTAAGTTTATATAATATAGGCAGAGCAGCGCAGCTCGCTAATCAATACAGAAATTATGCAATTTTTCAACAATTTAATTTCATTCAACCCTGATCAGTTCCCCCTAATTTCAATTAGCAAACGGTAGACCAGAGAGTACGCAATAGAGTACCAATTTACCTGGAATTTGCTCCATTTCACTGTGTTTTGAGCGATAGGGTATCAGCGAAGCGGAGAGATGCGCGAGCGGGTTTTGAGACAGGCAAAGCCCCTTCTTTTTCCCACTAATTTCAGCACCTCAGCCAAGCGAAACCCTTCTTTTTAAGAAAGAGAAAGTGTACAGGAGGAGAGGAGAGGAGGGGCAAACCTAAGAAAGTGTAATTGGTGCTTGGACGGGAGAGAAGAACGATGGGACAGGTAGGGCACGGAAGAGAAAGGGTGAAAAAAGAGCGGGATTAAAGAAAGAAGAGTGAAAATTAGAAGGTCCGGATCAGAATTCAACCATATATCCCACAATAGTAGAGTAAATAAATCCAGCGCCGATATATACTGAGCTTTTCCATATCAAACTAAAATGAATCGGATACATGCGGATATCCGCTCCGTTTAGGGTTTGTGGATTTTATCCGAATCCGTATCCGGAACAATTATGCATACACAGTAATTATCCGAATCAGTATCCGGAATTATCCGGATCCGTTTAATCCGGATACGGATATTGCTCGGATTCGGAGCGGATTCGTAATTATCCGGATCCGTTTAATCCGGATACGGATATTGCTCGGATTCGGAGCGGATTCGAAGCGGATTATCCGGCTCCGTTTTCAGCCCTAAGTGTGTAGTTTTGCAGGTTAATTTATAAAATTTGAACATATTTTTTGCCACTATTTCTACATATCACATGTGATTACAAGATTTTTTTTTTCTCACTGCTTGATCTGGCACAAGGTGTGCACGCATAGAATGGGAGAAAAGGTAGTCAAAAGGAGCAAGCATATATATTACAGTTTTTAAGCTCAGAGATCACGCAAAATATTGGACAACTCTGTAACCATCCAAAAATATTAATTGTGTAGCGAGCCGTTGATGTCAAGAGACGGACTGATATATATATTTTTATTTGTCCTACTGTCATAGACGATCGGCAACATTTTTCTTCGTGTAGAGTAATGCCAACTGATTTGACCACTAGTCAGGGCTTCAATTTACCCGTCTTATTTATTAAAAAATTTCAAAATTTATTTAAAATTCAAGGTCCGAATTAAAATTACTCAAATGTCTTTAAAATTCACCTGATTACACGCAATCCTGATTAGCCCTAAACCCGATCAAAATCTAACAATCCTGATTACACGCAATTCATTTGATGATGAAGTGCAATGCCGTATCATGCCGTAATTAATCAAATTAGTTCACATAGTGTGTCGTATTGTATCATTCTACCAAAGAGTAGTTACAGCATGCGACACACGTGTTGTGTCGTGCCATTTCTGAATTGATTACAGCAAGATTTTTGTACATTCTTACATCTGGCTCAAAAAGATTTCAGAAAAACTCACTATTTATTCTTTTTTTACGGAAAGTGTCGTATGTTTAAATTTTTGACATAAACCATCCAAAATTATATGTAATATCAAATTATTAGAGTTTTTTTTTTTTCCAAAAAATCACCCTTAGTGCAGTTAGTAGTGACATAAATTGTTATATAAATGGATAAGAGCATCTCCATTAGTGCAATTGATTCACAATTGCAAACACAAGTCGGGAGTTAAAATGAAATTAACTTCAATTCTAATTCCAAAATAACTCCATCGGTGCAATTAGTTTTAATTGCATTTGAGTGCCAGATCGCTGATTTCTTCTAGAGAGTACCAATCCTTTCTCTCCGCCAACTTATTCACAGCGATAAAACAAACAAAACTTCTCTCAAACCTCCGCCACTACTCCTACACAGCGCTGCCCCTCTCTCTCTCTCTTTTTGGAAGAAGTAATATATTAAAAACATAGAAACATCCATTACAACATATGAAATGTAGAAAAAACAACAAATTATAAGGCTTCAACCTAGATCACATACAACTAGTCTCAGTGAGAAAAAGAAATAAAACAGCAAACAAAAAACTGCCAAACTTGTACCAGTCATCACAGTCTCGTACTAGTCGTCACAGTCTCGTACCAGTATGGTCATAGCACCCTTCTCCTTGCCATCAGAATCAGTCAGCCATTGCCCCCAAGTAAAACACCCTGGACCATCGTATCAGTGCGGTTCTTTTCAGCCACATTTAGCTCATAAACCACTCTCCTGAACCATTGAGAAATTGTGTTTTTCAAGCTACCTAAAAAATAGTAAAAAAAAGTTCTAAAAAATACATAATTTGGTCTCGAAGAACATGTTCATGTGAAGATCATGTTGAATGGTTCAGATCGACTATTTGAACTTGAAAAACAAAAATACAAATCCATAGTATAGACCAATCAACTCTTTGCAAAGTAGCATAGCCTCACTCTTATTATTTTGTAACAATGCAGATAGTGTGGTTATTGTAGTGCTATCTATGTGCACCAAGTA
This sequence comes from Carex myosuroides, assembly GCA_028015225.1. Taxonomy (NCBI): domain Eukaryota; kingdom Viridiplantae; phylum Streptophyta; class Magnoliopsida; order Poales; family Cyperaceae; genus Carex; species Carex myosuroides. Next base: position 4,469,679 of record CM051471.1, read on the forward strand.
GCAACATGCATGTAATGGTATAAATCAGTACAAAAACGGCCTCTTCTATGTACCTCTAAAACAAATTAAAGGAAAAGACTATTTCATAGATAAAGAGAAACTAATCAAGAAAGCAACTCATTATTTTATTATGGCTTCCTGAAAATGTATGTTGAAATCTGTCTGGGGATTTTGCAAAGCATCCCTCTGCAGCAGGTGGAGCTCCTTGTAGAAAAAACGTGTCACTATGTCAGATAACCCCATGTAGTGTCTCAAAATTAATTGAAACCCCTTTAAAATCTAAAAGAAGCAAATTACCGCTCAGATTTCACAAAGGGAACGCAATGGACGAATAGCAGTGCCACTTGTACTGGGGATGAACTGGATGTGAAGCCTTTCTGCCTTGACTGGAGAAGGGTTGTTGTACTGGTCTGTTAGAAACACCATGAAAGACGGCATCCGACCAGCAGTTGATGAGGCTAAACCTGACCCGTTAGCAAAGCTTTTTGACCCGTCACGATAACCTATATTCCATTTTACAAAATCATTATTGCTATGTGCATCATATTAAAATCCTTAGTAGCCAAACATAAACATACCTATGAAAACTTTGTATTCATACACCAAATGTGATGAACTATAACTCATTCATGCATCAAAAAAATCGTGAGGTAAAATTATCCTTGTTCTAATACTGTAAAGGAAAGCAACTGGGTTGCCACAACCACCTCTTGAAATTTCATAGCTGGTATCGGTACAGAGAGGTTTGAGCTCTTCTTAATTACTCGGGAGTCAAATGGGTGCAAACCTGGCATAGGATTCCCAAATGAGCTCTTCTTAATACAAGTACACCTAATTACCTAATAATTTTGAAATAGGAATCACGGTTATGTCAGCAATGACTGGCAAATTGTTGCTAATTTTAATTATTACTCTATCAAATCTATCTGTACTAAATCATATGAACTTGAAGCTGGCTATTTTTTACGAATTTACTTTGCTTTATTTTATTTCAGTTTCTGCTAATGCTTGATAAATTCAGGGACAAAAGTGTCAATTTTTGGTTGACAGCAAATGTCTAAAAGATGCTTACTGGTACTGCTAAATACAAACATGATAAATATTTCATGGTGTTTCCAAACATATAGAAATAAAGCTTTGTTATTTTTTAGAATTTCCCATTAACAAGAATTAACAGTTCTCGGGTCAATAATTTAACTAACCAAAAAATATCTACTTGTAACAAATTCAGAAGAAAAGTAATCTGAGTGTAATTTCAGTTAACTAACCTGGTTTCACTGCCAATGGCAATGGCGAATCTCTCAAATCCCTGTTTATCACCAAGCAGAGCGAGTTCAATTACCTGAGAAAACAAGCAGAGAAGGGGAGAAGCAAGGAGTAGTGTCGTGGAAATGCACGGAGGTCATGGAGGAGAGCTCTTTACAGGATCTGTCTAGTTTTGGAGAAGAGAGAGGGCAAGAGCGGAGGCGGTGGCGACAAGAACGGTGATAGCGGAGGAATGGGAACGGGAAGGTGGAGAGAAAAAACGGTAGTTTTCAGCTCGCGATGAAGGCGTCTGTGAGACTGTGAGGAAGGGGGAAGAGGAAGAAGAGCTCGATTGAAGGGGGTGAGGAAGGGGAAAAAGAAAGGGGGAGAGGAAGAGCTGTACTGTTCATTTCGATCTATTCTTTGCGCGATATCAGCGAAATGAAAGCTAAATGAAAGCTTGCATATTTTTCATTCCCTCTGCATCGCTGATTGATTAAATGAAATTGGCACGTCAGAAGCCAGCACGATTTGCAATTCGGTATGAAAGCCGATGAAGATGCTCTAAGTGTTTGAATTATGTTGTGTGTGAAGAAATAAAGTATGTAAGTGGATAGAGTATACGTGCTATCATAAAAACAAAAACAAAAAACAATTTTACACAAGTGTAGACTCGAATATGGTTTAAACCTTTAGATTTGGGTCGGACCCAGTTTCAAAATCACTAAAACATCATACCGGTACAATTTTGAGTTGTTTATAGTTAAATTTAATTGTATTTTGGTCAATATATATTCGTTTTGATGGGGAGATAAGCTTGAGAAAAAGAAAATTAAGTAGGATGAGCCTCTTGCGTAGGGACGCTTCAGAGGCGATTCAGAGGCGATTTTCGTCTCCCCTCTCGCCAAATCAATATGGGCCTCTCTCTGAGCTGGATCAAGCCTTCCAGACTTTTTCTGGAGCTCTCACGTCAGCCATGGCGATGTTCCATGGGCCAGGCCACAGCGTGCGGTCTGAGAGCAACTTCACGCGAGGCAGAACTTGGCGTAAAAACGATGATTTGCGTTTCGATCCAGATCGACTCAGTAGATCTCATCTCGTTGGATTAAAGCTCGCTGAACTCAAGGCGTCTTCTTCTCCGTCTCGCCCTCTGTGCTTTCAGTGTGGAGCTCCAGGTCACATAGCCAATCAGTGCCGTAACGCAACCCTGTGCTTCGTGTGTAATCGATTCGGTCACCAATCGCCGGAATGTGGATCGCTGACCGCTCAACCAGCACCGCGAGCTCCGATACTGTATATCGGATCCGAGAACTGCCAGGTATCGGTTAGGGGTTCAATTAAGGAGCTGGAGATGGAGTTATCAGAGCTTAAGCAAGAGTTGGCGAGGGTGAGACAGAGAAGATCTGAAATGGAGATAGCCTTGACAGGTATCACTAGTCAAATTCATATAAGTGAGACTAATTTGACAGCGATTGAGGCTGCTATAGCAGCACGAAAATGTGAATTGAGTTCTAAACTAGATAACCAGCAACAAGAAGAATCTGATAACGGGTTTAGGATTGGGGAACTCACTAAGGGGAAAGAGTCAGATTGCACAGCCGATTTTGTGGCTGATCCAAGCTGTAGTCAGAGGATGAGTCTCTCCTCTTCTAATTCAGAATCTATTGAGAATAGATCTCAAGTGATAGAGAACGAGAAACATGCAGTTGATTCCATACAAGATGTGAAGTTAGTGAAAGCCATGGTAGGTATCAAAGTTGCATCGGGGCTGTGTGAAGTTGATGTAGAGAAATCTAATGCACGGTACAGTACCAGTAACTCCAACAAACAAGAGTCCAATAGGGGCGATACTGTACCAGTAACAACTGCTCGGTACAGTACCAGTAACCCTGTACCAGTAACCCCAGTGACAGAGACCATACAGGAAGTTGTTACCAACTCAGATAAGCTCATCACAGTACCAATAACGCTAGTGGATCAAAATTCATGGGTAAGTCAGATAACTCGAACTAAAAAGAAGACCAACTCTGGCTCCATAGAGCTGAACAGAGTGACTCTTAGTAGAGAGGAAAAAAATGTCCAATTCAAACGAGTCGCAATGAAGGGCACTGAAAGAGCAGAGAAGAAAGGGAACACTTCCAAAAAGGTTAACGAGTTTACAGTGCTGTGGCTGCCAGACGCTGTGCTCGCTGGCACCGGAAGAAGACCTACCTCAGATAGAAGAACATGAGGGGCTACAGCGTCCTCTGCAGTAGAGAAATGAAGACAACTAAAATTTCTTTTTGATATAGATAGCTATACCTTCAGACCTCTTCCAGAGAGGCTTAGTATCAGACATATGTGTTTTTGTTGTTTAGATTTGCTTCAGACTTTGCAGTTGTGGTGTTTTGTTTTTTGTTTTGAGGTGTTTCTTTACTATTCTTGCATGCAGTGCTACTGGTTTTTGTAATTATCCAATTTCAGCAATGAAATGGGCTTAATGCCTCTTTTAAAAAAAATATATATATTCGTTTTCAGAATTAATTGGTCCAGATGATAAAAGTTGTATCAAGTACGAGTTCGAATAAAAATCTAAGTCAGATAATATTTTGTCGTCTGTGTATTTTTATATCTGCACTTAACAGTATTAAACGAGTGGTAGACAACGAGTTACAGAGATTTCTTTATTTATAGTGAAAATTAAAAATTAATTTTATAATTTATATTTTACAATAATAAATATGATATTGCAATTTACAAAAATGTACATGCAAATTTTTTGTGTTATTTATCTTATTTACTTGCAAATTTATGTCTTTTGTTTGATACTATAGAAGCATAGGTAACTATAGGATTCGTCGTTATGGAACATTTTCTCCATTTAAAATTATACTAGACTGATTTTGTATCACTTCAAATAATTTTCTCCATTTTCTCACATTCTTTCTTCTAGCTTTGTTTTAATTAGTTTAAGAAATAAATTATACTGACAATAAATTTATACCAAAACTGTGAAAAAAAATATTTATCAAAGCTTAATTTGTCAGAAAAATTTATATCAATATATGTGTGTGTGTGTGTGTGGTGGGGGGGGGGGGACGCCATTAGGTGTTGATCATACTGTGTATCGTTTGTGTTGGTTTTTATTTTTATAAAAAAAACATTAAAATTCTATTAATTTTCTCAAATATTAGCATTATTAAAATAAATTCAAGGAAAAGAAGGAATCAAATTCTCAAATATCGTTTGTTATGGTTAAAACTGGAAAAAATAATATTTTGTTCATAAATTGTAATAATAAAAACGATATTTTGTTAATAAAAAATAAAGACCAGCACAAACGATATTTAAAATAACTTCACAGTTTCACACCAATTATTTTGTTCATAGAATTATAAAAAAGATGAATCGAATTTGTAACATTAATTTAGAGAAAAGTTCAAACATGATAAGGTTGATACGTTTCAAAAATATTCACAAATGATATTATGAATTTATTTCTTTAAAATTATGAATAAGAAAATCGATTGTTCACATTTCTTCTGTATAATCGAACTGGTATTACGTCAATTACGACTCGTATCAGTAAACCATATGTCAAGCTGAGGAAAACAATTTCTCAAAAAGCATTTTTATTTGAGAATTTTTTTCTTCAGAGAAATGGACAAATTTTGTTCCGAAACAATTATATATTTTCTTCTTACGTTTATTTATTTACTAGAGAATTTCATTTAAGATTTTGTATCAGCTAGAATTTAATTGTATTTAATGCATTCTATGTGTAATGATAAGTTTGTCTCAGCAAATCTTTTGAAATAAATCTTTAAAAAGATTTGAGACGAACTTATCATTACACATAGAATGTATTAACTACAATTAAATTATAGCTGATACATCACTACACTTCGTGCACACACCTTGTACTAGATTACAAATAGTGGGAAAAAAACGTTGTATTTAATAGAAAAAAGGGAATATTAATATAATTAATGAGGATGGAGTCGCTCTTTGGATGCAGAAACTAATTTTCTAAAAATGCATGTAACTAGAAAATACCAATAAAGAAGTTTTGGGACACGTAGAGCAACAAAAATGAACAAAGCGGAGAAAATGGACACGTGGCCTGTCCCTCCTGCTATAAACATAATGATCGGTATACATCAGTACATCACTTGCTCTCTCTCTCTCTCTCTCTCCCCCTCTCTCTACACTCTGAACGGCTGCAATGGCGAAATTATCCTCGGACGACATAGAAGGCGAAGGCGAAATGGCCAAGCGGAGAAAGACTAACGAAGGGGGAAAGATTTTGAATCCTCCGTCTTCTCAGAGTAAAATGAAGGGAGGAAAGACTTTGAATCCTCCATCTCAGAGTAAAACCAAGGGAGGAAAAACTATGAATCCTACATCTCCTCAAAACGAGACTGGAGAAGAAAAGGATCAGAGAGCCACAATGGATACCGACTTCCTGGAGTGCTCCATTTGCTTCAATCCCTTGTACCCTCCAGTTAATCAAGTAATTTCTTTTTCAATATTATTCTCTGGACATTTATCTCTTTCTTCTTCCAGTTTGCCAAATGCTCCATCGAATTTCAACACTTTTATATAAATCCTCTATAACTTGTGAACAAATCCAGCTTCAATGTTTGAACGACATACCCACGTGTTCTTTTTTTTTATTAATCTCAATTTTGTTCGGATTCTGACCGAATTTATTGTCTGATAAGGTGACATGCAGTTTCCATCATTGGAACTTTTGCATAGAACACCTGATATTATGCAAATTCAGTATTGTGTCATATTTCGAAATTATATCTACTTTATGAAATATTTATGGGAGATTCCACTGGGAGTTGCATTATTAGTTGTTCTGCGTTTATATGCACTGATAAGATAGCTACTACTACTAGGGACACTAATTTCATTTCTTCTTTTTTTAACCCTCTCTCTTCTTTATGGTAACTTGATTCAGCTGTCAAACTTTGAAACCTAGGTATACCTTTTCTCTTTAATTTTCTTATTAACGACTTGTAAATATTCAGGAGGCCAAATATTGAAGGATAAATTCAAAATGGAACAGCAGTTGAAATATACAATTAATTTTGGTACAACGTACGGAAGCATGTTTGTTAATGTTTACCTTTTTTGTAAAAGCTAAAATTAATTGTAACCAATTTGCCATTTACATTTGGTTGTGTTTAAGTGGTCACGTTGTAATTCATGCCTGTAAAGACTGCATGGCAAGTGCCGGTACAACATTTTTTCCATCATATATTTTTTTTTTTTCAATTTTGTTTATGGTAACACTATCAAATTTAGTCAGTTTTATTAGCTTATACCTTATATTGAAAATGCTAAAACTGAAAAAATTCACATACTTTTGGCAGTGTCGAAATGGGCATGTTGCCTGCCCCTCTTGCTGGTCTAAACGAAAACACATCTGTCACATGTGCAATCTTCGTGTACAATTTCGCAATAACGCACTCGAGAAGATTCTGGAAGCTGCACATGTCCCTTGCCCTAACGCCTATTTAGGTTGCGGCAAGTCTGTGTCCTTCCCACAGATGTAAGCGCACACTGCTACATGTAAGTACGGCCGGCCAGCATGCCCAATCCCAGGCTGCCTTCACAAGGCCTCTTCAGGTGGGCATTGTTTCTAGTTAACACTCTTTTGTCCTGGTATTAGTACAGCTAATGCACAAAAATGCAGGGATTAATGTTGTGGAATGGTTGTTGTATCAGGCTATCAGCCTATTGGGTTTTGTTGGTACTGCATGGTTGTATTTTCTCAAATTGAAACTTAAAACTACTTGAAAAGTAAAGCTTTACTAAAATCATCTTGTGTTATGCAAGCCTTGTTGCATAATCAGGCCTTATTTTGGTTCATTTATTTGTTTATGCACAATGTTGTAGGCGAATGGCGGGGGCATTTTCTGAAATACCACTGGGATGCCGGCACTCACTACAGTTATGGTGAATCATCCACTATACTATTTAATGAAGAAGATCTTTACTATACCCTTCTAGGTCCGGGTAAAGATCTATTTTTGCTTGTGAAGGAACCAATTCCAAATGTTGGGACTGTTTTATCATTATATTTTATCGATCTTTCTGATCTGGCTCGGAATGATTTCAAATATAAACTTAAGGTGTACGGTCGTTATAATACAGTCACAATGCAAATGAATTCACCGGTCATTTCCATTAAGGATTGGAAGAGGGGACAAGTAGGTAGTTCTTCCCTGCTAGTGCCATTAGAGTTTACAGAACTTAACATGAAAATAAATATTTTAATAAAGAAAGAGTTGAATAAAAAGTTAGATGAAGGTCCTTCAAAAAGAAAGGAAGAGTTGGATGAAGGACTTTCAGAGTCGGATGAAGAGTTGAATGAAGAGTCGGACACAATTTTGTCAGACTGAAGAAGGTTGGTTCTATCTATATATGTACTCATGTCAGTAATCTTCCTTGTTAGCTGAAGCTGGTGTTTAGTTTTGTATTATCAGCAGATGGACACATGACTTTTGTTTACTTACATTAACCTAAGTAGTCTTTTGGTTAGTTCCTTGCATATCGGCAAGAAGATCCATCTCTGGATTAATGACTAGAATAGAGAAGCAGAGTTTATCTGCAGTACTGATGAGAGCTTTGGATGACTGTAGCTCTGAACATTTTACTGTGTTTTTGTAATTTAACTCTGTTTCTTAATGAAACTGGACCTCGGTCTTTTTTACCAAAAAAAAAAGAGTAATCTTCCTTGTTTTGGAATTTTAGATTTATGGTTGTCTTGGTGTGTGTTTTGTTTATTTTGGAGGATTTTCTTTGTTTGTCATCAGCGTTGACACTTAATGGTGGATTGGTGTTGTGATATGCTGCTTGCAATTTAGTTATCTAAATTTGAATTTAAGTAATAAGGTCTTTAATTTGACTTAATGTTTCAGTTTAGTTTCTATGATGAGTTGCTGTGTGAAGAAACTCCGTTCTTTCCTCTGTTTATGTGTGTGTGTTATTTTCACTATGATTAATTTAGAAAGGATTTCACAATAGGCTTTTTAGAACTGTACATGGTCCGTGTATTTGATGGTATTTTTTATTGTTTCATTCCTTAACGCTCGGAGTGACTCCTCTCCATTCCTTCCACAAAGGGAACGTCCATTACATAAATGTTGAATTCTCAAACATTTGTTTACACAAAATAACCATTCCTTCAATTTCATTATTATAAGGATATTTTTTTATAATGATTATTCACCTGCACAACAAAAAAAATACCATCGACTACAAACCTTAAAGACCCTCAAAGATAAACACAATGTATTTTAGGGTCCCTATAACATTAACATGCCTTGTACCAGCAAATAACTATATAGAAATTCAAGATCAAATGTGCATGATTCAATGTCACTTTTTACAGAATTTTCTTTTAGATTTGTACAACAATTAAGCGAACAATTCAGATCGAATGCAACAGATGAGAACTCGCCAAATATGTAACATCTTCAAAAAGTTGAGTTAGTATTATTATTTATGGTTAAAATATTTTTTATAATATTAGAAATATTGTATACGTCTCTGCTGGAAAAAAAAATAGAATATAATCCAACCAAAAAGCTAGATGCAAAACCAAATTGGAAGTTTCTTTCAGCCTGGATTAATTTTCTTTTTATCTTTTTCTTGTACGCTGGATCCCAATCAAATGTAAATGGAAAATAAAATGGAAAGGTATAATTCTTGATTCTTGCATGAAATTAAACCAATTGTGGTCCATCATCCCTTGTGCATCTTTTTATATAAATTCAAATACCAAAACAGAAATTGACTTTCTTAAAAAAAAATATATATCGATTATAAAGAAATTTTGCAATTGTAATCTAGCAAGTTTTACGGAACCAAAATGTCTCAAATTTCCTTTCGTGGTTTCCAATTAATTGCCCCCGCCCAACTCTATTAAAAGGATTCCCTTCTCTCTCCCGTAAAGAAAAGAAAAATGTAAAATCAGAAATAAAAGAAGAAAACAGAAAGTGAATAAAAGAGAAAGAGTGAAAGAGAATGAGAGAAAAATTAAAGAAATATTTTGATAAAAATTATAATGTCGATCATCATTCAATTGTATGTCTTATTTGATTTTCGATTACAATTGTCGATTTGTCGTTGCAATTTGATGTAGACTTCTCTAGGTCTGTGCACTTTTGCCACCTCAAATGGATGTTTGGTACAGGACGACAGACATACGAGGATTATTATTGTGCCTTAGTGGCAGCAATAATATAGAAAGATCATCACAGAGCAATCTGATAATTCGTGCACGCATCCAAAGGGTCAAATTTAGCAAAAAGCGAAATGAAACAGAGTCAAGTACAGAAGGAAATTCAATGGATACAAGGAAAAGTTGCAGCTACAGAAATCGACAAGCAATAAAACATGAAGTATAAAATGTATTGCGAAGACCCTCAGCAGTAGGATCCAAATCTGCTGAAATTCCAGCACATGAACAGTGTTTCTGAAATTTCTGAAATTCACAATCCAGCCGTTGAACTGTTTCGAGATATGTGCACAGAAAAACTAGCTGTTTCAAGATGCGTGCACAGAAAAAGTTGAACGGCTGGATTCGGAATTTCAGAAATTTCAGGAACACTGTTCATGTGTTTTGGATTTCAGCAGATCCAATTCCTCAGCAGTAAGCACTAAGCACAGTGACAAATAAATTATTCGGGTTCGGTTCAGCGAGGTCAAAAATTTGTGATTCGGAAATAATTCGAGTATAATTTGGAAATTATTCGGAATTATTCGGACCAAAGATCTCAGTCCTACAAGAGAACAAAAAAAAGAAAAAAAAAATCTGAAAAAATTTCGGGAAAAATTCGCGAATAATTCGCGAATAATTCGTAAAATTTCGTAAAATTCGTGAATTATTTGCGAATAATTTGGTCAAAGTTCGGTCAATCGAATAATTCGGCGTTCGGTTCGGCATCACCAAAAAAACGAATTATTCGCGAATCTTGTGACTATGGTAGTAAGTATCACCGAAATTTTTATTCATAAGAAAATAAGAAAATATTAAAAATAGTAAATATTGTGTGGAAAATTTAAAAATAGAAAGGCAGTAACGAGCCATGACGTCTCTGCGGGACACCATGGCACATCTCAACACCATGAAAAAAACGAAAAATAAATAAATAAATACTATATAAATGGGACGCCTTCGGGCCTTCGGCCATCCCAATCGGAAAAAAGAAAAAAGAAAGAAAAGAAAAATATTCTAAATGGGACGCCACAAGCCATCCCAACCAACAAAAGAAAAAAAATGTTGGTTGTTGCTGCTTGTCGTTGTTTTAGGGATCAGTTTATTTGTTTTTTTTTTTGCTATTGTGGAGTAAAAGAATGGGAAAGAGCGACGGGAGAAGAGGGGGCAAAATATGAATCTGTGGGAGTCATGGCGGCCCATTATTTTATTTTATTTTTGTTTTTTTGGTTGGGCTGGGTAATGGCGGCCCACTTTTCTTTTCTTTTCTTTGTTTTCCAGTTGGGATGGCCAAAGATGTCCCACTTCAATTTATTTATTTTTTCGTTTTTTTCATGATGCGGGACGCCATGGCTCGTTACTGCCTTTTCATTTTTAAATTTTCCACACAACATTTACTACTTTTAATATATATTTTTTTTATTTTCTTATGAATTAAAAATTTCGGTAAGTATCGTGACTTCTTTTTCAACACACTGTTCTCTGGAGCCCATATAAAAGATGCACATGGGTTTTGAAGTTAAGCTCGTGGTGAGCTTAAAAATACCCTAGTTCTACTCAAAAGAGAACATATATGATGAAAACCCTCAGCAAATTTATAGTATTTTAATTTTTCAACACAAGGTCTCTAGAGCTCAAATATAAATATCAATGGCTTCCAGCGCAACATAGTCAACAGCTAAATTTTTCAAAAATCAGCGGGCAATAAATAAAACATCAAGCACAACATAGTCAACGCTTGACTTTGTACTAAATGAATTCAAAACTTTCAAAAAATTTCATGTACATGCATCACTCACGAAATAGATGGATTTCAACAAATTCAATAGACTTTCATCTATTTCAACAAATTCAATAGGCTTTTAGAGTTGTGCTCACCAACCTGTCTTAGTGTGCACATCACACTCTAGTTTTGCTCTAGTTAATTTAACCGTGCTTTATAATTTGCTTGCCTGTAGAAATGCTAGAATAAGCTGTAAATGGCCTCCGATCCACTTGATGAAATCAATTAGCAGGGAGCAAATACACCGTAGTAGGCAGTTGTTCTTAACTTCTTAAGGTGGGTCTTTTTTCTAAAAATTTTCTTGAAAGTTCTGACACATAAGCTATATATAGTAGTGGTCCTTCTAGTGATCTTAGAAGCCCTAGACTGGTAATTCTAGTATGATACAAAAAGTGTGGCGTTATACTTAAGAGTGAGACATAATCTTATAGTACGCTTGGATTGTGCAAGTATTAGGGTAAAAATAGCAATTTTTAGATTAGTGGTTGAGAATAGTGCTAATCCGAGTGATTTGAGAATAATGCTAATTTTGAACTATTCGGATTAGTAAAAATGTCGTTTGAATTGTATATTTGAAATAGCAATGGAGGGAATAAATAAAATAATAATTAAACTAATCTAATATTTAAACTAATATTATATTACATTTAATATTTAAACTTATATTTTTTAATACTAATCTAATATTTTATTTATTACTAATCTAATCTAATCTGATATTATATTTATTTAATACTAATCTAATATTTAAACTAATATTATATTACATTTAACATTAAACTAATACTATATTACATTTAATATTTAAACTAATATTATATTATATTTAATATAATATTTTATTTAATTCTTATTTAATATTTTAAGTAATATTATATTACATTCAATATTTAAATTAATATTATATAATATTTAATCTAATATTTTATTTAATACTAATCTAATATTTAAAAAAGTAATATTACATTTCCTTTAATATTTAAACTAATATTATATTATATTTAATATAATATTTTATTTAATGTTAATTTAATCTAATCTGATATTATATTTATGTAATACTAATCTTATATTTAAACTAATATTATATTACATTTAACATTAAACTAACAGTATATTAAATTTAATATTTAAACTAATATTATATTATATTTAATACAATAGTTTATTTAATACTAATTTAATATTTAAAGTAATATTATATTACATTCAATATTTAAACTAATATTATATTTAATATTTAAACTAACATTATATTATATTTAATCTAATATTTTATTTAATACTAATCTAATATTTAAAGTAATATTACATTTCCTTTAATATTTAAACTAATATTATATTATATTTAATATAATATTTTATTTCATATTAATCTAATCTAATCTAATATTGTATTTATTTAATACTAATTTAATATTTAAACTAATGTTATATTACATTTAACACTTAACATTTACACTAATATTATAGTATATTAAATTTGTAAATTAATATCAATTAGAAGGGCTTATTTCTAATTTTATTTTGTAATTTGCTTGTTTATTTTGGATCTCTTTGTAATTTGTGTAACCCAAATAAATTCTTTGTAATTTAAATAAAAGCTCGTACCAAAAAGGAATAAACTTTTTAGCATTTTACCTTCAATTGGAGAATTATAATGCATCTATATTTAGAAGGGCTTCCAGGCTACACTACTCAGGCATTGGTACAGTGAACTATACTTGATCTCTCAATGACAATTTCAATCTTTTAAGAAACAAGTCAGATTATTGAACTTATAATCACTACTACAAAAATAGTCATTGTACACTGCACATTGTACACGGATTTGGCAATTTTATATAAAAACCGTGTACCAAATATGATTTTTTACTTGCCCAAAAGATCTGCACGATTTCTACACGGCTAATTAGTTAATAATCAGTGTAGAATTATTAGAGAGAGCTACACGGTTTATTAGAAACCACAAATCCGTGTGTAAAGAGGTCCGTGTGCAAATAATTGAGAGAGCTACACGGATTGTTGTTAAATATCCGTGTAGGAATATATACACGGATTTTTGATAATATATCCGTGTAGAAATGGTAGAAATGTACACGGATTAATAAGTAAATAGCCGTGTATGGTTAGTTGGAGAGCTACACGGATTAATAAGTAAATATCCGTGTATAAAAGTGTGTAGGGTTTTAAGGACTTCTCCTTCCAGCGCTGCCGTTTTGATCAAGTCTTTTATGCCACTGTACATCTCTCTGAACTGAGCTTTTTCCTATCAGATTTCTGCGAATTGAGGCCAGCAGCTGAGATCTGAGATCTTTGAAGTTTGTATTTTCTCATCTCCATCTTTCTAAGGTTAGTAATATGTATTTAAATTATTTTCTTCCTCTAATTTTCTGTTATTTATGCTTATTTAGGTCATTTCATGCATGCTTGATTTCTTAATTTTAGATGTAATTAATTAGTGTATTGTGGTCCAATAACCGACCTATAGATGCTTTTAGGTCCATGCCCGTTCAAAATTAATCCAATAGGGATTAATTTTGGATAGTCCCCGTTTTGGGACTGCTCTTTGAATATTATGTCTCATTTAGGATGTGAACACATATTAGCGGGATTTAATTAGTATTTGAGGAAAGTTCGATAGTATTTTCCCTTATTGCTCCTACGAGTATGTGGTTCGTACGCATACTTGGGGAGTTAAGGGGAAATGCTGTCGAATTTTTTTCAAATACTAATTAAATCTCGCTAATATGTGTTCACATATGAGACATAATATTCAAAGAGTGGGTTAGGATTGTAAACCGGCCCTTTGTAAGCCCAAAATTTTGTTACAATGGAGAATGTTGACCATGCATGATTAATTGATCAAATCATTTTTTTAATTTAATTTACAGATGGATCGAAGTTGGATGTATGAAATGCGACGTGACAGTGAAGAATATTTGGTTCGCGTTGATGAGTTTATAAAATTTGCTGAGAGTTATAGAGTGAAGAAAAAAGAAGAAGACATTTTGTGTCCTTGTAAATATTGTAAAAATTTATTAAGATTTTTGGACATCGAAGAAATTAGAGCTCATTTGATTTGTCGGGGATTTAAGAAGAGATATACATGTTGGTTCATGCATGGTGAGAAATTTGGGGAAAGTAGTAGTGCCAATAAAGATTGTAATCGTGAATTGAATGATGAGAATGTTGGAATTTCTGATAATTTTGAACTTGATTGGAACGAGGATTATGAGAGTGTCGAAGATTCTGATAATGTCGAACCCGGAAACGACGATGATGAGATGGAGATGAATTTTGATGAAAATGTAGAATATTTATTTTGTTTAATATTTATTTTGTTTAAAACCGTGTAGCTTATAATATTTCATTTCAATATTTAAGTATTAAAAATTTAAATAAAAAAATATTTGTAAGAAAAATATCAAATATTAGGTTCCTCTAGTTCAAGACAGAATTCAAATTTTTTTAGAGGTAATAGTATTAGTTTTCAAAATTTTCAAATATTAGTCCAAATATTAGTATTAGTTTTCAAAATATTAGTTAAAATATTTAATAATAAAAATAAAATATCAAATATCAGTATTAGATTTTAATATTTAGTACAAATATCGGTATAAATTTTTAAATATTAGATGCAATATACAATTTTAGTTAATTTATTATTACTTTAGAAATATAAAAAAACCAATTTAATTTTTTTGAACTTTTCGTACACGGACTATTAGCTAATAATAAGTGTCTAAACAGTCATCGTACACGGATTGTTACATACAACCGTGTAGAAATTGAAGAGAGCTACACGGACTTTTAACTAAATGTCCGTGTAGAAAGAGAATTGTACACGGACTTTTAATAAAATGTCCGTGTAGAAAGAGATTTGCACACGGTCGTTTAATTAGTTAAAAATCCATGTATAAAGAGAAAAACATTATTAATTCAAAAGCCTTCTCTGCCAAATTTTTCATAAGTTCGAAAAACCTCCAAATGACGGTTGAGTTCCAAAAACCTCCAAAAGCCTTAGCTGCCTCGCCCGCCTCACCGCCTCGCTTCAGCCATGTCTTCGATTTATTTAGGGTTTGGCTCTCCTGCCTAAGCCTCCTTGGTTAGCGTCTCTCTTTCGTTATTTTGCAATAGGGTTTTCTGTGCATTGGGAGAAACTTAAAAAACAAAACAAACAAAAAAGCAAGAGGAAAAGAATAAAGCATGTTCTGGTAATGCTCAGGTGTTTCAATTTAACTCTTCAATATTTTATAATTGTTACGTTGCTCCTCATTACGCTCAGACCCTAATTTTCCGATTTTCTTTGATTTGCGGTTTTTTTTTCACCTCAGTCGCAGGATCCAGATCAAGGATTTTGATCAGGGTTAGACTCAAAATGCTAATAAAAGTACAAAATAATTGATTTTTATTGTAAAATCTCATAAGCTAGAGTACAAAATGCTAACAAGAGTATATATATAAACAAAAACAAAAACAGAGTACAAAATGCTGAAAGTACAAAATAACTGATTTTGTGCTCTCCAACTTGCTGAAATAGCGGAGCCGTCTATTTTTTTTTTATTTGGCTTTGTATCCAGCGATGTTGAAGACATTAAGATTACCAGTGCTTTGGACCTTAGGCAAAATGATATGACTTACTTGGTAAAGAATTGGGAAGGAAGCCCGGATGCACTAGTTTTATTTATTTTGAAAAGAGTAAATTTTTGATAGAATAGCGACAGCCGTAGGAGGTGTAAACGGAGTGGATAATGCTAAGCCTTAGTTCCGCACCTGGGTATATATTGACACTGGCACATATGTTAAGTCCTAAGTAGCATGTTTTCTCGATTCTTATGAACTTGGCTCCTCAATGGCACTGCTAAGGAATCGTAACAAGAGGTCATTTTAGCATATTTGTTCATCTTGTGTTATATATATTTGGCAATTAAAAAACTTTGCATTTAAACCTTTGCATTAGAATAAATGTGTCAAATTTGTCTTTGCAGGTAAAACTTTGCATTTGAATAGTTGTGGTCAAAACTTTGCATTTAAACCTCATGGATTTAGAGGTAATTTTAAGATTCAAATGAAAAAACAGATTTTACCATTTTAAAAACTGAACTTTGAAAAATCATAGAAAATGGAAATAAAATCAGAAAAATGCAAAGTTTAAGTCTAAATTGGTTGTCTTTTGGTCCTTTATCTTTCTGTTTAAGTGGATTTTTTTTTGGATTTTCAATGAGCCCTTAGTTTCTGATCTGTAACAAGAGCTCATTTTAGGTTAAGGGGTTAGCACGTAGATATGTAACAATATTTCATTTCATGCAGAACCATGTCGGTTGAGGATGAGTACGTAGATATGATGGCAGAAGAGGAGCAACAAGCTACTGCCTCATCAGAAAGAAGGATAAGAGGTCCGACAATGTGCACGGGCACGTCCGAGCAGAAGCAGTTGGAAATCTGGTTCACGGAAGACGGGCGTGCGCAGGGTAAAAAACGGATGACGTACTCAAATTGGTGTACGAGTTTGGTGAGGCAAAAAGCGAGTATCCTTGTAGAGAGATGGGATCATTTTGATAAAAAGGAGAAGGACGAGTGGTGGAACATGGTGAAGGTAAAGTGCCTAACAACTCTTTGCTTTATTTTCACTGATGTATCTATACTTGAATACATTAAATTTGGTGTCAATCAGGCACAGTGGAACATCCCGAATGACGTTCCAAAGGTTAAGACTTTGAGGATAATGAATGAGGGTTGGAAGTAATTCAAGAGCACGTTGAAGACGGAATTCATGGAGAAAGGGAGAAATCCGGTAGGCTACTACAAATGGCTAAAACAAGAGGACTGGGAGGCGTTTCAAGCTTTGAAGTCGACCAAAGAGTTCCGGGTATCTAACTCGTGCCAAATTTATGCTTATTCTTTCTCGATATGTACTTATCTTTCTAAAACTAACTGATCGTTGCCTTGTTTCTGTGAAGGCAAAAAGTGATAAAGGCAGGAGGATCGTTGCCTTGAACAAGTATCCACACCATCTAGGGTCAGCTGGTTACGAGGGTAAGTCGGCAGAATAGAGGAAAATACTGGAGCAAAACAAGGATTCTGACTCACCCGTGGTTAGGATCCAAAATCCTAGGGGCCAAGATTGGTTCATGGGTAGATCCGAGGTAACCGCTGACGGGAGGATAGTACTCCCAAAGAATTTGCAACCCGTGGCTCAAAGAATGGTAAGAGTCCTTTGTTATTACTTTGTGACATTCATGTACAAAATTATAACTTCGAAGGTACATCACTTGATCTTTTGCTATAACTAATTCTTCTACTTGAACAGTTAGAGGTGGAGGAGGAGGTCAACTCGGGTGCCCGGAGTGTCGAAAGACAAAATGATTCCTTGGCCGTAGCGCTCGAGAATCCAGAACACACGGGTCGAGTAAGGGGTGTAGGGGCCTACAGGGGCTGGAAGGAGGTGTTCCGAGTAGAGGGATAAAAACCTCGAAGAAAATCTCGTGCCAAGGTAAACAAAGACGAGATAGTTGCGCAGATACGCGCGGAGGTGAGCAAAGAGTACGACGCAAGGTTTGTTGAGATGGAATCAAGGTTGTTGAGCCAAATTAGATCAGCAACTACGCAGCCATCCGAGCAACCACCTCCCATTTCGCCGGGAATTCAGCGAAGTAGTCAAGCATCCGACACGTGGGCCTTAGACGATTTGGATAATCTCAAGGTAATCAATACTTGTTCATAATCTAAAGGTAATTAAAACCTGTTTGTAACCTTGTTAGACAATATCGCACCATTAAAATAAACAACTTTCTGGTAATTGCAGGACCCCAGAGCATGCGACCTCGTCCTGTGGCAGGGTAGTGTTCCTCTGACCGTTGCTAAGGGCGTTGTACATCCAGGAGCCAAAAGTGTACACTTTGCTCAGCTAAGGCCCAACCATGCATGCGTGCAGGTTGACTTAGTCGTGGATGGATGGCAGCGCGTACCCCTTCCTGTCCCTGCCGACGACATGTTTGTGCTTGATGAGGCACGGACGTCATTTGTCCAATGGCCCAAGAGTCAGATTATTTTGGATCAGGTAATCCATAAAATAATCCATTTATAATTTGATACAGACATGAGGAGATGATGTCACCGGTACGGCGATGTCACCGGTACACCAGGAGGTGGCTTGCGACGTCGGGGCTAACGCGCCACAATCACCACACCGTTCTATGGTCACCGAAGAAGAATACAGCCGTTTGCCCAATGATTTGCACCTTCTCCACGACCACTTGATGACGGCGCCCGAAGGCATGAAGGATATCATCATCCCTGTCCCACCTGGGATGTTTCTACACGAAGGCAGGGATCTCCTGCTGTCGTTCAAAGACTTCAAGGACCTTTTCCACCACTCGTCATCCGACAAATGGCTCGATGTGTCATTCATCACCATTTTTCTCATGTTAGTGATCAAAAATTATTTTCATTATTGTATAAAACTCAAATATATATTATAATTTCAATATGATGAGTTTTCAGGAAGCTAGTCCGAAACTGTGATGAGTTGGTTGAAAAGAAGAACTTGTGCATATTTCTGGACCCCGAGAAAGTGAGTTCTACGGCAGTGACATGTTATCCGGATATGGCTATCGAGTACATGTGTTCTGCGATGCATCGTGCTAAGGCGGAGGAGAAGAAATTCATTCTCGTGCCATACCACCAGAGGTTAGTTCTAATCTTAACTTATGTGTTGTTTATATTTTAATTAAAGAATTGTATAAAGGAAATAAAAGTGAAACATAAAAAAATGAAATCACACCATCAACCATAGCAAACACTTGTGTCACTATTATATGCTAAAGTACTATAATTCTTCTCCTCCCACAGCAAACATTGGTGTATGATTATCATTGTGCCGTACCTAAATGTGGGCATAATTGTTGATTCTTGTAAGCCCAAAGGAAGGATCACGCTTGACAAGTGCAAAGTTATCTTCCCTTTTGTGAATAAGCAATAATAATTCACTAGGTTTGAATTTCTTTCAATTATATCAAATTATAAAATTGCTAATTACATTCACTCAATTTTGTAAGGGCTTTTGCGAAATATATTAAAGAGGGAGGATTGCAAAGCACGGGCACGCGCAAGAAAAATAAGTTGAATTGGAAGTGGATGTTGGTGAGCACACTTTGAGTTAATAATTTCATATCTTGTTCAAAAAATTATTGTCATTCTAACAAATGCCGCTAAATGTAAATTTCAGAGCCCGCAACAGTTGGAGCGTTGGGAATGCGCTTATTACACGATGATATTCATGTTTGACTTTGTCGAAAGAATACAATTCCAATTCCCAAAAGCGGTATGTAATTCATATTAATTGTTCCTATATAATAGCAATTGATATTTGCAACATCTACCTTTTCTGAAATACTAACTATTATCAAATTATAATTGTAGAATGTGACAAAGCAACTGCATTACACCAAGGATCAGATCGACGATTTGCGGTGCATGTGGGCAATGTGGTTTACCATGGAATTTTGTAATCCTCGATATGGATTTGCATAGATTTGTATAATGTAGTGTATATGAATATTGTATAATTTAGTATATGAATTTCTTGCTAATTAATCTGTTTCGCATGAATTTATTGCTATATGAATTTTGTATAATTCTGTAGCAAAAAACTGGCTAGCAAAGCTGGAGGCTAGCCCAAAAACAAAATATACAAAAAAAAAGATTAGTTATTTATACACGGATATTTAACAAATGTCCGTGCATGATAGAAAAAACAAAAAAAAAATTAGCTATTTATACACGGATATTTAACAAATGTCCGTGTATGATAGCTAAGAGAGCTACACGGACATTTAATACAAATCCGTGTAGAAAGAGTAATTATACACGGATTCTGAAATTAAAAATCCGTGTAGAAAGGTCTTTTGTACACGGGTGTTTAGGTAATATCCGTGTAGCTCGGTAACTTGGAGAGCGACACCGGCAGGTCTTTGTACACGGCTGTTTACAAAGTAATCCGTGTAGAAATCGTTATAATCACACACGGTTAAATATCCGTGTGTAGTTTCTGACTTATTCATACACCCTGGCTTTAAACACGGCAGGAAATCCGTGTACAATCTCTTTTTCTGTAGTAGTGAATCTGCCTCCAATTATGACCTGCAGCTTATGTTGCATTCTTTCTATTTTTTATATAACTTAAACCGGCACTGCTCGTCACCAATTTTGAGGAATGATGACCCGCAATTGATATTAGATATATATAGAAGGATTGAATGATTTATGTACTTGCTCAAAATAAAATTATGTATGTGATTTAGTAAACCATTGGTGCTAATATGCGGGCGGTTTGCTGGTTTGATACATGTGACAAGCATCCAACATGTTAAATCATCAATCCAACTGTTGATGAGTGGAGCTTATTCCCGGTAAAGAGTCTAGGGTTTCAGTACAACAAAATGGAGAACTTTTTACTGTGTTGCCGGTAACGTGAAAAGTCGAGCTAGGTTGTGAGAATACTGCTGACTGGTGGCCCATTGTCAGCCGTATGGACTGTTTTTTTTCCAAATCTCAAAGCTGGTCGGCCTCTTAAAAAGATATTTATGTATTGATTGAACAATCCATATATTACCACCTGGGTCCTGAGGCTGAGGGGATGCGTAATTGAGAGCATATTTCGGGGACACGGATAATTGACATGATGCCAACTGTTAAAGAAAGGAAAGAAAACGCTTCCACTGCATTACAGTTTCTCTTTTATTGAAACCCCAAAACCGAAGGCTCTCCTCTGTTTTGCTCTGTAGAGGAAACCTAGTGAACACCTAAGGCTTAGGGTGAAGCTCCTTCTTTTCCAATTGAAGCCTTAATTTACAACCATAGCCAATTGATTCCAACCAGATTTTCCTTCACAGCCTTGACCGACTAAACATGTCTTACCTATAGATGTAGCTCTTATTGTTCTATTCTAGATCGAGATGCCTCATTCCTGATCGGTCAAGTACTTATTCCGACTGGAGTTCGTGGTGACTATTACCCGATTTTCTTGAAGTGGTTGCTGAGTGTCACTTGCCTAGTTTGGAACGGAAATTCCGAGAGAAATATAGAAAATATATATCCTGGCTTGTTTTAATTCTTTGGAACAATGGAAGATTTGGCTACTTCGTTGCAGTTGGGTAAGCAATCCTATCTTATATGATTGAATTTTCAATTCTTTAACAAAAATAGATATCACAATTGTTTGATAAATTTTAAGTCAATGTGCTGTGCATGGATATATCTTTCAATTATGCGCATCGTGAAGCAACTTTTTTTCTTTTTTCAACAGCATGGTATATATCTCTTCATCTCTTTGTCTCTTCATCTCTTCCCGACTCCCAGCAGCAGGAATAATTAACCAAGATCTTACCAATGAGCTGTTTTCAATTGATGGTAATGGTACAAATCCATTTGATGTCTTTTCCTTTCCAAATTTTATTGGATCTGATTTGGGTCTTCCAAATCAGGATGAATTTTATTGTACCAGTATCACTGTTGATGCAAGTGCTATTGCTTATCAAAGTTCATGGTTAAATCATCAGGGAGCAAATTGATCTCACTTGTCTGTCCAAGTTCATGGTTGAATCATCATGAGAATTTTGGTAATTTTCCTTGTATGCTAATGGTGTAATTAATTAACCTATATCAAGCTTCTATTTTTTTATTGCTCAAATTAGCAGTTTATAACTTCATGGTTTCTCTTAACATGTTTTATTTTTAAACCACACAGTTGATAAAACTCTTGTTTTAGAAGCCCCATTTAGATATTAAACTGTTACAAATCAGGGTCTGCCTAATTTTATCAAGTTAGGATCTCCATTGAATGAAACACCAACATATATACTTCATATATATAAGTGATATTGCAATGCATGTATGCTTTAGAAGGTAACCTGGCTAATTGAAAATGGTAGATGTTGTGTTATATAGATGAATAGTTGGTGATTAACATTAAATGTTTACTACAATATGTAATTTGAAGAAAATAAGCAAAATATCAAGAAGTGTAAAATTGTAAATCAAGTTGAATTTTGCTGTTAGTGATGAGACAATAATATAAGGCCGTTTACCTGCCAATGTTGGTTATCTCTTGCAAGTATGAATACATGGCTCTTTGAAGAGGTTTGTTGATTGTTTTGTGAACAGAGAGATGGGAATCTGAGAAAAAATATATTCGATTATGTTGTGTTTTTGTTACAATCCTAAGGTGCTATATATATTACACGGCTTGATATAGCCGTTGGAATTAATTTCTACTTTTGGCAGTGTACCGTTGAGTTATTTCCTAAGTTGCCTATTGCACTTTTACACATATACTCTTGATCTATGATGAAATAATCTGAGATCATTCTTCAAGGATACTCGAATCCGGTCACAAGTATCGCCTGTAGGATGACAGTTAGGAAGTTGGAGGCTTTGATTTGTCTCTCGAAGGCCATTGTACAGTGTCGTCTGGACAGAGTGGCAAGTGTTTTTGTTGCTCTATGTTTTACCTAAAATATATGAGCAAGTCGTCTATTAGGTTCATCTTTTCAGTTTGATGATGATCTATCAGATTCTTCCGGTCTTTTAGAAAGAGGTACTTAATTGCTTTTCTTCTTGTTACTTTTACCCATAATTCTCTATATCGAAGACCTTTTAGAAAGAGGTTCTCAGCTGCTTTTTCATAGGTTCATATCATTTTAATTTCGTTAAATGACACATTTTGAATCAAGTGAAGTCATAAAATCAGGGTTTGTATTTCTCAGTCGATCGCTTATACTGTTATACCTTTTGCTCAAGTTAATATGTACAACCCGCTCTTTAAAATCACTGGAGTTGTTTATTCTGTGAGGAGAGAATCTGCACCGCTCAAATTTGATCCAATGCCTCAGGAAATGTAGCGGGAAATATCGGCCCAAAGAGCCCAAATATCCTTCCCCTGGGCCCATGCCTACGTCTTTAAATCTAAATTAAAAACAGTAAAACTGCTATTGATAACGTCAAAATGCGTAATAACAAATATCAACAGCCTGAAACAAAAAAAACTTGCGTATGATCGAAATACATTCAAAGTTGTTAATAATTATATTTAAATTAAAATAAATAAATAAATATTATCTTGTATAATAATTAAATATCTATTCCACGATAATTTAAATCTAAACGTTTCCAACCGTGAAGTACTGGATAATCAGAAATTACGAACTCGTTTCTGGTTCACGTTCTGATACAGCTGACTGGTACCACTTTTTATTTTTATTTTTTGCATTTTAAAAAAAGTATAATTTTTTTATTATAATATTGTTAGGACTGTCAATGATATTTTCTGTCCGTTTATCCGACTAATTAATAATATATTCAATAAGACGAGTATGGTAAAAAAAAATCATTAGCTTATTAGATACGAATAAATGTAAAGTTATTTTTATTAACTTAACGGGTAAAAGTATAGATAAGATTATTTATTTTCGGTAACTATATAGGTAATTATTAAAAATAAATATGTACATAATATATATTTATATGAAAATGAGGTATGATATGAAATATATAGTTTATTCATGATTCAAACATATATGATATACAACTCTAATATTTTTCATTATTATTTAACTGTTGATTCAAATTCTATAAGACAGCTCAAAAGTTTTTTATTATATTTAATAAAAATTTCATAAGATAAATTAGTTGTATTCATTATTTCTTTAATTCAATCTGTACCGAAGAAAAAGACAAATATGAATAAGTATTTTTTTCGTTAGCGTGCGAATAAAATTAAAAAATTTAATTTAATGACACCTCAGAAAAACAATCTTAGAACAAAACAAGGATTGCTGATTTTCTGCCCTGCATTTTTCTTTTCAATTTTTCCGACTTATACGGCGATAGAGAAAACATACTCTTTTTCCTTTTCCAAAGAAGTGACAAAGCCGAATTCGTTCTCCTAAGGTAACAAAATATTTCTGTTTGGATCTGGAACGTCTTATCAGAATCCGCACGACTATTAAAGTAGCTCCACGTGTTCCACCTCAGCCGGATTGTCCCGGATTCCGATCGGATGGCTGTGATCCAAACAGAAATATTATGTTACCTCAGAGGAAAAGACGTGAAAAACAGAAAAAGCCTTGCTGCTGCTGTCCTCTTTTCTGGACAACCGCCTTGATAAACATGATGCCGATCCGCTTCAATTCTTTTAATAGAAACCATACCCAATGTATTTTATCGGACGGTTGTAAATCTATGTCTAGAACAAAATTTCGTCCGTACCGTTGTAGACGAACCGAACCTTCTCAGGAGACGCATTTCACATTTGCTGGTTTCTGTAACCAAGCCTACGTTTCATTGTTTAAACACAGCCACCGCACTGCCTAGTGATGCACCCGATGGTGCACCGCCAAAGCTATTCAATGCCTCCAACCTATACTCTTTGTCTTCTTCCTCCTCACTTTTCCCTTTTCTATTCTTCCAAGTTTTCTTCTACCGCCTCTAAACCCTTTATAATAACATTAATTAACAAACTTTCCCTCCTTCCCCTCTCTCTCAAACACACAATATGGAGAAAAGAGATTATAGAACCTCGTCTACCTCCATGGTGCCTACGGCCATGGACAGGAGATTAATTGTCATGCCGAGGCCGACATCAAGCATGCTGAGCTCGATATTCAATTCATCACTGAATAAGGCATCTAAGATGTTGATATCTGTGGCCACATCAGAGGATACAACACCGGGAGAAGGCGAGAACTGGAGAGCCATGGACCATGTTAGGCATGTGCTTATGCTGACAATCTGGGCCAATGTCTGGGTGCTCCGGTCTCTGACCAATGCGTTCCCTTCACCAAGGAATAATTCGGGCTTGCATGGGTTTAATATGGAGGCTTTGATCAGCCCCAAGGAGCAGGCTTCTTCGTCGGCACTCGTGGTGCATAGCACGCAGGGAGCGGTGAATGAGATGGATTTGTTTTCGGCAAATAGCACCACCATTGGGAGAACCCTTTCTCATGTAATCCCTCTTTATAATTAGCACTAATTAACCAACACAGTGAATCTGGTTTTTACCAATTAAATACTATAATTGAATGAACATGCATGTTGTATTTAATATTTCATTTTGTTAATGTCCAGGTATTAGAAACCCTGAATGAGATACCTGCCACATCTCGCAAGTACGAATATGTTCTTGCAACAGCAGATCGCATCCTCTCTGAGAACATCCAGTATGGTCATCCATCGCTCCTCCAAGTGAGTCGTTCTTCTCTCGGTGCTGCCTTCTCCCGAACAAGTGACCTCCTTCGCCGCTCCCTCCGCTCTCCTGACCGCTCAATTTTCTCATCATCCCCCGATTGGCACGCAAAAGTTCTTCACCTTCTCCCTCCTGGTCCCCGCCGCCTCTACGAGGGATTTCGTCTCTGCCTCAATGGCTTAATACCGACTTTTGAGGCAAATGGTTGGCAACGAAGTTACAAGCCTCAGAGACATGCTACAATTACGGGGCCAGGAATTGGAGCGTTTGAGTGGGGCGAGGCAGAGAAGCTGGCACATGAATTGTTGTGGATCACCAGAAAGTTGTGTGATTGTGCAGGTGCTTCTGAGGGTATTGTGCGATGGGCTTTTGCATCGGGCCTAGCTTCGCTTGTGCTGACTGCTCATCCACGAGTTCAGGTGCCTATCGTGAAGATAACAGGTATTACATGCAAAATGATAGTTATGACATAAATTTTGGATAATTAATTCTAGCATAGCTAACTTTTATGGTACATTTAATTTATATTTAAAAAAAATTGTGCAAACTTAAAATAAATAAATTATAGATGTGATCTAAACATGGTGTGTATCAAGTCTGTTCTAATTTAGAAGTCGTTTAGCCTTCTTTAAACAATTTAAATTTTGAATTTCTGAGTTTTAACCGCTTTTTGGTGGATGATAAAATTGAATCAAATTTGATACATATTAGATCTAAATGATTGAGAATAATCTATAAATTTAGTTTTCTTAGTTTGAACAATATTTTTCAAAATATCAAACGATTAATACTATAAAAGATTGGCGCACTTGGAATTCCCCAACTTTTGGAGCAAAGTTTCACATCCACTGGTCTTTACATGCAAAATAGTTCTTTCAAAAGGAGCCTTTTAGAAATGGTAAAATAATACTGATGTTTTGTATATTGCAGTAAATCGCTGCATGTCTGTGTAAAAATTTGTAATAATTTATTACATAAGCTTTGTTGTTTTGTTCACTGGAACTTTTGCATGCCATAAAAGTGTCATTTTAATTTTGTTGTACTTGCATCCCATTTGTACCAATTATATCAACATGTAAATGCAAACTGAAGTTTTTTCAATCAGATTCATGCACATGCATGTCGATCCGTTAGAAAAGTTTTTTCTTGATATTATGTTACCGATAGAATTTGCTAAAGATTTTCAATAAATTGCTTTTTTCAGTTATATTAATTCGGGAGCTAGAGCGTGGTGACTGGTACTCTGCACGTGAAGTCCAATTTGGCATCCTGGCCCTTTGGTTACCCGTGCTCTGTTACGCAAGCAATGGTGTCACTTCTCCAGCTGTTTCCGGGCCTGATAGGTATGAAACTGAACATGCACTAGAAGAGCTGATTAGTGGCCTTCCAAGTGAGGATCAAGAAGTGATCTTACAGAACTGGCTTCAAGATTTTGCCGCCTCTGATTCCGACTGGCCAAATCTGTCGCGTTGTTTTGAGCGCTTCTGCCGCCGCTCCCGGAAGCAAGTTCTCCTCTTGGAGCAAAATTAATTAGTAAGATGACATTTTGCTGTCTCCTTTTTTTAATTTGGGTACTAGTACTCTGAGAGGGCAATTTGGTGGGCTTATGTACAAAAGGTTATTGGTTATATTTATTGTAAATTTATGCATGTAGTTGTTTGGTTTTAGATGTTATAAATTTGTTGTTTATTTATTTATTTTTATGTGGACTGATGAGCATGATAACTATATATTATATGAAATGATGATAGTGTGCTTGATCTTAGGTGTGATTTGTTCTGTGTTTGATTTGAGTTCTAGATTTTTGATATTTTCTTATTTCCAGATTCAGGACAGTTTGCATTACTGTACCGGACCTGAAAATATGTGGGTTCCAATTTTATTTGGTAATTTTTTGTGCCTATAATTAAACTGAGTTTCATCAACATGACAAGTAAATAAAGGTTTTGAATTTAATAATTTTATCAGAGACCTGGAAATAATTATGTCATCTTTCCTTTTGGCTTGGAGAGCATTTGTTAGTTTTATAATTATAATTGTTAATTGTGTTTGTGTTTATGGAAATTCCAAATGTAGCCGTAATGTATGGAAAATCAATTGAAACTTTTTTCAAAAAGAATATCAATTGAAATAGTTTGAGTTGTATTTTCATAGAACTCTTCGTCTAATTATAGTATATATATAGCTGCATGTAATGTATATTTATATATAGTTGATTAGTTCTGGATTAAGAACTTGCCTCTCTAACCATGGTTGGAATCAAAATATAGGAAACCCCAACATGCACATTGATGGTTCGATCCAAGTGTTTCATGAATTCGTATCACCTAAGGTAACAGAATATTTATGATTGGATCTGGACCGTCTAATTAAAATCTGCACGACTATTAAAGTGGCTGAGCAAGCAAAGGAATGGGCCGGTAAGATGTAATTAATTTTGTTCGCGACTTCTTGATCCCAAAACCGGCCTATTAGTTCGACCTCTATGCATAAACGGACTTCAAAAAATTTCTTATTAGATTCACCAACTTTTTAAAAATAAATAATATTATATTGTTTCTAAAATATTGACACACCATCACACTTACACATATAGTATTTTCAAAATTCACATATCAAATGGCCCACAAGGCTCAAATACTACAAAAAAAAAATTGAAAGTATTTTCATGATTCCCACACCATCACACTTACGACACTAACATTTGTATTAAAAAATAAAAGTTATTTATATGGTCCTATCTCATTTTATTATATTACATCACATTTAAATTAAAAGTACTCAATAAGAATAGAAAAAACTATCTCTAAGTTGTCATGTGAACAATTTCCAGTTATGCAGATATGCATATATATATATATATATATATATATATATATATATATATATAGAGCTGGGCTATGGTGAGTTGTGAGTAAGATGTCATTTTTACTTCGCGCTCATATTTTCATTTTGAAAATCCAAACAACCGATCCGAACCGCTCAACATGTTCTCTATATTGAAATGTGCTTGGAGACTAAATTTTACATTTTTTGGAATTTTTTTACTATTTATTAAGCCACTTTGAAAATCGCTGATCCGGTGGTCCAGAAAATTTTACTGTTTTTTACTGTTCACAGTGGATCAGCGATTTCAAAGTGACTTAATAAATAGTAAAAAAATTCCAAAAAATGTAAAATTTAGTCTCCAAGCACATTTCAATATTTAAAAAAAGTTGAACGGTTCGGATCGGTTGTTTGGATTTTCAAAATGAAAATATGGCGTGAAGTAAAACGACGTTTTACTTCACAACTCACCATAGCTTATCTCTCTCTCTCTCTCTCTCTCTATATATATATATATATATATATATATATATAGAGAGAGAGAGAGTTGGGCTACGGTACTTTGCGAAGTAAAACGAGTGTTTTACTTCACGTCTATATCTTCAATTTGAAACTTTCAAACGTTGATCCGAACCATTCAAGTTGATCTTCATATTAAATTGTGCTTGGAGACCAAATTTTACATTTTTTTGAAAATGTTTACTATTTTTTCAGAATTTTTGAAAATCGCTATTTTTCAAAAAATCCTGGACCATCAAAAACAACAATTTTAAAAAATTCTAGAGAAATAGTAAAAAATTTCCAAAAAATGTAAAATTTGGTCTCCAACCACAATTTAATATGGAGATCAACTTGAATTGTTCGGATCAACATTTTAAACTTTGAAATCGCAAAATATGAGTGTGAAGTAAAACACTCGCTTTACTTCGCGAAGCACCGTAGCCCAATTATATATATATATATATATATATAGTGATGCTACCATGCTTTGGGAAGTAAAGATGATGTTTTAATTCCCGCTTATATCTCCATTTTTAAAGTTCAAATAGTCGATTCGAACTTCTCAACACAATCTTCATATTGAAATGTGCTTGGAGACCAAATTTTATATTTTTTGGAAATTTTGACTATTTTTATAGAATTTTTGAAAATCAGTGTTTTTCTGAATTTTTTATTATTTTTTTATTAATGAAAAGTTGTGATTTTCAAAAATTCTAAAAAAATAGTAAAAATTTCCAAAAAATATAAAATTTGGTCTCCAAATACATTTCAATATGAAGATCGTGTTGAGAAGTTTATATCGACTATTTAAACTTTCAAAATGGAGATATGAGCGGGAATTAAAACACCCTCTTTAATTCCCAAAGCATGATAGCCTATCTCTATATATATGAGGAGGGGTCTAGTTACCACAATTTTGAGTTACAACAAAGTTACCACAACCATTTTCTACATTTTCGAATTCCAAATCGTCGATCCAAACTGTTCAACATGATCTCCACAATAAAATGTGCTTCCAGATCAAATTTTACATTTTTTGAATTTTTTTACTATTTATTAAGATGGGTACAAAATTCAATGGTCTGAATTTGACTAGTTTTTGTAAAATACTTAATAAATAGTAAAAAAATTCAAAAAAAATGTAAAATTTGATATGGAAGCACATTTTATTGTGGAGATCATGTTGAACGGTTTGAATCGACGATTTGGAATTTGAAAATGTAAAAAATGGTTGTGGTAACTTTGTTGTAACTCAAAATTGTGGTAACTAGATCCCTCCTCTATATATATATAGAGAGAGAGAGAGAGAATGGCTAATATACAAACATTTGTTCCTAGACTCAGGAACAAACGGTTCGGTTCTCCGATTTTCAAAGTCCAAACAGTCAATCCAAACCGTTAGATATTCAATCTATATTAAAATGTGCTTGGAGACCAAATTTTACATTTTTTTAGAATTTTTTTACTATTTATTAAGCTGGTTTGAAAACCGTTGTTTTTTAATGGTGCATAAGTTTAATAAAATCAGGGGTTTTCAAACCAGCTTAATAAATAGTAAAAAAATTCTAAAAAATGTAAATTTTGGTCTCCATGCACATTTTAATATAGATTGAATATCTAACGGTTTGGGTCGACTGTTTGGATTTTGAAAATCAGAGAACCGAACCGTTTGTTCCTGAGTCAATTAAATTTGAATGATGTATAAATAATAGTTTCAATTATGTTGTATTTATGAAAGATAAATTTATATAATTTTATAGGTCGAAAATGAAAGGGCAAAAAGTCTCCTTGTCGCATGTTAAACGTACTTTTACAGTTGTTTTTTTTATATTTAATTTCTAGTTTCTACTATAAAAGATGCGCAAATGAAAAATAACACTTAGAAAATTAAAGATATAGAAAGTCCTGGCAAATAGAACAAATTTTATTACGATCAAACTTTAAATAAAAAAGGTATGGCAGCAATTAAAGAAATTTTATTACGATCAATGTGCTTCTACATAGGAAACCTTAGTAAATTGTTGTCAAAGTTGAATCCCCCACCCTCTCTTCTGTGCCAATCCAAGATCACAACAAAAAATGGGACCCACCTGTCATAGGTACTATTCATTTTACTGTAATCCTTCATTAAGGATTAAGTATACAGAATATTAAAATTTTTGTTGGATTCTCTTTAATTTGTTCTTTTTGTTTTTGCTTTTTTTACTGATTTGTGAAAGGGAATGAGATATCATTCGCTTTTTTTCCTTTGGCTGGATCACATGTGAGAAGAGGGAAAGAGGAATATATTTTTCTCTCTAGAAGAGAAAGGACGGTAAAAAAGACTTGGGAATTATGATCTTTTATATATTATTTTTATCTTTTAATAGCTTTTTTGTACGGGAAGTAAAGAACAAAAAATGGTCATCGGTCAATGTTTCTCTTTTTGGGAATTAGAGGAAAAATGCTAACTTTACCTAAAAGAGACTCCAAATCAACTGTAAAAGAGAATTATGAGAGTTTCCATCGTAAGCGTCTATTTCTAGGCATATTTAATTAAAGTTTAAAAAAAAAATATGTTGTATTTTTTAATATTTAGATAATTAGATTTAACACAAAACAAGTTACTTCTAGCATATAATCATAAAAAATTGTGATTGTATAATTGTATATTTTTTATAAAAATTGAATGAGTTACTTTACAAAAACATTATTTTTGTAAACACTCAGCTTTTTTAACATTATATATATATATATATATATTTTTAAGAAATTTAGTTACAAATCTTAAGGCATCTGGTAATTGTACAAAAGTCATATGGATAATAATCAATTCATCGTTGTACTTTCGTTGAGAACATCTTGAGAATTGCTAAACGGGACCAAAAAAAATGTTAAACAGAAATAACTAGCTAAATGTTTGCAATCAAAATAATTTTGTTAGAAATAACTACCTTTTTTTTTTAAATACATAGTCATCTGATAATCTTTTACTATTATATATCAAAAGCAACTAACTTAATGTTTAATAAAAAAACTAAAGTATTACATGTACACATTTCTATTAAAATAATTAGATACTGAACACATCCAAAAATAGAGATTTAAGGATGGACTCAATATATTTCCTATGGGTTAAAGTCTATGGACCTATAAAAGTATAATGTAGAAAAATGTATATATAATAGTTGTGTTTGAAAAAAAAAATGGTATCTTTGATTATTTATAATACTTGTAGAGTGAGGCTACGGTGCTATGCATAGCACGGATTGGGTCCGTGCTACGGCTCAAAATCTGACTTTTCAAAATCCTAACGGTCAATCCGAATCGTTCAACATAATTATAAAATGAATATGTTTGCAAACTAAATTTTACATTTTTTCGAATTTTTTTACTATTTTTTCGAAAATCACTTAATCTGAACATTGTGGACCATCCAAAAGCAGCCTATCTAAAAAAATAGTAAAAAAATTCGAAAAAATGTAAAATTTGGTTTGCTAGTACATATTCATTTTATAATCATGTTGAACGGTTCGGATCGACCATTAGGATTTTGAAAAGTTAAATTTTGAGCCGTAGCACGGACCCAATCCGTGCTATGCATAGCACCGTAGCCTCACTCATACTTGTATACTGGTAAAGTTTTTCGTCGAATATAATGGTGCAGAAAACGAGAACTGCGAGCTTAGTACAGTGGCACAAGTCTTTGTCCCTTTTCGAAGAGATGCAAATTTAATTTGTAAAAATAACATCTAAAAAATGCTTGGATTTATAAGAGCTCTTTAATAAAAATTAATAATTATTTTGTAGAAAATTTATTACTCAAACTTTTTATGAAAAAAAATACTGAGTTCAAACTTAATCACAAAATAAAGAAAGTGTGGAATTCTCATTGTTCTCATATTTAGGGACAAGTATTTTCTCAGGGTCTCAGATATTGGACGGTGGGATTATAACTTTATGGTTCAGATTAACTCAATCTGATGTCTATTCGGAGATAGAGTAAGGGGCAGTATTATTTGGTGCTTTGAGATTCGTGCAAAGTTAAAAGAACGGTCCAGGTCCAATAATTCTAAAAGATTTCCTTGTCCGGTAGCAGGGAGGATCTGAATTCCATTCCTGGTGTGATTTTTTTTGTAGTTTACTGTAACCTAACCCCGCTGATAGTATTCAAAAAGCTGCAGAGGTATTGCCGGATGATAGTCTTCGGGTGAGGAAAGTAGAAGAAAAGAAGGCTAAGTTCTTCATATAAATTAATTTTTTTATTTTTGTTTCTTAAATTTTAAAATTTTTGCTAAAATTAATACTATTTGTCTTCCCGTAAAATAAATAAACACTTATTCATTCAGCCTCTCAATTTTAGTTTTCTGATTCTTACTTTGCATATACATGCCAAAAACCTCATTAGTTTCACAGGTTAATTTTTCTGTCAGTTTTTGATCGATTCAGAAATTATAGTACTATGGATTCATATTCATGAAAACTTCTACACACAAACAAAGGAATCTGTATCCTCTTAAGTATCGTATCTAATTGTAGGAAAAATTCAGTTTGAATTTAGTTTTAGTCGGATCTAGAGAAATTTGATATCTATTGTAGATATAGGGATGCGTTTTGAAATTTGTGCCGGAGTTAAATAAAAATTTGATAATTACTCTAAAAAGGAATATTTTATGATTAGTGAATTCGGACCATTCTTCTAAATTTGACACAAATCTCAAAATCCATTAATACTGTCCCTACGCTAGCCCGAATTCTAAAATGGCTGAGATTTAATCTCAAACCGTAAAGCTGTGCTTCACAAATTGAGAATGAAATCTCATTAATGGAAGGGGAAGGGAAGAGATCAGGGGTGAGGCTCACCTCCGCGCATAGTGATTTTACACTCCGATTTGGAGGTAAAGTTTGTCGCTAAAAATCAGCACAGTGCTGAGTTTTTCTCTCTTTTGAACTGTGCTCGTTCATCTCCGCTTTCTTTTTGATTCTTCTCTTATGAAGCAGGTGAAACCGCCAGGCAAAGACAACATGGGATGAGGCTTATCCCTACACAATGATTTTTTCTTTCCCTCTCTTTGCATACCCCTTCTAGAGTTGAGCCTAAAAACGAGGAAAATCGTCTACAGTATTGTAGAGGATAACGGATCCCTAAAACTAATGGAGTTTTGGAATTTGGACAATTATATTTGAAAGAAAATGATAGTCCGTCAAACAACAACAAAATTGAAACATATAAATTGACACTCAAATTCGAAACATATATAAAGATCAACTTAAAACAAGTCAAATTGTATAAGAATAAAAAACCTCACTGTGTAAAAAATTGAAAATATATAAAAATTAACACTGTTTTTGGTGGAATATCAAATGACACTCAAATTATATAAAATTTAATACACAACTAGTTTATAAATCCAACATTATGTTTATAAACTTTTTCTAGGTTTTAAATTTTTTTTAATTTTAATCTATAAATGTATTATTAAGACTGATACAGACTAAGATTCCAATCCTTCTATAATCAATGGATTATGGATCAAATATCCTATTTAAAATAGGTAAAGGAAAAGAATAACAAAGTTATTGCGCCTATAAAATTGAAAATAAAGAAAAAACACTTTTTCTAAGTTTTCATTTTTCTCCAGTCTCTCCGGTGACCGCTTGAGCGTGAAGCCTCCACTTTTCCTAGTCGCAGTCTTCTCCCTCTCTTTTATTCTTCTTCTTTTCCTTTCTTTTTGTCCTTTTTCTCTCTCTCCATTTTCAATTGCTATAACGGATCTCAAGCCCAATCGCTAACCCCACTTCCACTCCCACCCGTTAGCCATTCCACTGCTAAGCACATATCTGACAGAGGAGACCTAGCCTGGGTCTTCTCTTACCATGTTGCTAGCTCACATTGTGATCGGATCGTCTCCAACGCGTTGTTGTTGCTTTAGCAACGGGTCGACTGGAGAGAAGCGGAGAACTAATACCCAAGCGGACGTGGCATCTAGAGTGGGGAAAGGCAGAGGGAATCTTCACTTTGAGGGGAAATTGGGGAACAATTGCAAAAATGTCGCTGGATTGGCTTTGTCTAAGGTCAATGGGGTAGCAAGTACAGTCGAAAATGGACAGCTTGCTACTTCTACTGTAGAAATTCCAGTCACTTGCTATCAGGTTAGTATCGGTTTCTGCTAGTTTTGGTTGTTACTTCTACTGTAGATTGGCTGTTTGTAGCTGATTATAGTTACAAATAGACAATAAATCGATTGGATTCATTTTCTAATGTTTATGGTAAGGAATCTACTAATCTGAAGTAACTATCCACCAATGTATTCATTCAAGATCAATGTCTGGAAAATTCTGTAAAAAAAAATGAAGATGAAGTGCGGCAAGGCCAATTTGCCCAATCGAGAGCTTATTCTGTATTGGGATGCATTGAAAATTAATTTGACAATCAATTGGCTTAACCGTGCAAAACTAGTTCTGTGTTATACAAATACCATACCTATACATGTCAATTAAACTAAGTGCAAGAGTAAATCATAGATGTTTGTGCATTTATCTGAACAATTACACAGATTTTAGGCGTTTCTGAGAAAGCTGAGAAGGATGAGATCGTTAAAACTGTAATGGAACTGAAAAATTCAGAAATCGAGGAAGGATACACGGCGGACCTGCCTACTGCACGGCAGGTCTGATTTAAAGATTCAAATTTTTAATTATGTGAAAAAGATAACTCTTCCACAGAGAAAGTAAAATGTCATCTTATTTTGTTAATTTTCTTTAGGATTTGTTGATGGATGTGAGGGATAAACTACTATTCGAGCCGGAGTATGCTGGTAATAAGAAGGAAAATATTCAACCAAGAACCCTATGCATTCCATGGGCTTGGTTACCTGCTTCTTTGTGCATTTTACAAGAGGTACCTAATAATGACAGTCATAACAATTACAAAAGGAGAACTCTACAAGAATAATTACAATATATACCTAGAGCAATGCAGTCGACCTTTTCTTGTGTAATGTTCTCCTTCTTCTTACGTGGCATTGTATAATGCAGGTAGGAGAAGCTAAATTAGTACTGGACATTGGGCATGCAGCTCTACAATGGCGTGATTCAAAACCGTACATTCATGACATTGTTCTCTCTATGGCATTATCTGAAGTACGGACTAAAAGAAAAAAAAAAGCAACATTTTCTTTTGTCAGGATATTGTTTTTTTTTTTAAATCTTTTGTAGGGATCTGACAGATGAGCCTTTCTCATCTCTTTCTGTAGTGCTCAATTGCGAAGATTGGATTTGAGAGAAAGAAGGTCTCTGAAGCTTTTGAGGCTTTAGCCCAGGCTCAACATCTTTTGAGGGGCAAAAGCTCTTTGGTGAAAATACCCCTTCTTAGACAGGCAATTGATTCTTATGTACCTTGATTTTGCTTTTTCTCATCTTCTTTTCCAAATATGTAGTAATTAACCTGTGTATCCTACTGATATCATTAGTGGTTACTACCTTGAACAGCATTTCCAAAAACTTCTTCTTTCATTTCGAGCTGTTACACTTGTTCTTTTGAAATCGAGTAAATAATAGTAGTAACTAACAAAAATTTTGCTTCAGTACACCACTTATTGAAAAGAACAATATTAAAATTGATTTCAATCATTTCATTATCCAAGGGAAATAATGAATTTCTCAACTTTGACTTTTTTGGTAGCAAATTTTGTAGATTGGATTGTAATAATTGAGAGCTACACATGGGTGGGTCTGTTGGACCCAGTTTTTATTCTCTCTGTTGATTTCAAAGATTTAAAATGATTTTAATGCCCCTAGACATAAACTTTGTAATTGAATTATTACTGTCCGATGCAATCAATATGGACCGTGCAAAAACCTTTTGGTATACTGGATTATGCTCAACTAACAAAGGGGCGAATAGACTTGAGAAGCTAAGCCAATTTAGACACCCCAGAGACACAGATCAGATTTAAATGCAAAGAAACAAAAAAAAAATGAAAAAAAAGGTAAAAGGTCTGTCTATGCAAAACAAAAGTATTGCGTGGTTTCAGATTGAAGAATCACTAGAGGAGTTTGCGCCAGCATGCACTCTAGAGCTGCTTGCCCTGACCCCAACGTCAGATAAAAGTGAAAGAAGAAGAGGTGCCATGGGGGCATTGCGTGAGTTACTTAGGCAAGGACTTGATGCCGATCCGTCATGCCAGGTTCAGGACTGGCCATACTTCTTACGCCAGGCCTTGAGCCGGCTCACAGCCAATGAAATAGTCGAGCTACTTTATTGGGATACTTTGGCACTGACTCGAAAGAATAGGAAATCACTTGAGTCACAGACACAGCGGACTGTGATTGACTTTGATT
Organism: Carex myosuroides; assembly: GCA_028015225.1. NCBI lineage: Eukaryota > Viridiplantae > Streptophyta > Magnoliopsida > Poales > Cyperaceae > Carex > Carex myosuroides. Next base: position 4,506,816 of record CM051471.1, read on the forward strand.
GTTTTTACCTAGTGATGATGGCGCATATCGCGTTTGGGTTTTCAACTCGTCGGGCTGATATGGTAATGTCCTTCTGTTTTGTAATGTTTTTATTTTAGTTAATATTTTTGCTCTTTATGGTCATGTAATTTAATTTTCATGCAGTACTTGGGTATATTTGTAAAATGTGCTGGGTACTAATGTGCCCAGCTTGAGCGCACAAGTACTAATTAGCTGGTGTCAGAAGAACTAATGCTATTTGGTTATCTTACATTGGCCAGAAGTTAATGTTTGAGCCTCAATTCCATCAATACAATCACAAAAGAAAAGTACCTAAACCATATCAAATTCAGATCAAACTTGTGATATGTCATAAATATTGGCCAGTTCTGAACTTTGTAATACTTTGAAAAGGACTAGCCAAAGTGCATTTAAATAAGTAATTCTTGTTTCTACAATCTGACAGATCAGTAAAGGAAAAACCATTTGTGAGTGCCTTGTCTCATGTGAGGGTGTTGATTTGAAATTTGAAGGATCTCTGTGCTCATTCCTTCTCGGGCAGGTAAATTTGAGTTAATTTACCCCAAAAATTGTTGCGAAAAAGGTTAATCAAAATAAATTAAGCTCTGCTGGGGTAACTGTAATACTCAGGAATCTGCTTCAGTGGCATTTGAAAAGTTTCAGCAGCTTAACACCAATGGAAGCAGCACAAATCCAAAGAGCTTTGAACAAGACAGGTTTAAGGCAGACAAGGGAAAAGAATCTATAAACCACTCATTGGTATGTTCACTTACTAATGAAATTCTTTCCCTTATACGGGAACAATAATTGTTTCTAATTTTACTTCTTTAAGTGGATATACTTACCTTAGAATGTACAGTAACAACCTATTATCATTCATATTTTGGTGTTGGTTTCACATAATTTCTTCCAATTTAAAAATTAAAAGGCAACGAATTCATAATGAGAGTAAGGTTTTACTGGATAATACAATCCTGAATAATTTAAAAACTCACTGTTATTTCAATGGTTTAGGCAGATATAACCTACTCTTAATTAATTATTCTTCTTAACAATCTGCTCAATGTTCTAGACGAGACATTATTGGTAATAAGCTGCTGAAATTTTTTGTCAAGTACCTTACGATGGGAAGTTTATTTCCCAGGAATTGTGGTTGAAAGATTCAGTGCTCTCTCTCTTTCCAGACACTCGAGATTGCTCTCTCTCCCTGGTTAGTGTTTCTTTTTATCTCCCGTTTGTCTAAATTAGTGTTACTTGAGGTTAATAAATTAGTGTCTTTTAAATCTATTATATGTTATGTACTATAAATAAATGCCACAACACTATGCTTAGGAAGGGACCTAGAAGGCATATTGCCTTTGGGATGTATCATCAAGCTTGTGACTATGATTTTAGGTGGTGGCTAGATTAGTTTGCTGTGTATAATGTTTTTCAAATTCTGTGTTCTACCAAATAGGGGGGTTTGTGGACCATGCTTCCTATCTAATGTCAAATTTAGTATTCCGAAATGTCGAGCATTTCATTGCCTACAACTTAGATTGTGTAATTATTGTAAGAACATTTTACTTTATGAGTCTTTGACAAATCATATAAATCCAAAGATTTTAAGTGTATATGTGCAAAATATACTACATCGTAGTAAATTATTGTAATTAGATTGTGTAATTATTGTAAGAACATTTTACTTCATGAGTCTTTGGCAATTCATATTAATCCAAACATTTTAAGGGTATATGTGCAAAATTTGCTACATCGTAGTTTGGTACGCCCACAGACTTCTTTCGATGGTATTTTAAGATAGCAACTTTCAGGCTAATTACTTTGGAGGCCCAAGAAGAATCCTAAACAACACACCAAACTTAGGGGCAGTAAAGGTTGCTTCTTCCCCATTTAACCCTTTATCTGAGAACAGAACCTCAGAAAAAGCCTCTCTTCATCCGATTTCCATTAAGCATCTTGGAGAAGCTGTGAAGCAACTCGCACCGGCTAGCCTGGAGAAGTCATCAGCTAGTGTGGCCCCATCTCCTACTCTTGTTAAGAGAAACCCCGAGTTGCAACAAATGGGTGATTGGTTAGGTGCGGTCCAAAAGCTTGCTTATAGCACACTATTGGGGTGTGTTATTTTTGCTGGATTTAAGATCTTAGGTGGGCAATTTGGCCGTGCCAAACTGACTAAGTTTCCAATTAAGCACCAACATGGGAACTTTACCACCTCTGTGTCTGTTACCTCACCTTCATCCATTAGCGGTAACGTGTGGAATCGGTTGGGGAAGGTGGCAGCAATTCTCAGTATAAAATCGAACCAAAGTTGGCAGAATTTTGGTACTGATGGGAAGTTTGAAGATCTCTTAATGTGCCGAAAGAGAGAGATGGCAGTTGAGGAAGCAGAAGAGTTGATTAAGCTATGGCAAGACATAAAGGCTGAAGCTCTGGGCTCTCGTCACCAGATCAGCCCGCTCCCATCGGTTCTTGACGAATCAATGCTTGAAAAGGTAAAATCAGAATTCTTACCAATTATATATCAATGGTTCTGGATGAATTAATAATTCGTAAGATGAAAGTAGATGCCTTGCCAATTATATTTTGTGAGCTGTTTCAAGTAACAGAAAGCTGAGGTAATGACAAACAATTCATTAACTATTGACTGCTTGCTCCTGGCTGTTAAATTTATTCTTTTTTCTTTCAGACACTTAAAACTGAGCTGAGGATATAACCAAGCAGATTTTATTGTCCAGATCCTTCTAGTTTACTGATTTAAGTCATTGGATAAAGTTAGTACGAAACTATCTGGGTCAAATTAGGTGAATATTACTTGGCACCAGCTATATTAAAATAAAAACCTGACATCCTCGTTTAATGCATTCTTTTAGATACACAGTAGGGTTCAACCTATTGATTGATCAGAATTGATTAGACTACATCTGGGATTGATAACATGAGTTCATGCATACTTCCACCTATTGATTGATCAGGATTTGGACCCGAATGCCCTTTTTTCTATAAAAGAAATCACTACCAAACGAACAAGGACTACAAAACTGTTTGCTAGCCCTTTGATTTGGGGGATACAACCATTTAGTTATGATTTCAATATGCCAGTAATATTATAGTTATGTTACATCTAATTGTAACTTTAGTTAGTTAAACACTTTATCTTCTTTTTTTTTTAATAATTTTAATGGCAGTGGAAAGAGATTGCTATTCAGGCAAAAGAAGAGTCGATATATTGGAGAATTGTTCTGGTCAGAGCGTCAGTGCTTCATGCTGAGATAACATCAGGTGAAATTGGCCCAGAGACAGCCGAGATTGAGGCAATGATTGAAGAAGCAGCCGAGCTAATCGATGAATCTGAGCCGGACAAAGCAAGCTATTACAGGTAATTTAAATGGAATGCTGTCCTATTTCAATTAGGTTATTTTTATAATTAGCTCTCATTTTTCTCACATATTTGCTAACAACACCAACAATTTAAACATTACAACAAATAGTCGGTATATATGGGAAATATCGGTATATTTTGCAAATGTGATGGTTTTTTTGTTGTTTGAAGAATTTATTAATTATTAGTTTTATTATCGTTGCTCAACAATGGTTCACTAACATTTTAAATATCTGCTAATTGCTACAAATGCAGTACATACAAAGTCCGATACATGTTGAAAAGACAGGCTGATAGATCTTGGAGAATATGTCTCGGCACTGTTGAGGATTTGGAATAACTCTTTTTTGGATCAACTGACAATATGTTGAAGTACAGAAGAAACATACAATAAGTGAATTCTTCGCCTAGGCAAAGAGATATAGAGTTGACTAGCGGTTTCTGCTTTCTCCAATACCTTGTTTTGTTTTCTCTAGGGGACTTGTGGATATACCTCTGCTGACGACTTCAACTACTTTAGGGAGTTCCTTGATTGGTGCTTTAGATAGACTGACCTGCATACCTTTTTTATTTTCATTCTTCTTTTTTCTATCTTTTTTTTTTTTTCTTTTGGAGGGGGATTGTAGAATTTTGCCAAGCCCTGGGTAGTGAGAATTGATTTTGTTTGTGCAGCCCTGTTGAATCTTGTTGCACTGTGTTTCAAAGGAACCTGTTACTGTTCTGTAATATGTGTCTTTTGGTGTCAGTTGGCCTAGTTTGTTCATACTTAGTTCCATGTTCATGCTGATCTTTTAATTTATTTTTTTTAATTCAGTTGCGACATTTATAGTTCAGTTGGCCTAGTACATTGTTTGTTATTAATGTTTCTAAGCAATAAAGGTTTTTATTTTAAGTGTCTAAATATTATAATTTACATGTTTGTGAATTGTTTTGCGCAGATTAAGAATACACATACAACACATATTACGCATTGCTAATTCACTTACAGTATATTGTGTTTGTTTATTAATATTTTAATTAATAGAAATTTTATATTTTAAGTACTATAATTTATTAAAACTGACAGAGGTACACTAAATTGCTAAACTATATCTGACATCTCTTATTTTACTGTATTGATTTCAACATGTTTAAAACTCTTTCGCACTAAACTAAAAAGTTTCAGTAACTAAACTCTAGTTAATTAGAATTTTTTTGAATAAATCTTAATTATTATTTCAGTTTGAATAGTTGAAGTCAAATATAATTTCATATTAATAAAATAATGGGAATTTATTGGCAATACATTAACTTGACAATTTTTACAATAATAAATAATTTGTAATTTTAAAATCTAATTTTTAAAATACAACCTATACTATATTTATATTTATATGATGCAAATAAAAATGATGGAATTTCATATAAGTTTACCGTTCATTCACCTTGTTTGGATGGAGAGTAGAGGAAGGGAGGGATTGGAAAGAAAAAAAAAACTTTTCATCGAATCGTGTTTGGTTGACAAAATTATGTCAGAGGTGAAGGGTATAGGAGGTGAAATGTTTAATCTTGTATCAATATAATTAATAGAATCAGTTTCTCTCCTGATTTGAGGTGTAACGGATGGAAATAAATTTTGTTGTAAATATTTTTAGAACAAAAAACACAAATGTCCAACTCTATATTTTACCTATATAATTTTCATACAGTCACAAACTTACAACAACTACCGAATTTCTCATTAACTTTCTAAATTTTAATTAACCAAAAAAAAAATAAGACAGAAAGAAAATTAAATTTATTTTTCCTCATTAATCATCCAAACACAAAGAAAGTTAAATATGATAATCTTCCTTTCTATTCTATTTCATTCTCTTTTATTCTTCACTTCCCCTTCCTTCCTCTACTCTCCATCCAAACAAGATGTAAATGACTTAAAACTTATAATGGTCTATATTTAACGGTATTTGATGAAATATCCAATGACACAAAAATTACATAAAAGTAAATACATAGTTAATCTATAAATTTAACAATATGTCTATATTTTTTATTACTTTCTGAATTCTTTTATTTTTGTAAAAATATATTACGAAGATTTTCAAAGTATTGACTGTATTCCGACTTTAATAAAAACCGGTTAGAAGTTAGAACGGAAGAACACATCGTGATTTGATTTTGACTCGTACGATGATCCATCTGGTCGGCGGCGTCGGCCCTGGCTCGGATAAAAACTTTAACAGAGTAGTTTTGGCTTCATGCAGCGCACGAACCATACGTAGCGCTGTATTGATTCTATAGTCCGTGCGCTGAATGAAGCCAAAACTATTCTGTTAAAATATTTACCTCCTGGTTCTCCGATGTAATCCGTAAAGTAGAGAGACCATTACCCATTTCCAAATCACTCCCAATTTCCTCTCTCCCCTCCGATGTCAACAGCTAAATGGGCCAATCTCCTCCGATTGGGCCCCGCCGCCATCCACACTGCTCTCCGCTCCATCAATTCTTTCTCCTGCATCCTTCTCCGTAACCAATCGGCCACCCACTCTGCCCCTCTCCGCCTCCGCCGCCTCGACGTGTATGACTACCACCAACTCATGCAAGTATTCTCCCAATCCAACGACTGTGATTCCGTGATCCGCGTCCTTCGTCGCATGAAGAACACCAATTGCAACCCCGACGTCTACTGCTACACCGCTGCCATGAAGTCCCTCGCCTCCTGCAGCCGCCCTTGGGATGCCATCGCCATGTTCCACGAGATGATCGATAGTGGCCTCACTCCTACGCTTTATTGTTATACTCTCCTTATCAAGATCTATTCGTGTCACCTACAGCAGTTCGATTCGGCATTTGCAGTGCTGAATTTGATGTTGAATCAAGGATGTGAGCCGAATGTTGTTACTTATTCAACTCTGATCACTGGGCTATGTAAGGCAGGGAGGATAGAGGAGGCATTCAATCTGTTTGATGATATGGTCCAGAGGGGCTGTTTCCCCAATGCACATACTTATGCACCTATATTGAGAGCTTTTTGCTCAGAAGGAAGAATTCAGGAGGCAAAGGAGCTGATTGAGTCGATGTCAACTAATGGTTGCCAGCCTGATGTTGTCATTTACAATATTTTGGTTTATGGTCTTTGTAAAATTGGTGATTTTGATGAGGTGGAGAGGGTGATTAGTGCAAGTAAAGAAAATGGGTGGGAACCAGATGCAGTTACTTATAGTACTTATATTGCCGGTCTTTGTCATGCTGGCGAAGCCCAGGAAGCTTTATGGCAATTAGAGGGTATGATACAGAAGGGTTTAAAACCAACAACTATAGGTCTGAATATTCTTCTAGAAGGCATTGGCCGAGAAATGAATGTTTCCACTAGTCGGGTTCTGTTGGAAACATGTGGAATTCTAGGTTTTGATGTGGATATAGTAAGCTATAATACAGTTATGAGCCAACTATGTGATATGGATAGATGGGTTGATGTTTTAAATTTGTTTGTTGATTTGTTTAAGAAGGGTCTACAACCGGATACTTTCACATTTAATATTTTAATTCTTTGCCTCTGCAAAGCAGGTGAAATTGGCATGGTCAGTTCAGTTTGCCAGTTTAATGGGTTTGTGCCCAACTTAGTTACTTGTGATATTTTATTGCGTGAGTATTACGTGTCAGGTGGAGTAAGAGAGCTCGATTTTGTATTTAGCTATCTTAGAAGAGGTGACATTGTCCCTAACATGTTATTTTATGGTACCATTGTTGATTGCCTTTGTAAGAGTGGAAGGATATTTGAGGCAGTGACTTTAGTTAGAAATATTGAAAATGGGTACCCGGCATATCCAGTATCACGGTTAACATATTGGCTGGTTAGGATGCAAAAGATTGGAGATGTAATAATGCTTATTGAAGAGATGTTGAAGAAGGGTTTGGTTTTGGAAAGCCGAATTTTTAATCAAATGATCAGGGCCTTTTGTCGTAAGGGGTTTTGTGGGACCACTAATATCTCGCTAGTAGAATATTTGCTTGATAGAATGCTTGGAACCAGCTGGTAGTTTGTAATTTCATTTGAAGTGGGGAATGTAATTTTGGTTTTGCCCACTAGCCAGGCATGTCTATTTGCAAAGAAACAAGTTGTGCTGCTCTTGTTGAGGTATGTGGTTTTTTGTTGAGACAATTCAAATTCAAAAACGTGATTTACCGCAAGACGAAAGGTCTGAATGTCCTTGATTTTCGGGATTTCTGTGAATAAATATTATCTTGCGAAATTTGCAAGCGGAGACTACTTGAACTCTTCTATGTTTTCCAAGTTTAGGAGTGTAGCAACATGAACCTCAGGAATGCTACATGTAGTTTGTTCATTTATTGAGACACTGTTGTCTTGTATTGATTCAATCTCAATAAACTAATCATTTTTTCCTCTTGTGAATATTTTTGTAATCAAGAAGTTGCCAGACATAATTGGCCAGAGAGGTAACAAATGAGTCGATTTACTTTTCATTACGGGTGAGCTTGTAAAAGGATCAGTACAGTTCTTATCTCAAAATAACCATATGAATCCCAATTACTAAGAAATGTTGTAACAGTCGTAACAGCTGAATTGTACTGGTAGACATTGCTATATGGTACGGTTCTTGTCTCAAAATAACCATTTGAATCCCAATTACCTAAGAAATGCCCACATTTTTATTAATATCCAAAGTTTAATACAAATTAATAAATATACCCAGAATCCGGCCCAATATCGATATATACCCAAGCCGGCCATTTTCTGGCCGGCTATGTTCCCTCCCTAAGCCGGCCAGAAAATGGCCGGCTATGTTCCTTTTTTTTTTTTTTTTAAAACCCCAAAAACTCTATAAAAGAGCACCCCCTCCCCCTTCAGATCTTCACACAACTCGAGGCAGCGCGCTACTGTTGAGGTAATTATTATTATTATTTTTTTTATTATTAATTTTTTTTTATTATTATTTTATTATTATTATGTTTTATTTTATAGATTAGTTAATTGTTTACTATTTAGTTAATTGTTTACTATTTAGTTAATTGTTTACTATTTAGTTAATTGTTTACTATTTAGTTAATTGTTTACTATTTAGTTAATTGTTTACCATTTAGTTAATTGTTTACCATTTACTTAATTGTTTACCATTTACTTAATTGTTTACCATTTACCATTTACTTAATTGTTTACTATTTACTTAATTGCTTACCATTTACTTAATTGCTACTGTTGAGGTAATAAATTTTTTTTTATTTTATTATTATTTTTTTTATTTTTTTTATTTTTAATTTATTATTATTTTATTATTATTATGTTTTATTTTATAGATTAGTTAATTGTTTACTATTTAGTTAATTGTTTACCATTTAGTTAATTGTTTACCATTTACTTAATTGCTTACCATTTACTTAATTGCTTACCATTTACTTAATTGCTTACCATTTACTTAATTGCTTACCATTTACTTAATTGCTTACTATTTACTTAATTGCTTACCATTCTAATATTCTAATATTTACTTAATTGCTTATCATTTACTTAATTGCTTACTATTTACTTAATTGCTTACCATTTACTTAATTGCTCACTATTTACTTAATTGCTCACTATTTACTTAATTGCTCACTATTTACTTAATTGCTCACTATTTACTTAATTGCTCACTATTTACTTAATTGCTCACTATTTACTTAATTGCTTACTATTTACTTAATTGTTTACTATTTACTTAATTGTTTACCAGTCAATTGTTTATTATTTAGTTACTTGACAATTATTTACCATTTAGTAACCTGACAATTGTTTACCATTTTCTAAAATGTAGTTTGTTTACCATGGCCTTTATTTCATTACACTATGGTGGGAAGATGCTTAATAGTGCACAAGGGGCGTACTACAACAAAGATGCAGCTCATTCATTGATGATTCCAGATGACATCTCACTTTTGGACCTGAAATCCATAGTTTACACACACACCGGTTACAACCCAGAAAGGTGCGACCTAGAATTGGCAACCCGATATTGCCATCCCTCCAACGGGAAATGGATTGTTGCGAAACTGGTAGATGAGAGTACGTGGAGAGGCATGTTCGGTTATTTGAGGTCACAAGGAAATTTTCTAATAGAAATATTTGCTAGAAGAGTTCCGGTAGAGCCTGGGGTTGGAAGTTCGGGCTCTGGATCAGCGGCACCACATTATACCCCACAACCAGAAACTTACAGACGTGACTCCACCTTACCCCTCACCGAACCTGACCCAGAACCCTACAACTACGTCACTCCACCAGCATCTCAACGAAGACACTCAGTTGCATCCCCACCTAGACACAATCGAGGCAGACCAAGACACTCAGTTTCAACCCCACCTAGATCCGTAAATGCCACTCCTTTACCGTTACCTCCAGTATCACCTTACCCCAGACCTGCACCAGTAGACGATGCAAGCTGCCCGGACTTTGAAGATATTAATGAAATACCGGAGGACAATCTGGGGAGCGGGGATGAATTTGAGGGAGACATGTGGGGGGATTCAGATCACATGGAAGGTTGCGATGAAGACGGGCGGGCTGAAACAGCTGAAAGGTATACTGATGAGGGGGGGCCGCTTAGTGGCCGGACTGATACGTGCTGTTTCAAGCAATTCTCTTTTAGTCTATTTGACTAATTTGCAAAACATACAATTATTGAATTTTACGTTTTTCTCTATGTTAGAAAAAATGCAGGTTCAAGGAAATTGGAATTGCAATTTAGAGCACTTGGACTGAAGAAATCATCAAGTTATTTATCAAGAATTTAAACTGTAAATTAATAATTGGTAAAGTAGCTTTGATGTTGAAAAACAGGGATAAAACGTTGGAACGATTAACAAAACGTTCAGACGTTTTTCTATTAGAAAAATCTGGAGATCAATCGATTAAAAAGCTGGAAAAACATTCTAAAACGTCCCAGACGATTGTCAAAACGTCTGGACGATTTAAATAAATTCTCAGACTTCAAATTGCATTTTGATCGATAAATCTCCAGAGGAAAACGTCCTGAGACGTTTGTTAACCGTCCGCGACGTTTTAGCAAATCTCACAGAAATTTGAATTTTTGACCTAAGTTGAACTAAAACGTTTTCATCGTTTTACAAAACGTTGGGACGTTTTATGGCAGAAAACTCGTTTGAAAGCTGCCACTATAAATAGAACCTTAGGGTTCTCCTCAAATCAATCTAGCCGACCCTAATCATTTGAAACCTAATTTTCTGTGAGAGCAAGTTCCTCCATTGTTGTGAGAACACGAATTTCAATATCCCTCAAAACAACCTCAAATCCACTTCACTAATCTTGAGTTAGATTAGATTAGAGTGATTACTTGAGCGTTTATCTTGAGATTTCAAACTTAGAGACTTAGTTCTCGACTCTAGTTGGCCGTGTGACTTCCCGTTGGTTGTAAGGGCTCACCGGTTCACAAGTTGTAACATTTCTCTTTTGGGTAATAGAAAGGCGCACCGAGAAGCAGTTGCGACGCCCCGGAGACGTAGGCATTTTAAGCCGAACTCCGTTATCACTCCTTGTGTCAACTTTCTCTAAACTCTTCTACTTTATTTTATTTGCAATAATTTATTTATTTCGAATTTAGTGGTGCCTAAGGGACAACAAAGTGGTATCAGAGCGCGTTACTCAAATTAAGACTCACTTAATTTGAGTTTTATCAATCTATAAAAATGGCACCAAATAGAATTGTGAATGAACCCCCAATTTTTGGCCTTACAACTGAAAATTTTAGTTATTGGAAAAGAAATATGATTAACTACCTAAAATTTCATGAAGTTTGGGATATTGTAGAAAAAGGGTTTGTACCAAAATTTGATGACAAAAATGAATTGACCATTGAATCCAAACTTGGAAAGAAAGATAACTGTCACACCCCAAACCAGGATTTCCGGATTAGGATGTGATCAATCCCCGCCTCGTGTCTAATAATCAATAAACACGCAAGGCTAAACAACATAATAATCAAACAGCAGCGGAAGCAATATAATACAAACAAGCAATAGTCATAAATATCAAATAAACATAATACACATCATCCATACAATCCACCTCGGGATAAAATAAACATAACTAGTCAAAAGGGATACAAAAATCTATCGAGTCCAATGTATATAACAAAAACATCGGACTCGCAAAATCCTAAACAAAAGCCCCTAATCTATATCAAGTGATGTGACCGTCGGGGACAGCTCCTGACGCCTCCTGCTGCGGACCGTCAGACTCTGTACCTGCCCACATCCATAAAAAGGAGGGGATGAGCGAATGATCGCCCAGTATGTGACCCAGTATTATCCCTTCAGGGATCCTCTTAAGTCAAAGCGCATTTTAATTCGAAATCTACGTAAAGTCGGTAATTCACTTTTAATGCATATGCTACAGAAATTAAAACCTATCATAGTACTACAAAAGAAAAATATACATATAATAGATGACATGATGTGATTTTCCTATTATGCCAAAATGCTAAAGTTTCCCAAAATAAAATATGAGGATCAATATTATACTCAACCGAAGTCCGGTACAATAGGTACCGTGTGTACAAATTGATATAATAATAGTACGGAAAATTTTGTCACCCCGTGCCGTGCCAAGTTCAATCAAATTGAATTTGTATCTCAAAAGTGACATAACACAAGGACTGCGATCAGCGGGGCAAAGATACCCGATGCCTAATGACATCGAGCTTTGCCCACAGCAGAAGGGCACGCTAGCCGATGGTTATATCGAAATTCGTGTAACATCCAAGGACTGCGATCAGCGGAGCAAAGGTACCCGATGCCTAAGGACATCGAGCTTTGCCCACAGCAGAAGGGCACGCTAGCCGATGGTTACACTTAATTCCATGTGTTTTCCTTCTCTAAGACGATTCATCACCAAACATATAAAATAGGAGAAAACTACAAGCAATGCGTAAGAATAAGTTAATTCATCTCCTCATGAGCAGAGACGAAACTCCACTATCCGGCCAGATCAATGGGACAAGGGCTCGTGAGCGGCCCATAACAACAAAAATAAAATCGGCCACCGCAACCTCGGCAGTCGTACTAGGCAAGTAGCTCCTAATGTAGGGGGGATAGCTCCCGAATCGTCTCCGGACTCGAGATCGGTCCGCACAAAATGTAAAATGATCGACAAATGATATGATACCAATTCCATGCATATAATAATAATCCTAATAAGACCTCTAAGGGATCAAGTGATCCCTCAGCCCAATGACCCACAAACCGCCTCGCAGCCCACTCTACGAGGACGGAAGCAGTCATTCGGTCTCCTATCTCACACTCACCAATGCACATGCTTAACTACGATAATAGGTTGTCCTCTACGAGAAGAGGACAACTAATATCCTAATATATTATTAATTAAGTTACGCTACTCCTAAGAAAGCATTAAATTTCAATTTAGAAGGGGTTATGCAAATCCTAAATTACAGTTCAGAAAGGATTAAACATGCTCTAATGCAACTACGAAATTTAAAGTGCGGATGACAGGTCAAGTGGTCGACTGGTAAGAGTACGCCACGAAAAGATAATTCAGATATCCCACACCTGATGGCTGTAGGGGTAGAACGCGCTAATAGTCTCCGGGATCCACGTAATCCTCGCCTGCTCCTGTACAAGCCTCAGCGGGATCGATCCACGGGTCGGAATCTACGTAGGTCGGCTGACCTGTAATTTAGACGTAACTTAATTAGAGTCTAAACTAAGTACTCGTAACCCTTATTACCCCGTTTGATTATTTTCACCAAGTGTTCGTACTTAATTAATTAATTAACTAGGGTTCAAATCTAATTATTAATTTAACTTACTTAAATCATTCGTTATATTTTAATTTGAAGATAAACTGCTTATTTACTTAAAATATAATCTACGTGATTTAATTTGTTATTATTTGATCCCTAACTATATATGTGTATTATAAAGGTGCTTCCTAATTAATTTAGCTACACGTAATTTAAATCTTAAGTACTTACTCAATAAACGTTAAATTCCTAATTAGAATATTCCTAAAGTCATACGAACTCATTTTAAAAATTTGTACCAGTTGATTAATTTATAATCACAAAATATTACGCGATTATCTAATTATCCTAATAACTAAACTTTTGTAATCGTAATGATTCGAAAATATTAATATGTTGTTAATTAATTGTCCTTTATTAATTAACAACATATTTTATTTGAAAGTTATTTCCTTTAATTAAAATTTATACTTAACTTATCAACTTCTAATTATTAAATTTGAAACATCTAATTACTTAACTAATTATTTTAAAAATCTAACTTCTAAATTTAAAATGCTAACTACTTAATTTATTAATTTATTTAAAATCCTAATTAATTTAAATGTGTTAAACTATTTTAATTGAGTGTGTTTCGGGATCATACAGGTGTCCATTTGGGTTCATAGTATCTGTTCAAATTATGTTATGAACTCTCACTGAGGCATCAAGACCCGGACGGTATAATCATTTCCCGATTTAAATTCAAGTTTACATAAGCATCCGATTTTATTCGGTTACATTATTAAAATCTAAATTTTTAAAAGCCGTCATTTTATTCCGTCAATCCGAGGCAACATTTATTCCTTTCTATTTAAAAATCTGCCAGCCCAATAGATAAAGGCCCAAGCCTCTTTGAATTTATTAATAAATTCATATTAAGGCCCACCAGAAAATTAAAAAGGCCCAAATCCATTTATTAATCACAACAGTCACGGCCCAACAGTAACAAGGGCCCAAAACTCAAATTTTTAATTTAATATACACATAGGCCGGCACATTTACTAATTAAATACCATTTTTCCATTTAAGTCCTCCCAATTTATTTATTCACACAAGGGCCTATATTTTACAATTCAATCCAATTATTTTCCAATTTGCTAATAAGGTCCCTATCAGTTCAAAGGTTCGGTACCAGTGGTATCACTGGGCTGTACCAACTGGTACAGCACCCCCTAACAGCAACAAACAAGCAACCGAGACAGCAAGCCCAAAAAGGCAAGGCAAGGCAAGGCCAGCATCCAAACAAAAATCAAGTAACAGCAACAGGGGGGGGGGGGGGTAGTACCAGCAACAGAACCAAGTCAAAACCCCACAAGGCACGAAGGCCACAAGTCACAGGAAAAAGGCTCAAGGCCGCGGGTCAAGGCAACAGCCACCAGTAACAAAAGGCCTAAGGCCACAGGTCAGACAAGAAGGCTCACACAGCCAGCAAGAGCAAAACAAACCCGAAGGCCACAGGTCAAGCAAAATGGCACGAAGGCCACAGATCAAGGCAACAGCCGCAAGCCACAAGGCAAAAACAAAGTAAGGAGTTTAAGGTTACCCGGGGTGAGCAATTCGCAAGAGGGGCAAATTAGGCCGGTTCCAAAGGTGTTCCTTCGCCTTCGGCCGTCAAAAATAGGCACCGATTGTCTAGCCAGCGGCAAAGAGTACCCGCAACACGCAACAACAACACCCGGGCACCAAAATAGCAAGAGCACAGAGAAGAGGGCCCGAAGGCAGAGAGAGAAGAGAGCAAAGAGAGAGCACACAGGCGGAGAGAGTGGAGAGAAGAGAGAGCGACAAAGAGAGTGGGGTTCTGTCGCCAGAGAGAGAAAGGGAGGGGGGTGTATAGGGGAAATGGACCGGACCCGAAATCATATCTCAAAATTTCAGTTTACCAATTTTCAATTCCGATCTGAGTGACCAATCATGTAACGAGTCATTCATTCAACATATTCAACTTGATTTCGAATTTTATTCAACCAACATTTACAATTTATTATTATTTTACACAACCGATTAATATCGAAACTCGTTCAATCCGTCAAGTCTAATATTTTGTGCATATTCTTAATTTATTTTCGTTAATTAATTAGCAACTAGTTTAAATTTAATTTTATCTATTTTTAATAATTTGGTTTGTACTATTTAATTTAATTGCATACGTTTTATTTATCTACTTAGCTAATTATTTATTTGTTATTTATTTGACTGTTTAATTCGTCTTAAAAATTTTAATTAGGTCAAAATCCTATTAATTAAATTAGTTAATTACACTTAATTTCACGGGTTATAACAATAACATTTATGCAATAAATTATATAATTGGTAGTGTTAGTGAATCTGTTGGAATGTTAATTGATGATATGAGTAGTGCCCACGAAATGTGGGAGGATCTAATAAATTGCTATGAAGAAAATACTCAGATTAATAGGATTGAGGCAAAAATGGATGATCAAGACCTCAACCTTACGTTGATGGCAAGTGACAATGAAAGACCGATGATGGTGGATATTGACTCAATTATCACAAGCAAGAACATCACTAACAAGAATACAATCGAGAATTTAACAAACAATGCCACATCTGAGGACGACAACAAGGAGTCGGATGATTCTAGCGAAACCTCAACAAGCTCCATCAATGAGGTAACGGATGATTCGAACAAAGCCTCAACAAGCTCCACCAATGAGGTATCGGATGATTCGAACAAAGCCTCAACAAATTCCACTAATGAGGTATATCTTATCCCTTTTCCCAACTGATATAAGTCCCCTATTGACTTGACCGACCCCGACTACCATTTAAATGGTTACCAAGTGAGGAAAGATGAATCCAAAATTGACATGAATAAAAATTGGATAACAACAATCGAGACAAGCACTTTTATAGATGAGAA
Organism: Carex myosuroides; assembly: GCA_028015225.1. Lineage (NCBI taxonomy): Eukaryota > Viridiplantae > Streptophyta > Magnoliopsida > Poales > Cyperaceae > Carex > Carex myosuroides. The sequence continues at coordinate 4,522,867 of CM051471.1, forward strand.
TCTAACAAACCACAATGCGCCTTGGTTGCTTGAGGAATCTAAAAAGACCGTGTCTGAAAAGGAAGGTACCATACAAAAGTTAAGATCTCAACTTCTTGAATTTGAGTCTAAAATAAAAGAATTAGAAATGGAACTTCTTAAATCACATTCTTGTAAATCACACATAGGGGATATAGAGATGTTGAAAGTGAAAATTCAAACTCTAGAGACCGAAAATAGGGCTTTAAGATCTCCTAGTGAATTCTCAAATGTCACTAGTCTAGATCCTTATTATATGGGTAATTTGATCAATACCAATCCGAATCGAAGAGTCGGTACAATGGGTATTGGATACAAGAAGGGTCAATCCTCATTTGAATCAAATTACTCACAAAGCCCAAAAGAAAATGGGGAACTTACTCAAAACTTAAACAAAGTCAAGTTCAATCGCAAAGAGTATTTAGATTACCAATTTTATTCCAAACATGGTAAAACACCCTTGATAAAGGAGTCAAATAAAGGGACAACTCCTCCAACCACAAATGCAAAACAAAACCAAAAGTCTCAAAATTATGCATTCAAGTACAAATTTTCTAACAAAAACCACAAAAATGAAAACAAGTTTCAAAATAATGATAGGAACACATTCACTCTAAAAAGGTCAAATAAAACTTATTTCAAAGGACCGGATGGATGGTTTTACGAAATTCACAATAAAAATGCTTTACAAAACAAAAATCAAAGAAATGGTTTGACTAGAGATGTTCCCCAACATTACAACAAATTTGACTCAAACAAAAATAAGTCTCATCCATCTAAAGTTACAAATCATAGGAACCAAATTCAAGAAGTGAAAGATAAATATCAAAGCACCTTCAAGCATGGCTCAACAAATGTCAAGCAATCGGTCACATTTTGTAACTATTGTTGTAGAATTGGCCACACCTCATTAGAGTGTAGATTTAGGAAAGGAAGCAACAAATCAAATGTTGTTTGGATTCCCAAAGCTAAATTAGTTTAAAGTTGTAATTAAAATCTCCCCAACCTAAAAACAAAAATCATTAAGGAAGGGGGAGATTCCAACAAAGTATATGTTATTTGCAAATATATATACTCCTGTAGGTGTGTTTGATTACAACTCATAAATAAAATGCTATGTTATCTTTTGTTGTGCTATGAACTTTTACTATTTCTATGTTGTATGCCTTTACCTTCTATTACTTTGCTAGGTGTATGGTTGCATGCTTACTTCTAAATTGTTCATCTTTCATGATTCCATGATTAATTTTCTAAATTTATGTCACATATTCTCAAATTGAGGGGGAGTGCATATTTTGAGGGGGAGCACTCTTAATTGTGCTATTTGATGTTATTTTATCTCCCTTTCGCCGATTTCCAAAAAGGGGGAGAAAATGCAAGACATGCAAACACCGATTATTTGAAAATTGCAATTTGGGAAAAATCGATATATGCACTTACTTGCGTTGTATGTTTTGCAAATCGTCAAAAGGGGGAGATTGTTGTTTCAAGCAATTCTCTTTTAGTCTATTTGACTAATTTGCAAAACATACAATTATTGAATTTTACGTTTTTCTCTATGTTAGAAAGAATGCAGGTTCAAGGAAATTGATTGCAATTTAGAGCACTTGGACTGAAGAAATCATCAAGTTATTTATCAAGAATTTAAACTGTAAATTAATAATTGGTAAAGTAGCTTTGATGTTGAAAAACAGGGATAAAACGTTGGAACGATTAACAAAACGTTCAGACGTTTTTCTATTAGAAAAATCTGGAGATCAATCGATTAAAAAGCTGGAAAAACATTCTAAAACGTCCCAGACGATTGTCAAAACGTCTGGACGATTTAAATAAATTCTCAGACTTCAAATTGCATTTTGATCGATAAATCTCCAGAGGAAAACGTCCTGAGACGTTTGTTAACCGTCCGCGACGTTTTAGCAAATCTCACAGAAATTTGAATTTTTGACCTAAGTTGAACTAAAACGTTTTCATCGTTTTACAAAACGTTGGGACGTTTTATGGCAGAAAACTCGTTTGAAAGCTGCCACTATAAATAGAACCTTAGGGTTCTCCTCAAATCAATCTAGCCGACCCTAATCATTTGAAACCTAATTTTCTGTGAGAGCAAGTTCCTCCATTGTTGTGAGAACACGAATTTCAATATCCCTCAAAACAACCTCAAATCCACTTCACTAATCTTGAGTTAGATTAGATTAGAGTGATTACTTGAGCGTTTATCTTGAGATTTCAAACTTAGAGACTTAGTTCTCGACTCTAGTTGGTCGTGTGACTTCCCGTTGGTTGTAAGAGCTCACCGGTTCACAAGTTGTAACCTTTCTCTTTTGGGTAATAGAAAGGCGCACCGAGAAGCGGTTGCGACGCCCCGGAGACGTAGGCATTTTAAGCCGAACTCCGTTATCACTCCTTGTGTCAACTTTCTCTAAACTCTTCTACTTTATTTTATTTGCAATAATTTATTTATTTCGAATTTAGTGGTGCCTAAGGGACAACAATACGCACCCGTTTTCCCAGACCTCCATGATGTTTCTGAGTTTAGAGATGCAGATATTGGTTATTATGGGCAACGGATTGAGTACAAAGGTGAGCTGTGTGCTAACCTATATTTTAAAACCAAAGAAGACCTAATGAAGAAGGTCAGAGAGCACCATATAACTAAGAATCAGGAGTTCAGATCTTGGAAAAGTGACAGGGATCGGGTTACTCTGTTGTGCAAGGACAAGAATTGCCGTTACGAGCTTAGAGCAAAGCCGACGGGATGTGGAGACGCATGGGTTATAACTAAGCAAGACATGCCTCACACATGTAGAACTGAGAGTACGAGGGTCGACCACGAATGTCTGACGGCATCACTCATTGCCGATGTCATTGAGAACGCCATTAAAAAGGACCCGTGTATGAGCATCCAGACGGTGGCAGACATTGTTTTGTCTGTGTATGACAATGTGACACCTAAATACAACCGACTGTGGAGGGGCCGTGAGCTGGCAATAGCCCGACAATTTGGGAGTTGGGAGATTTCGTACAGCTTGCTGAGACCACTGTTGCTTGCAATTTGCGCCAACAATCCCGGCTCGACTCACCAATTTCTAACCCGCCCGGTACGGAATAAGGAAACATGACTAATCATGCCAGGTGTTGCCGAGTTCAGAGCCGTAGCCTGGGCGTTTGGTCCATGCATTGCGGCGTTCCAGTACATGAGACCACTGATCAGCATCGATGCCTGCTTCTTGTATGGGCGATACGAGGGGAGGCTTTCGATAGCTTGCGGCTACGATGCCGAGAACCAATTGGTGCCTATTGCATTTGCAATTGTACGTCAGGAGGATACTGAGAATTGGGGTTTTTTCTTGCAGTGGTTGAGAAATGAAGTGCTCGGCCCGTGTAAATTTGTATGTGTCATATCGGACCAGCACAAGGGGATCAAAGCTACACTGACAGCTGAATACGGATGGCCTCCCGAGCTCTTTGTGCACAGGTATTGTATGCAGCATGTTGCTGACAACTTAGTCACGAACTGTGGAGGAGACAGATGGTACGGATGGAGGTTCAGGGAAGGAGCAAAGAGGAAGAAGCCGAGAAGATTACAAGAGATGTTCCAAGAGTTTGCTCATGTATGTCTAACTTATACCATTTCGTTTAATTATCTTATAAGAATTTTATGAAAATGAAATAACACCCCTTTGTTTTTGTGTAGCTAAATCCGAAGTGCAATGCATATTTAAAGAAGGTGGGCAAAGTACGTCCTAATGATGTGATGGAGCCGTCCAATTATGAGAAGATTTTCCAAACCTGTGACGGAGGATACCGGTTTGGTATCATGACAACAAACGGCTCCGAGTCGCTCAACAATGTCTTCCGAACGAGTCGTAGATTGCCTGTTTGTGCCATAGTGGAGGATACGTTCTACACGTGCAACAGATGGTTTGTTCAGCGGCGTCAGCGAGCAATGGAATTACAAGACAAGGGACAGGTTCTGTCTGACCGGGTTTTGCAGAAGATCAGAAAACGTTGGGAGAAAGCTGGAAAAATGTGGTTGGTGCGTTACACGCAGGGCCAAGGTCAGTACCAAGTTTCATCCCCAAATGAGTACGTTCCTTGCACCCGTAGCGACATGGGCAACATGGAACCCACTCACAGGGAGTTCATGTATATTGTGACGCGCGGTCCCGACAGACAAATGGAATGCACTTGCAGAGGTATCCAATTAACTTCTATTCCGTGCGCTCATGTCTTAGCTGTTTGCCGTGACCGAAACTGGCAAGAGGACGACTTTGTTGCAGACTGGTATAAAACACCCTATCTTGTGAGTACTTGGAGCCATGTGTTCAATCCAATTGGCAATATGGGAGACTGGCCTCCTAATGTTGGAGACAGAATCCTTCCGAGTAGTGGTTGGATTAGGAAGGGGAGGCGAAAACACACCCGTCGTGTAATGACGATGGATGAAATGGAAGGTAGACGAATGGGGCATCAGCCTCGCCGTTCCACTTTCGATAGGCAACGAAGAGGTATGTAACATTCATCTAAAATTATTTTTCTTTTCAATTTATACCAACTTACTAAGTAACACATGCAAATGCAGAGGCAAGAAACGCAGCAAATACGGCAGAAAATGAGCGAGTAATGGCGTCGGGAAGTGGGTCTGGAGGGTCACGGCGTAGCACAGCTACGAGCCGTTTAGATGCAGCTGCTATGTATGCCGAAGCAATGGGAGAGGCGGTTGCCATAGGAGGAGAGGCGGTTGGGGTGCAAGGGGAGCCATCTGCCCAACCGAGGAGGTCCACTACTAGACGCACAACAAGGGCATCTACAAGCCAAGCAGGGCCATCTGGAGCCCAGGCCGGCCCATCTACAAGCCAAGCAGCGCCATCTGGAGCCCAGGCCGGTCCATCTAGTGAGCAACCAGAGCCATCTGTTAGACCACCTCGTAAGACATCTTTCGCAAGTGGTTTACTTCGGGGATTACCTTTTAGACGTAGCAATAATAGGTGATTTGTATGCATGTTGTAAAAAATGTGTGGACTCTATTTGCAATTTGTGTGTACTTTATTATTTTATACGAAACTTAGAAATGAAATATTTGACTTTAATAGAAATCACCTAAAACAAAAATAATGCGGTTAAAAAAAAAAAAAAAAAAAAAAAGGTACATAGCCGGCCATTTTCTGGCCGGCTTAGGGAGGGTACATAGCCGGCCAGAAAATGGCCGGCTTGGGTATATATCGATATTGGGCCGGATTCTGGGTATATTTATTAATTTGTATTAAACTTTGGATATTAATAAAAATGTCGGTAAGAAATGCTACAAAAAGTGGAATTATACTGGCAGACTTTGCTATATAACTTGATTTTTTTTTTTCTGATATCAATTGTTATGGCCCGAGGATGCATTTTCAAGTGAACGAGTTTTTTGCTGACCGACGTGTCCGGTGCCTATTCAGGGATAGTACAGGGAGCTAGTATTATTTGAGCTTTGAGATTCGTGCAGAATGTATTTGAACAGTTGAAATTTTTCAGAAAGTCACGCAAAATATGAGATATTTCAACCAAAAAGTCACGCAAAATATGAGATATCTCAGACGATGCGAATTCTCTAATTTGTGCAGAACATAAGAACTTTTCAGTTGTCATTCAACACAATTCTTTTTATTTGATATATTACAACAAGAATCTCTCTAATGAACCGAGCACGCTGACGATAAAAGACATGAATAATTACTGGACGAACAATATTTCTATTTTCTTCGGTTTAGATATTTAGGGGAACACATTGCTCTAGCATCTTATCTTCTTACAAAACATGTCAACATAACTGACGATGGGCCAGATACCATTTCTTCTCTGGCTCTCTGCTTATGGGCTTATGGTCTCATCCTTGATTTCAATCACCTAAGGTAACTCAAATTTTAAGTTTGGATCTGGACCGTCCGATTTCTTTAGCACGAATATTAAGGGATCCGGTGCGTTCTACCTCGAGTCAGATTGGCCCGGATTCTGATCGGACGGTCCGATCTAAACTCAAAATTTGAGTTACTTGAGGGCATTAGGACTCCTGATCTTCGCATCCGGCTTCCTCCGTAAGCGTAGTTTGTAGAAACTGCTCAACGGGCCCACCAACCCACTGGGTCCCAGGGGAAATGATGTACCTCTCCTCAAGTTTCGTTGAACTGGAGAGTGACGGGAGTTAAAACCAATACCACACAGTCTTCTCCTTCGTCTATATTCTGTTTTTGCTCCCCAGATCGGCCACACAGCCACACTCTTCTAAAACCCTTCTCTCCCGATCGAAGATTAATCCACCTTCTTCCACGCCTGATGAAACTCTAAAAAAGGAAAATCCGTAGCTCGCGAAATCTGAGTTCTGACTCTAATTTATCTCTCACCATGGGAGCCAGTTCCGATGCCTCATCTCCGCTCAACTCCGTTCTCTCCTCCTTCCCTTCTCTCAAGGCCCTAAAATTCAAGACCAAGCAACAGGAGCTGCTGATCCGGGTCTCCGCTCTAGCACTGATCTATGTGCTCGCCTTCGTAGTGAGGTTGTTTAGTGTGCTGAGGTACGAGTCGATGATACACGAGTTCGATCCGTACTTCAACTACCGAACGACGCTCTATCTGACGAAGAATGGGTTCGTGGAATTCTGGAATTGGTTTGACTCGGAGAGCTGGTAATGTTAACCACGATCTGTTATGCTTTGGTCTAAATTGACAATCTTACTAATTACATTTTGTTGAGATCGATTTTTGCCAAGCATTTTCTTAAGATTTTTAAGTTCATTGATGGGAATTTTTTCTAGATAGGTGTTTTTGAGCAGTAGCTTAGATACATGTATATTTATACCTAGCTGATGCATTAGAATTATCTAGATTTGTCAGGACTGTCTTACTCTGGAACAGATATTGAGAAGATTTTATTATAATTCTTCACTAGAAATATCCTACATAGAGCAAGGCTTAATTGAGGCTAAAAAGCTTACTCAACCAAAATACCAAAGCAAACACCTTTAGCAATTGAGGCTAAAAAGCTTACTCGACCAAAATACCAAAGCAAACGCCTTTTGCAACCCATGCGAATATATTACTATGGTAGCTAAGTTGACTTAAATTTATACTTCTAAAGCAAGATATATAAATCTTAACTACATAACCATCCGCCACTTGGATCAAAACAGGTACCCACTTGGCCGTATCATTGGTGGAACCCTCTACCCTGGACTCATGGTCACAGCTGCATTAATCCACCGCTTTCTCAATTTCCTCTCGTTTGTAGTTCACATTCGTGAGGTCTGTGTCTTGACTGCGCCATTTTTTGCTTCCAACACAACCTTAGTTGCTTACTTCTTCGGGAAGGAGATTTGGGATTCTGGGGCTGGCCTTGTGGCAGCAGCTCTGATCGCCATCTGTCCTGGATACATCTCCCGTTCAGTGGCGGGATCTTATGACAATGAAGCCATTGCCATTTTTGCCCTTCTGTTGACCTTTTATTTATTTGTTAAGGCAGTGAATACCGGGTCATTGGCTTGGTCTCTGGCCTCCGCTTTTGGTTACTTTTACATGGTGTCAGCATGGGGTGGGTATGTCTTTATTATAAACTTGGTGCCGTTGTATGTATTGGTACTATTGGTTACTGGAAGGTACTCTATGAGGTTGTATGTGGCATATAATTGTATGTACGTGCTGGGGATGCTGCTGGCCATGCAGATTAGGTTTGTTGGGTTTCAACATGTGCAGTCAGGAGAGCATATGGCTGCTATGGGCGTGTTTTTCCTTTTACAGGTACTTCTTCCTTGGTTTGTTTAAATATTTTATGTGCTCGACTTGCTTGTTAGATGAGTTATAAAATTGATTTAGGGTTTTTAAGGAGATGTTGATGTTGATTTCACCTTTCTGTGGTACTTTCTTAAAAAATGAATCTTAGAAAAAACTGTCTAAGTATAGAACTTATTGGTTTTCACCAAGCTTTATCAATTCCATTGGAAAGAATATTAGTATGCCAAGACTTGAGAGTTATTTACACTAGCTTTTTGGTTTTTTTTTTTTTTTTTTGACTTTTGCTTACTAGAGAAGTGACTTTCAATATATAATTATATTCATTTTTATTTCTTCAGTTGTTTGCTTGTTTGATGTCTGTGCATTCTTTGGCAGTATACATCTATTATCTGTTGTAGTGTTGGCGTAACATGCACTTTTCTTTGCAGGTGTTCTACTTCTTAGACTGGGTCAAGTACATCTTAAAAGACATTAAATTATTCCATTCCTTCCTTCGAATCACCCTGACATGTGCAATTACAGTTGGAGTACTGGCTCTTAGCATAGGCACTGCATCAGGCTACATATCCCCATGGACTGGTCGTTTCTACTCCCTACTTGACCCCACTTATGCAAAAGACCACATACCCATTATTGCATCTGTTTCAGAGCACCAACCGACTGCATGGTCATCTTTCATGTTTGACTTTCACATACTTCTCTTTCTCTTCCCTGCCGGTTTATACTTCTGCTTCAAGCATCTCTCTGATGCTACTATTTTTGTTGTGATGTATGGACTTACGAGCATGTACTTTGCGGGGGTGATGGTCCGGCTTATTTTGGTGGCTGCACCGGCCATGTGCCTTGTCAGCAGCATTGCAGTCTCTGCTACTGTGAAGAATTTGAGCTCTTTGATTCGTGCCAAGAGTAAGAGTTCTCAGGGTTCGGGCAAACCGCTCACTGGATCAAAGGCTGCTGCCAAGGTTGGTTGGTTTTTTTATTTGATTTAAAGAGTATTAGATTTCAGTACTGTTTAGTAGGTGAGTTTTGACTGCAAAAACTGTTGTGTTCTAACCTGAATCGAAAAGCTTTGAGCCCTGATCGCCTTCCATCCCCAATAACTCAGGTTTCCCAACAAGCATAAGACAAAGATCATTTATTCATTCTCTGTTTAAAATCCAGGAGAGTCTGTAGGCTAATTTTCATCATTACAGGCTTCAGCTGATCAATCCCTCCCCTTCCAAAGGAAAGGTGCAATCGCCCTCCTTTTGGGTTCCTTGTACCTGCTCTCTCGGTACGCAATGCACTGCACATGGGTCACATCAGAAGCATACTCATCCCCTTCAATCGTCCTGGCTGCTCGGGGCCATAATGGCGGAAGGGTAATTTTTGACGACTACCGTGAAGCCTACTATTGGCTACGTCAGAACACCCCACAAGATGCAAAGATCATGTCATGGTGGGACTATGGCTACCAGATCACTGCCATGGGGAACAGAACTGTGATTGTGGATAACAATACCTGGAATAATACGCATATAGCCACTGTAGGACGGGCCATGTCATCTTATGAACCTGAGGCGTATGAGATTATGCTTTCGCTGGATGTGGATTATGTGTTGGTTGTGTTTGGTGGCGTGACAGGTTACTCTTCTGATGATATTAACAAGTAAGATGTTTGCCCTTTAGCATTGAAAGCACATAAAAACGGCTTGTCATAAACTGATCATTTTGCCTTTAGCCTTAGAATTATCACAAGACTTACATTGGCTGTAAAAATCATCGAAGTTCTTACCTAAGCTTGGAATACTATGTGAAAACATTGTAAATGAAAACAAGTTACGATTTCAAACTAAATAAAAGTTCTTGGAATGCTTTATAAAATATTACTGAATTCTCCCAAGGTTATTGTCTCTGAGAGGAGAAAGCAAGTTTTGGTGAGATTCTTAAAAGAGCTCGAGTTGCCCGAGTGATTGAGTCATGAGGTTTTGCAAGGAAATGGAAGATTCTCCCTTTGTATTGGGAAATTAAATTTGTGAGAGGAAGTGGGGAATCTTCTTTCTGACGTTCCTTGCTTTCTGTGACTTTCAGAGTTGCAAACAGCCTCTAATATATGTGCATGGTCAGATAGATGACTCAGCTGTCGTGCAATTCATTAGATTGAGCTGAATTTCATGTGTTGAAAACTTTGCAGGTTTTTGTGGATGGTACGTATTGGTGGTGGAGTGTTCCCAGTAATTAAAGAGCCTGATTATCTTGTGAATGGCGAGTTCCGTGTTGACAAGGGTGCTGCACCAAAGATGCTGAACTGTCTTATGTAAGTTTGTTTTTTCTGTCAGATAACTGAAAGTTTTACGTGTAAGAGCATCTTCTCTCAGTTAACATATTCAGTTGAATATTGTGATCAACTTGAAGCTATAAATTGGCATGATTCCTTTACAAATAGAACAAAAATTTGAAGAAAATATTTTAACTTGACCCTTTCTTATAGTTCTCAATGAAAAAGAAAATATCCGAAGTAAGTTATCTACCGATTTCACTGTTTGATTATTTCCTTACTAGCTAAAAGGACCAATCAAGGACTGGCTAATCTTCTTTTTGCTAACTGATCAGGTACAAGCTTTGTTATTATCGCTTTGGGGAGCTGACCACAGAATATGGAAAGCCGCCAGGGTAAGATATGATTTGTTTTCCTTCTTTATACTTTATTGCATGCGGCATATCATTTTTTTCTACAGAATTGATAATCCTTTACTTATAAGAGCCTCCTTCCTAGGACTACTGGTTCAGAGCAAATCTGGACTCTTGAATCTTTTTTGTTCAATAGATCATGGCTCTATCTCATTAAATATGAATTATCAAATGCCGCTCTCCTTTTGCTTATTGCTATGTGTCTTTGTTGTAGGTATGATCGTGTAAGAGGTGTGGAGATAGGAAACAAAGATGTAAAACTTGAGTATTTGGAGGAGGCATATACAACTCAAAACTGGATTGTGCGAATCTACAAAGTTAAACCACCAAAAAATAGGTGGTGAGATCTACTACCCTCCAGACTATTTAAGCGAGCTTCTTTTTTGAAACCCTAGTCAAGGAGGAAAAAAACATGTACTTCTGGCAAGAGAGACTTGAGGTAGATCAAACAATCGGCTTGCATTAGATTGTTTTTGCATACTTAGACTTTAATGCTTTTAGACAAAAGGTAGATTATTGTTGCTGTGGTTTTTTTAGAACAGAAAATTTTGAGTGATGTTTACCCTCTTGTTGATTACTCGATAACTTATGATGTATTAGATTTTTTTTCTCACTATGCAGAGAAATGAATTTTTAGTTATGCTAGATAAATTTCTGCATTAATGGCTTGTACCATCAGATTTTTTGTTCTATATCATTAAAAAATTAAATTTATGACATCAAAATCCGAATATGGACAAATCTATCACAAACGCTTCAGTCTACGGTGTTTCGACTCAGGGCGAAATTTCTGTAGTCTATGTTTTCTGTTGAGAAAAACACCGGAGTACAGTGTTCCTCTGCCGTCGTCTTATTGCTGTCATCTGCTGTTGTGGCGCACCAAGGGGATAATAAGGCTGGAATTGGAGTTGAACAACATATGGGTGGGGAAATGGCAATGCAAATTGGAATGGCGGTTGTGGGATTAGTTGGGGTACTTGAAATGAAGGGACGAAAACCAAAGTGATAACGTACTTTATTTCTCTCTCTCTGTTTTTTTGTTTTGTTTTTTGAACTCTGTTGTCCTAAGATGCTCAGTCATTACTGTACATAAAAGTTATATGCTTTAGTTTTACAAACGAAACGCTTGTCTATGCATATTATAAACTGTAGGATTTCCTTCAGATCCCATCAGGGGTAAATTGTTGATACAGAGAAAATTTACAACAATTTTTTTTTTAATTCGCCTGTTTTCCCATTTACCTATAAACTCATTTAGATTGCAATTATACCGAGATTAGGTCCTATTTCTAAAATTGTATGTAAGCACTACTGTGTGCAGAGCTGCGCATGACTAGTAATTTTTTTAGAGATTGATGGTAATGTCAGGATTTTGAAATATTGAAGTGGTAACTAAACAAATTTTCGGCCTAACAAGACCAATTCCATCAGCACAAATTCTTTTTCTGCTATAGTATTCCGTAAAAAGAACCTTGTGCCCACCTTTTTTTTTCCTGTATATTTGATCAATACAAACAAGCAACCTTGTTCAAGCGCATGCTCTTGTGAATAAATTGGACTTTTGACTTGCTCAGACTGGTGAAATCAATCGTCCGACTAAAAACAAAGAATAATTATATTATTCCCCATACTTGTGTCACCCTCTGTCCCCGCAGTAACTCCCTCTGTCCTCGCAGTAACTCCCTCTAATAGAGTGGGAAAAATGTGCCGTGCCTTGCCGTGCCGTGACTAACACGCTGTGACTTTGGTCTCGTGCCGTGCCGTGCCGTGACTAAGTTAATTTTTCACGTGCCGTGCCGTGCCGTGACCAAAATGTCAATGGGTGGTCACGGCACGTGAATGGTCACGCCACGTGAGTCACGCCGTGCCTAAACGTGCCGTGACTCGCGTGACCTAATTACACGTGACTCGCGTGACTACCGGCTCCTAATTACACGTGACTCGCGTGACTACGTGCCGTGCCGTGACTAAATTTTTCACTTGTCGTGCCGTGCCGTGCCAAAGTTTCAAAAGATGGGCACGGCACGCGAATGGTCACGGCACGGGACACGCGAGTCACGGCACGTAACTGACACGCGTGCTGTTCCGTTCCGTGACGGAACCGGCTCCGGCGTGCCATTTTTCCCACTCTACCCTCTAACATTAGAAAAAAATTATACTATGGTCCCCACTAATTATATAGTTCTTTTTTTCAGCCCCTACATTCGTCCATCAATCTTCATAGGTATAAATAGTTGGTTGATAAAAAATTAATACTTGCAAACCAAGATATTAATACTTGCATGCATAACTTGATATGACTACCTCTTTTCCAGTCCCTCAATGGTCTCAGCATCAACCTTCCTCTAATGAAGTATCAGCATCAACCTTCCTCTAATGAAGTAGTGGAGACCCCGCATCTCCGCATCCCCACATCAACCTTCTCCAATTGTCCATGTGTCAACTTTTCTCTAACAAAAATAGTTGACCACATTAGTATAAATACTTTAGTGCATAAGTATAAATATTTGTAGTACTTGATATTAATACTTTCAGATGTCAGTCAGTGTCATATGTAAAAAATACTTACAAGTACAGGTATAAATACTTGCATGATGAGGTATAAATACTTGTGTGACGACGAGCCCGAAAGTACGTCATTATGGAACTCATTTGAAAGATAAAATTGCGTAGAAGACGTTCGTGATTTTAGATTCGTAAAATTCCTCATAGATTGTCAGAAATGTGAACGCGATTGAACGAAGAAAAAAATTCACCTCTAATCCCTCCCATGTAGTTTGAGTGACCTCCCATATAGTTGGAGAGACAATTATTTATGTAAAAATTGTTCATCTTATAGGTATAAATATTTTTGTTCATAGGTATAAATACTTCCATACATAGGTATTAATATTTTAGAAAAAAATCAGTGCTGGAGTTTTTGTAGTCTCATAATAGTTATGAAAGTTAAGTGGAGGATAATGGGGATGGAAATGTGGGACAATTATCATGAAGTATGGCTAGTATGACATCAATGTCATTTCAGCCTATATAACACCAACTCTAAAACCTATCAAATCTACTTCAAACGGTGAATCCAAACCGTTCAGACCAATCTATTTCATTAGTTATGCGTTTACATGCAAAATTTATAATTTTTTGAATTTATTTAGTATCAAGTCAAGCGGTCAAATGTGCGAGCTTTTAAGTTAATTTTAATGCATTCATTTTTTAACATTTTACCGCTTAATTTGATACTAAAATAACTAGAAAATATAAAAAAATTACATGTAAACACATCAAGTAAATCGGTTTGAACGGTTTAGATTAGTTATTTGAAATCTATCCAATCAATTTTGTAATTAGTGTCATGTGATAGCCGGACTCATTATCATGATCTTAAAACAAAACCCAAAAACAGTTTCTTAGACCTCTCGCCGTTCGCACTTCACCCTCAAAACCCTCTCGCCCGTTCGGCCGTTCCTCCAGCTTGCCATGGCGAACTCTCCAACAGAGTCCGATCCAATCGATCGTCTCTCCAATCTCCCCGACGCTTTGCTCACCACAATCCTCTCGTTCCTTCCCACTCACATCGCTGCTTGCACCTCCGTTCTTAGCCGCTGCTTCCGCCACCTCTGGGAGGCCTCTCCTTCCGTTGTGCTCATCAGCCGAGACTTTCCTCATCCCCGGCGTGTGAACTTCGTTGCCATGGCTAATCGTGCGCTCCTCAGCCGCAATCCCTCCTACCCCCTCATCAGCTTGGTTCTAGATAAATTCTTCTTTGGCGAAAATGCCAGAGTGATGGTTTCGTCCTTACTTGCCAAGGCCCGCTCCCTTGACTTGCGCCACTGTCCGTGCCAAATGGTAGAACAAAGTTTCAGTACAGACGAATCTGCACCTTTTAAACCTTATTCAACTCTCGACTAAGATTGCAAGTGCACAATCCCGTCGTGTAGTCTAATCAGGTATCGATCCACAGGGACGACTCAAATTCTGAATTTCTACTCTACTTAGTCAGGTACTAGAAGTTTGAAGGTTGTGTGTTTGTCTATTCATAGGTTTTGTAACAAATGTAATGACAGAAAGTAAAATCAATTAAATGTTTTGTTTTGGACTATTGTATAAAAGGCGTTTCAAGGGTTTCAGATTTCATCTTCAACTTTGCTGCTCTGGACCTGCCACGCGACTCGCATACTCTCGTATGCGACCCTTGTGACGCGACTCGCGTGCTCTCGCACGCGACTCGCGTGGCCCTCAAGCTACTCTGGACCTGTCACGTGACTCGCGTACTCTCCTACGCGACCCTTATGATGCGACCCGCGTGCTCTCACACGCGACCCGCATGTCCCCTTGAGATGAGTATGCACATGTTTGTTTCTGGTTGTTTAAATCGTGTAAGGCTCTATTGACCGTACCTAATGTCACTAAACCTCAACTCTCGTGTATTGGCTTAACAGACCTGGTTTGGAAATACAATTTCACCTTCCTAGGTTTGATCAAACCTAAGTTCTCAGTTCTGTTTACTAAAGGTATCCACAAGTGGAAATTTCACCTCTCGGCTACTATTGACCTCACCTTTCGGGTCTCAGACCTACCTCAAATACTTAACCTAACTTGCAAGAAACATCAAGGCCAAATTACAAGAAGAAATATCAAAGGCATTCAACAGTAGACAATCAAGAATCAATCAAGCAATTTAGATCAAGCAATCACAAATAATACAAGAATCAAAGAAACACGAATAACATTCAGATTCAATCAATGTGCATAATCAAACAAAGTTTAAGACTACATCCAAACCCCTGAAACTACAAAACTACTCAGACATGATCAAAAACAAAATAAAAGAGAGAAAGAGAGTGCAAATCATGATGAGAGATGAAGGATTGAAGAGGATCGAAGCTTCTGGCCGAATCTTCTTCTCCAAGTCGAATCCTTCTTGGCTCCAGATCGCCTCCCTCTGTCGCGCGCCAAGCTCCCTCTTCAAAATCCCGATCAGATCTCTTTTTTATGAAATTTCTGGATCTTTTTTTCTTGTGCCAGGCCCTCTGCTTATATAGGCGTCTTAATGGGCTTCAGTTGGGCCCTGGCGCAATCAATTCGACGCGACCCGCATCAAGTGGGATGCGACCCGCGTCAGGTGGAGAGCAGTGAGTGTCGCGTCTGAGGTCGCGTCTGAGGTCGCGCTGGACTGTGATGCGACCCGCGTCAGGTGGGACGCGACTCGCATGGAGGATGTCAGAATTCTGCTTGTTTTCGCCTGTTTCCTGCAAAGTCAACCAAAAATGCAGCAGTGCCATATTCTATTGATATTCAATGTAAACAATGCAATTTAGTGGTTAAAAACATAAGGTCTGGTCTGACAATAGATCAAATAAGGAGACATCAAATTCCCCCAAGCTTAACCTTTGCTTGTCCTCAAGCAGATCTGTACTCTCATACCGGGTTTGGATTCTAAATGCAAGTTAGATGCCTAAAATGTGAAAACTTACATGATTGCTTCAATAAAGAAACTCACGAATCTTTTTGCTATGATTCGGACTTTCCTTGGTCAATTTTGATTCACCTCACAAATTGATTAACAAAACTTCAAACTCTAAATGTTTTAAAACTTGCAAAGCTGAGTACTTGAATTTATCGATTTATCATTCTTTCACTGAACTATGCCTTCGTTTGTAGAGATTTTCCTTTTTGGCACCCCCAAGCTTGGATCAAGCTTAGGTCAGAAAGTTGCGGACTTCGTGTGTTGATATGTGCAAAAGTTTTATTCTTTCTTTTCTAATTTGGGAGACGAGCTCAAAAGCGCCATTTTCGGACTTATTGCCAGTACTCTTATTTTCTCCGTCTTTTCATTTCATTTCTTTTCATTTTTTTTTTTGCACATGCCATGAATACACACATCCACTAGTGTTCATTCACACCAACGGATATCCCAACCTTTCTTTATTTGAAAACTCTATTTCCATATTTGAAAGGCACAATTCGGTTTCTAAATGCTATCTCGACGTTCAAGTTTCCATTTTTAAAATTCTCAAAACATTTGTTCCTAATCAGTTTTGTTTGGTCAATCATGAGGTTAGTTCTAATTTTCCAAGGCCACCTTTTCTCTAGAACGTGCTATTGTCAACTTATCTCTTCCTTCATTGGAGTCACTTCATTTGGAAATTGAGAGACTTCAATGTCTATCTCACATCCATGGAGAGGTTCCTTTGTTGAGAAAAGCTGTGATTAACCTTCTCGAGATTTATGAGAGAGATGTCAGTGTTGTTGCTAGGCTACTGAATTGTATCTCACATGTGGAAGAGTTAGGCCTGCATTTAAAGGAGAGCGATGTAATAAACTTTACCCCTCATAATTATTATTTTTTGCACATGTCATTTATGTTTTCTTTATGCACATCTTAATTGTTCAGATATGAGTGTCTTAACCTATCAGTTTACCGCCTTTTTTTCAAATTTAAGGTGTTGTGTTATGCTATGTCACATATGCATCTGATACTGGTATAATAGCTTTATATGATTACTTGGTGATGCAAGGTACAATTGTAGGTTGATGCTTTACTCGGCTATTCTTGACATGTGTATGATTTCTATAGGATGAGAAGTACCCAATTCCTATCTTGTTGGAATCAAAAATAGATGTGCCAGAGTTTCATAAGTTGGAGCATTTGGATTTGAACCTTTGCTTTCATGAGCACAATCTTGAATCTGTCACCACCATGCTACATAATTGTCCTGCTCTGAAATCACTGAAGCTGGTTCATGAGGTGCATAACCTTGTTTTTTTTTTGTAACTTGTATGCTAAGAATTTTATTATATGTGCTATTGTATGAGTGGGTGAAGATTTTTCGATGAATATAATCTTTCTGTTGCTTCGTCTAACCTTAACTATGGCCAACAAGATCTAAGTATGGATTGTTATGAGCCCATATTTTGATGTTATGCAGAATCAACCAATTTTGATTTAAATAGGGCTTTTTGTTGGGATTGAACTCTTTGTTATTTATTTTTTGAAAAAACACCTAGCTAGGATATAGTTGAGAGGATGTCAGCCCTAGATCACATTATCTTTTATTTTGTCTAAATTAGTCATATTCAGAAGACGTGTGATATTTTTCTGATGTTTTCCGGTCCTAGATCTTAGAAATTTTATTTCTTAAATTAGTAGTAATTATATAGGGTCATTTTGATTCACATTGCTGAAAATAGAAGCAGAGTTCATAGTTCAATCCTCTTTAGTTTGTAAAAGTACGCGCACCTTGATAAGTCGATGGCACTAGTTGGAGTTGCTTTACTATGGTTGAGATTTGCGTGGGATGCATTAAATTAGTTTTTATTATGTGATGCGAAGGGGCTAGGTTTCTTGCCAATTGCATTTGCTACTGACAATATAAATATACATTTTGTTTTATGCTTAGGTTCCCAAGTTCATTGGTTCAGCAAGACGAAGGAAAAGAAAAGATTGGGGATCAAGGCTGCCGCGTAATGCTGATGGTAATTACCGCAATGCTTATTTTAAAAATCTTCATTTGAAAGAGAACTGTTAACAAGCCATCAAGTTGCTGAGTAAGAAATGTTCCTCTAAGAGGCAAGCTCGTAACTAGGACTTGCATGGTCCAGCTAACTGTAGTCATTTTCATTGCTTTCCTTGTTTTGATTATTTTTGGTGGAGCTAAATATATCCTAGCCATGTGTTGTGTTGACATGATTTTAATTGTCTGAAGCATGTGTCAAAAGAACTACTACAAATGCTTTGGTGACTCACTCTTATGTGAAGTTAGGCTCAATTTGGGATTGCATGCAGGTTGATGTGGAATGTGTTTATTTTTGCTTATTATGGTTCTTGCTTCTTAGTAATATTAATTTCTCTTAAGCAAAATTATAAATCAATTGAGGTATATTTTCGCTGATTTAACTCAATTGAAGTTTCCCATTTAACAGTTTAACAAGATATACCAAAATGGAGCAAAAATAAAAATAGGGCATGTAATGCTTCACATTTGAGTATTGTTTCAGTCTTTTAATGTACGCTGACAAAAAAAATAGTTTGATTTCAGCCATTCAAAAGATGCCTATACGGAAAAAACTTTTGAGGGAAGATTTAGGCATTTTCAAGACAAGTTGCTAAATCTCATAATGCCCATCAATTAACCATTACTAGGGAACTTCTCGCTTCTATAGTTTTCCTTAATTAATAATACAAGGACATCACAAACACAACCTTGATTTCAAAACCTTTTTGTGAGTTTGTCCTAAACAACTCTTCAAAATCTCCCTTTTTTGTTAAAATTTACCGATTTTTTTAACAATTAAGCTTGCCATGATCAATCAGGACCAAATTCTACCAATAAAACCTCCTGTAATGTGGAAAAGGCCCTCTGGGTAAGCTTATTACAGATAAATTAAGCTTTGATAAACTGAATCTTTGACCATTATGAGTTATTACAAAGCCTGCCCTATTTAAGTATCCATCAGTACATTTTTCAAGTTTTGCAATATAAAGTTAACAAACTACATGAACTACATTTCTAACATGCATTAGGCAACAATTTATTTTTTTAGAAAAAACAGTAAAAAATAAACTTCATCCGCCAGTGAAATCTTCATTCTCTGGTCCAGGCATCACTTGGTAGTTGGTAGCATTAAAGTAAGCTTAAAATAAGACTCATCATCCCCCTTAGAATGTTTGTTTTAATATAAGTACAGTAAAATATATTACAGTAATTGGATCCAAATCGTAAAAACCGATCTACTTCACCAGTAACTCGTTTACATGTAAAGTTCATAAATTTTCAAATTCATTTAGTATAAAGTCAAGCAATAAAAATCTAAAAATTTATAAGTTAATTTTAGTGTATTCATTTTTCATTATTTTTTTTATACTTCACTTTATACTAAATGAATTCGAAAATTTATAAATTTTACATATAAACATAACACTCGTGAAATAAATCAGTTTCAACAATTAGAATTCTTTATTTAAAGCCTAAACAATAAGTTTGCAAGGTGATAACACAACATGTACACCTTTAAATTTTACCTTTGTAGGATAAAATCTATATTTTCAAGGCGAAAATAAGACTCGTCATTAGGGGTGTTCAAATGGATCGGTTTATTCAGTTTTAAACCGAACCGGCAAATTTCAATTTAATTGGATCGGTTGTTCGGTTTAATTGGTTCGGTTCGGTTTAGTTTTTGAAGAAGTTCAGTTTAAATGGTTCGGTTCGGTTTTGAGATCTCCAAATTGGTTTGAACCGAACCAACCGGTTTAATAAAAATGGATCGGTTTATAAAGGATCGGTTTATTTTGTGTGGTTTATAATGGATCGGTTTATAAAAAACCGGCTTGTGTGGGTATAAAAAATGTTATCCAAATCGGTTTGAACCGAACCAACTGGTTTTGAAATGTTTATTTGTAACTTGAAATGTTTGTATTCGGTTCAACCAAACAAACCGAAGTTTAAATCGGTTTAATCGGTTCGGTTTTAGATCAGTTTGGAATTTTAATTTGGTCGGTTCGGTTGGGTTTTCAAAATTCGGTTCAAACCGCGGTTCGGCAAAAAAATTCAGTTTGACCCGAACCGACCGGTTGAACACCCCTACTTGTCATGTTTTGTAGGGGACGGCATGAATTTTTTTTTCTATATCATTAAAAAATTAAATTTATGACATCAAAATTCAAATATGAATGAATCTAATGCAAACGCTTCAGTCTACGGCGTTTCGACTCAGGGCGAAATTGCCGTGGTCTTCTATAATTTCTGTTGAGAAAAAAGCCGGAGAGTACAGCGTTCCTCCTGAAATTTTTATTAACAGAAAAATGAATAAATTAATATCGACATTGAAGAACGATTTGGTTGGATTTCGGATATAACAAAGACGTTATGGTCCGTAACGTCCATGGGACGTTACGGACAAGAACGGCTCGATTTTTTTTTTTGGTTTCTTTCATGACCCGTAGGCCTTACAGCATTCCATTTGTAACAAAAGCTTTCATCTCTTGGCTAGAAAGTCTATGTTCCCCGCCTATTCTATCCCACCCTCTAGTTCGACCCAAGTTAGCCATTACATGTGCCAATTCTATTTCAGTCCTGTTTCTACCGCAGTGTTCTGTTCTGATCCTTCCTTTGGCTTGCGTCTTGAGTCTCCATGCTTCCCATATTTCTCGGAACGATCTCCAATCATGCATTCTCGGCTGTGCGTGGGCTAGAGCGTCAATGACCTCTGTTGAGTCCGAGTAGAGGGTTACCTGACTGGTGGTATGTGATAATACCATGTTGATCCCCTGGAGAACTGCCTTTGCCTCAGCTTGCGCAGGGCTCAGTGCTGTTACCTGCTTAGAGACCCATTGTAGTATAGTGTCATTGCAGATCAGGTATACCCCTATACCTGCCAACCTGTCCGGGGACCAAGATCCATCTACAAAGCATGCCACCTCATCTTCATTTAGAGATGCGTGTTGATTGGGATGTTGACCTCCTAATACCCGCGAACCCGTTAAGGTGTTATTACAAGCCATTTGGCACACAGATAAGATATCGGTCCTGTACCTGAAGCATGTTTGCAGATTACGTTTCTTTCCGCCCAGCACCTCGTCATTCCTACATCTCCAAATAGCCCATGCGAGACATATGAAATGGGATAAATCAGATTCAGTTAGGGTGGTGAGGATGTGAGACATTATCTGACGGAAATCACCTTGTAGGAGATCTGATCTCAGGTTAAAGGAGGAAGCCCACCAAACCTCTCTTGCAAATTGGCATCGAAATAAGGTGTGCTCAATGAATTCTTGGTCAGAGCTACACAGTGGACATGAGGAAGAGACGGATGTAATTCGAGTTCCGATAATGGCACAAACCGGCAAAGCCTTATTGACGCATCTCCAGATAAATAGTTTCAGTTTAGGGGTTAAACCCTTTGCTTTCCAAATAGTCTCCCAAAATCTTCTGTCGTGCTCATTCTGATCATCTCCCTTAATCCGTCTATACATGTCCTTCACTGTGAAGAAGCCGCTTTTGGCACATGTGAAGATTAATGTGTCCGGTGTTGGGGGGTGGCGACGGCTGTAGCATTTCAGTGATTGAAATTCTCAGAGCGGTATGGAAGCCTAGTGTTGAGATGAGCTTGTCATGATCCCAGGTGTGCGTTCGGTTATCTATTAAGGCATCCACTGTGAGCTGACATTGCGCCAAAGTTGAGGGTATAACCGATTCCCACCCAGGAACCAGGGCTGTGAGAACACCCCAACCTTTGTGCCCGCACCGATTCTCCACAGAAGGTGCAGCCGAAGGAGAGGTTTGAGGTTGACCAGGCTGCGCCACAGAGGGGTACATCGGTAAGTTCTCGTAGTTGGCCAAAACCCACTGTTTGGGCAATACTTAGCTCGGACGGTTGCTGCCCAAGGTGCATCACAGCCGGCCGCTATTTTCCAGGCGTTTTTGAGAACAAGCGCCATGTTGGCCTCCTTTAGGCTTCGTAATCCCAGACCACCCGAGAATTTTGGGACCGTAACTCTTGACCAAGCCACATATGACATATGACTTTTGTCGGCATTGCCGCCCCAGAAGAAGTTTCGCATGATTACCGTTAGTTTTGTGAGAACCCTCGTAGGTATGACTATGGTTCCCATTGCATAGATTGGGAGGCTTTCGAGAACCGACTTTATGAGAATCAGCCTTCCTGCATGTGTGAGCATCCGGGCTTTCCATGTATTGAGTCTCCTTTCGAACTTTTCAATTAAATAATCGAAAGATGATCTGCCAGAAACCACCACAGGGCATCCCAAGTATGTTTCAATTTCCGAAGCCTCCTGAACCTGGAAATGGGACATGAAGAGGGACTTGTGAGCGGCATCAGTGTTTATTGAGAACCAGACTTTGGACTTGGCATTGTTGATGGTCAAACCTGCAACAGAAGAAAAATTAGTCAGAGTATCCTTGAACTGGGCAAGGTCACGGTCTGTGAGAGTGCTAGTCAGGATTAGGTCGTCTGCAAACATTGAGCAAGCGATTTTTGGTGCCCTTGCAGCTAGTTTGAGGACTCTAATTTCCCCTCTCTCCATTTTGAGGTTTAGCCATCGCGATAGCGGGTCCATGTCAATGATGAAGAGGTATGGAGATATGGAACATCCCTGTCGCAGTCCCCGTGTTGGTTTAAAAAACCCATCTCCACTGCCATTAATCTGAATAGTGAACTTTGCTGAAGTAACACAAGCCTCTAACCATGTGCAGAATTGTTGTGGGAAACCATAGGCAGGCAAGAGTTTGAATAAGTATGCCCAGCACACCGAGTCAAAAGCTTTAGCGAGGTCCGCCTTTAATGCGAAGAGTTTGTCACCCGAGTGTTGTTGCCGAAAAGAGTGAATTATCTCCCTTAAAAGGATAATGTTCTCCGATATCTCACGACCTGTGATGAATGCTGTCTGGGACTTTGCAATGATTGTATCCATCAAAGGTTGCATCTTGTGAGCCATTAGTTTGGAGATGACCTTGTAAAGAAAATTGCAAACGCTAATTGGGTGGAATTCAGTGACCGAGGTGGGTGAGGGGATTTTAGGAATGAGAACGAGATTGGTATGGGCTATGGCTTCCTTCATGTGGCCTGTGATGAAAAAATGGCGGACCTCGGAGATGACAACAGTTTTGAAAGACTCCCAATTGTTCTGGATTAGCGCGGCAGTCATACCGTCAGGCCCGGGGGCTTTCGTGGGACCCAGGGCAAAAACGGCCCATTTGATTTCCTCCTCCGTTGGAATTCGGTCAAGGTCTGTTGCTGCCGCTTGGGTGATTTTTGGCAGAACTGCTGTCGCTTCCGGGGGTAATTATGTGTGGTGATGGTTTCGGGTTGGTTGGGTATAGATCCGCCTGAAATGATTTACGAACTCGGTTCTTATTTCCTTGTCACTGACTGCCCATCCTCCTTCGGCCTTTTGGATGGTAGCCACCCTATTCTTTCGTCTGCGAACCATAGTAGTGGAATGGAAAAAAGCCGTGTTTTGTGTTCGCGCAGAAGCGCAACGCAAGTTTCGGTACGCTTGAGGGCGTACCTTTTAAAACCGCGTTTACACTTCACGAGTAAGGGTTGCAAGTGCACAACCCCTATCGAGTAGTATAATCGGGTATCGATCCACAGGGACGGACAATTACTAGGTTAGAATCTACCTAACTCGATTAAAAACTAGAAGTGAGAAAGATTTGGTTTGGTATTTAATTTCCTAAAAAGGTCAATTCAAACAATTCAAAAAGATGTAATAAAATGCTAGAAGAAATGTAAATTGTGTTTTGATTATGGATAAAAGGCGTTTCCAGGGTTTCAGACTTCATCTATGATCTGTCTCTAGTGGTACGACCCGTACCAAGTCGGTACGGCTAGGCCGTACTTAACTTGGTAAGGCAAGGCCGTACCACTCTGGTAAGACCCGTACTGGCTTCCCAGAACAGAGCTTACCAGTTCGAGTTGATGCATTTCCTTGCTGGTACCTTGTGTTAAACTCTTTGGAAAGGTTCAATTGACCATACCTAAGGTTCCTAAGCCTCAACTGTCGTTTGTTGGATCAAGATCTAGGTTGGAATGCAATTGATTGCCTTTTAGGGATTTCTACACCTCAACTCTCGTGTGTTGGTACAGATCTACCCTAACTGGTTGATTGGAGACCTAAGGCACCCTCTAATCTGTGGATTAGAGGAGAATTCAACCTCTCGGCTTCAATTCGAACAAGTCTACCCTAAACAATTGATTTGGTTGAGAGATTGAGATGATCACATGACCTTGATAGGTTCGATCTAAACCTAGAGGTTCATCATACACAATCACAGCAATCAAAGCAAAAGATAGCAAAGAAAATCACAATCAATCAATCAAAAGAGTTCATACAAGATACAAGTCAAAGAAAGTCAAAGCAAATCAAGAATCCATCTCTAAACCCTAGAAACTGAAATAACTACTCACAGCACATGATCTGATCTAAAAATACAATAAAAGGGATAGAGATAGCCATGGATCGAAGGGATCGAGAGGAGGAAGCTAGATCCGTCGAGTTTCGCCTCTTTCCTCTTCCTTCCTTCTTGCTCCTAGCTCCTTAGCTCTCTTTCTCTCTCTTACTGTGCTCTCAAATAGATCTGGAATGGAATGAATGTCGAAATTGGAGAGTTCCCCGCTTTAAATAGCCTCTGCCAAAATTTGAATCTGTCAGGCCGCCTTTAGGTACGGCCCGTACCAAATTGGTACGGCCAAGCCGTACTAGGCGTGATGAGCTGAAAAATGGCTAAGTCCGGTAAGACCCGTACCAAACCTGGTAAGGGCCGTACCAGATCATCCCAAATCGTCGTTTCTTCGTGTGTTTTGCTCCAAGCCTGCAGAAAACAAACAAACACTCAGCAGTACCAAATTCTAAAGATATATCGATGAAATGCACATGATTCTGGTGAATTAGGGCACGAATCTGGTACTAAAACAGGCCTAAAATAGACTAAATATGCGAGGTATCATTTTGGTCACCCTGGAAAATCCAACTCAATCGGGATCTTTGTAGCCAGTACTCTTCCTGGGCAGAGATGTACAGTCGGTAATCGGACTGTAGCTTTCTGAAACGTTGGCGGACCTGATCAGTTTGGGGTAAGTTGATCAAGTGCCCCATTTCTCTTTCTATTGCTTGGAGTTCCCAGTTTGGGTTCTTTCTTCCTTCTGACCATGAACTGATGGCTTTCCTGAGGTTAGCACAAGTCGCCTCCCATGATTGTTGGTCAATGTTTGCGGCAGCAGTACATATTTCCCCAAATTGAGGGTGCTGAGCCCACCATTGCTCCACCCTAAATCTCTTTGCATTTTTTCTTTGCGGTGGCTCCACTCGAAGAAGAACCGGTAAATGATCACTTTGGTAATTCGGGAGGTGCATGATTTTTGCCGCCGGGTATCGATCTATCCACTCTGAAGTCGCGAGCCCCCTGTCTAGCCTTTCAAGGATGAGTTTGCGCCCATCCTAGTTGTTTGCCCATGTGTAGGCGGGCCCCGAGTGGCCAAGATCGATTAATCCGGATTGTTGGATGAAATTCCTGAATCTCCTGTTTCGCATGTTGAAGTTAGAGGTTCCTCCCTGCTTCTCAGATTGGTCGGTGATGCAGTTAAAATCACCTATTGCGCAGACCGGCAAGCCCGAGGTTTGGATGTAGTGAGTAATCCTACCCCAAATGAACTCGTTTTCGCGATCTTCGCAGTCTCCGTACACCCCGCATAAAATCCAGGGTGTTTCATTTGGTTTTGGTTTTATTGTTGCTATAATGAAGTAAAAAGAGGATTCAAGTACGGATACTGAAACGCTGTCACTCCACAGGAGCCACAGCCCCCCTCCCAGCTTTTTCCTTTTTTCAGCATTCAGCAGGGGCAGTTTAGAGATTCCTTTTTCAGCTTTTTCCTTTGAGCATTTGGTTTCGGAAATGAAAGCTATTTGAGCCCCTGTACTATGGAGGTACCGCCGGATTGTTGGAACTGTCGCGAGCCCTCCACTGCCGCGACAGTTCCGTGAGAGTAGACTCATTTAAACCCCAGCGGCGATTTTGGCCTCGCCGCCTTGGCTCGTTTTGTAGAGGTAGTTGCTGAGTTGTCATCTTCCTTTGGTTGAGTGTTGAGTTCTGGGTTGTGGTAAGCGGGTGGGGAGAGTTGGTCGGTTGTGGAATGAGAGGCTGTAGGTGTGGAGGAGTCTAGAATGAACTGGAGAGATCTCTTTAACCCCCCCCCCCCCCCGTTTCCTTCTGGCTCAGAAAAAGGTTTGGGCTGCTGTGTGGTTGGAGGGCCTATTTGGGGGACCAGTGATGGGCTGACCAGCCAAGGCCCGAAGGTTGGGTTGAGGATGTTGGTTAGTTCAGGTCTAGTTTGGGTTGAGGCGTTGTTCTTGATTCGGGCTAGCTGCACCCGATCTGCGCAGGAGTTAAGTTTGTGGCCCAAAAGGTTACAGAATAAACAGACTCGGCCCATTCTTTCATACACCAGGTAAGCGACAGAATCTCCTAACACTGGGTGGGTAAAATTTACTCTATCCTTTAGTTGTTCAGTAACAGGGACAGCTAATTTAACCTTGAAGAACTGTCTGCCATTGATGGTGCCTCTGATCGGATCGGAAATGGGTGATCTGACCCTGTCAGATAGCATTCGAATCCCCTCGTCCGTGAGTGTGTCACCAAGTTCAGTATGAAACTGTACCCATATCTCAGCTCGTTCTATTGGGTTTGCCAAGTCCGCCATGTCTGGGCAGGGTGCCACGAGAACCAGGTCATTTCTATACACCCAGGGCTCCTCATT
Source organism: Carex myosuroides (assembly GCA_028015225.1). NCBI lineage: Eukaryota > Viridiplantae > Streptophyta > Magnoliopsida > Poales > Cyperaceae > Carex > Carex myosuroides. The sequence goes on from CM051471.1 coordinate 4,549,597, forward strand.
TAGAACCTTTCTCATTTTCGCTAGCTCAGAGAACTGAATGAGATACACCCCTCTATCTTTCTGAGAAAATGTGGTTGCCGGCTTAACATCCCACATTCGTCTCATGAATTTTTCGAACTGGTTTGCGAACACCATTCGGTCAGAGAGTACCTTAACCTTGAGGCACAGGTTCCAGTCTTTCGTAACCGCTGCCTGCTGTGGAAGGACCACCGCATCAGTTCGGGTTTCTTCTCCTGTGTGCAAACCAGCAAATTTCTGAATCAATGCCTCATCAGCCGGATCCATGGCAAGCCGGGGTAGCGATGCTGTTGTCTTGATGGTGGTCACCGGTTGGATAGGTGTGAGTAGACCGCGTTTGTGAGTGGATGGGAGAAGCGCGGTGCCTCGTTAGAAAGGTGGGACAGGGACCTAGGATGGATTTGATTTGGATTGTGTGGGGTTGTGTAGTTTTTTGAGGGACGGGGTTATATGAGGTTGGGGGGGTTAGGTGATTCGTAGTGACATGGGGTGGACCCTCCTGGGAAGGTTCTATTCCTCTGGGGGCCCACTGTGAGAAGAGCAGGTGTTTTTTGTTGTGTTTTGAGGTCATGCGCTTTGAGCGAGGGGGGGAGGGCGTGATTGGAATGTAGCATTAGGGGGGATGTTGTGTGGGCATATCGGTGTGCTGGCCTTTGTGCGTCTGAATCGGCTAGTTATTTGGATTATGTGCATGTTTGGCTGCAGGGATTTGGGGAGGCGCTTTAGTGAGAGGGGATAACGGTCGTACGTTTGCTGGCAGGGGGCGGCAGGACTGTCAGTTTTCAGTTGCGGTACGCTGGGGGGGCAGTTGTCAGGGAGGGTTTTTGTTTGTTTTTGGTAGGTGGAGATGGACTCGGTGTATGAGTTACCTTCGCCTGAGTCCCGCGTAAGCTATCCCGCCATCCCCACTGGCCTTGTCCGTCCGGTGTTCCTTCTCTGGTAAGTCGTGCCGCGATGGCAGATGCCGTATTAAGCTCCGCCCTAAATCGCTGGTCTACCTGGTTTGCATTGCCGGACGGTTCTCTCGGTCAGGGGACCTCAATTTGAAAGCCCCCCGAGGATTGCCCTCCGTGATCGTCCATGTGCTGAGTACCCTGGAATGACCAGCCAAGAACTGAGATAGAGCAGGTTCGCCATTTGTCATCATAAATTAGGGTGACAGTAGGCGGGATGCGGCGGGGTTCTATAGTGCTGATTCTGATTCTCAGGGTAGAGCGGTCCAAGGTCATGGAGTTGGCAGAATCGACATACAGGGGAATACCAAAGTCAGCCGTGAGGAGATGGAAGAGATGGGGGTGCCAGAGTACCAGAGGGTAGTTTCTAACCTCCAAATAGACCGTAAATCCCGAAGGGGTGGGATTCCAACCAGTCTCTGGGCTCCATGGCCAGAGGTATAGATGATTTGCAGCTGACCAGGGTAGGAGATTTTGCAAAACCAGGTGCCTATCTAAATACTCCGGCAAAGTGACCATGAATGCTTTCGGTGACAGTGCAGTGACGTGGTAGTCCAAAGTCCGACCACCATGTAGATGGACCAGACGGTTTTGGAGGAGCGCAGGGTCTCGGGCTGGGGCCGTATACAGGAAGCAGGCCAGGATGCTGTGGTTGTAGTCGTTTTCCAGCAGGGTTGTTTGCGGGGTACGAGGTATGTATACATGGTTTTGGGGGTTATCGGTGGTGCTGAATGGGAAGAATTCCGCCATGTTAAAGTGGAGGAGAGGGGCATATGGTTGTGAGGATTTTTGGGTTAATGGTTAATTGGCAGTGAGGGGAGGAGAGGAGAGGGAGGAGGAGAGGAGAGGAGAGGGAAGAGGAGAGGAGAGGCAAGAGGAGAGGAAGGCGAAACAATTCGCTATAGTAATGTTACACGCTGAACGGCCCGATTAACCCACATATTTACCGCTGATTAACGCACATGGGCCATTCGCAACCATGACGGTCAGGGGGAGCGCAAAAAAAAAAAAAAAAGTAGAGGCCGTCAGGAACAATGACGGCCAGGGATATTACAAAAATATTCCTTCCTTTCTTTTTTCTTTTTTTATGTTGTTTCACCAACCACACCCCACCGAAATTTATAATTCAAATTGCTTGTGTAATATGCAACATGGCAATTATTTTGTGGAAGATTTTTCAAATTTGAGTAAAAAATATTTTAGTAAAAAAAAATAAAAAGGTAATTTCAACTACACTAGAATACCGTTGTACAGTTTACGATGTCTTACAGAAAGATTATAATTAAACATTGGAGAGACTTTATATATATAGTCAAGTGTATAATATCATAAAAAAGTAGCATTCAACGACAAAACTTCTAAAAAATAGTAAAATAATAGTAAAAAAACTATACAACGGTATTATAATTTTTTTTTGCTGCTCACCGAATTTCGGTGATAAATCCCTTCAAGAATCATGATTTAGAAGTCTGACATTTTTTTTTTTAAATTTGAGTTCTAATCTTCTAGTGTGAGATATAATTTTTTTTTGTTTCTTAGGGTGGGAAACAAAATCAAGCAGTTTGGTTATTTTTTTTTTATCTTTCTTGTCAAAAAATTTGTTGATGGCTCGGATTTCAAATTCCATTTAATTGTTTTTTCCTGAAATTTAAATTGATTTTTTTTCATGTCTTAAATAATCCAAATTTGGAAAAATCTTCTACAAAATAATTCCTACAAAGTAATGAATAAATATTTTTTACTCAAATTTGAATTTTTATTTTACTGAAAATACTCAAATATTTTTACTGAAAATACTCAAATATTTTTTTACTGAAAATACTCAAATTTGAATTTTTTTTTGAATTTTTTTTACTCAAAATATTTTTACTCAAAATTGAAAAATCTTCCACAAAATAATTGCCATGTTGCATATTACACAAGCTATTTGAATTATAAATTTTGGTGGGGTGTGGTGGGTGAAACAAAGTAAAAAAAGAAAAAAGAAAGGAAGGAATATTTCTGTAATATCCCTGGCCGTCATTGTTCCTGACGGCCCCTACTTTTTTTTTTTCGCTTCTCCTGGCCGTCATGGTTCCGAACGGCCCATGTGCGCTAATTAGCGGAAAATATGCGGGTTAATCGGGCCGTTCTGGTCGCGTAACGTCTCATGGACGTTACGGACCATAACGTCTTTGTTATATTCTGAAATCCAACCAAATCGTTCTTCAATGTCGATATTCATTTATTATTTTTTCTATTGATAAAAATTTCGGGCGTTCCTCTGCCATCCTCTTATTGCTGTCATCTCACTATCATTTTTGTACGCAGTAGGTTTCTCCTGCACAGCTTTCAAGATGTATTGATAGTTTCGGTTCATATTTAATTGGAATATTCTTCGAATTAGACGGTGATCATTTTTTTTTTTCGAAATAAAAAATCAAATTATCAGGAAAAATTTGATGATTTTTTTCTTCCATGAATAGATGAGCACATGCCAAATTAGCAATGAAATCGAACCAATAATTCGGTCTCATTCATTTTTCACACTCACGGACGATAGTGCTTACATACAATTTTAGAAATATAAAAGGACCTAATCTCGGTATAATTGCAATCTAATGAGTTTATAGGTAAATGAGAAAACAGCCGAGTTAAAAAAAAATTCTGTTGTAAATTTTCTATGTATCAACAATTTACCCTTGATGGAATGGGAAGGAAATCCCACAGTTTATAATATACATACGCCAGCGTTTCGATTTGTAAAACTAAAGTATACAACTTTTATGTACAGTAATGACTGAGGATCTTATGACCACAGAGTTCAAAAAAAAAAAAAAAATACGTTATCACTTTGATTTTCGTCCCGTCATTTGAAGTACCTCAACTAATCCCACAACCGCCATTCCAATTACGAACCAAGTAGCCCCAGCTAACAAAACCTGCATCTCAAAACTGTTAACAATTTGCATTGCCATTTTCCCACCCATATGTTGTTCCACACCAATTCCTGCCTTATTCGCCCCTTGGTGCGCAACGACTGATGCTGCAAGTGTTGCCATGATCAAAGGGGTTCTCAGATCCATTCTAAATTTCTTTGTTTTCTCAGCACCTTTTGCATTTTTTAAACTTTGCTCTGAAGAAGAAACACTAATTGGGGACTGAGATGGAGCTGTACTAGTGGCCTTCCTATGGATTGATGGAGATGGAAGGATGTGAACTGGGCTCCAGTATCTTTCACTATGGCTATGTTCAATGCGGGGAGGATTGCCGCCTTGTTCCTTTCGTCTTGTGGCAGCCTCTAGAAGCCTTTGTGTGAAAAATTGGCGTTTAATTCTTCTATAAGTAGGCTTAGTAGCAAGCGAGGAATCCTCGCTGCTAGTTTCTGACTTGAATGGTTGCCAGTACCACCAGTTTGAGATTGATCTTATCCCTTGAACGGCTGAAATTCTAGATCCTCCTATGATTTCTGATTCCTGTAGGGAAATAGAAATCAGTGTTTAAAGGCCAAAAAATTGAAATTCCATGTGGTATTGTAAAGGAATATGTTACGTTAGCAACAAACTTATTTGACAACCATATAGTTGGTTTAACACTCATCTATATCTACAAAATTATAATTAAAATTGTAGATTCTCTATGATTTAAATAAATCATTAAATTTGGTGCAATTTGGAAGCCAATTAGACATCATAGTTTTATTGACAATTGACTGGTAAACAATCAATTCTAAAATCGCTTTAAATTTGGTTTATTTAAATGAAAAATAGCACATCTGTAATTAAAATTTTCAGTTTTCAATTTGTTGTCATAGTTGTCAAATTTACTTCTTTCTGCCCCGGGGCAAGTTACCAAAAAATTTATTCCTTTCAACCAAATAAATAAAAACTTGTTACCATATATATCGCATTACCTTGGATCCTCTTTTTGAAGCCTTTTGTTTCATCTCATAAAATCTGGTTTGAAACTTTTCGAGATCAGCAAATATATTCGATACGCGGGCCCCACCTGTATTACCCTGTGATATCCTCACACTTCCACGAGGTTGTTTTGACATCAAGAACTCCAGGGCTGCTAAATTCGACTTTTCAACCACGCTGGTACGAAGAAACAAAACATAAAATGAATAAAATAAAATTTTACAGGATGAAAAAAAGACAATTCAACAGACTTCAAAGTTCAAATTCGATTTCCAAATGTTCATTCAGCAGGTGCAGATTGATCTACCTGTGCCTTTCATTTCCAATTCTGTTTATAAGTATATATTGAAAAGTAAAAGGGATTTTGGGCAATTTAACCTGATACAATCAACTGGGCAAGTTTGAATGGCCTCAAAAATCTTGTCTTCTGGATCGGCCCACTGTGAGATGACTCGTGCACGGCCGTAAACTGACTCAATTGCAAATGTTTTGCTTGCAAATAAAGCACACTTCAAGCAACCAATACATTTTACTTCATCAACAAAAACTGCGCGCTGTTCGGTCTCTGGACCGGACCAAACTGAGTAGAGCGGTTTGCCTGTGTAACCTTGGAATTCTGAGAGCTTTGCTTGCTCCTGTATGATCACAAACTAAATTATGAGGCTATGGTAATATGCATATTACGGATCGACTCATGCTACGGATTTATATTTCTATTTTCAAAGTTCAAACAATTGATCTGAACCATTAAACATGACCTCCATATGAAAATATACTTGGAAACCAAATTTTACATTTTTAGAATTTTTTTACTAGATAAGTAAAAAATCACTAGTTTTTTGTATGGTTACCTATATATCAAAAATCACTAGTGATCTTCTAAGTTTTTAGCTCTCAATTAATTTACCTCTAGTAGCATCAGTTTCCACTTTCCATGTTTCTAAGACTAACTGGTAGCTAGAGTCCAAATGTATGATTCCAATTTAGAAGTCCTAATTGAAATTATTGAATTACTTATTTTGATTTTTTTCTTGATTTTCTTTGCTCAAAATTGTAGATAGAAAGACCTGATCATATGCGAAGCGTGAGGCAGGGTCCATGAGGAGAGAGTACACCTCATTAAGCACAATAGCCATGTCATGACCTGCGGGTCCCGCTATGTCAGGATGGCAGTGCTTCTGCAGTGCTCTGTAAGCCGCTTTTATCTCTGCCGGACCTGACGACCTCTCAACCCCCAACAATTCATATAAATCATAATCCATCACCCATGATGAAGTGTTTTTACCAGTGGTACCAGAACTGGATGAAGCTTTGCATCTAAATTGGAGGTGCGATATCTTACTTACTCTGTTTTGTTTTGGACTACTAAAGACCAGCGAAGGAGAGATACTGTTTAGGAGATAAGCATGCATGGTGATTTGGTGTTGAGGAACAGTAGAGGTGAAAAGTGCGAGCTGGAGAAAATGTAAGTTTGGTGGAGAGGAGAGGTAGAAATTTATCAGACTTGTCGCGGGATATTTTGTGTAAATTGAAAAGTGAAGAGAAAGATATTTCCAAGACTGAGAGGGACGTAGATTGTCTCCGTTTTTTGGCAACTCTGGAGACAAATTTGACTACCAGTGGGTGTAGAAATGGAAATATCCAGTTATTATGCTTGGAGAGGATTAGAGGATAGAGGACAACAAGAGCTACTTTTTCTTTTTCTTTTTTGTCATTTACAACAGCTACGTGGAAGTCTAAAAGGAACTGTCAATCCTCTCCTCCTAACACGCAGATATGACAAAGTAAAACTATTCAAATATTACATTTATTTTTTAACATACAAATTAAAATTATTAAATTATTTCAAATATATTCGGATCCCTAAGGTTTTAGTTTGAATCCAGACCGTCCAATCAAAATTTGTATAAATATCAGGGGTGTACAAAAATACTGTCGACCCACCCGACCCGTCTGACCCGTCCGACCCGACCCGTATTTTACCGGGTTGAGATGTTACTGGGTCGGGTACGGGTTGGATTTTGACAGACCCGTTACTCTGGGTCGGGTCATGGGTTTGCTCTTAATAACCCGTTTATATCCGGACCCGGCCTCAAATCTACATTTCTAAATTTTTACAGAACTTCTCTTTCTATTTACTCATCCCCTCACGTTAAAAGCACTGTTCGGATCTACCCAATCTGAGGTCGTCTCCTCGACGCCTCGATCTCCTTCGTTCGCGACGCCTCGATCTCCTTCGCTCGCGACGCCTTGGTCTCCTTTACGCGCAGCGCACGCTCTCTCTCCCATGACACCTGGGAAAATGGTTCGAATCCGCCTTCGACCTGCCTCAAACCCGAGACTGACAACCACAAATCGATTGCAAATCCTCCACTATAAATACCGTTGCGCTTATAGAATCCTCTCCGCTCTCTCAATTCAGTCCCTATTCTATGAATTTTACAGCTTAAAAAATTTTCATTTCAATATTTTTGATGGCAACGGCAGAGAGACCACCACAAAATACACAGCCAAAGGTATCTTTCAATTTTTTTTTTTTGTCTTTCTTGCGTTGAGGTTACCATTCTCTTCATTAATAAAACAATGTGTAAAGTTTGGTGGTATGATATTCAATTGTTTATGCTGCCATGTACATTGGAATTTATTTATTCTATATATTGCACATGAGCTGTTTGCAAAAATGCTTAACTGACTTATGTTATCTTAATTTTCTTTATCAATCTTTGAATAAACTTGCAAGAGTTGCTATTTACTAAATTATTTAAATAATTGTGTTCATTGACACATATGATTTTAACATTTTAATAGATAGTGCTTAGTATGCTTGTGGCCAACTCTATGGTTGTTGTTTTCACTGACGTGCTCAAGTAGATTAAAACAATATCATGACTCATGAGACTTGTAAAATAGAATAAAATATATATTTACCTTTTCTCTGTATGTGCTTTTCTCTAGGCATGTGAGAATTTCATCATGTATAGCTGAAAATTAATTCTTTTAACTTGGATTATACTTTGCTTTAATAGGTTCATGGAACAGTTGCTGAGAATCAGAAAAATCATGAGCCCCAACTTCCAGAGAACATTGCAAGTAATCTAACTAAAAGACAGTGCAAAAATTCAAAGAGGGACTCTGACATTTGGAACTATTTCAAGCACAATGAAGACAAGATGAACCCTAGGGCTTCTTGCGTCTATTGTGAGAAGTCTTATGCCGCTGATAGGAGTCGTCATGGCACAAAATCCTTGTGGAACCATCTGATGCATCTTTGTCCCAACTCACCTTGTAGAGAGGAAGATCCAAAACAAAAGAAGCTTTCGTTGGAGCCTCAAGATGGCCAAGTAAGTGCAAAGCTCAAAGCTGTAACTTTTAGTGTAGATGATTGTAGAAAGGCTCTTGCAAAAATGGTTATGGTGGATGAGATGGCCTTTAGGGTGGTAGAAGGAGAGGGTTTTAAAAATTTCATAAAAACTGTCCAACCAATGTTCAACGTACCTTCTCGAGTTACTGTCAGTAGGGACTGTTTGAAGCTTTTTGAGGAAGAAAAAGTAAAACTGAAGAAATTCCTAAAGAACCAGCGTGTGTGCTTAACAACAGATACTTGGACTTCCATTCAGAACATGAATTATATGTGTCTAACAGCACATTGGATTGATCATGATTGGAAATTGAACCAAAGAATACTCAACTTTTGTGTAGTTCCAGATCATAAAGGGGATACAATTGGGCAAACCATTGAGGATTGTTTGATTGAATGGGGCATTGGTGGTGTATTTACTTTGACAGTAGACAATGCAACCTCTAACAATGGTGCAATTAATTATCTGAAACGAAAAACTAGAGATTGGAAAGGTACTGTTCTGGATCACAAGTACCTACACTTGCGTTGTTGTGCTCATATTGTTAATCTCATTGTGAGGGAGGGTCTGGATGAGCACTTTGAATCAGTCCAAAGAATTAGAAAGGCAGTTAAGTATGTTAAGTCATCTCCTAAAAGATTAGCCGCATTTAGGGATTGTGTTGAAAAAGAGAAGATAAAGAGTAAAGGTCTGTTGTGTCTTGATGTGGAAACTAGGTGGAATTCAACTTACTTGATGTTAGAGTGTGCAGAGAAATTTGAGAAGGCATTTGAGAGGCTTGGTGATATAGATAGGGACTATCGATCATACTTTGGTGCAGAGGAAGAGATTGAGAATAAAGATGATAGAAACAACAACAAGGGCAAAGGAAAAGGTAAAATTGTTTCACCACCAGTAGAAGAAGATTGGGTCAAAGCTAGATGTTTTGTCAAGTTTTTGAAATTATTCTATAGTGTTACAATCCGTCTTTCGGGGTCTTCTTATGTCACATCTAACTGTTTTTTTCATGAACTTGTGTCAATTCAAACATGTTTAACCCAAATGGGCAAGGGTTGTGATCAGGAGTTAAAATCTGTGGTAGAGGGTATGAAAGTGAAATTGGAGAAGTATTGGGAAAATCCCGGCAATCTTAACATATTGCTTTACATAGCTTGTGTTTTAGATGCCCGGTATAAACTGAAATATGTGAAGTTTTGCTTGGGGCAGATGTACCCAACTGATATGGCAAATGATCTAATTAGAAATGTGGAGCATACAATGGAGAGCTTATACACATATTATCTTGAACACCATAGTGAAATGAACTCAAGTGCTGATGGAGGTGCAGCATTGAAAGGTGTGGCTAGTAGTTCAAATGAGGGGCTTAGTTCTATGGATGTAGATGATGACTATTCAAAGTTTGTGAAGTCTCAGTTTAAGCGTCATTTGATGGAAGAAGAGTGTGTTGAAAGCAAGTCAGAAGTTGCAAAATATTTGGCTGAAGCATGCGACAACGGAGATGACAAGTCCTTTGATATACTAGCATGGTGGAAGGTCAATGCCTCGAGGTATCCAATTCTTTCTCTGATGGCCAAGGATGTGTTAGCAATGTCAGTTTCAACAGTCCCATCTGAATCCGCCTTTAGTACAAGTGGGCGGATCCTTGATCCCTTTAGAAGCTCTCTTTCTCCAAAAACTGTAGAGGCACTGGTGTGTGGTCAGAATTGGCTGCAGTCTTCAAAAATCCATTATGATCCTCGTGAGGAGATGGAAGATGCAGAGAAATATGATATAACAACAAAGGGTAAGTACTTTATATTTTTATTGTGATGGATTTAAATTGTGTTTTAATCTTGCTGGACATACAATTTTACATTCAAAATTTTTTTTTCAGAACATGTAGCACCAAAGTCATCTAATGCTGGAGTTACAATTCAAGGCTAAAGGTAATTAATCCATATATGATCCAGATTCTAGAACTTTATATGATTTTATTATATTTGCTGACAAACTTAACTTTTATTTTTTATCACATCTTTATTATTATTTCAGGCACCAGAAAGCTAAAATATTGGAGCTCTGAAGATATTTAAGAGTTTAAGTTTAATTTGAATTTGAATTGTTATGTTTTTTTTATTTCATGAATTTTATATGCGATTGTTATATGTCGCTGTCTTTTTTTTAGGATGTTACATTCTGGATATGTATTTTTTGTTATGGATGTTATATGCTAAATTATTTCTATTTTATTTATGTTTGTCACTTTTATTTGTACCTAGTTTTAATAAAAATAGTAAAAAGATATATAATAGATTTTCGATCAAAATTATACCCCGTTTAACCCGTCTAACCCGCATAACCCGTAATAACCCGTATATAAAAAAAATAGATGGGTTGGGTTGGGTTATGGGTGGGTCAAGTAAAGAATTTTTTTAACCCGGTGTAATCGGGTTGGATTCAAATTTTAATAAAATATCATCGACCCGCCCGTTGTACACCCCTAATAAATATTAAAAGAATCCTGTAAATTTTATCTCTGACCTCGGACCAAATTAATCCGAATTTTTATACATATATGTTATAATTATCTATATTATATTGAGAGGGTAGTGTTTGGAGATAATATGTAACATTTGAGATGGTATTTGCATTGTGTATTTTATTTTTGTTTTGTTGGATCTTGTAATTATAGACTTTGAATTTTATAATTAACTAGTGCATGTCTATTGTAGTTGATTTGAATTTATAATTAATATTATGTACTGTGCTATGTGGATTTTTTAAGTTTTAAATTAATTAACTAGTTAAATTTATTGTAAATTCATGATGGTTGAGGGAATGAGTGTGTAACTATGCATTTATTTTTCTACTATATTTGTAATAATACAAGTGTTGAATTAATTTTGAAACTTTTGTATAATACAAGTGTTCAATTAATAATATAATTAAAATAATATAAAATAATAGTCGTATTACATCTTAGATTTTTGAAAATTATCGAAAATTATCATATCGCTATATCCGATACAATATGTGTACCCGTACTCCATACAACGTAGATATTCTCTAATCTGTAGCTTCTGATTCTAACGGCCGGGATGTGGCCTGACGGTTAAAGAAAAATTACTCTAGTTGTGCGTTGTTAATTTACTCGTAAATTTTCAGGACCTTCTATCAATCTGATTGCCATCTCATAACGTCTCTTTATTGTATCATGTAATTTATTCACTGTAATTATAAAATTATTGTCAGGGGGGCCGTCAAACATCCGGGGATTAGGGGATAGGCGAGGGGTCCGGATTGCCTAAAGTAATCCAATTTTGGGTTTTGGATCGGGACCGTCCGATTCGAATCCGTCGCTCGGGATCGCTTCAGGATTTGAATCTGTCGCTCAGAATGTGTGCGCTCCATTTCAGAATGAATTGTCGCGAATTCGAATTGGACGGTCCCGATCTAAAACTAAAAAATTGAGTTACTTCACTAGATCTAAATTCATAGGCGAAGAGGGCTCATAAGACAAGACCCTTTTTCCTTCGTCACACATAAATTAGTGTTCTTCTATTTTTTTTTTCTCCGTTAAAAACTTATGTGATATTGTATTAAAATTACAATATTTTTTATATTTACTATAATTATAAAATTATAAAATTATATTTAATCCGAACTTATGTGATATTTTATAAAGTTACAAAAATTAGTGTTCTTTGACATCCGCACCTATTATCTTTCCTATGGAAAAATTAGTGTTCTTTGACATCCGCACCTGTTATCTTTCCTATTGGAGTAGAACTAGGTGTTCTTAAGCTCACCAAGTCTTTTTGGGATAGATATCCTTCCAGGTACTCAAGCAAATTGCAACGGCCGGCTCAGATTAATTCTATCTGGGCCAAACTCAATTTGGTACCTATTGAGACTGTAGGGGGTCTGTTTTGATATTCGTGCCATGTTAAATGGGTCGTCCGATCGTAATTTGCTTGAGTCAGGTAACCTGAGGTGATGTGAATTCGTCTTTTTGTGAGCTTAATTCAAAAATCTATGGCTTCAAATGATGCATCCAAACCGTTGAAACCGATCTACTTCACGAATGATGCATTTACATGTCAAATTTATAAATTTTCGAACTAATTTAGTATAAAGTCAAGTGATAAAAAAAAATGGTTTATAAGTTAATTTGAATGTGTTCATTTTTCATCATTTTTGACCGCTTGAGTTTATATTAAATTAGTTTGAAAATTTAAAAAATTAATATGTAAACTCATCACTCGTGAAGTAGATCGGTTTCAACAGTTTGGATGTGTCGCTTGAAACAAATTCGATGGATTTTTGAGTTAAGCTTACAAAAAAGCTTGTAGTTCTACTCTAATAATTGTTTCTAAGAAACAGCAAAATGACCTGGATCAACAAAAGCAACCCAAAAAAGACTTCACAATTGGGCCGGATGGGCCCAATGGTACACGGAGCTGAGCTGACAAATCCTTCATTTTCTGCTTATTCTGATTATTTGGGGGCAGCAGTTGCGTATGATACATTGGTACTTACATTCGTTTTCATATTGTACTGTGAAAATGTAGACTCGACATGAATGTTTTTTTAGTATTTCGGAATATTTTAATGAATAAATAAAATGATTTATATCGAAAAGAAACTTACGATATATATAACATTATATTCGTCATTGATTGATTTCCATGTACGAGATATTCATTTTCTTATTTGACTAATAATCGAAAGTAAAGCATTTAATACTTGAAAAAAAAAATGCAGAAGATAATGATAAAAATATCAAATATTTGAAAATGTAGATGTTGTTGTCATTAATTTTAAGAATTCAGACTAAATAGACAAAAAAAAGTTTGAAATAAATGTTTTCGTTTAATTTGGTTGCAAAACAAAATTAGTTAGAATAACTCTTTTGTCATTTGTCTTATTAGAATAATCAAATTCTATTTTAAGAATAAGCTATTCTAATAAGATAAACAAGTTGGATTTCCTATTCTAGCTATTCAAATTCAACCAAACACATAACAGACTATTCTGAATAACTTAACTTCAAAAATAGCCTACTATTAAACGTGTTATAACATTTTTGTACATGCTTAGAAGAACTTGCACCAAAAAATGACATATTCTCAACTTTGTCATTTTAAAAGAATACCATCTTTATTTTACCGTACTTCATCGTAAAAGAAGAATGAAAGTGACTTAATTCATAAGTGGGCTTCTCCCAGATTCACTTACCAATCTTGACTTTTTGTGTTTCTTTCCTATTGGCCCGTCAGAATTTATTTACAATGAACGATTCTTGTCACTTACTCTTTAAAATAATTATAGAAAGATAATGATTGAGGTTTTGACTTTTGATATATTATATAACAATAATACTGAAGAATTAAATTGTAATTGCCACGGAAAATCTCAACAATCGTTAGCAAATATCATATGAGATAGTTCAAATAGAAGTTTGGGATGACCACAATAAAAATTGACAATCACCATTGCATTCACTTTTTGGCACACCGCGTGGAGCAACTGGAACCAATCTAAGGCAGAGGTGACGGGGGAAAATATTTTTGGTTCCAAAAAAGAAAATCAAAATTAGCAGTTGAAAATTAACACTAAAAAAGTTTTAACAAGAAAAACCGGTCTAGAACGGTCAATATATTTTTCATCATGTACTTATTTTGAACTTACATTTGTGGTCGAATTAAACCGAACTTTAAGTCTTTAATAGAACCGATCCACCTTAATATAGTTTTTTTTATTCAACAAAACTGTTATCAATGATGAATTAAGAGGAGAATTGTGGTGTTTTTGAAAGAAATGGCACAGTACAAGTACGTAAAGATAAAATAACATAAACATTAGGGCTTCAGGGGCGAAGAGAAAACAAAATTAAAAAAGAAAAATAAAAAACTGAAATTTTACGAAGCAAAGATTAAGCCAAGGGCATATGCACAAAAAATCAATCGTCGGCCAGCCCCAAACGGCCGAAAGAAACCCTCTTCCCTCTCCTCTCCGCCATTACCGACCTCTCCATTTTCTTACAATCACACTCCAAACTTTTCCACTTATACACACACTCTCTCTCCTCACTTCGCGACCGTACGATCGCTGCCGCCGCCGTAGCCAGCGCTGCGCTCCGCCGCTCACTAATCTTTACTTCTATAATTTCGTTCCATATCTTTAACTTTGAAACTGTTTCTTCGAGGAGGTGCTAGGGTTGGGATTTCTCGGACCCGCCCCCATGGGCGGAAGGAGGAAGAAAGGCAAGGCGAAGTGCCAGCTCCAGCTCGGCGACTTGGTCTTGGCCAAAGTCAAGGGCTATCCTGCTTGGCCAGCTCAGGTTTCATTTTTTTTCTTGCCTTTTTATTACGCTTTCTCTTGGTTGCCCAGCTTTATGGCTTTAGAGGTTTGATTGGAACTGCTCTATTTTGGGTTCAACATGAAGTAAATCTAACCCAAAATAAAGAAACAAAATGTTGCCACTGATCAGAAAGCACAATCCATGGGTAATAGGTAGAAAGCGATTGAGAACTAGACAGATGAAAGCAACTAAAATAATCAGAGAAAAAGAAAGAAAAAAAAAACTATAAAATGAGGCAAGTAGGGCATGCTTTTGGAGATGCATTTGCCTTTTCTTGTTGCTAAGTTACTTAAATGGGGCATAAGTGAGGCTGATTTAGGCTACTAGAAAGCTCAACTGGTACTAATTGGCTGAGCAAGTCCAAAAGAGTGGAACAGTCCCTGTACTGGTATTTCAGTACGGAATGATAGCAGCATGTATAATTTGAATACAATTCCCGTATGAAGCTGCTACAATTTTCATATTTTCTTTCTTTCTTTCTTTCTTTGTTCTCTTTTTTGGTTGTAGCAGCTATCTCCTTTGTTAGTTCTACGACTGATTTTGGTAATTTTATATATTAAGGTTATATAGCTTGTTATGGGTAAATTACGTGATTTCTTGTTGGTTAGTATTGAGTTATCCTTGTTCTTTTCTTTATGTGTTCCTTTTCCATTAATTTCTATTCAGATAGGCAATCCTGAAGATTGGGATAAACCGCCTGACCCACGAAAGCATTTTGTTGAGTTCTTTGGGACTGGTGAGATGTAAGTTATCTTAATATATTGTCCTGATATACTTTGGTCTGTTAATTTATCTAGATTTTGATATTCAATTAATCAACAATTTCTCACTAACTTGAACAAGTTTTTTTTTTTTTAACAATCCTCTTAGTTGTAGGGCAATCACTTTTTAACAATCCTCTTAGTTTTTAATTATCCTTTATTTTTTGTCTCATGTCCTTTCGGCTGGTTGTGTTCAACCTATGAGGGAATAAGAGTATATGATTCAATTTCAATTCCTTTTTATTATGAGAACGAGATAGATGGTCGTAGTTCGAACTAGCAGCCTTTCAGTCTTTAGCCTGCCAATTATACAACTTAGACTTTATTTGTTCAGTTCATATTATGCATATGTTTGTGTATATTTTATGTCAAAATAATTTGGTATTGCAGTGCCTTTGTTGCTGCTGCTGACATTCAAGTATTCACAGAAGAGACAAAGGCCAGGCTTCTTTCTCGCGGCCAGAGCAAGAAAACCAAGAGCTTTGTTCAGGCAGTGGAAGAAATTTGTGAGGCCTTTAATGAACTAAAAGAGAATTCTACCAGCTCGCCTGCGCATGATCCATCACCTCCTGACAGAAGCAATAGTGCTGTAAATTCGCATTCAGACAATGAGGTATCTGGATCTGAAAATAAGGTCAGACAATCTGAAGAGAAGGAATTGAAATCCAAAAATGAAAATGAGGCATTGAACTCTGAAAACGGGGCTGTGGAATGTGAAATTGAGGCTTTGAAATCTGAAGAGGAGCCGATAAACATAAACTCTGATGAGTTGCATAAGCTGGAACATTGCTCTATTAGTAGCAAAAAGACTGTACTGGACGACCTAAGTTTGAAAAATGCCGGTAAAAGTATTTTATCTGGTACATCATTGAAGAGATTAGATGCCCAAAAGGAGGAAGGTAGAGAGGTGAAGAAAAAAGATGTAAAAAAGAAGAGAATTCCGGACAAGGCACTCAAGGAAGAAGGTAGAGAGGTGAAGAAAAAAGATGTTGATGATAATTCTCTAGAAGCTCACACTGAGAAAACAGATGCTTCTGTTGAAAGATTAGATGCCCAGAAGGAGGTTAGAAAGAGGCTGAGGAGCCCCACAGAGGTGAATAGTCAGTTAGATGGGCAAGAAATGAGCAGGGATGAAACTACTCTGGTTAAAAGAACAAAACACTCGCCTATTTCTGACATGAAGGATGACTTCACTCCTGACAGGCCATTATCTAAACAGGATGAAAAAAGATCAGATCAGCTTGAGGAGAAGAAAGAAGCAAGAAAAGAGAAGGAAACACCTCTGCAGCAGGATGGTACTGCAGAGTTGGTCTCCATTAAGCCTAAAGTGTCTGTTACTTCGGAGGAAAATCATGCACTGCCAGATTCTCACAAGGCGTCACCATTGGGTATTAAAAACTCTACCAAAAGAAGTTTTAGAGAGAATGAAAAGATTAGCAGTTTTAAGGTGGCCCTTGGAAAATCTGCATGTGATTCTTCTACCACTAGCCCTAAAAAATCAGGGAAGGGAAGAACCGGCCAAGCTGCAGTAACAAGGCCAGAAGAAAAAGTTGAAGAATCAGTTGGAGGAAAGAAGTCTCATCCTCCTGATAAATCTAGATTGGAGGCTTCTCTCGAGCTTACAAAAGAATCTAAAAAAGTAGCAGCTGTAGAAGCAAAGAAATCTCAACCTTCTGTTCAAGGAAAGAAACCACACCTTTCTCCTTCTAAGACCTTGGGAAAGAGTTCTAAGGGAACAGGGGAGAAGAAGGTGTTGCCTAAACAAGAGGATTCGAAGTCTACTAGTAAGCCTCGGCCTCAGCCAACTTTAGCACCTGAGAACAGATCAGGAAATAACTTTTCTGCTAAATCCACAGCGGAGAAAGATCTCTTGCTAGAAGAAAGGTACTTAAGCCTTTCATTTTTCTTTGGGAAGTTGGTCATTTACTAACTCATTAAGTACCACTTTTTGCATGAAAATTTAGGTTAAATCTAACATTTTGTTAACCTAATTGAAACATTCTTTGGTCATGTAAATTTTATTTTATTTTTAAATAAGTTCGGTAATGGTTTGCATTTTGACCTAGAGCTACAACTTTCAGAGACACTTCAATGAAGCATCTGATCGCAGTTGCTCAAGCTGTGAGGAAGCAAGTTCACTCCCATGGTCCTTCCATTACGATACCTGCTTCACTTTTAATGCCAGGGATGCATGATACAAGCTCTAGTTCTCCTCAGTTCTTACCACTTTCACAGCCAGGAAGTGCAGTTCAAGGCAATAAGAGCATGCAGAGTTCTCCCCCTTTGGTTGGCTCACCAGCCAATCCAGCGGATCTGGAGCACATGCACTTACCAAGCCCTGTCTATAGGTCTGCTTCAAAAATTAGTCTAATATGGCCAAAAACAGTACAAGCAAGTTGTAAAATATAATACTCAGTGCACTAACATATCCAATAAGGTCTCGCAAAAGTGCAACTGGTTGGTCATAACACATTCTGTTGTTTTGTTGGGCTGCAGACCTGAGTCTGATGAAGCAGCAGCAAAAGAGCTGTTTGAGGGAGCATTGGAGGCTTTAACAAGGACTAAAGATAGCATTAGTCGTGCAACCCGGCAAGCCATGGAATGTGCCAAGTTTGGCATAACCAATGAGGTAAGTCTTCTTGTTGTCTTCTTGGTTGCCATTAGTTTTAGTTGATTTTATGCTCTGATTAGTGTAGCCGAGCCAAGATGCTTGTGCCCAGTTTATGTAGTGGAGCATACTATAATAGATATTATTAAAAAATTATGCATTCTGTTTGTTAATTTTTCTTGTAAATAAGCATGGAATTTTCATTGTTTTAATACAACTGGTTTGAAAATTTGAAATGGCAGATAATGGAACATCTTCTCAGTAAGATGGAGGTTGACCCCAGCTTCCATCGGAGGGTTGATCTCCTTTTTCTAGTAGATTCTATTACTCAATGCTCTAATGTTCAGAAAGGTAATTGATTAATGTTATAAAAAAAAAGGCTATTGATTCTTGTTCAAACATCTTGTAAATTAACAATCGCCAAACTTAAATAACTTTGGTGGACTCAAGTTTGTCTCCAATTTTTTCTTTCTATGTGGAAATGTCAAGGGGTACCTTTTTGATGTCAGAAGCATGATTGATGGTATAGTTTTATTTTACACTGAATAATCACGGTTCATGTGATTTCTGAGAACATCCCATGGTAGTCCACTTTAGGTTGGGATAAACTATTGGTTCTGCCTGAAATAAAGTATTTCATCAATGCAGTGAGATGTTACTCTATCTGGTGTTTACACCCGTGAATTTGGTCTGTTAGCAAGTTTGTGTGACCTGTTCGCGAAAAATTGTTCAGGCTTTGCTGGGGAATCGTTTATACAAACTGTGCAATCTGTCATGCCTCGTCTTTTAACTGCTGTTGCTCCTGCCGGTGCTGCTGGCCGCGAGAACCGTCGTCAGTGTCTCAAGGTAACTGTCAATTAGTGCTAGCTTCAAGTGATGCTTGCTACACCTCATTTTCCTCTTTGGTATATACAAGAGGTGGTGTTTGGTTTTGAATTATGATAGGTACTTTTGTGTTTAGGTGTTGAAATTATGGATGGAGAGGAAAATATTGCCGGAATCACTTCTCAAGAAGTGCATAGCTGATCTTAAGAACGAGGACCCTGTTGTTGATTTTTCATCCATGAGGCGGCCGACGCGTGCTGAGCGTAATATTGATGATCCAATTAGAGATATGGAAGATGACTTTCTTGTTGATGAGTATGGAAGGTACAAATTTGTGATTTATAAGACTAATTCCCTTTGTTATTAGTAGGTCACTTGATAGTATCTTGCTGAAAATATTTACATGAAAAGATTTCTTTTTTATATTTCATGAGCTTTGTTTCTGAAACAGCTATGTTAATAACTTTAGCGAGTCTGTGGTTTACATGTTGACGCTTGATATTGTGGCGATTTTATTCTTTATGAAATGATTGTAGGTCTGTTGAAATAGGCATCACCAATCTGCTGCCAAATAATGTTTTTTTGAAGTGTACCTTTTTTAACCAGCATACCTTAAAATGAGTATTATACATCTTGTATATTCTCTGTCCAGTATGCTGCTATACTTCTTTTCTCCAATTAAACTTATAACTTCCATTTATCCCATTACAAATTTATATAGAATTATTTTACTAGATAAAAAATTACTAGTTTTGTGACAATCTTAGAATACTATCTTGTTCCATAAGCCAGTAAGACCCTGTGAGTTGTTATCTAACAAGTTGCACCTTTTAGGCATTTGCTTATTTTCCTTTTTTCAGCAATACAACTATCGGTCTTCCCGGTCTCTTAACATCCAACTTTTTTGAGGAGGAAGATGAAGAATTCCTCCAGATCAAGCCCCCAAGCGGAAACATTTCCAATGGTGACCCGGAGACCAAGGATGTTTCCGCTTTGTCTAAAGAACAGGAGAATATTCTCCCTGAGAATCCTTCTCCAATACCTGATTCTCAGCATGACAACCCGAGCACTACCTCTACTCAAGAACCACTGCTGGCAGAAGCATCAAAAACTGTGCCAGATGATCAAGATCCTGTCTCTCATTTGCCAGGTGAGCCACCTTCCCCGCCCCCTCCCCCGCCACCACCAACAAATTCACCTCCCCCACCTCCACCGCCGCCGCCTTCATCACCACCAACAAATTCTCCATCAGGGGAGAAACTGAAACTGCCCCCACCCCCGCCACCACCACCACTACCTCCGGGACCACCTCCATTGCAAGTACAGTCAGCAGTAACTCCCCAAATGCAACAAATGCAACAATCAATGTCTATGGCACCAATACCAGGGATGTCACAGGAGCCGTTACCGACTTTGCCTCCTCTGCAACCGCCATTGCCTCCTGGGCCACCGCCTATGCAACTCCAGTCGTCATCGGTCCCACCTGCACCTTATTTCATGAATCAAAATGTAGGACTCTCTTGATCTGTCTCTTCCTTTCTCCTTGTACCCTTGAAGAGAAAAATAAGACTCTTTCAGAACAAAAGCCCTCTGTATTCCTTTTTACATAAAGACTGAATTGTCATGCACAAGGTTTCTAATGTCGAAATCAAATAGGAAGAGTTGATGTTTTGGTAGAGAATATAGGATGTTGTGAAATGATATATCAGATAAAAGCTTGAAATCATCAATTTTCCAGTCTCCCTCGAAAAGACATAAACCTAATAGGTCAAAAATTGATGTAGCACAAGAGTAGGGCATAGTGCTTATTTTTCTTGCATACTTATTATTATTATTTTTTTCATCTCTTTTGTGTCCCCCAATTTATCATTCATGTTGATTCATATGCAGGGACCTGGAAATGCTCCAATGCAACCAGTGAACTTCACCACAAATGGACCATGCAACACTGCACCAGGATACAGTCAAAATAACATGCATTTACCACCAGCATCTCAAATGCCTGGGACCAACTACTCTTTTCAGCAAGGCAATATGCCTTTCCATCAGGGCCCACCGCCCCCCATACCCATGACCCCACAACCACCACCTCCGCCCCCAAATCAACCATATATGCAACCACCTTGCAATTTTCGTCCCTTTCCTGACAATTGTCATGGACCATATCCGCATGACAGTTTCCATGGGGCTTATCCACCGGACTGTTTTCGTGGGCCAGGTCCTCCTGAAGGGTATCATGGATTATTTCCACCAGATGGTTTTCGCGGGCCCTTTCCTTCGGACGGTGGATTTTGTGGGCCATTTCCACCAGAAGTTGGCTGTCGTGGGATCTTTCCTCCTGACAGTTATCCTGGGCCGTACCCGCCAGATGTTTGTCATCCGCCGGGTCCACCTGATGGTATGTCTGAGCATTAGACTGAAGTAATCATTTGTTGTTTTAGTTGTTTTTTTTAAAAGCATTCAAAATTAATTGCGAAGAAGATCTAGAAATTGAGATGATTAACTCTTGTTGTCTTGTTGGTTTGATTCAATTTATTTTCTCTTATCCATTTATTGCTTCTGATACTACCCCAATCCTATCATTTCTCAAATTAAAAAAAATTACAAAGAAAAGGATGTAAATGATGACCACTGTCATAATAGAGAAGAAAGCTAAGACAAGGAATACAGGAAATGAACTATAATGTTTAACCCAAAACATTGCACTAGTCATTTCACTTGATGTAGTATTTAATATTTTCAATATCTGTAGGATACTATCGGCCTAATATGGAAAGGCCACCATTTGATCCTATCAGTCATCGACATCCTATGCCAAATCCAATTCCCCCGGGACCGCCTCCAGGTTTTTTTCTTTTTTTCCAAATTCAAATGTAATGTGTCACAATCTGGACCAGACTAATAATTGGGGGCCCAACAACCTGTTGTATATACTTGGGCTGTTTTTAGTGCAATTTTAGGTTAGAACCTCCTTAATTTCAAAAGTAAAAACAAACTTTCCGAAGTAGGGAACACTGTTGGCATGTATGCACCTTGTGACCTTTCTTCTTATAGTTTGCAATTGTTGAAGCTGAGTGATTATCGTTAGCTTAAGTGAGAAAGGAAAAAAAAACTCCTTAAAATGTAACTGCTTGAGAAAAATCCCTAACTTCCTGAACCCTTAATGGCTATTTAATGATACAACTGCTCTCTGTTAAAAAGCCACCAACTTATAATGCTTCGTGTTGCGCGGGTTCTGCTACCTATCGTTTGACTACATTTTGACTGAGTAACCATACAATATTTTCTCCTCAGTATTTTCACCATTTAACAATTTCATGCGGGGACCATTTTCTTTTTTGAGGCAGTATGCAAACAGGCAAAGGGCCTAACCCTAGTTTAATAATTTCCTGTCCATGCAGACCATTTTCATCCCCAGATGGCGCCATTCAGACCAGACCCTGCCCATCATAACAGTTGGAGGCCTGGTTGATGTGAAATTGGTAAGACTCAATTTCGGGTTGTGCCAAGGATTTGCTTATCTTGAATCGCAGTAACCAAGGAGTGAAATTGGCTTTTCTTTGTTGTTTCCTCTGCCTTGTTTATGTTTTGTTGTACTTTTTACACTTGTAAACCTAATGGAGTGGAGAACCCCTTTGGAGCTGTTTGCATCTGCAGAGGCATTGTGTCCGTTACTTGTAGATAAACTGATTGTAACCTTGGACAGTAGATTTTTGTCATTGATTTGTAAGCTTCTGACAGTTAAAATTTATACTAACTGATAGGATTTTATTGTCATTTCAGGCTAATGGAACTGCATGTACTTGGGGGTAAACATTGACAAGCAGAATTAGTAATTATAGGTGCTGAATGATGGTGCAGGGTTAAGGCATTGTAGATTTCAAGTTTTGTCCTGGCCACTGCATAGGGAAGATAATAGTCAACTGATGCTGTAAGTTCTCCCACCTAAAGCTCTCATGGTTTCAAATATGGTTCAAATATGGAAACGTTTGATTGTTTGAAACTTCCTCGCTTGAGATAATGGTAAGATTTTCTGCACAGGTCTGTAGAGGTTTCGAGGCATTTTAGAAAGTCAAATTCTGCTGCAAAAGAGAGATAACATGAAATGAAAGTAGTTGTTAGACAATGTACAGTATATCTTTGTTGATGATCCTACTAGGGATAAATTTTGCCTCTTAAGTTCTTCTTAAGAACTTTACATTTTCAGGCAGCTAATCTGATGTATGAGTAGAAATTTTGTAATTGCTCAAATTTTGGATATTTTCTGGCAAAATATGTTGCCTCATTTTTATGCAATCAACTTGTGTATAGTTCTTTTTGGGGGAATTTCTCTGCCAAAGGAGATCACTACTTTATTTATCTCAAAATGGAGGCCGGAATTCCTCTTTTCATATTGCCTTGTTTACTGTTCCTTGGATTTTGAATGTGCACATGCAAGCTTCATATGACTTAGATAATAGAGACTTATTTTATTTTTATTTTTTATGGAACAAGTAACACATTACCATAAGAGGCATTTTAAGGTTCAACAACTCTTTTCAAAATCTATAAAACAACTCTTTTCAACACATTACCATAAGAGGCATGGAACAAGTAACACATTGAATTCAGACGACACAGCAAGCAATCAACTATAAAAATTAGAAACGTATCAGTTTACTGCATGTATTTTTTCTTCTCCTATTTACAGGGAAAGAATGTAGAACAGTTTCATCTTCTGTTTTTAAGAGAATTAGCAAAAACAACAACGCAAGAAAACTAAAACATTTACATGATGACCATCCCTAAGCTTTTTTCAAAAAAAAAAAAAAATATATCAAGCTTTGAAATTTCCCCGAGTCGTTTTACATGATAGCTTTTCTTTCTTGTTTTGTGATTCAAGGTCTATAAATTTTCATTTTTCGGGCCACGGGGGCCCTGCAGAAGGCGCACCGCTGCACAGAAGCAGAGCATTGGCTGCACAAGACATGTCCACAAGGAACCATTGCAGTGTCAACCTCTGAGCTCAGACAGATACGGCATGACCAAGCTGTCTTAGCCACTTCTGCCTCTTTAGCTGCTGCAATGACTTTCTCCTGTAAAGGGATATTGCAATTTACATACATTGTTAGACGGTGAAGTAAATATAGGAAGAATGCATTTAAGAACTGTTCAAAAACTGCAAGAAAAATTAAAAGTTACTAAATCTGTTCCTCATCAAGGGCGAAAAAATGTATTTAACAAGAAAAATCTAATTGGCCAAGCACAGCAAAAAATAAAAAAGAGAACATAGTGTGTGTGTGTTTTGGGGGGGGGGGGGGTTAATGGACCTGTTCAACCAAAAGGGCTACTTGGGAGTCCTTGAGTTGATCTTGAAGAGATATAGTTGACTGAAGGAGTGTCTGCTTCTCTGCATCAAACTTTATCCCAACAGCTGAGAGCATGTCATGCACTGCCTGCACAACTTCTGATGCAGATACCTTCCCATAGTGAAGATCATCGCTAGCCTACAATCACCAAAAAACAAAAAAATAATTCAAAACCATGTTTCCAATCAACATAATCAACAGTAACACCATGCTAATAATGATCTTGGACCTTGGTGGGCTTCAAAATTTTTGAACCTTGGTCTACTAAAATTAGACAACCCCAACATAATAAAAAATAATAAAATATGCAACCAACCTGTTTAACACCTCCATTACTGACACCTGAGGTGGAGGAGCAACCAGAGGTGCTGCTTTCACCATGAATCCTTTCCCTACTACCTGAAGGACTGGGCCCCACATGAGAGGCATCAGACATTGATATACTTCTAAAAGAGAAAACTTGGGTTGACAAAAGCATCCGCCTGTCACCAGGACCCATCTCCACTGGCAGCCTATAAACTGCCTGGCCAGCCAACGGCCTCACATCTTCTGGAACCTTCCCATACCTCAGCTTCTCACCTTCTCTTTCACTCTTCCACGCCACAAGTTCTCCCTTGTAAAACGGCCTTAGAGGCAGGAACTGCACCTGCAGTGCATCCTGTGGCAGCAATTCACCTCCTAATGAGGCTTCGTACCATCCCTTCTTTCGGGTTGGCACACCTATATCGGAACCTAGTTTTAATATTTCGAGAGATTGTTTCTCACGGCCATCTGGACATGCAAAGAGGGAACCAATTGGGAGCACCACTGGCATCCCAAGGACGCGACTAACAACAACAGAAATGATATCATATACTGTGAGGAAGCTTGGAGGTTCAGCAACAAAAATTTCATTCTTGGAATTATTCACAAAGTAAACTGTGCGGTGTCTTCTGTTATTGGGCCATTCAGGGATAGACAAGGTGGGGGCCGCTCGTGTGATGTCTAACTGCCTTGGAAGCAAGAGGAAACGGGTATGGAGATGTTTAACAAATTGGAGCTTGTGGGCCATGTTATCTGTTGATTCTTTGATTTGTGATAGGCTGGGGGCTTCAAAAGAAGGGAAGTGAGCTGTCATGCTGTTTATCAAGGCGTATAATAGCTCATGCACAGATGTATTTAGAAGTTTTTCTTTCATTCGATCAACTGATACCTGCCCAATATGGCTTACAACCTCCACTTGTGATCCATCGTCTAACTCCTGTAAAAAAAAAAAGAATCAGAGAACTTTTAACTACTGCTAAACTCGTGATAGTAATCAGAAGGTTATTTTAAGAAAGTCAGTACCTCTACAACTACATCAGATAACCTTTTGATGCCTAGCACTTGGCAAATGTTTTCAGAAAGACTGGGATGGACAAATCTCATCCTGGATACATCAATGCTAGTCAGAAGGCGGGACCCATAAGCATCAACATACACACATGATCCTGCTGAAACAAGCCGGCATCCATCATCTGGTACAACTGTATCAAAACCACTATCTAAATCTTCTGATGACGCTTTTTCAGTAGAACAAACATAACTCAAAATCTCCAGTACCGCTCGAAGTTCATTTGGATTGAGCCGCTGATAACCACATGATTTTTGAGCTGTAAAGAGGAGTTCTCTAGCATAGGATTTCGTGAGGCTCTCTTGCATATCAAGATCTCTTAGGATAGTTACAAAGGGAAGAAAGGGGCTTGGTAACTCAAATGCAAAAGGGGACATGTTGATTGTCAACCGGGCGAAGAGGGATTTAGCCTGGACAAGGCGGGTTCCATTTGCCACTGGGATGAATGGCAGTCTCTTCAGCTTGGCTTTATCTGTTGGAAAGAGGGAACCAAAGACAGGTTAATACAATAGTATGTATGTTGGAATGAGAAAAATTGTGTAAAGCACGAGTATATGACTCTTCTTACCAGAAGGGGATAGTGTTCCCCAAATCTTATCCAAATACTGCAGGACCTCTGTGAATGCTCCTTCAACAGACATCACACCTGACGATCTGGGCCAATGTGCAAGAGTGTCTTCACCATTATCTCTTCCAACCATCTAAATTCACATTAACAACAACAGTAGCTATAAAAAAGGCATTTGAAGTTCATTCTTCTTTTGTTTCACATGTCATTATATATGAACCATCACAGACTTTTATCTTCAGGAGAGCTTGGAAAAATTCTAAAAGCAATATATTTTTCCATGCATATGCCTAAAATTCCTTTAAGCCTTCTAGTTACATAGGTACAACCTGGGAATCCCATGTGCCTTATACTTTAAGATGTCTTAACACAAGAGTTTGACAAGGAACTTTCAAGCATATGTATAAACCATAATCATATATTCCCTAATTAATCCTCCACAAGCTTGTTGCCAATTTGACTTTAAGGTGTCTATTTACCCTTTTCTCCAAGCAATAATTGCGTCTTCGA
Source organism: Carex myosuroides (assembly GCA_028015225.1). NCBI lineage: Eukaryota > Viridiplantae > Streptophyta > Magnoliopsida > Poales > Cyperaceae > Carex > Carex myosuroides. Next base: position 4,576,161 of record CM051471.1, read on the forward strand.
TTAAGAGCATTGACTTGATACTAGAAATCATAACAATTTAAAGTTGACTAGCATGCATATGGTAAGCCCCCACAATGTTTCCAGTCTCATGGACCAATACCACTAAACAATAAGTCTGCAATCTAAAATCACTATTATCACATAAATAATTATTTAGGTAAAGGTACCTGTAGGTGCTCAAGTACTGTAGAGAAGGCAGGAGGACTCCTTAGCCTAAAAGCTCCCCTAGAATACTCAGGCGGTACAACAGATTGTTTTGTCAGAATAGGAGCAGAGCTCCAGGCCAGAGGCCAGTCCTCCAACAGTATTGCTTCTTTATATGAAGAAAGTACCCGCTTGCCACCAGTCTTGCCACCAATACTAGGAAATCCCTTTTCAGATGGCACAAATGCAATTTGGCCTATCTTCTCACAGAATGCTCTGTCATAAAGCCAGTTCTCAAATATTGCACTGACAATAGACTCAGCCATGGACCAAATTTCAAGTGGTATTTCATTGCTCGGGCTAGATGGGCCCACCTCAAATTCATCAGTGAGTGGCACATTATCTTGAAAGTTCTTTCCCATTGTCTCGATTTTCTTTGCACATTCTAATAATATGTCGGCTTCAGTAGATGTTCTCAAGCCAGTTCTCTTGAGTATTCTGACCCAACCATCAGTCACGAATCTCTCACCAGGGAACCGGTCCCGCTCTTCAGCGAAAACCAAAGTAAGTACTGAGTCAAGTGGGTCGAGCAAATCTTTGGGCTTATATAGCTCTGTGGAGTTCTGATTTGCGTTTTTGACAAACTTTGTTTCCTTTAAGGTACTAATAACATCTGGATTCGTCTCGAGATTTCTCCAATTTGAGATAAGGTAAAACAATATATCTTCCTTTTCTTCCGGGGTTTTGTTTTCAAATCCAGGGAGCGCAAACTTTACTAGCACCTGTTGGTCGGTCAACTGGTAAACCCCCAAAGCATTCAGAAAAGAATTTGCCGCTCCAGTTGAGCTTGCGAGGCAGCGTACATCATGAGGATGGAAAAATGCAGTCGGGGAAATAATCCAATGGTCTGAACCAACCAAATTTTTGTAGGACCCAACCACAGTTTTATAAATTGGGAGCTCTCGCAAAACATCTGTCTCTTCCCTCTGATATACATTGTCACTAGAGTGTGATGAATTAAAATCCCATGTGAAAAGGGAGAATAGCCTGTTGCAATCATCATTAGACAGTTGAACTGGTGTAGGAAGATACCCGGCAGATTTGCTGGCTACTAGCTTTGACACAACTGCACGGCTGAGTGACTGACCATGTGAAGAGGTCGGTTTGCAGAGCTCATAGCATTCAGGGAACGAGACATCATAAAAAGGTATATTCAACTTATTAAGCAGAGGAAACAACCAAGGATGTTCAGATTTTGTCAAGTCAAATGCGGCACGTAACTCATCAACCCCAGTATTACTCTGGTCCATAATCAGAGGCCAGAAAATGATTTGAGACATCTTAACACGGCACAATACAGGTCGGTCGAGATAAGCTGGAACTAAAGGCCAATCAGACAAGAGCGCAATGTCCCCACCTAAGGCCGTATAAACCTTCCAGAAATCTCTGACCCAATTGGCAGAAGGCCCACAAGATGATGATTCAGCCAAGTTACCCCATGCAATCCAAGGCGAATTTGTCTCCCGCACAATTTTGATCCAACGCCCATCAAAGAGAGACCTCAAGTTGGCGGAAACCAGCTGTGGGCTGAATGGCTTCAAATTTAATGGCCCATGTATGGCCTGGTTAGAAAGCAAAGCAGCCACCACGGCCTTTTTGAGGCATTGGTGATGTATGAAATTATCAGCCAAGGTAGGCATGATCTGTTGTTGCTCCTCTGTCCCTATCCACAGTTCAGCTGCACCCAGCCTTGTCAGAGACTGCATTCCAGTTGGAAATGGGACGCCTTTTAGATCCAGTACCAGAGGTGACATCTGGCTGATGTCACCACCAGTTCTGTTATATGGGACCCCAGCTCTGCTAATATCCTCAACCACACCACGGCCAAAGTCAAACAGGGCCTTCCCAAAAAAAGACACTATCTCAATTGCATCACCCCCAGAAGCGGCACTGGTACTGGTTGAGGTACTGCTACCAGTGCTGGTACTGGCATCCTTTCTTGTGGAAATAATTGTATTGCCATCAGGACGAGGGACATCTGGTGGCTGGTATGGGTGGAGGTCTGATAAACAGTACTCCAAAACATCAATAAACGTGTCTATCGACCGAAGCAGCACAGAAGAAGAAGCCTTCAGTTGATCTCGCACCATTCTAGGTCTGATCTCTCTTACTCGAACTCCTACAGCTTCAATCTCCTTCATCAGCTCTGGTGGTACAGAGAAGACTGGGTAGTGCTCCTTGATGAAACTACAAACACTGACAGAGGGTAGATTATCAGTGTCTTCATCTCCCGTCCCAGGTTGAGACAAGAACATGCCTTCCTCTACTCTGACAAGGTTTCCGCCATATAGCTGCCACACTGGTAGATCAGCCAGACGTTTGTAGAAAGGCCTTATCACTTGTTCCACAAGTGACTGCCACTCAGTTGTGTCACTCACTTTTGTTGAGGCACCTTCATTATTTGATGCATGTTGCATTGATCTTGGCCAAAACAAGTAAATCTTATCACCATATAGATGCAAAACAGCACTCACTGATCGGGCACGATCAAGCGAGGATGACAAAGGGTCCTTACGTATCTTTTGGAATTCGAGCACCATCTCTGTATATGAATCGAGCACACCTAGCATTAGCTCTTTGTTCCACAGCTCAATAGCATCAAGCGAGTTGGTGGATTCGCAGAAGATGTAGCGGCCTGCCTGATGACCCACTAGGAAGTGGCCCAAAACTGTCACTGGCATGGTCATTGACCCAGATAGAGGAAGAGGGGATAATATGTAGCTAGATGTGGGCACAGTTACCGGTTTACCATCACGAGATAAGTGAGCCGCCACCCCAGCAACAGGTGTTAAATCGTAAGCAAGATACCTCCTGAGAAAAAAAGTTTTGATTTGTAAGTAAATAAATAACTTGGCAGTTGGCAGCTCTGGTATTACCTCAACAACCACTTAGACTAAATGTAAAGGATACAGTACTTGGTCAATATCGTTCAGATCATGGTTTGCCACTCATATGTACCAATAGTTACACAATTAGCATTAAGCTCGCTAGCTTTTTTTTTTCATTATTTCTTATACGTCTGTTTTGTCATTTCAGTCAATCCAGGGAACAATTGAACCCAGATTATTACAGTGGACTGTTCCAAAAACATTAAACATATTTGTACTCATTAAAAAGAAGCTGAAATTCAGAGGTATACGCATGATATTTCCAATTCATAAGACGTATGAAGTTTAGATTACCTTTATGTCCAGAAGAAAAAAAGAAGAAAAAACATACCTGTCTAGTGCCATATTCCGGGTCTGACCAGATCCCACAGAAAGCGCAACAAACCATTTATCCACATAACTAGCCCCACTTTCGATCACATGAACATCAATTGCATGCATTTTTGTAGCTGCATTTGAACTGTTAAAAAGCCTCTTTATTTGGAACTTTCTCCATTTCTTTTCAGAAAATGGGTTTCTCAAAAGAGTAGCTGAGGGGTTAACAAGCACTGAATAATCCAAGGTCGGTTGTGCATTACCATCCTCCCATGTAGACAATGAGACCTGAAAGCAGAAGCATGATGAGAAAACAAAAGCAGGTAAAAGAAATCAAGCAACTAAGAACAAGTAGGACAGTCAAGATTTTCCTTTGGTTAACACTTGGCAATAAACTTCCAACACACAAGAACCTTCAAAAGAAGGGATGGCCACATGGGAACCAATGTGTGTGCTGTGAAACTAATGCACTTGAAACGACCCATCAACTGTTGATCTTGGGACCCCTGTCAAGATGAACATGGCTTGCTCTACGACCTGACATAACACACACTACTCGACAACACCATAAATATATTTTCACTTCTTTAATGAAATTATAGCAGACGATTTGCCCGCTACAAATAAGACGAGGCATTGTGCTGAATAAAGGTTACCTGAAAAACCGATTTGAGAAGTAAAAGTGCAGAAGAAGAATGTTTCATGAATCGATCAAATATCCGCCTGACTCTCTTGCAATCGTCCTTTTCAGATTCCTTCAAACATTTGGTTGATAAAGGCATACGAATAACAGTAGAGTTGGATGAATCCAGTGAAGTCTCTTGTGTAACATGCATAGGATGGAACTGATCATGGAAACGTTCAGCCAAATCCGATCCTACAAATGATGGCAAAGGAACAAAATTTACAGATAAGAAATCATATAAATGCTAATTCAAGTTATTTTTAAAAGAGTAAACCATGGATTACTGCAATGGGATGAATTTGCTTTTACTAGACTAGCTAGGACAGGTCTGAGTTTCAATTTCTCTTTTTGCTTCTACTATTATTAAATACAACCTATGCTCACTTTCACTGAGAGGGAAGGGAACAAATCAAATGCCAGTACAATAAATATGGCAAAATCTCCTTGAAAGAAAACAAACTACCAAACAACAGAAATATATAGCAACTGAAAATATTAATAGCTGCAACCTTTCAAAGAGAACATTTTAGCTGAACCACCAGCATCAGATGACACACCACTACTACTTGTCAGGCCCAACGGATCGAACACATAGAAATAACTGTTAGAGAGTACAGTCAACAGATCACAAACAAAGTAGCCGCTAACAAGACCCAATCCATATCTGAGTGTGCTTCCTCTCACTTTCCAGGGGGGAGGGAGGTGGAGCCCACACACCTCTTCCTGGCTCAGCACGGCTCCTTCCAGCACCACTGTGAGAGAAGTACCTTGGAAGTCACCTGACCAAAATCCAACATGCATCAGCCATCAGTTCAAATCAGGTCAACAAGCCACAAACTTGAAAAAGTAAATTAAAAGCAAATAAAAAGATACCTAGACTATGTTGTAGAAGAGATTGCCTTGGATGTTCTCGTTTATCATAGATGAGGTGTACTTTCTTAGCACCACAGTAATCTGCAAGCTCTATAATGTCAAAAAGAAGGAAGTCGCTCTCCCCATACAAAGCCAATAGCTCGCATACTCTAGTATATTCCATGCACTTCAGATCGGTCATCAGTTCTTCCTCAACCAAAGCCATGCCCCGAAGAGACTGCACACCAAGCCTCTTCGCCAGGTCATCACCAATGCTCTGGTGCACAAACCGCTTTGTTGTGGCCCCATTGTTCATCCATGGTGCATCGTTGTACACAAGGGTTCTAGAAGGTACCAGGACTCCATTCAAATCGGGGATCAGAAGTAAGTTGAGTAAAGCATCATGCGGCTGTCCCTCAGCGTAACTCTCATCAAAAGCTTCTAACACACGGTGCACAAAACCTAATTGTATTTCAGACAATGGTTCATCTTTTGTATCTCCATACAGCTTTTGTAGCACATCGATATAATCCCTGGCTTCAAAGGTTAGCCTCACGCCGAGCTCAGCAAGCAATTGCCTGTATTCAGACAACTCCGATGGTACAACATAGAGGTAAGGTGGGTAGTTGACTGGTGAGTCAAATGCAAGTGTCTTTGGGGAGACGAAGTGATCTCTTATGTAAACACATGGTACCCCTTCAAGTTCTTCTTTTATGGTTTTCAGGCCATCGCTGGTGTTTGAGAATTCTTGCAAATTCGAGTATATTATAGGGACCTCCTTTTGAAGAACATCATCTACTGAAAATTCTCCTTCATGCTGTGCTTTAAGATTATGATAACACTTAGAGAGCTCAATTAATTGTGCACAGAGGACCTTCACATCTGGTTTATCCAACCAGCCGAGCTTTCTCTGTAGGTACAATGACCTGCACTCACCATCAAGAATACGCATGTGAGATGAGGTGAGCCAAACTTGGGACTTGGGCCTTGTCATGACAGGTGGCGCTATTTTATCCTGAGGTGCTAACCAAGGAATGCCTTCAATCAGTGGGGAAACACACACTGAACACCAGCCGATAGCTTTAATTTCTGACCAGAACTCATCTTCTGACATGTCATGTTCGAAATCGGATAGAGAATATAACACATCACGCAATTCAACCTCATTGGCCCCACCGTCATTAGTGTCATCAACATTGTAGCTGCTCTGGTTTGAGAGCTGAAGACAAAGAGCATCCAAATAAAGAAGCAATCTTCGGCCATACAAGACGGCATCTAGGTTGCCAGAATCATGCATTATCGAAGCTGACCTAGCGCTATCAAGTAAGGTGGTATACCCAAAATTCCTTTTGAGACCAAAAGATGCAAGTATATCGAGGATTTTTGCATCTGTGAATTCCTTGGAAGGAAAGTAGGCTTCTTTGTGCAGTAAATTTTGTATCTCAGGCACGCGAGGATCGTAGAGCCTACAGAGAGAAAAGTTAGCTTTAATTTTAAAAGTATAATTCATCACAAAAAGGTTGCTATTAGATGAAACAATATTGGCAAAAATCTTTTGAAAGAATTTAAGGTTTTACCATGCTGAACTGACAATGCTCTGGTACAGCAACTTTACAAAAAAATTTTGTCAGATAACATTAGAAAAAGGTCCTCTGATTTCCTTTCTTCATTCTACATGCAGTAGTTCATAATTCATAGCAATTCAGAGAAAAAACATGTTGTACCGAAAAAATAAAAGAATATAGGAACATACCTAGAAGGATGAGCCCAAGCTCCACCAGCGGTGGAAACAAAAGAAATCTCAGACATAGCGGCCTTTAATGAATCATCTTCTTCCATCAAAATTTTAACATCAGCAAAAATTGCTGAAAGAACTTCTGGCCGTGCAACAAACTCTGAAATTCTACTCATCACATGATCTCTATAAAACTCAGTTTTATCAGGTTCTCTTATATCAAGGAAGGTTCTCAATATGCTACTCTCCTTCTCTGACTCAGTCCGAATAAAATTTTCATTTAAGATCTCATCAGGCACGCCTTCAGGTTTGAGCCACATCCTTGGACTAATCAAGCTAACGAGCTCCCTGCTCTTGTATGATTCAAAGATGGGTAAGCACTTGATAACATTGACTTCTAACTGGCTGATTTGATTCCGAGAAAACCACTTAGACTGAAAAATGAAACTTCTGAGCTCGTGTAGCTCTGCCACAGATGCATTAGCAAACAGCCCTTTTATCTCCAGTGAACTAGGTGCAACTGATTTTACGGCATTTAAAACACCGGAGGCAGTTGGTTCTTGGATGAAGTATTTCAAATGAGGGTGGTCTATTTGCAAATCGGCCTTTAGGAAGCAGCACCCGATCTTTTGCAATAGCGAGTGCATATTCTCACTCCATCCTTCATCTCTGACCACATTGGAATTTTCCACGAGTTGCATGAGGCTTTCATCACCTACGGGCAATAGAGGCCACTCCGATAGTACTGAAAGATCGGCGTTGGATAGTTTCAAGTAATTCCAAAGTGATCTCATCCAGTCAACACTTGGATGACCGTGTTGGCCAGGAGACCAAGATACCTTACCGGCACGCTGCCATTCTGGTGGCAAGATCCTAGGAAATAGTTCAACAAGTGAATAGCATGTGAACAAGCATACGTTCGACTCCCCTGTCTTGGCTATTTCTTGTAGCTTCTCTAAAATGCCTTCTGGTATAGAGCGATCTATGAGCAGATGCGGCACAGAGCCAGTTACAAGGTCACTTTCTACCTGTGTGGTGAAAAAAACTCTTTCACCTTCACCTCTCTTGTCAAACATGGTGAAAGACCCATTTGCTAAGGGAACCAAAGGCAGACCTTGCAGCTTATCAAGGAAGACCAGCCCCCCCATGTCACTGAGGCAGTATTCTAATGCAAGAACAGCCGCCTCCTTGGTTAGAAATCCACGTTTGCGCCGGATCAGGAGGTTCCTTAACAAATTGGGGTTCAATAAATGCAAAGATGGACAAGCATCAATAAATTTCTCCACAACAGATTTTGGCAGAGACACGAGAGGAAGGCCAGCTTCAGTCAATGCTTCATTTAGCTCAGTTGCCTTTGAGAAACAGAAATCAGGGAAGATTGATTGTCTTGTAGGGATCCACTGCCCTCCTCGAGCTTTGGTGTATAGAACTTGAAGGCCAAGATCAGCAATGCTGCTATAGAGCTTCCTGGTCATCGATAACCAAGGCTCTACCTGAACTGTAGTAGGCCAGAATGAAACAAACAGATCAGTGGGTCCCACCTCCTGAGCAATGGCAGAAAGGAGGCGCCCATATGCTAAAGATGCCACATCCTCAAGCAGTGCCATGTTCCACTCAGACCGCATTTTTCCTCCCCCGGCCATGTCATTTCCCATCCATATATCCCTTCGATTAGATGATAATTCAAAATATGCATTTACGTGCACTGGTAGGCTGGTAATGACCGGTAAAGGTAAAAAGCAAAAGGCCCGTCCCTCAAACCTCTTTCTCTCCTGGGACAAAGCCTCACTAGCTTCTTGGTACTTCACAATCGCCTCATCACTGATTCCTTCTCCACTCAACACTTGCACATCATTTATTTTCACTGATTGCAAATAAGCCGCAAGGGATGCCCAAGGAATAAAATTGAAATTACGTGAATTGTTACTAGATGCCATTGATAAACGCTTTGCATTCCCCCCGCCTATGCACTCGCTGATTACCCAAGAATGCAGGAAGCAAGAAGCAGGACTTTGCTCAGCTATGGTGGTTTTCTGACAGCTCCATGGTAGGTCGTTATCTGATGTCTTACTCAGCTTGTTCATGAACTGATCCCTGTTCATTGCCCCTTGTCGGCTTCCCTTGACAAAATTAAGCATGGGATCCTTTTTGATAGAACCAGATTGGTGCCTCGACACTTGGTGTATGAGCCGCATCGGTTCATTGGGTCCATCCTTCACATACAAGGTAATCTTTTTGACATGTCGGAGAAAGAGCAGTGCCTCAGGCACAGCTTGGGAAAAGGAAGAGAAAAGTGAGGCCACATCATCAGGTGTGTACTTTTCCTTCTTGATCTGGCTTCGATAAGCAGCAGTTTCATTTCTGAGAGGAAACCGAAATAATGTGCCAGGAAAGGACTGTTGCAAATTGCAACCGAAGTGCAAGAATGGTGCAAACTGGTCTGGAAACTGCTCAAAGATCCTTCTTCCAACGAATTTTATTCTCAGACCAGGATGAGAGGGAGATATACCAGGCAAATAGAAGGCATGAGGATCAAAAATCACAATATTATCACCAGAGACAAAACCCGGTATATCGGTGAAGTGATACACACAATTAAACCCAAGGCCGAACCGTCCAATGGAAAAAGGCTTATCGAGCTTACTGTCCTGACCAATGCGTGAGATGGCATAAAGATCCTGGGGGCTGAAAACTGAGTCGTTAAAGCAGTAAAGAGCAGGTCCCTGCCATTCAGCCATTTCTGGTGAGAGTATAGATGAGGTGCCGTATTGGGTCTTGTCCAACAAAAACACTACTTCAGACGCACAAGCATCCTCTGCATTCTGTACCATTTCGAAAAGGATACCGGGCCCATCAGCATACATATCAACTATGTGCTTGAGCCGGGTTGTAAGGGCCTCATGCTGTCCAAAGGCCTCAGCAACCCCAGATAATGTCAGGTTCAAAGAATCGGAACTTTCGGCTAGTAACAAACGGCGAAGAGACCGCACACCAAGCTTCTCTGCAACATCATTTGATATATTTCCGTGGACAAAATTGTGAATATATTGTTTAGCCCCAAGAGCAGTACCAGATGCGTCACCTGAATCAAGAAGCCATGGCGCATCATTGAAAACAAGGTCGGTTGATGGGCACATTCTTGAGGTGGAATCAGGCAAGAAGATTTGGACCCTCAAGTCCTCAAAGTGGAAGCCAGCCAGATGTTGCACAATCAGCCCAGCCATTCTTAACTCTTGCGCATCAAGGGAGGCCGAACCCTTTTTCGTGGCAATTCGGGACAGGATGTTAGCATAATCTGTTGCACCGAGATATTCCTTTATGCCGAGTTCCAAGAACAGATTTTTGAAAACTGCTAGATCGACCGGGATAACACGTATGAAAGGAGCCAGGTGGAGCTGGCCACTTAGAACAACCTCATCCACCTTTGCAAAGCCGTCTCCAACCCAAATCCATCTGGAACCTTCCAGAACAGCTTTTACTATCTCCATCTCATCCGATCCAACCAAACTGCTGAGTAAAGAATAGATCTTTGGCATCGCAAGTGCTAGCTCTTGTCGGAGCCCCGAATCAGTGACAATCTCATTGTTCTTTCCCAGTTCAAGCAACTGTGCTGCAATCAAATTTCCACTAGGAGGTATTGACCACCCAAGAATTTGCGACAAAGTTGAAGAAGTGCACTCACCATCAAGTATGCGAGAACTGGCTGACACAATCCACATGTCAGATTGTAACCTGACCAACTTAGGTGGTGCAACCGTTGTTGAAACCAAGGGCCATGGAAGGGCTGGATGTGGTGCGTTAACCAAAACAGGACACCAGCATATCATTTTCATTTCTCCCCAAAACCTCTCGAGCTCAGATTCAGGAGTCAATTCACGTGGCCGCAGTACTGTGGTGACTCTAGCAAACATCTTGTAGGGATCACTCAGTTTGGCGGGGACCCACTTGGTGGCATGAAGCTCTAGATAGGAAAGAAGCGCCTGGGCCCTTGAATGAGCCCTTGACTGGTCTTTATGCATCATTGACTCCACCTGCCAAGCACTCTGGATTATGGTATCAGTAGTGACAGATGTCCTGAGGCCTAGCGGTAATAGCATGTCAAGCACACCAGATTCCTGGAATTGTCCAGCAGGAAAGCAATCAGCATCCTCCAAAAGCAAACAAAGCTCCTCGATCCGAGGGTCATAAAGCATTTTAGGGCTTTTTAAACCACCATTCATTGTAGGTACAAATTTAATCACTTTCAGAGACTCCTTTAGTGATGGCTCCTCCCTACAGAGCTGGGGCAAGTCTTGTAGTATTGCAAGCATCACTGAGTCACGTACCATGGGTTCAAGCTCATTTATTCTGTTCAAGACATTATTCTGGTAGAACAAAGACTTGAGCATTCGCTCGACCCCATAATACCGTGTTAAAACATCTTGTTCAGTTGAGGAAGTACAGAGAAGGAACTTACCATCGAGCAAATTCTCAGACACACCTAAAGGGGGCAAGTATTTCTTCATACTCAATAAATCAGCATAACCTCCATCAAACACTCTGTAAATCGGTAGTGCCTTGCACCTGTTTATGTCAACCTCAGGTAGAGAGGGCCCCACATACCATTTAGAATCCAAAAGGAACCGACACAGCTCATCTCTTTCGTCAGGAGAAACAGAGTCGAAAATAGACTCTGCCTGATTCTGGCCAATCGACAAAATGCGCTCAAAAACTGTTCTAATGACCCCAACAGCATCCCCATCATGCACAAAAAGGGACAGCTGCTTATGCTCAACACCATATCTCACATCCAATACCTTGCACCCTATCTTTTCCAGAAGGCCCTTCAAACTACTCGACAAAGCCTCTGCATTGATTAGCTTAATAGAAGATATCAAGGGTCTATAAAGGTGGCCAGAGGTAGATGGAAGTATAGGCCAGTCAGCAAATAGCCCCAAATCATACGAGGCCCTCCCAAGATACTGCCACAAAAGCTTAAACCAAGCTGCCGTAGGAAATGCAGGGCCTAGATCAGGATTCCACGATACCTGGTTTTTAAACTCCCATCCAGAAGGGAACAACACAGAAAAGAACTGGATAAAAGCTGGTGCATCAATAAACATAATATTCACATGAGAACCACTGACAATTTCAGATAGCTTGTCGAATAAGTTGCGAGGGATGCTACGGTCAATCAGCCGGTCAGAAACAGCATGGAGTAGCTCGTACTCGAGTTCGTTGCAAACAAAATATGGGCCCACCTCCAAGGTGCAGGAAAAAACTCCAAAGCAGCCATTTGCGAGTGGCACCAAAGGAAGACCTGTTAAATCCTTGGTAATACCACCACCATCTATATCATTGAGGCAATACTCTAACAGAACCAGCTTATTAGATTTGTTCAAGTTAGCCGAGCCTGGGCATCCTTTAAGGAAATTACGTACTATTTCAGGAGTAGCTACTGTGTATTGTGAGGACGTGTAATTTAATGAAAACATAGAAATAATGGGTTTCAGTAGATGCACAACTGGCATCCCCGCTGATACAAGTGCTTCCTCAAGCTCCTCATTTGTAACAAAATCTTCATCATGAATAATTGCTTTAGCTGGAGATACCCAAGTCCCGTCTGCTACACGGGAGTATAAGACTGGAGAAGAATAGATAGCTTTGTAGATAGACTTAACTAACAGAGCCCAAGGACCCTCAAACGAACCGGTTGGCCATAGAGAGTAGTAACGTTCAGTTGGTAACTGTTTAGTCTGTAACCCTAGTAGTAGCTCATTAAAAAGGGGAGCTGCTACATCTTCTAACAGTAACCTATTCCAGTCAGATCGAAACTTTCCACCCCGGTCCATGTCACCGCCATACCAGATGTCCCGGCGGTTTGAGGAGATCTCAAAGTATCCATTCACCTGAACGGACAGCCCGGTCAGAACAGGCAGAGGAAGAAAACAAAATGCACGGCCTTGTCTGAGATTGTTGTCCTGAATAATCCAAGTTACAAAGAAAATCATTTGTAAGTCACTTAATAAGTTGATTAATCAACATCATGCAGAGAGCATGAAGGCAATAACATGAGAATTTTTATAGCACCAACTTACTATGTCAATCATGAAGTATGACTGGCTATGTACTAAGTTTGAATGCAGAGGACTATGGTTGGTACTTCACATCCCATTTATTTAACATGCTGAATCAGAATATGTCTGTATGCTCTTTTTCTAATTTTGGTTATGCAGCCAGTTGGTGTGTTATCCCAAGCAGCAAGGTCAACACTACAGGTACAAAGAAACCAGTACAGTCCTGCTTGAGACTAATAAAAAAGTTATGTAAGAAACCAGACCAAACATAAGCAATGACATACCAATATGAATAACCAATATGATCTTTCTTACTTCAAAAAGACAGGTATCTTAAAAAAAAAAAATCGGTAAGTTAAACTATAGGAAAAAGGGACTTAGACAGTACATCGGGCTCATCAGAGATGCAAGCTGCAACAGATGCCCACGGAAGTAAATGAAGATCATATTCCTTCACGGCACCAGAAGCAAAAGTACCAATCTTACTTGACATAGAAGCTAAACCTTGTGCCACAAAATATTGGGAAACCTGTTTTTCCAATTTCGCCCCTGAGAAATTCTCACTGACAAAATCCACTGTGAAACTATCACTCTGCCATTCATGCGACCTGCCTGAAGTAGAGAACCTGATGAGTGCCTTCCTATGCCATGATATGTCTTTATCTGGCGATCTCACAGAACAAGAATATAGTTTTTTGGGGGCATCAGTACCAGCCTCCCACACATACATCTCGACTGAGGCAACGCTTTTGAGAAAAAGCATGGTAAAGACAGCCTCCTCATAGAGTTGCGAAAGAAGGGTGAGAACATCATTTTCTGAGTATGCTTGTCGTGATAGTCGGCTAACACTTGCTTGCTCTAAATTTCTTAGAGGAAACCGAAATAGAGTGCCTGAGAAACCATTCTTCATGTCGCAGCCAAAGGCTCGGTAAGGAGCAAACTGGTCATGGTAAATTTTAAGAGCTGAGGAGCTGACATAGTCAATGCGTTTACCAGGATTTGCAGCTGAGACATTTGGCAGGTAGGATACTTGGGGGTCAAACAAGACTACGTACTTGCCACTTACAAAAGATGGCAGATCAGTCAGGTGATACACCGAGTTGAATCCAACCCTAAATCAGAAAAGAGAAGTACATTAATAAGGTCAATTTATATGTGAATCACCAAATGTATTATAAATAGTAAGCACTTCAATTTCAAAACCACAGAATGGTTTGTGTGCTTGGAAACGTAATATTTGCAAATACGTTTGCTCATATAACCATCCAACCTCAAATATTGGCTCATTTGAACCTGCAAATTATTTTTTTTCTTTGCAGATAAGTACGAAACCAGTTTCTTTGCAATAGTAATCTTCCTGGTATAGTTGGACTATTATCTTTATTTTGACTACAAGGTTATCCTATCAACTCTGATACATACTTCATTGCTCTCCTTTGATTATATCTACAAATGTGGCGATCATATACATGCTAATGCTTGAATACAAAATAAAACAACTACTACTACTCACGCAACTATCCTAAGATACTCAAGTTTAAAGTATATTGAAAAAATACACCAAGAAATGCAGAAAATGTCATAAGTCTACAGCTACTCAGCTAAAATAGACTTACCGTAATCCTTCACTTCCTTTAAAAAAAGGCAAAACTAGTCTGGTGACTTTCTGACGAACAAAAAAGAAATAAGCAATTAAAAAAAAATTACCCGAATCGACCAGTTTTCCAAGCCTGAGACTGCTTCTTACTATCTCCAATCCTAGAAATGCTGACAAAATCGTCCTCTGTGAATACCGCATTGTTATACGCTAGAAGAGCAGGCCCCTGCCACTGAGCGAGCCGAGGCGAGAGCACCGACTCTGCACCGTGGGCCCGGCGATCCAGACAGAGACAAACCCTGGTGGCTCCCGCATCGTCGGCGTTCTGAATCAGCTCCTTGAGCACTGTAGTTCCTTCAGGGTAGTTAACCAGAACCTCTCGGATTCGGCGGGTCAGGTCGACCCGCTGCCCGAAATCCTCCAGCAAAGCTAGGTCCGGCGAAATGGATGCGTCCATTTGGTTTATGGTAAGGTTATCGGAGGGAAGAGGAATTCATAGGAGAGATCTACGCTTTCTTCAGCAAAGCCGTGTCAATAGTGGTCTGACTTGTTCTTTTTTCTCTCCTTCGCTTTTCTTCGTTGCGGGAATACCCTGATGGTAGGAAGTACTAAAGTAGGAACCGAAATTTTTATTAATAGGAATATAAATAAAAAAATATCGGTAATGAGAAACGGTTTTGCGGAATTTGAATAGATAGAAAAACATTGTACTCAATAATGTGTATGGAATCTGATTAGCTAAAAGATGTACTCAATAATGTGTATGGGCCATCGCGGTCAGAGTTGCTGGAAAAAAAAAAAGATGGGACATTATGGACTATCGCAGTCTGGCACAGTGAAAAAAAAATACGAACCGTCGTTATCTATCGCGGCCTGACACAGCGAAAAAAAAACCCTGGCCATTGTTGTCAATCACGACCAAGCCCCCCTAAAAAAATACCCCACGCGCCCCCCGTCCTTTCTTTCTCTTCTGTCTGTAACCCTACACACACCGAAATTTAGAAAAAAAGAAGCAAAGAATCGCGATCTGAGATCAGCTCCGCCTGTTGTGCTCCCTACCGAGACAAATCAAACCACGCTGCTCCGCCTGACCGTTCTTCTCCACAACGTCCAGCTCCGCCCCCGGTCTCCACAGCGACAGTGACAAATTAGGTTTTTTATTTTTATTTTTGTAGAACTTAGTAAATTGACAATAATTTATGGTTTGATTTGTTGTCAAGGTTATTGTTAGGTTTAATTATGTGAAATTGTACCAAATTAGATTTAATTTTGTAAATTAGCATCCGATTAGATTTAATTTTGTTAATTAGTAACCGATTAGGTTTAATTTTATGAGTTAGGTATAATTTTGTGCAATTGCCCCAGATTAGTTTTAATTTTGTCAATTTGTACCAAATTTAGTGTATTTTATTTTTACTTGTTTGTTGTATAATTTTGTTGGACTTGCTCAAAATACTTGTGTACATTCATGTGTGTTCAACTTCTTGTAGTACTTTTAAATTGCGTATGAATTAAATTAGTATCACATTGAAAACATTTATTTATCTGTCATAGCAATTAACTAAAAATAGCATAGTAGTAAAAAAAACAAATAGCATAGTAGTATGCATGCATTGTTTATCTATCAAAGCACTTAACTAAAAATCTCTAACAACACCTTGATCACATTCATCTATTTCACATTATACCTAGTTTATTTGTTTGAAACCTACATGCATCAAACCCCTTGTGCAATTAACTAAGTTTAAAGTTAAAAGTAAGATTTTTTTGTCATTGTTACAATTATAGAAGTACCAGCATGCCATTAGTAATGTAAGAAGTTAATGCATTTATAGAATGTACGGGTGTGATCAAAGGGACATAAGGGAATTAGGACTAATGGCATGCTGGTTTTAATATATGCACTAGGTTTTCTGTTAAGTTTTTAAAATGATGAAAAAAATTCATGTAATACATAATATAAAACTTAACTTTTTAATTTGATATATATTTGATGATCATGAGGCGTTATTAGAAAATTTTATATTTCCATGCATATTTTTATTTTATGAATTATGATGCATAACATATTTTAACTTCACACTTGAATTAATTTACATAAATCATGAGAGTGTTTATTAAATTTAGATTGTTTTAGTTTTGGGGTTAAATCTAAATTATTTAAAATATTATACATCCAGGATGTCAAGCAGCTATGGTCTGCATGATCCTGCAGCAGATGCATATGAGGCTCGACCAAATCAGAACTTGTTAGTAGAAAAATTTAGCGATTTGTTATGGATGCCACATGCACAGCATAAGACTCACTATTCTCTGATACTGTAAGTTACTCAAAGAATCATATTATATTCAAAATTCACATATTTTTATAAAGAGATATAAATGTTTGAATTACGATATTTTATTTTAACCAAATTATATAACAATGACAGGCTTATAACAGGGTGGATGTTCGACACCACCGGTCTATGATTCAATACCACGAGGATTGCGAACCAATATTGTGTAGGCTCGGTTTGTATCTGATACCTCGCATATTTAGTCTATTTTAGGCCTGTTTTAGTACCAGATTCGTGCCATAATTCACCAGAATCATGTGCATTTCATCGATATATCTTTAGAATTTGGTACTGCTGAGTGTTTGTTTGTTTTCTGCAGGTTTGGAGCAAAACACACGAAGAAATGGCGATTCACATGATGAGGTACGACCCTTACCAGGCTTGGTACGGGTCGGACCATACTTAGCCGTTTTCAGCTCTTCACGCCTGGTACGGCCAGGCCGTACCAAATTGGTACGGGCCGTACATGAAGGCATCCTGACAGATTCAAATTTGGGCAGAGGCTATTTAAGGCGGGGAACTCTCCAGATTTCGTATCCAATTCATTCCAGATAGATCTGAGAGCTCAGTAGGAGAGAGAAAGAAGGCTAAGGAGCTGAAAGCAAGAAGGAAAGAAGAGGAAGAGGCGAAACTCGACGGATCTAGCTTCCTCCTCCATCTCCCTTCAATCCATGGCTATCTCTCTTCCTCTTATTGTATTTTTAGACATTGCTATGTGCTGTGAGTAGATCATTTTAGTTTCTAGGGTTAGAGATCGAATCTTGATTTGTTTTGACTTTCTTTGACTTTTACTTTGTATGAACTCTTTAGTTTGATTGATTGTGATTTTCATTGTTATATCTTGCTTTGCTTGCTGTGATTGTTGTATGATGTCCCTTTAGGTTTAGATCGAACCTATCAAGGTCATGTGATCATCTCAATCTCTCATCCAATTCAAGTACATAGGGTAGAATAGTTCGAATTGAAGCCAAAAGGTTGAATTCTCCTCTAATCGACAGATTAGAGGGTGCCTTAGACATCTAATCAATCAGCTAGGGTAGATCTGTACCAACATACGATGGTTGAGGTGTAGAAACCCTAAAAGGCTCTCAATCGCATTCCAACCTAGATCTTGATCCAACAAACGACGGTTGAGGGTTAGGAACCTTAGGTATGGTCAATTGAACCTTTCTAAAGAGTTTAGCACAAGGTACCAGCAAGGAAATGCATTTACTCGAACTGGTAGGTTCTGTTCTGGGAAGCCGGTACGGGTCTTACCAGGGTGGTACGGCCTAGCCTTACCAAGTGAGGTACGGCCTAGCCGTACCTAATTAGTACGGGCCGTACCACTAGAGGCAGATCAGAGATGAAGTCTGAAACCCTGGAAACGCCTTTTATCCATAATCAAAACACAATTTACATTTCTTCTAGCATTTTATTACATCTTCTTGAATTGTTTGATCTGATCCTTTAGGAAATTAAACACCAAACCAAACCTTTCTCACTTCTAGTTTTTGATTGAGTTAGGTAGATTCTAACCTAGTAATTGCCCGTCCCTGTGGATCGATACCCGATTATACTACTCGATAGGGGTTGTGCACTTGCGACCCTTACTCGTGAAGTGTAAACGCGGTTTTAAAAGGTACGCCCTCAAGCGTACCGAAACTTGCGTTGCGCTTCTGCGCGAACAGTATCAGGTTTCTCGAGGATGATATAAATATTGACAAATGGCTCCTTACTGGCCTCGTTGAGCGGTGGAGACTAGAATGCATACTTTCCATCTTCCCGTGGGAGAGATGACGCTGACACTGCAAGATATTTCATGTCTATGGGGATTGCCAATAAAGGGGGCTCCGGTGACTAGTTTTGTAGACGGTAATGCGTTCGACCTAGTGGAGTGGCTTCTTGGAGTTGGGCTTGCAGATTTGGTGCTTAAAAAAAAGAAGAGATCGGGGGCGAACGAGGGAGCTGTTGTTCGCACGATGTCTGGATATTCCATATGTCTGAAGCAATTGCGCAATCGATTTGCTGCCATGCCAAACGAACAATCGGGTGAGCCTACAGAGGACCAGGTATGCCAGTACACTCGGGCTTACATACTCAACTTGTTCGGGACTATACGTTTTGATGATTCTTCTTGAGATTCGGTTCCGGCCATGTATCTGGAATTTCTTGACAATCTTGACTCACCGAAGGAGCAATACAACTGGAGTGGTGTTGTTCTAGCACTACTCTATAGGAACTTGTGTGTTGCCGTTAAGCGAAAGACAAAAACTATGTGGAGACCAACTCTTCTTCTATAATATTGGTGTTGGTCCAAATTACCGACCGGCCATCCTCATCTCTTGGGCAAATGGACTCCACAGTGGGGCTCTCCGGATTCACAAAGGTAAGTACAAAAAAAATTTATTAGATTTTTTAATTTGTCATTTATTATATTTAGGGTTGATTCGAAATTTTTTATTATAGGTGTCCTGCAATCGGGGAGATGTGGTGTTGTCGCCATGATTATAATTAAGCTCACAATTGGGCTGGAGTTAGCTACTTCTGTAGCCAATTGTAGGATTTCAAAGATTACATGGTTAAATGGGAGCCTTACAAAGATATATTGGATGATATTCCATCTTAGTTGCCGACACGAGTTCACGAGGAGAACGATGTATGGCTAGCCGGTGTGCCACTGATACACTTTTGGATAGTTGAGCAATACTATCTTAATCGAGTGATGCGTCAGTTTGGGTATTCATATGTCATCCCATTAGCACCGTCGTTGGACGAGGACGAGGTACGCCGGTTACATAATATTGTTCATAATGTCAATGTGCATCAGAAAAATTGGGCTGTTGAGATCTAGAAGTCAATCATAGGATAATTTTATTCTATATGTTTTGTTCATGAATTGGATGATTAATAAAGATATCATTTTGTTCCTTTAGTTTTATCGAATTATGGTATATTTTGGGTTAAGGACTTGAAATTGTAGAACTCCGTAATATAGATGATAAATACTCTTAATAGTCTCTGACCTTGGTAATTAGCAGGAACACTAATTGACCATTCAAAAGTTAGTGTGTGAATTAAATGATAGTTAAGTTTTACAAACCATAGACAAAGAGTTGTCATTTTAATCACATAGATACATGTTAGAGAACATGGTATTTGACAGATCCTAAATGAAACGTTAAATGGATTATGTTCGTGTCATTAATGTTTCATTCAGTGTTAGGTTCTAAAGTATGAGGTATTCATCTTTCCTACATGAGAAGTGTGTATTCGTGAGTGTTGTTCAACGCTATTCGTAAAAAGTAGCTATACAGATGACATTTCAGTATGCATAACTTGTGCGGAAGGGAGATGTTCACCAAGACTACTATTATCCTTCGTATTTAATACGAGTGATGGTATCACTAGGCCTCTTGATAAAGTAGGATTATCAGCGCGCGATATGATTAAAGAGTTAATCATATTTGATAATCTTCTTCAGATCGAGAAAAGATTAAGTTTGCAAGGATGACACAAACCTACCTTGAAACTATTCTGATACCATGAGACAAAAGAATAAACACGAGTAAATTATTTACTGGATCGTGATATTGTACTGTACAAGATCATCTGTGTCAATTGGGTAGTCATAATGCATTCTGCCAGATGCCGCTTATGATTTATAGAATTAAAATGAGTTTTAATTATATTGCCAACATAACACAGATCCTATCGGGTCACACCAATAGAAACATAATCAGAGAATTTTATGATTAATTATAAAGTGTTATAATTAATAATAAAAATAAATGTCATAAAGATGACAAGGTTAAACCAGATTAAATTTATAACGTGTATGACACGTCGTATAAATTTATCGCAACAACATACGCAAGAAATATAATTATTTAGAATAATTATATGGATAATTAATGGATTAAAATATTAATTATGAATTAATATTTTTTGGGCCTAAAGCCCATTTTAAGTTGGGCCAAAATTAAATTTAGAATTTAATTCAAAAGTCCAAATTCAATCAAATGCAAATTGGGCTTATGGCTCGAGGGCATTTTGGTAAAATCCCCAAAAACCGACTTTGTGAGGGGTATTTTGGTAAATACCAAACCGACCCTAAGGCCTATATAAAGGCATGAAGGGTGAGAGGGAAATTCAATCCAATCGTTTCAAACATCATTTTCTCTCTCGGGTTTTCCTCTCAAATAGTGATTTGTGTTGAAGAGAAAAGAATACGTAATCCACGTATATTCTTGCGAGAAAAGTTGTGAGTAGTGTTTTTGCGAAATACCGCTGGTACAGTATTTCTGGCAAAAGAAATACCAGCTATCTGGTTATTCCTGGTGGATACTGACAGAGGCATCAGACGTCTGGTGCTCCGTATCAGAGTTAGACTGCACTTCCAATTTGAATTTGGAATAAGCTACAAATGTTGTTTTAATTTATTTAAATGTTAAATAAATTTAATTTTAGAAATCAATCCGGGAGTAGATCCTCGGCTTTTGGTAGAAGTAAAATTTTGATTTTACGTTCTTTCCGCACCATAAGCCTAAACAGAATTTAGCGGTAAATTCCTAAACAAGAATTTAGCGGTAAATTCCCGAACATAATTTAGCGATAAATTCCCAAACATAATTTAGCGGTAAATTCCGAAACAGAATTTAGCGGCATAATTCTCCAACATCCGGTACCACACTATCAATGAATAATTGTGATTGCATTGAACCGACAATTGGAACCAACTCAATGTATAAATTGACATAACAATACTAGATTCTGGCAATTATACTTTGGTTATAAATACCTCTCCAAGTCTGATCGCACACGATTTCTATTATCTCATAATAACGTCTAGTTGTACCAACATTAACCGTGCAAGTGTTTTTAAGTTGTACTCACTCTCAGAATATCTAAGCTGACGATAAATTTCACCTTTCACATCATACCAACCTTGTTCACTAGTTGCCATCAATGAGAATCGAGGAGCAATGCTATAATCCGCTCCTTTACATTGTGCCGTATTTCACCACTGAAATGAACACTTAACATGAGCATGATTAATTATTTTGATGAATTAGCCTACACAATAATGAATAAATTAGGTATAATTTATTATTACACTAATGAACAATAAATATTGATTAATTGCCCTACACAATAGTTACTAGCCCTTAAAACTAGTGATTTTTTAGAATATTTTTTTAAATAAATTAATTAAGTACGAATGTATTGTGAACTACTTTATTTATTTATATATTGTAAATTATTTAATATTAACATACTATTTTTTTTTAAATCCATTAACACCATACATAATTAAAATTCATCCAACATAAACCCTAAACCTAAATACATGACATAACTGCAAACTAAATTCCTAAACCCGCACCAATAAAACTACTTTCTAGTATAAGGACAAGGAACAAAGTCATCGTCTGACGTTGGCGGTTCTGGAGCAAGCACCACTGACGAAGTGTTAGACTTTCTAGTATAAGGACAGGGAACAAAGTCATCGTCTGACATTGGCGGTTCTGGATAAAACACCACCGGTGAAGTGCTAGGCTTCATAGTATAAGGACAAGGAACAAAGTCATCGTCCGACGTTGGCGGTTCTGGATCAATAACCTGGTTCGTTGCACCTGTTGTGGTTTCGAAACAAAGTCATCGTCTGAAATTTTAGGCCATGCCATAAATTTTTCCAACAATCTTGCCCCACGATTATAATTTCAAACTCCACCCCTTGTTGACCCTCCTCTTGATTCCCCACGATTAGAATGTCTACCTCAGTTGCTATTAGCCATTTTTCCTTCTTTTTTAATTGAAGACGTGAATTGTAATTCCCTAACTTAAGAAAATAAAAAAACAATAATGATTACAAATCAAATGTAAGAAAATTGTTTCTATTTTTCTATTGCACCTTTGTTCTGACGTCGGATAGGATATGTGTTTTTCTAGGTCCTTATGTCCTTCTATCAAGCACAAACTTGTAGATATAAACATGTTTTCAAATTAAGATGTTAATTTAATTTTTCAGATGAAAGAGTACATAGTCTTCTATTTTATTTTACATTAATATATAATTTGATTTCTTTTTTTTTCATTGCACCTTTGTAATTTTTATCCACATTTGATGTCCAAATCAAATGTATGATTTCTTCATCTTTTCAGCAATATTACAAGAAAAAAAAATACAAAAAGAATTATCTTTATTTTTCAAGAATCGATACATCTGTGATGTCTAACAAATAAAAAGAACTATCTCCCAAATTAAGAGTATTAATCGATATCCGCCTTATAAATATTTATGAAGGGCACTTGGAACATAAAAATTTTAGAATACACGCCTTTTGGATGAGAATAAAAACTTCAAAACTAAGATAATAAAAAAACAACAATTGTGAACTTAAAAATAACTTGTTAATATATAACTCACATATATTGAAGCTATAATTCACGATGCGAGAACCTCATAAAGTGATGGGAGCTTTGTATCGTAAAAACAGGGATGTTCCTCCTCCTCCCGCGCTGTAAAATCTAGCTTCAGTCTATGACAATAAATGACATAGAAAAATTCGAAACTAAACTGTTGATCCGGGAGCAGAATGAACTATTTATAATATATATTTTACGATGCAAAACTCCACAATACTTTTTATAATAAATGGTATAGCAGAAATTAATTACTTTGTTAGGCCATATAATTGAAGATTTACCTTTTATTAAGAGAATATTTATGAGACAGAAGATGCGTGTAAATTTTGTTAGAAGAGAGGAGAAGTTGTTGTACATAGAGCAAGGGTGGCGGGGTGCTCTATTTATGTCCCTGGACATTATGGACTGTAACGTCCAAAATATCACTTTTTTCTGGGGTCTGCCCGTTTTGGACCTTAACGTACTGCTTTCACTGCTTTTGCCGACAGAACGTTGTACAAAACAACGTCCAGAAAAGCTTATTTTTTTCCCGTCTCCCTGGCCATTAGTAGACCATAATGGCCCAGGTTTTTTTATTTTTTTCTGAACCTCCTGGCCGTGATAGACCATAACGGCCCAGGTTTTTTATTTTTTTTTCGAAATCCCTGGACGTGATAGAGCATAACGACCTAGACTAAATATGTCGATAATTCGCTAATCAAGCCGAGTCCTATATATCAAAATTCCGCAAAACTCTTCCTCATTACCGATATTTTTTTATTTAAATTCCTATTAATAAAAATTTCGGAAAGGAGGAACGAACTAGAAAGAGGACGTCTTTTCTCGAGTCCGTATCCCCTCAGGTACCTAAGACTATTGTATAATAAATAAACAGTTGAGATTAACTCCAGCCGGACCAAACTCAATCCTATACCTACAGAAACTATATTGGCATGCTTTACGATTCGTGCTAAGTTAAATAACGGTTCGGATTTACTTATGGCATCTCAGGTACCTGGATCAGAATTCTCTTTTCTCTCCTCCGTGATTTTTTTTCATTTTATTAAATTTTTAATCTATCATTCTTTGTGGAAAATATAATGTTGACAATTATGTAGTGAGTAAAGTAGAGAGAGGGGTTGAAAATGTGTGGAGACCACACGCTCCCATTGGGCCACACCGAACCTTTCCTTCAATCAAAATACAACACGAAGGGAAGGCTCCGTGTTTTCTCCTTTTTGATCTCCTGTGATTTGTTCTGTATAGCCTTTCGAACAAAACAGTAAATTAGAAGCAGTTTTGTCCGCAACACAAAAGGTAGCACAGTCGACGATCCAGCGATGTAACAGTTGACGGAAAAGTGTTTTTAAACATGTATATCTCTCTTTACATTATATCAGTTTGGGATAAAAAATTTCTAAAACATTTTTGTGAAAAAAAAATGAGTTTAATATTGAATATATTTTGGATGTATTCACACATTTTTTTTAATAGCCATGTATTTTGTTTTTGCGAATTGGTCCAACAAATACAAAAAGAATTGTTCAAATTAAATGGAAATGTATTTATGTTGCTTGCACTTTAATATTTGATCATATAATGCGAATAAATTGATATTCATTGCATCTTAATATTAATGATGACATAAAACAAATAGTCATACACATTACTCTAGAGATTAATAAAAAAAATTGTATTTTTTGTAGGAATATTTTTTTCCGCATCATTTAATCTTTATGATTTCTGAATGTGAATTAAAAGACAACGCATTTTCGTGTTCATTGTTTGATGACAAAATTTATCCATATAAAGCTTTTTTTTAGCAAAATCTGCAAATCTAAAGTTTATATAATCAAACAATCTATAAAAATAAAAACTGTTATCGAGCTTTTCATTCTTTTTGCCTTTAGATCTTGAACTCAAAATAAACGATTTGAGAGAATTCTTAATATTAATGACACAATATCAAAGATAAGTTATTGTATGTGTTTCTTGATTTTTACAAATTTGAAATTTTCATACAAAATTTCTACCCACTTTATAGCGATTCGATTTAGAAAAAAAAAAATGCTTACATCATAAACTAATTTTCGTTATTTTTCATACACTTAAATATTTTTAAAATGTCTTTGATATGGTTAATTTTAATTCATAGATTTTAGATTTTATCGTTATACTTTTAATCAATAAATGTATAAGAGACAGCATTCATTAAGTTAGATATGCTCTTTTTTGCACAGTATTTAAAAATATTGTAACTTGCTAATTGTAGAAGTATATAATAACAAAATAATTTTATAAATGAGCCAAATAGGGTGAAAATGGAGCAAATACAGAGCGGATAGTGGTAAAATCATATCCATATTCTTTTTTAATTTTTCAGATACAGATACGGATCAGATCGGATATTTATTAAGAAAATAAAAAAAATATTATTAAAAAAATACTAAGTTCATAATATTTATCTAATTATAATGACCGAAATTTTTATTTATAACATTTTCAAAAAAAAAAATAAACCAAATAACCATCGTTTGGTGGAAATTCGAATTCTAGCACAGCCGCACCGGCATTCTGCGGACCCATTTCAGCGAGGCCGCAGAATGCCGGTGCGGACCCCTAAATGGGTCCGCACAACCATTCTGCGGACCCTTTTTTTTCATCCGTTTTCAAACTTTCTGCTATGCACGCATTCCTAGAAAAACAAAGGTATTAAAAAACGAAAAAGTTGAGATTCGCTGGTGCCTCATGCATTCCTAGAAAACTAAAATTTATTAACAAACAAAAAATTTGAGATATGTCGTTGGTAAAACAAAAAAAAATGGGTCCGCAGAATGGGGGTCCGCAGAATGTCTGTGCGGTCCCCAGCATTTGGGTTTGCAGAATGCCAGTGCGGCCGTGTTAGAATTCGAATTTCCACCAAACGATGGTTATTTGGTTTATTTTTTTTTAAAAATGTTATAAATAAAAATTTCGGTTATAATGATGAATAACATAATTTGTTCATAATATATATTAAACAATATGGTATATATCTACACGGATATTTGAATATTCGGATCTAATTTTTTGAATATGGATCTGATATTATCCCCACCGTATTCACCTCTAGGGCCAAAGCATCGCGAGGCTTTGCCCCAGTAATCTATGGTGTTGAATTCTTTCATTCTGTCTTATTTTTGTTAATTGAGTTATTTTTCAAATTTCTGCATTAACGAAAATTAGGCAAGATGCTTGTTTCAGAGGGGTAGAGCTCAGTTGAAGCTGCCTCCTCTTAGAAGAGAAACAGCGAAACAGAAATAAGAGAGATGGAGGACTGATACAAAATATTAAAATGTATAATATTGTCAATTTAATTTTTAATCATTATTAATCTATATTTTTTAGTGGAAAAATTTAGAAATGGACATATTAATAAAATCAATGAGTTTGGGATGGGATCGGATACAATGAGATAGCACCTTGTGCTTTCAATGTAAACATTTATACCTTTTTAGTTATAATAAAATTAAATGGCAGCTGCTGCCAGTTTCTCAAAAAATCAATGAGTTTAGATGAAGAAATATCTAATTTTTAAGTTTTAATGGGAAATATCTAATTCAACAAGTTATGATGGGCATATATTTAAATTTCTCTTATAAAAAAAAGGGTGGTAGAAGGCTCTACTTCATAAATTGCAAGTGCTCCGTAGCAAATCTTTTACAATTTCACCTTTGCATCTCCAATAAACACAATTGGTACACGCATAGTCCAAAAGCTTCAAGAAATCTGCTGAATTTATAACAATAATTTACCTTATAACTTCAACAAGCAGCATTGCTTATTTCCAACTTTCTGACCATACTAATCTCTCTTTAATTAATCATCTATGAATACATGACAATATCAATACTTCAATCTAACTGGTACAACAAACAGGTAATAGCAACATGAAAACTCAAAAAAATCATCACCATAAAAAAATTTACTTATTTGTATTTCACAAAAGATGAGGGTGTTCCAATACCTCATGCGAAACATACCTCATATTTTATATATTCGTTTTCAAACTCCAAACTGTCGATCCGAACCGCTCAACATGATATCCGTACTAAAATATGCTTGGGGATGAAATTTTATAATTTTTGAAAATGTTTTACTATTTTTTAAGATAGGTACAAAATCACTGTTTTTGGACTGTTCAAAAACAGTGATTTTCTACCTATCTAAAAAAATAGTAAATTTTTTTCAAAAATTGTAAAATTTGGTCTCCAAGCATATTTTAATATGGATATCATGTTGAGCGGTTCGGATTGACAATTTGAACTTTGAAAACAAAAATATAAAATATGAAGCATGATGAGGAATGAAGAGCATGAGGTATATATTAACCCTCCTCTTCACAAAAAAACTAAAAACTAATGGTTCACTCAAAGGATATTTTGAGATTCATCGATATCCTGGGAATCTGTTCAAGTATTTCAACAACAACTTCCTTCTCCTTGGCATCTTTATCTTTTCCCCTAACTGTCAGTTTCTCAAGCAAAGGTGTAGAACTCAATATAAATCGAAGAAACGCAATCTCTGATGCATAAATGAAAAACTTGTAAAGCATAACTACACGAAGACTCATAAACAAATAATATGAACAAATCTGCCAGAGTCCAGCAAAGGTCAGTGTCGTGTCCCCAGTACTGTTTTTCTGAGAGAACAAAGTGAAAACATTTTAGATAGATGATTAATGGAAAACAACAAAAAAACATGCGAAACCTTGGTCATTTTGTTTGTTACTGTACAACTCTCAATCGAACTTTTTGATTAAAGTCGATTTGTATCTGCACATGGATGCAATTACTACAAGACGATACCGATAAGTTAAGTAACTGAGTTGCAAAAGTGTCAAACTGGGAAATGATTCCAAAATTTATTTGGAAAATAAACGTACCAATTTAAGTTCCTGCAGATTGGGGGCATTTAGAAGAAGTAACCGGGTAATAGACGCCTCTTCATGAGAAGCTAGATTTACATCCAGTGCCAGCATTCTCAATTTATTGAGTGTTACTGGAAGTCGATCAGGAAGAGAGCCAACTGCAAGATACTGTCCACAGCACAAAACATGTCGCTAACAATAGTGTCAAAAAAATAGAATATGAAATAGTTGAAAATAGTATTGAAAGATGTAACTAGAAAATAACACCAAATCTTATCTATAATTTACATCTCGAACACAAACAACAATTTTTGAATGCCATAAAACTCCACTAAACCCACAAAAAAAGGACCCAAATAACCAAAAAATGGGATATGGGTCTATACAGGGGCAAATCCATTCAATATGAACGGGGTCAATTGACAACCATTCTTTTTAAATTTATGTATTTATTTATGATTTTATATATAATTTAGAGTAAAATTGACCCCCTTTCATAGCATGAAAATTTTATATGATTGATTCCCATTGTGTATTTGACTCTCATAGCTTGAAAGTTTGACTCAGCTTCAGGGTCAAAATAGGTTGGTATGAACCTGAATAAACTATAAACAAACCTAACTATCAACTGTGAGGTTCAAACTTTAAATAAATTGAATTATTTACCGCAAGAAACTGTTGATGGAGACCGAGAACTTCAACCTCTGGTAGTGCACCTAGTGCTTCAACCAAATTGGAACGACCATTCATCCCAAATGGCACATCTTCAAGGTCAAAACATGCCTTAACAAGACATGGTGTTTTCAATGTAAGGCCCGTAAATCTACCATGAATTATCAACTTTGTAAGCTTTGGGGCACAAATGTTGGAAATGTTAACTAAGAACCTTCCTGTCTTCAATACCAACTCATCCAAAATGGGGTAACTGGACACAAACTTTTCGAGATCATCTCCGCTTATAGAAAAACTTTCCAATTCAAGCCCATGCATTAGCTTGAATTCCACAAACCCCCTTGGCAGTTTGATGGGACAGTCGTTCAATTTCAAAATACTCAACCCACGACAAGAGAAAATACTTGTTGGCAAGTTGTACAACATAAAAATCGTAGAATGTATGTTTAAAGAAAGTTTGCGGAACTCGTTCCTTCTAGACAGGTGAGGGATCCAACGGGTCAAAGGCATCTGGAAAGTAGTTGTCTTTATGGTGGTTCCAACTTCCAAGTATCAAGTTCGAACTTGAAAATCGGCCCATTATGGAGGTACAGAAGTACATCAACAAATTTGACTAACCTTGATCGAGTTATTGGATAACTCGTATAATTAGGGAATTGAAAATCATCAGATTGTTTGATTGATATTTCTGGTATCAAGGTCCATGTGTACCGCCACTTAGAAGATAGTATGCATCTCTGCACAGCATCTCTTGTGGAAAGGTAAGAAAGGATCTTAACTTTGACTTCTTCTGGTAGATTGCTGATGAAATCTTGACTTTCATCACAAGCGGCAGTTTCCTTCTGCTTTTGTGTTTTTCGCTTTCTCGATCTTGAAAGATCCATAGATAGTCTCTCTATCTCTATAATGTTTGCCAATTTAGAATCAATGAGTTGAAAAGAAAGATATGCTTGCCAATCTAAAATCAAGAGTTGAAAAAAAAATCAAATGTGTGCTTGTGTTGAAATTAATGTTTTTGAGAAAAGGAAAAATTATTAAATGGGTCAATTAGTCAAATGTTTAGATGAATGTATTTGGAATTTCTAGATAGATTAATTGTTTATGTTTTCAAGGGTCATGTTGGAGAGTGCAATTCATGCACTTGGTATTTGTGTTGTGTTTAATTATATTTATGTTTTTGGGTTTGTAAAAGGTCACCATATGACCTATAAATAGGAGGTATGTCATTTGTAAGAGTATCTCAACATAATAGAAAATATTTATGCATAAGAGTTCTTCTCCTTTCTCTTTGTCTCTTCCACTAAAATACTAAATAAAATAACATAGGCCTTGAATAGGCCAACATAAGTGGTATCAGAGCCAAGGTTGTGTGAGAATTTAAGTGAGGTTTCTCTAATAGAAGAAGTTGAGAGAGCGAATGGCTATGCAAGGTGGTGCATGGGGGCCGCAAGGTGCGCAACTTTTATTTGATGGTGAGAATTATGACTATTGGAGTATAAAGATGAAAACTCTCTTGATCTCACAAGATTTATGGGAGATAGTGGAAGAAGGTTGTGAAGAGAAAAAAGATGAGAAGGGAAAAGAAAAGGTTGAGACGTCGGATGAAAAAAAGGAGAATAAGAAGAAAGATGCGAAAGCTCTCTATTTGATTCAACAATCCATCACCGACAAGATTTTTCCAAGAATAATCGGCGCGACAAGTTCAAAAGAAGCATGGCAGATTTTGCAAAATGAGTTTCAAGGTACTGAAAAGGTTAGAGCCGTAAAACTTTTAACTCTTAAGAGAGATTTTCAGAATTTACAAATGAAGGAGAAAGAAACTTTGAAAGAGTATTTTTCTAAGGTGATTGAGTTGGTGAATCAAATTAAAAAGTTGGGTGAAAACTTAACTGATAAATCAGTTTGTGAGAAAATTTTAATTAGCTTCTCTCCCAAGTATAATTATATTGCGGCCATTATTGAAGAAACCAAAGACCTGTCTACTCTTGGTGTACAAGACCTAATGGGTTCTCTTGAAATACATGAGCAAATGTTAAATAGACCTAGTGACTCTTCTCTAGAAAGTGCGTTTCAATCAAAAGTTAATTTAAAAGATTCATCTAACCAAAATGTGACCAAAGAGGATTCGTTCCATGGTGGTAGAAGTGGAGAAACTCGAACTTGCAATTTTTGTAAGAAACCGGGTCATATAGAAAAGAATTGTTGGAATAAGGGAAAGTCTCAATGTTACCATTGCAAGAAATTTGGCCATGTTGAGAAGAATTGTAGGTTGAAAAATAAAAAGAATGCAAATTATACGGAGGAGGAAAACAGTGATAAAGAAGGTGTTGAAAGCACATTTTATGCATGCCAATCAGCGGTTGAGAAAAGGGAAGATGTGTGGTATGTTGATAGCAGATGTAGCAATCACATGACCGGAGACGAGTCGATGTTTTGTAAGCTTGATACGGCCGACACTACTCAAATTATAATGGGTAATGGTGCGGTTGTGAAGTCTAAGGGAAAGGGCACGATTACCGTTGCTTCAAAGAAAGGTAAAATGTTAATTCATGATGTGTTGCTTGTCCCAGATTTAGCACAAAATTTACTAAGTGTTGGGTAATTGATTGAGCATGGGCATGCGGTTCACTTTGAGGGTGAATCGTGCAAAATTTATGACAAAAAGGAGAAAAAGAGAGAATTAATGGTATTAGTGAAAATGGAGATAAATAGAAATTTTCCACTTACACTCAAACCCGAAAAAAGTGTTGCTTTAAAAGTTGGTGTAGAAGACTTATCTTGGTTGTGGCATAAAATGTTTAGTCATGTTAACTTTGAGAGTCTAAAATTGTTGAGTAAAAAGAATATGGTGTATGGGTTGCCACACATAGAAGAGAAACATGTTGTATGTGAAGGTTGCGCTCTCGGTAAAATTCACCGGGAGTCATTTCCAAAAGATAAGGCATGGAGGGCAAAGGAACCGATAGAGCTTATTCATACCGATGTGTGCGGTCCTATGAAAACAGCCTCGCATGGTGGAAATAGGTACTTTATCACTTTTATTGATGATTTTTCAAGAATGTGTTGGGTTTATTTTTTGAGACAAAAATCGGAAGCTTTTTCAGTTTTCAAGAAGTTTCAAAGCATGGTTGAAAGGCAAAGTGGCCGGTTAATTAAAAAATTGAGAAGTGATAGAGGTGGTGAATACAACTCTAAGGAGTTTGAGAAATTTTGTGAGAATATCGGCCTAGAAAGACAGTTGACGGCCGGTTTTACACCGGAGCAAAATGGAGTTGCCGAAAGGAAGAATAGAACGATTGTAGAAATGGCGAGAACCATGATGAATGAGAAGGGTTTGCCGATGACATTTTGGGCCGAGGCGACATACACGGTGGTTTACTTGTTAAACCGGTGTCCAACAAAGGCGGTTGAGAACAAGACACCATTTGAGGTGTGGTCCGGTGGTAAAAAGCCATCGGTGAATCACTTGAAGGTTTTTGGCTCTATTTGCTATGCACATGTCCCGAAAGAAATGAGGCACAAGCTTGAAGATAAATGTGAGAAATGTGTATTTGTTGGTTATAGCACAAAATCAAAGGGCTATAGGCTCTTTAGTTTGAAAACAAACAAGGTGATTGAAAGACGGGATGTAATTTTTAACAAGAAAAATAAGTGGGATTGGAAAGAAAAAGGTGTAGAGAGCATTTTTTTTCCGAGCCACGAGGAACCACATAAAGAGCCAAATGATGATAACATTCATGAAGAAGATCAACCACATTCTCCAACGACAAATGCCGGGTCGAGTTCAACTTCTCCAAGCTCAACACCGGTAAGATTTAGAAGATTAAGTGATATTTATGCTACATGCAATTTTTGTGTTGCTGAACCGGAATGCTTTGAGCAAGCAGTTAAAGAGGAGGTGTGGGTAAATGCAATGGAAGAAGAGATAAAAATGATTAGAAAAAATGAAACTTGGGAATTAGTTGAAAAACCGAAAGAAAAAGATGTAGTTGGTTTGAAGTGGATTTATAAAACAAAAACAAATCCGGATGGTTCGGTGCAAAAGCACAAGGCAATGTTAGTTGCTAAAGGATATTCACAACAACCCGGAGTTGACTATCAAGAGACATTTGCACCGGTGGCAAGGCATGAAACAATTAGGTTGTTGATTGCTTTAGCCGCACATAAAGGTTGGAGGTTATATCAACTTGATGTGAAGTCGGCTTTCTTGAATGGAGTGTTGAAAGAAGAGGTGTATGTTGAGCAACCGCAAGGCTTTGAAGTTGAAGGTGAAGAAGCTAAGGTGTACAAATTGAAGAAGGCTTTGTACGGGTTAAAACAAGCACCTCGAGCATGGTATGACAATATTGATGCATACTTCACCAACAAAGGATTTAAAAGAAGTCCAAGCGAGCCAACACTCTATGTCAAGCATGGTGAAACCGGTATGCTTATTGTTTCTCTTTATGTTGATGATTTGATTTTTACTGGAAATGACGAGAAAATGATGCAAGAGTTTAAAAGTGACATGATGAAAAAATATGAGATGAATGATTTGGGCTTGCTTCATTATTTCTTGGGTATTGAAATTGATCAAAGAGAAGATGGTGTTTTTATTTCTTAAAAGAAGTATGCTGAAAATATTCTCTCTAAATTTCAAATGGAGAATTGCAATCCGGTAATGACACCATTGTTGGTGAATGAGAAGTTGGTAAAAGAAGATGGTAGTGGTGGTGCCGATGCGGCATCTTTTAGAAGTTTAATTGGAAGTTTGTTATATCTTACCACTACAAGACCTGATATCATGTATGCTTCGGGATTGTTATCTCGGTTTATGCATCAACCGAGTAAAATACAATTTGGTGCTGCAAAACGAGTGTTACGTTACATACAAGGGACCAAAGATTTCGGTCTCATGTATGAGAGAAATGAAAAAGAAGATGTGGAGTTGTTTGGATTTTGTGATAGTGATTGGGCCGGGAGTATGGATGACATGAAGAGTATATCCGAGTATACATTTACACTCGGATCAGGATATTCTCGTGGGCCTCGAAGAAGCAAGAAAGAGTGGCGCATTCCTCCGCGGAAGCCGAGTATGTGTCGGCAAGTGAAGCAACTAAACAAGTTGTTTGGTTGAGAAAGATTTTAGAGGATATGGGGGAGCAACAAGATGCGGCCACGGTTCTATTTTGTGATAACAAATCCGCCATTGCCATGTCAAAGAATTCAGTATTTCATAGTCGAACAAAGCATATCAATCTCAAGCATCATTACATTCGAGAAGTGGTTGAAGATGAAGAAATTCTCATCAAGCATGTAAAGACCGGAGATCAATTGGCGGACATTTTCACGAAGGCACTTCCATGTGACAAGTTTGTTTATCTTCGGGAATTATTGGGTATGACAAACAAAAACATTAAGGGGGAGTGTTGAAATTAATGTTTTTGAGAAAAGGAAAAATTATTAAATGGGTCAATTAGTCAAATGTTTAGATGAATGTATTTGGAATTTCTAGATAGATTAATTGTTTATGTTTTCAAGGGTCATGTTGGAGAGTGCAATTCATGCACTTGGTATTTGTGTTGTGTTTAATTATATTTATGTTTTTGGGTTTGTAAAAGGTCACCATCTGACCTATAAATAGGAGGTATGTCATTTGTAAGAGTATCTCAACATAATAGAAAATATTTATGCATAAGAGTTCTTCTTTCTCTTTGTCTCTTTCACTAAAATACTAAATAAAATAACATAGGCCTTGAATAGGCCAACAGCTTGACCCATATTTTTTCTCAAAAAAAAGAGTTGAAAAAAAAAAAAAAAGTTGAATCGGAAGAGACTCGCCGATTCTTCCCTCCTATGGGTTTGTTTGCGACAGATATTCTTCAGATTTGAGTTTTTTTTTAAGGATACTTGGATAGTTGCATCTGATTGATTATAGGAAGAAATTTTGTCAATTTGGAGTAGCGTGAAAATATGGGATGAAGACGAAATAAGAAGCAATTTTATATAGAGAAATTTAGATATATACCCATTGTAATTTTTTGATTTAGATATTTCCCCATTAAAACTTTAAGATTAATTATTTTTATATCTAAACTCACTTATTTTATTAAAATTCTCATTTCTTATTACTTAAATCAGTTCAAAATAGATATTAATGGTAATAAAAATTTAAAAGGACAGTTTTTCCCTTAATTCAAAAATATTTCTTTTTGGGCTGCTCACTAATATAATTATTCTTTAAATATAACTATTTTTTTTGTTTTTTATGATTTACCGACAGATATATTAATACGGAAGGTTTAAATAATGTTTATCGTGTCATAGCGGAACGGCTAAAAAAACGATGCTATTGTCATATTGCGCCGCTATAGCACCAATAGCGCCAATAGCGTCATAGCTTTTATGGTCCGAAAACACCATAGCGGCGCTATACTGCCGCTATAGCGCGCTATTTAGAACCCTGATTGATACTAAAAAAAAATTTATTTATAGGTTTCTAGTAGCCAAGTAGCCACAAACAAACCCCTTCCCAAGGTCTCAAATTTAAGGCCATGTTCGACGGACACATGGGCAGGGGAATGGGCAGAGGAACGGAAAAATTTTGAACTGCTTTTTACTGTTCATGTGGAAAAAAAAAATTCAGTCTGAGTCAATTTTTTTTCCCACATTAACAGTAAAAAAGGAAGTGCAGCCGAATAGGACCTAACTTGCAAAAATTGCCACCAATAGAGCGCAGTAATCTCCCGTAGTATTAATTCCTACATGGACAGACCCTGTTCCCCTTCCTTTTGACCCCTTACCCCTCTTGTGCCCAGAATAAATTTCGATTGTTGTATCATTGATCAACATTTGCACCTGCTTTCTTTTATCTAAGAATAGCCTTCTATTCCTCTTTCGCCAAAACGCTCAATTAAATATAACTGTTATGTAAGGTCAACAACTAACTAGAACAACGGTACCAGTGTACCAGTATGATCACTGGTACGGAAAAGTCACTGGTAAAGGGCTGACAAAGACGCTGGAAAAGAGCACTGTACAAACACAGTGCAACAATGGCTACTAATAAAGGAACAAGAATATCTTCTTTTTGTCAAATTTTGTTTTCTTTTTGTTTTATTCACTCTTATTTACTGTTGTTTTCATAATTCTGTTTTACATATTTTAGTCATTTTAAAGCTCAAATGTTTTGAGCAAACTTTTTTCAACCTTTTTGGTGGTTACCACACTCATGTCACGGATCCTATTTCAATTTAATATAAATGTGGGCTAAATTCTCATTTTTCTTCAAAAAAAAAATGTAACTGTTATGTAATAACTATTATTCATGATAATTACTACTATCAGCTGTATAATATTTTTTCAAGACTTCCTCATAACATAACCGTTATTTAAATAACTAAACTAAAAGATGCCTGATGGGAGATATTATTGCATTGCTAATGGTGCACTAGACTATTCGCATTGAAAACATAGAATAAAACTAGAGTGTTCTTAAGTTCACTAAGTTCTTTTGTGAATTGAACTCTAAAAATCTATCGAATTGGTTTCAAATGACAAATTTGAACGTTGAAACTTATCTACGTTACCTTACGAGTGATGCGTCTACACGCGAAAATTTTAAACTTTCAAATTAATTTAATATAATATCAAGCGGTCAAAATTAGAAAGTTTATAGATGAATTATAATACATTTATATTTTGAACGAACTCTATACAAAATTAATTTGAAATTTTAAAATTTTAAAATTTCTACTCGAAAACATATATATCCCGGCCCCGGGATATATAGTAGATGACCAAAAGCATTTGCCATTTGTGCAATTTTTTTTGTATGCCGTCTTAACCTCTAACATGGAGAATTTATAAAAGGACTCGGCAGTCGATCGGTAAATGAAATCAATCTGCGTTACAGTCCAAACCGTCCAAGTCCAACCAAAATATTTTGTCTATCTTATGAAAACATGGAACAACTCTTTGAAAAATGATTAAAATATTAATGAGGAAATTATAGAAAATCAATGCAATTTGACTTCCTCCCAATTAATTATAAATTTTCCGGCAGGTGAAGAGTGGCCCGGTTCTGTACGTAGCATTTGCACTTTGGCGATTCATATTGCAGGCCACTTTATAAAAATGAAAAAGCTCATTATATATATAACTTAAATTAAGTCATCGCCTAATAAATTGTGACAAGTCCCAATTCAATTAATTTTTAAATAACATAAATACATATAATATAACAAATAAATTTGAACTTATAACTCTCCAACGTGCATGGCTCAAACCCAAATTCTACAGCGTGGTAACCACACCCACTTCTTCAATCCTCCTCTGTTGCATTTCTTATAAGAAACCCAATTGATGACAAGTCTTGCATTGGACATATTGTCTGGTAAATAGAAAGAAAATATCCATCTGATCTTTCTCTAAGGTTGAGCCATGGCGAGATTAATGTCAGGCACCTTAGCATTATTGCTATTATTATTCACCTTCAGAACAGCAATTGCATACGACTACAAGGATGCATTGCAAAAAAGTTTGTTGTTTTTCGAGGCACAGAGGTCCGGCAAGTTGCCATGTGATCAACGAGTCACATGGCGTGGTGATTCTGGTCTAACTGATGGGTTTCAACAGGGGGTAAGCCATTTCCATTTTCCATTTTATCCATTTGATCACATAAAATAAAATGAAGCCATTTGTCCATTTAATTTTGAACCAAAAGTTACTGGTAAAAAATTGAAACTATAGGCTCAGACAAACCTGATTAATCCTTTAGAAAATTTCTTAGTGAAACAATGATACCTAATGATAATTATTATGATTGCTTAATTTGGTCAGGTGGATTTGGTGGGAGGCTACTATGATGCAGGTGATCATGTTAAGTTCGGGTTCCCAATGGCATACGCAGTAACAATACTTTCATGGTCTGTAATCGAGTTTGAGAAAGAGCTCGTTGCTACCAATGAGCTCAAACATGCCCTTGATGCCATTCGATGGGGTACCGACTATTTCATTAAGGCGCACAAAGAACCCAATGCCCTTTGGGTCCAGGTAATGTAGCCTTATGTGCATACACACATAAACAAAAATATCCTTATGATTAAATTTTGAGTAATTTAAATTGCAAACTTAAAGGTTGGTGATGGAGATAGCGATCACTTGTGCTGGGAAAGAGCAGAAGACATGTCAACGCCTAGGACGGCCTACAAAATCACCACAGTTAATCGTGGATCAGATGTGGCCTCTGAGACGGCTGCCGCATTTGCTGCTGCCTCACTGGCTTTCAGGCATTATGACTCTTTCTATGCAGATGTCCTTCTCTTACATGCTAAGCAGGTAAAATAAATATTGTTTACATCTGGTTATCATAAGATTCCTTAACATTTTATTCATCTTATAGGAAAAGGGAGGTTGAATTCTGAAATTATAATTGCTCTTCTTTTTCCATAATTTAGCTCTTCACCTTTGCTGACTCTTTCCGTGGCAAGTATGATGATAGCCTTCAGTGTGTTAAGAAGTTCTATCCTTCTGCATCAGGCTATAATGTAAGAAATTATTTCTACCATAAATTTAGTTTTCAACAATTTTAGAAACTTCTCAATTAGTTTTGGCATAACAATTCAACTGGTAAATTGTTATAATGACTTTAAAAAAAAGGATCAAAGTCCTCGTAGGCACTAAAAATGGATTGCATCTAATGAAGAAAATTAAAGAGGACAGAATATTTTTCTTCAATAACTAAAATAAAAATTCAATTTAGTGATGGTAAACAGCATATTTTTTTCGATAGATTCAATCACAATGAAGTTCCTAAATAATAGCATATTTTTTTCGATAGATTCAATCACAATGAAGTTCCTAAATAATACCTCATATTTAGACTATTGCCTGTACGCAGGCATCATGTCATGTACCAATAACTTGTTATAATTGGTAAACAGCTCCTTTTCTTTCGGTAGGATGAGTTGTTATGGGCATCCGCATGGCTTTATGTGGCAAGCAATGATCAGTTCTACCTCGACTACGCCACTCAAAATGCCGCTTGCCTTGGTGGAATTGGGTGGGCTGTCACTGAATTCTCTTGGGACAACAAATACGCCGGTGTTCAAGTCCTTCTATCCAAGGTATGTATATTAATTTCTTCAATTATATGACCACTTAACAAATTCATACCTTTTTGTTCGATCAATAAGGATTTGAATATTGCAGATATATATAATTACTGACAAATCCTTATTGTTTTGTTTAGATGCTGCTCTATGGTAATGGCGGTACTTACAGCGACACACTGAAACAGTATCAGGCCAAGGGTGAGTTCTTCCTGTGTGCTGCCCTTCAGAAGAACAGTGCGCACAACATCAAGCTCACTCCAGGTTGATCAAACACACTCCATGCATTAATTAACCAATAATATACTATAAATACATATCAGAATTAATTCTAACGTGAAACTTTATGATTTGGTTCTTCAATCAGGGGGCCTCTTGTATGTTGATGAATGGAATAACATGCAATACGTCTCGAGCGCAACTTTCCTGATGCTTGTTTACTCTGACTACCTCGCCACGACCAATAATGTTCTAAACTGTCCTGATGGTCAAGTGCAACCAGCTGATATCCTCAAATTTGCCCAATCTCAGGTACATTCCCACCCCCCATCTCTGACAATTTTTAAAAATAGAAAGAAAAATGAGTGAGGCTATGGACTATGCATAGATCCGTACTATTAGACTAATATCTTTGTTTTCAAAGTTCAAATAGTCAATCTGAACCATTCAACATAATTTCCATATGAAAATGCACTTGAAGACTAAATTTTACATTTTTTAGAATCTTTTTACTATTTTCTTTACTGTTAGAAAATCACTATTTTTGAATGGTCTAGAATGTTTAGATCAAGTGATTTTCTACAATTTAAAAAAATAGTGATCTACAAGTAAATTTTTATATGGAAATCATGTTGAACAGTTCAGATCCACTGTTAAAACTTTCAAAAACATAAATAATGATCCATAGTACGGAACAATCCGCTTTACGCATAGTACCATAGCCTCACTCAAGAAAAATCATAGACATCTTGAAACAAATGTACTGTCAAACACCAATTTCTTTTAACCTTTTAACCACTATATCAATATTTTAATCTTAAATAGGTGGGCTACATTCTTGGCAACAACCCCAAGGGCATAAGCTACATGGTCGGATTTGGTTCCAATTACCCGAGACACACACACCACAGAGGTGCATCAATCCCTTCAATAGCTGTTCTCAACACTACACTTGGTTGCACCGAGGGATTTGACAAGTATTATGACAGCAAGGACCCGGATCCGAATGTCATTTACGGTTCTCTTGTAGGCGGTCCCGATTCAAACGATGCATTCACAGATGAAAGATCGAACTACCAACAAACAGAGCCAACTTTAGTCGGCAGTGCCCCTCTTGTGGGAATATTTGCACGGTTGACAGGTTTACCTAGCTGTAAGTAATTAACCTTAATTTTCGCCTTTTATATGCCTTTTATTTATCACTTGTTTAGAGCAGTTGAATGATTAGTATTATATTATTCCTTTTGCAGCCACCCCATCTCAGTCCTATTCCCCACCTGCTGAGAACAAGCCTGATGGTATGTAATGATACATAGTCTAATTTTTTTTTTGTTTTTAAAAATGAATCATATGAAACCATCTTTTCCTTCTGTTTCTAGGTGCTCCTATTACTTTCACACCTGTCTCGCCTCCTACTTCGACTCCTGAGACCTCTCCAATTGCGTCTCCTCCTGCTCCTCCATCCGCTTCAACACCAACAGAGGCTCCTAGCACCACTCCTGAGTCGAATGCCGCTTCAACACCAACAGAGGCTCCTAGCACCACTCCTAAGTCGATTGCCGCTGCTCCTAGCACCACTCCTGAGTCGAGTACCGCTGGATGCTTCTCCGCCTCCTGGATCGCCTCCGTCGCGATCGCTGTAGCCATTGCTGCCTATGCTTTCTAAGTCCGGTGGATCTCTTGAGATCTGTGCTTCGAGGGGTGAAGTTTTAATTTTTTGCATATTGTATTGAGAAATAAAATACTAGCCTCAGTAAATATTCATTATTGGCATAGTTTAGGTAACAAATCAGCTAGCATTCTATTTTTGTATAGAATGGCTAGTAATCTTTGTAATTAAGGCACAATTAAGGTGTAATTACCAACCATTGTAATTTAGAAAATAGCCCAACAGCTACTAGGATTTTAGACTATAAATACTCGTGTATAGACCTTGTAAAAATCAGAACATATGATCAATAAAATCATTGTTCATCATTCTCTTTTCCACTCTTAAATTCAATATGGTATCATAGCAGGATTCAAACCTACATCAGTAAAAGGGCCAAGAGACAACAGATCGAATCTGTGTCAAGAGAGATAGGCGCAAGTGTCAATAGAGTCAAAGAAAATCTATTCTCAGCACACACCGTAAAGCAGCTGTTATATGAATATTTTCGCAAGAAATAAAAAATTTCAGCAAACCACACAAAATTTCTCTGAAAATCAGAAACCAGAAATTCCTTTACCAGAAAATCAGGAAAACCTTTACGAGAAAACCAGAAATTTCTTGAAAACAAAAACCTAAGACCAGAAATTCCTTGACTGTACCAGAAACCAAAAACTGTACCAGCAACCAAAATCCTTTTAAAACTGTACCAACAACATGAAAACCAACATGTCTCAATCCGATAACACAACACTCACAAATATCATACTCAATGGCAAAATAAATTACATTCCGTGGTCCAAATCAGTCACGACAGGTCTCGGTGGCAAGGGGATGTTAAACTTTGTCACTGAAACCAAAGAAAAACCGAAACCTAATGTTCCTGATAAGGCAACTGATGCAGAAAAGACAAAGATAGAAGAATGGGAAATCACATATTAAATGATTATGTCGTGGCTACTCAATACAATGGTCAATGGAGCCGCAAATTTCAAATGTGCTAATGTACTCCAATTCAT
This sequence comes from Carex myosuroides, assembly GCA_028015225.1. Lineage (NCBI taxonomy): Eukaryota > Viridiplantae > Streptophyta > Magnoliopsida > Poales > Cyperaceae > Carex > Carex myosuroides. The sequence continues at coordinate 4,617,777 of CM051471.1, forward strand.
CGAAGTGTGGGACAAGACAAGGAGAAGGTATAGCTGACAAAAAATACTTTGCCCACATATATTTAGCCTCAAACAAAAAAAATTGGCCCACAAGGTTAATTTATTTTGGTCCCAGTATGAATGTCATACTGACCACATGACATGGAACCAAAATAAATTGACCCTCTGCCGGACCTTCAAAAAATGAATGGGAAAATGGAAGAATAAATAAAATAAGAAGAAAGGGAAAGAATAATAGAAATCAAATGGAGAAAGCGAAAGCATGAAAAATGGGGTTGAAAATAAATCAGAAAAATGTAAAAATTAGAAGAAATGGAGTTGTCCAATATCCTGTGGAATGGAGGAAAGCAGAAAACAAAAAAAATCTGATGGCTGGGCCCACAAATCAGCGAAATAAAACAAATTCTCAACCTAGCGGAGTCTCTCTCTCGCTGTGAGCTCGGCTCACCTGGACCGCAACGAGGAAGATTAGATGGTTTACAGGTAGGAATGGCAATTGGCCATACCCACGGGTAATATCCGAAATTTTTATTAATAGAAAATTAAATAAGAAAATATTGAAAATGGAGAAGGTTTCGGAAAAATTCGTGATATAGGAAAAACGTGATAGTCCATAATATCTAGGGGACGTTATAGACCATATCACAGCTAGCTTAGCGAAAACAACTTATCTCTAATTAACGAAATTAAACTGGACGTTGTGGAGTATCACAGCCTGCTGTCCGTTATGGTGTACAACGGCCTGTCAGCGGAAAAGAAAACTTTGGCCGCGAGAAAAAAAAATCGGATATAAAATTGGGTAACCGGATATAATTTTCGGTTACGTAAAAAAAGAAAATTAGATAACCAGATATAATTTTGAAAATTGAGTAACCGAAAATATATACTTCATTTTTTTTTTACTATTGGTAACCGAAAATTATATCCGGTTACTCAATTTTTTTTTTCTCTTGGTAACCGGAAATTATATCCAGTTACATTTTTTTTTACTAATAAAAATGTCGACTGAGGTGCAATAAATTTGTTTTTTTTTTTCCAAAATTGCTCTGGCCGTGATAGACATCAATGTCCAGCAAACATTTTTTTTTTTCAAAATTTCTCTGGCCGTGATAGACAACAATAGCCCGCTTGAGAGTTTATTTCGCTTAATTAGTGGTAACTTGATTTTGTTTAGCTGGCAGTGATGGTCTATAACGTCCTCTGGACGTTATGGACTATCACATTTTTCCTACAAATCGAATTTCCCCGAAACCCTTCCCCATTATCGATATTTTTTTATTTATTTTCCTATTAATAAAAATATCGGCATGTAATATACCCATGTCCACACGGGACCTATTTGTCAAAAATTCATAATTAGCATAACCACAAGTAATATACCCAAGTCCACACGTGACATGCAGGGGCGGACGCAGAGTATTCCAGGGGGGGGCAGCTGCTGCCCCTGGATTTTGAGTTTTAGTGGAGATTTATCGGTTCCGAATGACTTTGCCCCTCCTGAAATTTTTTTTGCCTCCCTCTGGACGTTTAATTTGTAATTCGAGTTAAATTTAGGATTAAATTGAAATAAATTTATTGAATTTTAATTGGTAATTAGAATTATAAATTAGAGCATCAGAAATTGAAATATAACGTCCATGGACCATTCCTCCATACCCGCAGGTAATATAATATGCGTAAAAATTCCAAAATAGGGTAATATTTGTATTTCTTTGCAAGAATTATAGGTTCCAATACCAACGTGAGCTATGTATTTATTGGTTATTTCCACAACATCGGGGAAATTAAGATGAAGGGTAATTAATGGTCATCCCATTCGATCTCCTAATAGAATAGCACAATCTGAAGATGGAAAATTAATTAAGGATTGTATATGTGAATATATAAAAGCTAGAGGCTATATATATATATATCAGCAACACAAAAAATGAAATGGACAAAGGGTTGGGTACCTAAGGTCAGATGTGTGTACTGGTATTTAATTACCTCTAAGGGTTGGTTACCTAAGGTCCAAAAAATTTAGAGCAAAAATTTAATCATTTTATAAACCCCTCCAGAATTTCATATTTTATATTATTTCCCAAAAAATGTTTTAATTAATAGTAGAGCAGATTTCCCTCTAGTGATGAGTCCACTTTCTTTTATCACCTCCGCTTCTTAATTACGATTAATTAAGTTGGAAAGAGAGGGCAAGGATAAATCAGGAATTTAAGGAGAAAATTTTCTCTCAATACTCAAAATCAAAATTTATACGCTTAAAATAGCACTAGCCATAGTTTATGGTGTCCGCGAACATTTTCAAATATAAAATTTGCTTTGAAGAAATCACTGCAAGCTTTCCTTAATGTAAATTATCAAACTTCATATGCGGCCAAAACAAGCCGAAAGAGATTATGGCGTCTGCAAATATTTTCACAAATATCGAACTCTTCAATTGACTACCTGATTTGTCTTCGCTGCATGTGAAGTTTGATCCTTTATATTTAAAGAAAAGCTACTGCAATTATTTCTTCAAAGCAAATTGGATATTTGAAAATGTTCGCGGACCATAAACTATTACATTCGATTTTCAGATAATGATCCGATTTTGTAAAATTAATTTTTTAAATTTCTATTAATAAAAATTTCGGACCTGTTGACGTAGAGTAGACAAGACGCGTGGGATACATTGATTAGTGGCCACTGGCCATTGATAGGCGAACTTTTGTTGGGCCGAAAATAATATTATCTCTTTAGCTAAAGGGCCCAGGTGAGAAAAGGTCGGCCCTCTGAGTTTAGCTAAAGGGCCCGTTCGATTCTGGAGTTCTAATAGTAAATTTTATAGTTCTTCTTTATTGTAGTTTCAAGTAATTTTGAGCTGTACCTTATATCAATAAGATAACAACGTACCAATAATCGCGTTAAATTATTTTTTTGATGATAAAACAATAATCATTGTAGTTACGGACTGATATATATATATATATATATATATATATATATATACACACACACACACTAATCAACAATTATTTCATTTTACCGTACATATACTAGAAGATATAATTAGTAAATTTAATGAGTGAAGATGTTAATCTAGTATGTAATTTGTATCGTATTTGTCTATCTTATAAAACATGGAACAACTCTTTGAAAATGATTAAAAAATATTTATCAGGAAATTATATATAGAAAAATCAATGCAATTTGACCTCCCAATTATAAATTTTCCGGCATGCGAACAGTCCCGGTTCTGTACAATTTGCAGTTTGGCGATTCATATTGCAGGCCAGGCATAAATAATATGAGTGCTAATTAATTAACTAAATCCGGGCAAGCGTTAGGTGTCTTATACATATGTACGTTTGATACATAAAAAAGATTTATGTAGCACACCTTTTCTGTTGCATTAAAATACATTTTGACGCATTAAAATTTTATATAAACTAGCAATTATTTTGACTAAAAAAATTGTTAAATATCTAGTATGCTTTTTGATACTGCACGCATAAATTTTTGATACATAAAAAACTGTTATCTCCGTACAAAATTTTTGATGCATAAAAAAAGTTAAATCTCATATAAATTAAACAAATTTTAATTTATATAAGGTTTAGTCTTTTCGATTCCGATGCATAAAATTCGTGCGTACGATTTTCAAATTTCGTTCGATCGGCTTGGGAAATCGCTTCGAGCGGAGGACAATTAATCTTTTCCCAAAAAAAAAAAAAATTCTCAAAAGTCCATTGAAGCAATGACTTTAATCTGATTGGTTCGTAATTATTGGTAGGGGTGTACAACGGGCGGGTCGATGATATTTTATTAAAATTTGAATCCAACCCGATTACACCGGGTTAAAAAAATTCTTTACTTGACCCACCCATAACCCAACCCAACCCATCTATTTTTTTATATACGGGTTATTACGGGTTATGCGGGTTAGACGGGTTAAACGGGGTATAATTTTGATCGAAAATCTATTATATATCTTTTTACTATTTTTATTAAAACTAGGTACAAATAAAAGTGACAAACATAAATAAAATAGAAATAATTTAGCATATAACATCCATAACAAAAAATACATATCCAGAATGTAACATCCTAAAAAAAAGACAGCGACATATAACAATCGCATATAAAATTCATGAAATAAAAAAAACATAACAATTCAAATTCAAATTAAACTTAAACTCTTAAATATCTTCAGAGCTCCAATATTTTAGCTTTCTGGTGCCTGAAATAATAATAAAGATGTGATAAAAAATAAAAGTTAAGTTTGTCAGCAAATATAATAAAATCATATAAAGTTCTAGAATCTGGATCATATATGGATTAATTACCTTTAGCCTTGAATTGTAACTCCAGCATTAGATGACTTTGGTGCTACATGTTCTGAAAAAAAAATTTTGAATGTAAAATTGTATGTCCAGCAAGATTAAAACACAATTTAAATCCATCACAATAAAAATATAAAGTACTTACCCTTTGTTGTTATATCATATTTCTCTGCATCTTCCATCTCCTCACGAGGATCATAATGGATTTTTGAAGACTGCAGCCAATTCTGACCACACACCAGTGCCTCTACAGTTTTTGGAGAAAGAGAGCTTCTAAAGGGATCAAGGATCCGCCCACTTGTACTAAAGGCGGATTCAGATGGGACTGTTGAAACTGACATTGCTAACACATCCTTGGCCATCAGAGAAAGAATTGGATACCTCGAGGCATTGACCTTCCACCATGCTAGTATATCAAAGGACTTGTCATCTCCGTTGTCGCATGCTTCAGCCAAATATTTTGCAACTTCTGACTTGCTTTCAACACACTCTTCTTCCATCAAATGACGCTTAAACTGAGACTTCACAAACTTTGAATAGTCATCATCTACATCCATAGAACTAAGCCCCTCATTTGAACTACTAGCCACACCTTTCAATGCTGCACCTCCATCAGCACTTGAGTTCATTTCACTATGGTGTTCAAGATAATATGTGTATAAGCTCTCCATTGTATGCTCCACATTTCTAATTAGATCATTTGCCATATCAGTTGGGTACATCTGCCCCAAGCAAAACTTCACATATTTCAGTTTATACCGGGCATCTAAAACACAAGCTATGTAAAGCAATATGTTAAGATTGCCGGGATTTTCCCAATACTTCTCCAATTTCACTTTCATACCCTCTACCACAGATTTTAACTCCTGATCACAACCCTTGCCCATTTGGGTTAAACATGTTTGAATTGACACAAGTTCATGAAAAAAACAGTTAGATGTGACATAAGAAGACCCCGAAAGACGGATTGTAACACTATAGAATAATTTCAAAAACTTGACAAAACATCTAGCTTTGACCCAATCTTCTTCTACTGGTGGTGAAACAATTTTACCTTTTCCTTTGCCCTTGTTGTTGTTTCTATCATCTTTATTCTCAATCTCTTCCTCTGCACCAAAGTATGATCGATAGTCCCTATCTATATCACCAAGCCTCTCAAATGCCTTCTCAAATTTCTCTGCACACTCTAACATCAAGTAAGTTGAATTCCACCTAGTTTCCACATCAAGACACAACAGACCTTTACTCTTTATCTTCTCTTTTTCAACACAATCCCTAAATGCGGCTAATCTTTTAGGAGATGACTTAACATACTTAACTGCCTTTCTAATTCTTTGGACTGATTCAAAGTGCTCATCCAGACCCTCCCTCACAATGAGATTAACAATATGAGCACAACAACGCAAGTGTAGGTACTTGTGATCCAGAACAGTACCTTTCCAATCTCTAGTTTTTCGTTTCAGATAATTAATTGCACCATTGTTAGAGGTTGCATTGTCTACTGTCAAAGTAAATACACCACCAATGCCCCATTCAATCAAACAATCCTCAATGGTTTGCCCAATTGTATCCCCTTTATGATCTGGAACTACACAAAAGTTGAGTATTCTTTGGTTCAATTTCCAATCATGATCAATCCAATGTGCTGTTAGACACATATAATTCATGTTCTGAATGGAAGTCCAAGTATCTGTTGTTAAGCACACACGCTGGTTCTTTAGGAATTTCTTCAGTTTTACTTTTTCTTCCTCAAAAAGCTTCAAACAGTCCCTACTGACAGTAACTCGAGAAGGTACGTTGAACATTGGTTGGACAGTTTTTATGAAATTTTTAAAACCCTCTCCTTCTACCACCCTAAAGGCCATCTCATCCACCATAACCATTTTTGCAAGAGCCTTTCTACAATCATCTACACTAAAAGTTACAGCTTTGAGCTTTGCACTTACTTGGCCATCTTGAGGCTCCAACGAAAGCTTCTTTTGTTTTGGATCTTCCTCTCTACAAGGTGAGTTGGGACAAAGATGCATCAGATGGTTCCACAAGGATTTTGTGCCATGACGACTCCTATCAGCGGCATAAGACTTCTCACAATAGACGCAAGAAGCCCTAGGGTTCATCTTGTCTTCATTGTGCTTGAAATAGTTCCAAATGTCAGAGTCCCTCTTTGAATTTTTGCACTGTCTTTTAGTTAGATTACTTGCAATGTTCTCTGGAAGTTGGGGCTCATGATTTTTCTGATTCTCAGCAACTGTTCCATGAACCTATTAAAGCAAAGTATAATCCAAGTTAAAAGAATTAATTTTCAGCTATACATGATGAAATTCTCACATGCCTAGAGAAAAGCACATACAGAGAAAAGGTAAATATATATTTTATTCTATTTTACAAGTCTCATGAGTCATGATATTGTTTTAATCTACTTGAGCACGTCAGTGAAAACAACAACCATAGAGTTGGCCACAAGCATACTAAGCACTATCTATTAAAATGTTAAAATCATATGTGTCAATGAACACAATTATTTAAATAATTTAGTAAATAGCAACTCTTGCAAGTTTATTCAAAGATTGATAAAGAAAATTAAGATAACATAAGTCAGTTAAGCATTTTTGCAAACAGCTCATGTGCAATATATAGAATAAATAAATTCCAATGTACATGGCAGCATAAACAATTGAATATCATACCACCAAACTTTACACATTGTTTTATTAATGAAGAGAATGGTAACCTCAACGCAAGAAAGACAAAAAAAAAAAATTGAAAGATACCTTTGGCTGTGTATTTTGTGGTGGTCTCTCTGCCGTTGCCATCAAAAATATTGAAATGAAAATTTTTTAAGCTGTAAAATTCATAGAATAGGGACTGAATTGAGAGAGCGGAGAGGATTCTATAAGCGCAACGGTATTTATAGTGGAGGATTTGCAATCGATTTGTGGTTGTCAGTCTCGGGTTTGAGGCAGATCGAAGGCGGATTCGAACCATTTTCCCAGGTGTCATGGGAGAGAGAGCGTGCGCTGCGCGTAAAGGAGACCAAGGCGTCGCGAGCGAAGGAGATCGAGGCGTCGCGAACGAAGGAGATCGAGGCGTCGAGGAGACGACCTCAGATTGGGTAGATCCGAACAGTGCTTTTAACGTGAGGGGATGAGTAAATAGAAAGAGAAGTTCTGTAAAAATTTAGAAATGTAGATTTGAGGCCGGGTCCGGATATAAACGGGTTATTAAGAGCAAACCCATGACCCGACCCAGAGTAACGGGTCTGTCAAAATCCAACCCGTACCCGACCCAGTAACATCTCAACCCGGTAAAATACGGGTCGGGTCGGACGGGTCAGACGGGTCGGGTGGGTCGACAGTATTTTTGTACACCCCTGATTATTGGGACTCGATTCTCGTATCGGAACAACCCATGATGAGATAGGATTCTTGTCAGCTGCTGACAAGATTTAAAAAAAAAAAAATGATGAGATAGGATTTTATATATGCAACTATGTTTCAATTTTGGGATATAATTAAAATGAAACAGCTCATTAATTATACAACTCAAAGTCATCGCCTAATATATACATTTTTTTTTTCAAATAATTAAGGTCGTTTTCCGTAACGTAACTACAGGTTTCGTTGATTATAATTATAACAATAAATTGTGACAAGTCCCAATTCAATTAATTTTTAAATAATATATATACATAACAATTGAATTTGAACTTGTAACTCTCCGATGTGCATGGCTCAAACCCAAATTCTACAACGTGGTAACCACCTCTAGTTCCGGCCACCCACTTCTTCAATCCTCCTCTCTTGAATTGCATTTCTTATAAGAAACCCAATTGATGACAAGTCTTGCATTGGACATATTGTCTAGTAAAATAATATCCATCTGATCTTTCTCTTTCTCTAAGGTTGAGCCATGGCGAGATTAATGTCAGCCACCTTACCATTATTGCTATTATTATTCACCTTCAGAGCAGCAAATGCATACGACTACAAGGATGCATTGCAAAAAAGTTTGCTGTTTTTCGAGGCACAGAGGTCCGGCAAGTTGCCGTGCGATCAGCGTGTCACATGGCGTGGTGATTCTGGTCTAACTGATGGGTTTCAACAGGGGGTAAGTCATTTCCATTCTTTTCAAAGAGTACTGCAGCTTGTAATTTATTAGTTTGCACCTCTTCATTACCCACAATAAAGTCCGATTTTGGTATATATGTAACATTTTAAAAACCATTTTTTATTTTATCCATTTCATCACATATAAAGAAGATGAAGACATTTGTCCTTTTAGTTTTGAACCAAAAATTGTTGGTAACAAAATGAGACTACAGGCTCAACTCAAACAAACATCATTAATCCTTCAGAAATTACCATATTTAAGCAATGATACTTAATGATAATTAATATGATATCTTAATTTGGTCAGGTGGATTTGGTGGGAGGCTACTATGACGCAGGTGATCACGTGAAGTTTGGGTTCCCGATGGCATATGCAGTAACAATACTTGCATGGTCCGTAATCGAGTTTGAGAAAGAGCTCATTGCTACCAATGAGCTCAAACATGCCCTTGATGCCATTCGATGGGGTACCGACTATTTCATCAAGGCGCACAAAGAACCCAACGCCCTTTGGGTCCAGGTAATGTAGACAGCACATGCTTAATTACATAGCCTTATGTGCGCGCACACACACACACACACACACACACACACACACACACACACACACACATAAACAAAAATATCCTTATGATTAAATTTTGAGTAATTTAAATTGCAAACTTAAAAGGTTGGTGATGGAGATAGCGATCACTTGTGCTGGGAAAGAGCAGAAGACATGTCAACGCCTAGGACGGCCTTCAAAATCACCACAGTTAATCGTGGATCAGATGTGGCCTCTGAGACGGCTGCCGCATTTGCTGCTACCTCACTGGCTTTCAGGCATTATGACTCTTTCTATGCAGATGTCCTTCTCTTACATGCTAAGCAGGTAAAATAAATATTGTTTACATCTGGTTATAGTAAGATTCCTTAACATTTTATTCATCTTATAGGAAAAGGGAGATTGAATTCTGAAATTATAATTGCTCTTCTTTTTCCATAATTTAGCTCTTCACCTTTGCCGACTCTTTCCGTGGCAAGTATGATGATAGCCTTCAGTGTGTTAAGAAGTTCTATCCTTCTGCATCAGGCTATAATGTAAGAAATTATTTGCCCCCAGACATTTTGTTTTCAACAATTTTAGAAACTTCTCAATTGGCATTGAATGATATAAAAAAAAAAAACAAGAAAAGTTCAAGGTCCACATAAGCACTAAAAATGGATATAAAAACTCGCAAGCCTTAGCATTCACTTGAGAAAAGGAGGACATAGATTTCTTCAATAACTAAAATTTAAATTCAATTTAGGGATGGTCAACAAAATTTCTTTTCATGGATTGAAATATTGAATCACAATGAAGTTCCCAAAAATTGCAGCCAACATAATACCTTATATTTAGGCCATTGCCTGTACGCAGGCATCATGTCATGTACCAATAACTTACATAAAATCAAATTGAATGTTATAATTGGTAAACGGCTCCTTTTCTTTCGGTAGGATGAGTTGTTATGGGCATCCGCATGGCTTTACGTGGCAACCAATGATCAGTTCTACCTCAACTACGCCACTCAAAATGCCGCTAGCCTTGGTGGAATTGGGTGGGCTGTCACTGAATTCTCTTGGGACAACAAATACGCCGGTGTTCAAGTCCTTCTATCCAAGGTATGTATATTAATTTCCTCAAATATATGATCACTTAACAAATGCATACCTTTTTGTTCGTAGTAATAGCAGTTACAACTTACAAACAACATCATAAAAAAGGATTTGAATATTGCCGATATAATTACTGACAAATCTTTATTATTTTGTTTAGGCGCTGCTCCATGGTAATGGCGGTAGTTACAGCGACACACTGAAACAGTATCAGGCCAAGGGTGAATTCTTCCTGTGTGCTGCCCTTCAGAAGAACAGTGGGCACAACATCAAGCTCACTCCAGGTTGATCAAACACACTCCATGCACTAATTAACCAATAGTAGACTATAATTGGATATCCAAATTAATTCTAACGTGAAATTTTATGATTTTGTTCTTCAATCAGGGGGCCTCTTGTATGTTGATGAATGGAATAACCTGCAATACGTCTCAAGTGCAACCTTCCTGATGCTTGTCTACTCTGACTACCTCGCCACGACCAACAATGTTCTAAACTGTCCTGACGGTCAAGTGCAGCCTGCTGATATCGTCAAATTTGCCCAGTCTCAGGTACACTCCCACCCCCCGCCTCTGAAAATTTTTAAAAAAGAAAGAAAAATCATAGACATGGTGAAAAACAGATGTACTGTCAAACACCAATTTATTTTAAATCAATATTTTAATCTTAAATAGGTGGACTACATTCTTGGCAACAACCCCAAGGGCATGAGCTACATGGTTGGCTTTGGTTCAAATTACCCGAGACACACACACCACAGAGGCGCATCGATCCCTTCGATCGCTGTTCTGAACACTACTATTGGTTGCACAGCAGGATTCGACAAGTATTATGACAGCAAGGACCCGGATCCGAATGTCATTTACGGGTCTCTTGTAGGCGGTCCTGACTCAAACGATGCATTCACAGATGAACGATCCAACTACCAACAAACAGAGCCAACGTTGGTTGGCAGTGCCCCCCTTGTGGGAATATTTGCACGGTTGACAGGTGTACCAAGCTGTAAGTAACCTTACTTTTCACCTTTTATGCCTTTTATTAATCACTAGTTTAGAGCGGTTGAATGATTACTGTTACGCTATTGCTTTTGCAGCCGCCCCATCTCAGCCCTATTCCCCACCTGCCGAGAACAAGCCCGATGGTATGTAATGCTACACATGGCCTAAAATCTATATTTTTTTTTTATTGAGAAGAAAAAATATATTCTTTTTTAAAAAGGAATCATATAAAACCATTTTTTCCTTCTGTTTCTAGGTGCTCCTATTACATTTGTGCACACAATAACCGATAGCTGGACAGCGAACGGTGAGAAGCTTTACCGTCATTTAATTACTGGCAGTAACCATTGCGGTAAAACAATCACGTACCTCAAGTTGAAGTTTGACGGTCTCAGCGGGCCCGTATACGGACTTAACCCGACAAATGACAAGACTAAGTTCGAGTTTCCCGCATGGATCACATCACTGGCATCTAACTCTCAGTTCAGCTTTGTTTATGTCCAGGGAAGCGAAGCAGCAAAGATTACCGTTGAGAAGTACACTGCTAACTAATGAAGAGAGATGCACATATGTGTGTTTTGATGTTAATATTCATATATTTGGGCTTTTTTTTTCCTTTCTTTTTTGTTGTGAGATCTTTAATTATCAGAGAACCCTTGTGATAATATTTTGGAGAAATTTGGGATAAGCTTTCTTGCTTTTTAATTGTAGAGACTGTTTAATGCCTTCAGTTATATTTTGAAGCTATATATACAATAGTTATGTTTAGTGATATTACAGATATAACTAGTAAGGAATTGGTTTATGAAATGACTTGAAGTTCAAGTGCAAATCTTCTTTGCTGATTTCAAATTGAAAGTAACCCGGAAATTTAGAACAGTATGCATGAATCTATGTTTACATGAAAATTGATTTTATTTTGGGCATAAATTGAAATAAACTTCTCATGTATGTACATAATTAATATGCCTAATACTATGTTTATGACTAGTTAGTTTCAAAATGGCTAACTCACAACTCACAAGTGCATAGCAGATAAAACCCACTGAAACTTCAGGCAAATGATTTTACTAGACCAATCACAGTTGTACGTGTATCCTCAACCAACTGGATCATTTTTTTTTTAAATATAAAGGAACTTGGATATCTAGAAAACACAAGAAAATACTAGTGACAGTCAGTGGCGAGCCTAGAATTTGAGCTAGGGGTAGGCAAAAATCGGATTCAGGTTCTAATAAATTAACGGGTTCGGATTTGGGTTCGGATTCAAGACACAATTTAAAAAATAGCAAGAAATTAACGGGTTCGGGTTCAGATTTGAGTCGCTGTCTCGCTGATTTTTTAGTCGCTGTCTCACTAATTTTTTTAATCGCGCTGTCTCCGCATCCGCTTGGGCTTTGAAATTTTGGTTATGGGCTTCGGAGTTCGGACCTCAAAAGAAATCACGTTGTATCGTTGGGCTCTGGGGTAGGCAAGGTCAAAGAAACCTGGTTCTAAAAAAAAAAAAAAATTTCCGGGTAGCTACCCCAGAGACTATGTAGCCTCGCCTCTGGTGACAGTATCAATGGGTCCTACAGGCAACGTCTAATATAAGAGCATTAACTAATTGATAGTGGAAGACATGTTTATGTACATGTTTGCACGCTATAAATACATAAACTAGCTGACTCAGCATTATTGTATTGGAGAAATTCAAGACTGGATTATGATATCATCAAAAAGGGAGCAAGCACATGATCCATCAATTTTTTTTATTTAAGAAAAACCCCTTTTTGCACATTTGGTCACGTGTATGGTTGTCATTTAAATTATCACTGTTTGTCGAAGTACACAGATGCACATTAAGGTCTGTTTGGCTGCACAGTGGGAATGGGAATAGGAATAGGAATTGAAAATTTTTGAACTAAAATTTACTGTTCACGTGGAAAAAAAAATTCAGTTTGAGTGAATTTTTTTTTTCCCACGTGAACAGTATTTCATGGGGAGCCGCCAAACAGGCCCTAAGCGATATCTTCTGACATGACGATGTTAGGTTATACTATATTTTTATTTTGAATTGTACAAAAGATTTGTTACTTTAAAAAAAAAAAAAAAGTAGTTCATGCCACAAACAACTTTCAGATCGTTATCTCTCTTCCAAGACTTATAAATCTGCAAGCGGGTCACCCACTATCCAAATTTTTTATAGTTTCATTGGATTGGAATCTTTTCGTACAAGTATATAAATTTCCCCGAAATTTTTATTAATAGAAATAATAATAAATTAATGTCAATATAGAACAAAGAATTCGTCAGATATCCAAATCTAACAAAGACGTTACTTTTCGTAACGTCCAGGGGACGTTATGAACGGTAACGACCAGCTTAACTAAGATGGAATCGCTAATTGCAGCTGCTAAGGGCTGGCCGTTGAGAACGGTAACGTCCAGGGAGAAAAGAAAAAAAAAAGAAAAGGTGTGGCCGTCGCCAACGATGACGGCCTGCGCAAAAAAAAAAAAAAATAACTCGAGACCGTTGCCAACGATAACGTCCAGACTCATAAAAAAAAAAAAATTGAGGCCGTTGCCAACAATGACGGCCAGACCTCTTATTTTCAATCGCCGTCAAATAAAAGTTTGTTTGGGTATCAGTATTTAAAGAGGTCAATTCAAAAGCCTTCATCTTATTATGCCTCAATCCGTTGGTCATACTTTCATTTCCAATTGACCAGTATAAGTACCTTTATTTGAGAACAAGTATCCTCTCCATTACTGTAAAAGATTCCCTTCACTTTACGGATTGAGATTAACTCTCAGCCGCTTTGAGATTCGGGCTAGCACAGGGGCAATATTATTGGGCTTTGAGATTTGTGCCAAGTTAAAAAGAATAGTCCAGATCCAATAATTGTAAAAGATTCCCTATTACGGTACTGGTGAGGATGTGAATTCTTTGTTTGACGGGGTTATGCTTAACAAAAAGTACCAAAAAATAAAAAAGACAGTAAAATAAGAGGTCTGGCCGTCGTCGTTGGCAACGGCCGACTTGCTAATAGTTGCCACAAGTCAACTTTATTTCATCCATCATAAATCAAAATATAAAATAAAAATAAAGTGTGATTTTGAACTTCTAGTTGTTATATTTAATCAAGTTTCATTTAATCTCGGTCTTAACTAATTCTTAAAGATTATTTCCTTAATATTCAGACTTAATTCAAATTGGTGTTTCAATTAGTAACTACTGATTTACATAATATCAAATTTGATGATTGTAACAAATAATGTAAGGTTTTACGTAATCAAGTCTTAATTAATAATGTCAGAGTACAAATTAAATTAGCAAAAAAACAATTATTACTTGATAAAATTATTATGTCCAATAATTGAAAATTTTGATTGAACAAATAATTTTAAGAAATGAACACAATCAAATATCCGATCAAATACAATAATAAGCAGCAAAAAAAAAAACGAAAAACGATTAAAAAATTTATTATTGGCGAAGATTTTCCAGAATCTCATTGATTCCAATTGAACCTATTGTTGTTTCATTTCCGATCAAAAGAAGGGTTGCTTTTAAAATTGGAACCAAAGTAGCAGCACACTGTACTTGGTACTTGTCGTCCCCCACTGAACAAAATTCTGAGTCTAGCCGTTATTCATCGGAACAGCCACACTTTTTTTGTTTTCTTCTTTGTCTGGACGTTATCGTTGGCAACGGCCTCGAGTTATTTTTTTTTTTTTTTTTGCGCAGGCCGTCATCGTTGGCGACAGCCACACTTTTTTTTTTTCTTTTCTCCCTGGACGTTACCGTTCTCAACGGCCAGCTCTTAGCAGCTGCAATTAGCGATTCCATCTTAGTTAAGCTGGCCGTTACCGTTCATAACGTCCCCTGGACGTTACGAAAAGTAACGTCTTTGTTAGATTTGGATATCTGACGAATTCTTTGTTCTATGTTGACATTAATTTATTATTATTTCTATTAATAAAAATTTCAGTAAATTTCCATCTGTGAACATTAATTCTCATTGGTTGTCACAATTTCATTTTATATGAAAACAGGAACATAACGTTTGACAGAGAAATACCTAAATAATAACCATTATGTTTTATTTGTATGAATTATAATTTTATGTTGATATGTAGTTTTTTTTTAATATTTATAAGAAATTTTCTTCCGGATTTTACACTTGCGACATTTCACACGAAGGATATTAGTAGTCAATTTTATGTTGATAGTTAATACAACAATTTGTTTTTTATCGTTCGAATGAAACAAAACTATATTATACTTACATCAATCTACATTTATGTTTGAATCATCGGACACATCAGAAAATGATATAACATACAACAATTTGATGATGTGTCCGATGATTCAAACATAAATTTATGACTCTTTGACAATTACACGATTTTTGTTAAGGTCTCTTCGTTTACATTGATTTCCATATGTACAAGAATCCTTGAAATTAAGAAGCAAGAATTAATTTTATAGGAAATTATCAATATAAGAACATACAAAATACATAAATACGAAATGTTCGGTTGTATTTAATGTAGAAATAATTGTGCGAAAATTTTGAGAGAGAAAGATAAGCGAGAGAAAAAAAAAACTGCTCCATGCGTACGTGGAACGGAAGTTTCCAAAATGTATTTTTAATTGAAAAATTGAGGATTTTGTGGGACTATTAGCCACGCTAATGTGGCAAAAAGTCTATCAAACATTTGCCTTTCAATTTAGTATCGATGTTTGTGAATTCGAAAAAGATTTTATGTTTGAAAATTCAAATTTATTAAATCATATATACTTAATCTTACTTTAAGTCACTACTACAAAAATAGTCATTGTACACTGCACATTGTACACGGATTTGGCAATTTTATTAAAAACCGTGTACGAAATATGATTTTTTACTTGCCCAAAAGATCTGCACGATTTATACACGGCTAATTAGTTAATAATCAGTGTAGAATTATTAGAGAGAGCTACACGGTTTATTAGAAACCACAAATCCGTGTGTAAAGAGGTCCGTGTGCAGATAATTGAGAGAGCTACACGGATTGTTGTTAAATATCCGTGTAGGAATATATACACGGATTTTTGATAATATATCCGTGTAGAAATGGTAGAAATGTACATGGATTAAGAAGTAAATAGTCGTGTGTGGTTTAGTTGGAGAGCTACACGGATTAATAAGTAAATATCCGTGTATAAAAGTGTAGGGTTTTAATGTCTTCTCCAACCAGCGCCGTTTTGATCAAGTCTTTTATATATGCGCGCACCTCTGTAGTACATCTCTCTGAACTGAGCTTTTTCCTTTCAGATTTCTGCGAATTGAGGCCAGCAGCTGAGATCTGAGGTCTTTGAAGTTGGTATTTTCTCCTCTCCATCTTTCTGAGGTTAGTAATATGTATTTAAATCATTTTCTTCCTCTAATTTTATGTTATTTATGCTTATTTAGGTCATTTCATGCATGCTTGATTTCTTAATTTTAGATATAATTAATTAGTGTATTGTGATCCAATAACCGACCTATAGATGCTTTTAGGTCCATGCCCGTTCAAAATTAATCCAATAGGGATTAATTTTGGATAGTCCCCGTTTTGGGACTGCTCTTTGAATATTATGTCTCATTTAGGATGTGAACACATATTAGCGGGATTTAATTAGTATTTGAGGAAAGTTCGACAGTATTTTCCCTTATTGCTCCTACGAGTATGTGGTTCGTACGCATACTTGGGGAGTTAAGGGGAAATGCTGCCGAATTTTTCTCAAATACTAATTAAATCTCGCTAATATGTGTTCACATATGAGACATAATATTCAAAGAGTGAGTTAGGATTGTAAACCGGCTCTTTGTAAGCCCAAAATTTTGTTACAATGGAGAATGTTGACTATGCATGATTAATTGATCAAATCATTTTTTTAATTTAATTTACAGATGGATCGAAGTTGGATGTATGAAATGCGACGTGACAGTGAAGAATATTTGGTTCGCGTTGATGAGTTTATAAAATTTGCTGAGAGTTATAGAGTGAAGAAAAAAGAAGAAGACATTTTGTGTCCTTGTAAAGATTGTAAAAATTTATTAAGATTTTTGGACATCGAAGAAATTAGAGCTCATTTGATTTGTCGGGGATTTAAGAAGAGATATACATGTTGGTTCATGCATGGTGAGAAATTTGGGAAAAGTAGTAGTGCCAATAAAGATTGTAATCGTGAATTGAATGATGAGAATGTTGGAATTTCTGATAATTTTGAACTTAATTGGAACGAGGATTATGAGAGTGTCGAAGATTCTGATAACGTCGAACCCGGAAACGACGATGATGAGATGGAGATGAATTTTGATGAAAATGTAGAACACGAGTTTACTGAAAATTTGGAGGAAATGTTACGTGATGTGGAAGATGAAATTAGTGATAAAAATTATGATAAATTTCAAAATTTGTCTAATGAATCCAAGAAACCGTTGTATTCCGGGTGTACCAATTTTACAAAACTGTCAGTTGTGTTGAAATTATTAAACTTAAAAGCAGACAATGGTTGGAGCGATAAGAGTTTCACGTCCTTATTACAGCTTTTACGAGAAATGCTCCCAGATAACAACGAGTTACCCGGTACAATATATCAGGCAAAGAAGTTGATATGTCCAATGGGGTTGAAGATCGAAAGAATACATGCATGTCCGAATGACTGTGTATTGTATCGTAACGAGTACGAGGCCATGCATGTCTGTCCTAAATGCGGTGTTTCACGGTATAAACGTCGTAAGGACCAAGTCACTGATGATTATAACGAGGACACAAATGGCCGGCCTCCGGCTAAGGTGTTGTGGTATTTGCCAATAATATCGAGATTCAAACGGTTGTTTGTGAATTCCAAAGATCCAAAATTATTGCGCTAGCACGAAGAGGAGCGCAAAAATAACGGTAAACTAAGGCACCCGGCTGATTCTCCTCAATGGAGAAACATTGATAGACATTTCAAAGAATTTGGTTCTGAAATGAGGAACCTTAGGATTGTGGTGAGCTCAGATGGAATGAGTCCGTTTGGAAGCATGAGCAGTCGGCACAGTACTTGGCCAGTTCTTTTATGCATCTACAATCTTCCTCCTTGGTTGTGCATGAAACGCAGATATATAATGATTTCATTACTAATCCAAGGACCCAGACAACCCGGAAATGACATAGATGTATATCTCGCACCATTAATCGAGGACCTCCAAAAATTGTGGCGTGATGGCGTCCCGGTCTGGGATGCGTACTGCAAAGAGGTCTTTCAATTGCGGGCCAAAGTGTTTTGCACCGTAAATGATTTCCCCGCGTATGTGAATTTGTCGGGTTACACTTGCAAAGGAGCAAAAGCGTGCCCGATCTGTGAAGATGACACGCAGGTGCTGAGGTTGAAAAATTGTCAAAAGAATGTATTCATGGGGCATCGTAGGTTTCTTCCTATTAATTACCCATATCGTAAGAAAAAGATGGCATTCAACGGGAAAATTGAGCTTGGAGTGGCTCGTCATCCATTAGACGGGGAGAGTGTCTTCAAACGAGTAAAAAACATTGATGTTGTTTTTGGAAAATGCGCCAAAGCACCACCGAAGAATATTTGGAAAAAGAGGTCCATATTTTAGGAGCTACCGTACTGGAAATATTTAGAAGTGAGGCATTGCTTAGATGTCATGCATGTTGAAAAAAATGTCTGCGACAGTTTAATTGGTTTATTATTGAACATTCCGGGGAAGACTAAAGATTGTATTAAAGTGAGAAAAGACATGGTAGAGATGGGAATACGACCCGAGCTCGCACCGCAGGAGAAAGGGGAGCGCACATACCTACCCCCCGCACTGTGCACAATGTCAAAGAAAGAGAAAACAAGCTTCTGTGAATGCATCAATGGTATAAAAGTCCCATCAGGGTATTCTTCGAATATTAAGAAGCTGGTGTCGATGAAGGACCTGAAGTTGCTTGGTATGAAATCCCACGACTGTCATGTTTTAATGACACATATAATTCCCGTTGCAATTCGGGGAAGTTTACCAAAGCACGTTCGTCAAACCATTACGAAGCTTTGTTCTTTCTTCAATGCAATAAATTCCAAAGTGATAGACCCTATAAAATTGGACTCTTTGCAAAAGGAGGTCGTTGTTACTCTTTGCCAACTTGAGATGTATTTTCCGCCATCTTTTTTCGATGTTATGGTTCACCTTGTTGTTCATCTTGTGAGAGAAATTAAGATTTGTGGTCCCGTGTTCCTTCGGTATATGTATCAATTCGAGAGATACATGGGCATCTTGAAAAAATACGTAAGGAACCGACATCGACCCGAAGGTAGCATTATAGAAGGATATTCCACAGAGGATGTGATTGATTTTTGCATCAACTACTTGACCGGTGTGGATCCTATTGGCGTTCCAAAATCTCGATACGAGGGAAGGCTCCAAGGAGTCGGGACAATTGGGTTGAGAGCCGTAGTTGCTGATCTAAATGAACTACAAAAGACACATTTTATTGTACTACAGCACATGACAGATGTTGCTCCCTATATAGATGAGCACATGAGAATCCTTCAACAACAAAACTACACGAGAATTCAGAAGTGGCTTACTAACGAGCATAATCGTTCTTTTATAGGATGGCTGAAAGAAATAGTGAAGTCACACCCCGTACCTGAAATTGTTAAACTGCTTGGCGAAGGACCCCAAATTGTTGTTAAAACATTCCAAAGATACGAGATTAACGGATATACATTTTACACTAAATCCCAGAGTGACAAGAGCACGATGCAAAACAGTGGGGTGACGTTGGTGGCGACCTCTCAAGAATTCAGTAGATCCGGAGATGACCGGGCTGTAATAGCATCAAAGTCATATTATGGCGTTATTGAAGAAATTTGGGAGCTCATTTACAGTCCTCACCTGAGCATTCCCGTGTTTCGGTGTCAATGGGTCGAAGACCGAGGTGTTAAAGTTGATAACGACGGGTTCACACTCATTGATTTTAACAAGGTTGGGCATGTTGATGATCCGTTTATACTCGCCAAGCAAGCCACTCAAGTCTTTTATGCCACTGACCCGAGTGATGATAGGTTGAGCGTCGTCCTATCCGGAAAAAGAAGGATTGTCGGGGTAGAAAATGTCGTCGATGAAGAAGAATATGACCAGTTTGACGAAGTACCTCCATTTTGTACCGATGTGCAAACTGAGGTAGAAACACTTGAAGGGGTAGACGAAGCTGACTACATGCGGTCCGACCACAATGAAGGATTATGGGCCGATGGTACTGTTCAAATAGTGGAAAAAAGGAGAAAAAGGAAAAAAAAGGTTTATGTATAAATTTTATTTTGTTTAAAACCGTGTAGCTTTTAATATTACAACTTTGGCTTATAATATATCAAATAAAAAAGGAAAAAAAGAGTGAAAAAAAAAGAGAAAAATCCAAAAAAAGGTTTATGTATAATATTTATTTTGTTTAAAACCGTGTAGCTTATAATATTTCATTTAAATATTTAAGTATTAAAAATTTAAATAAAAATTTTTTGTAAGAAAAATATCAAATATTAGGTTCCTCTAGTTCAAGACGGATATCAAATTTTTTTTAGAGGTAATAGTATTAGTTTTCAAAATTTTCAAATATTAGTCCAAATATTAGTATTAGTTATCAAAATATTAGTTAAAACATTTATTAATAAAAATAAAATATAAAATATCAGTATTAGATTTTAATATTTTAGTAATATACAATTTTTAAATATTAGAAATATACAATTTTAGAAATATACAATTTTAGTTAATTTATTACCTCTCTAGAAATATATAAAATATCAGTATAAGTTTTTAAATATTAGAAATATACAATTTTAGTTAATTTATTACCTCTCTAGAAATATATAAAATATCAGTATAAGTTTTTAAATATTAGAAATATACAATTTTAGTTAATTTGTTACCTCCCTAGAAATATAAAAAGCCAATTTAATTTTTTTGAACTTTCGTACACGGACTATTAGCTAATAAACCGTGTCTAAACAATATTTGCACACGGATTGTTACGTACAACCGTGTAGAAATTGAAGAAAGCTACACGGACATTTAGTTAAAAGTCCGTGTAGAAATAGATTTGCACACGGACTTTTAACAAATGTCCGTGTAGAAAGACATTTGCACATGGTCGTTCAGTTAAAAGTCCGTGTATAATGAGGAAAACATAATTATTTCAAAAGCCTTCTCTGCCAAATTTTTCATAAGTTCGAAAACCCTCCCAGAACCGGTTGAGTTCCAAAAACCTCCAAAAGCCTCTGAGCACTTCACCGCCTCGCCCGCCTCACCGCCTCACTGCCTCGCCCGCTTCACCACCTCGCCCGCCTCACCGCCTCGGAAAATTAGGGTCTCTCTCTCTCTCTGTGGTTAGCGTCTCTCTCTATCTCGTTATTTTGCAATAGGGGTTTTTTGTGACTTGCGGCCTTCGTGCCTTATGTGGTTTTGTCTTGTCTCAGAAAAATGCGGGTTACTGGTACTGTTTTGTCTCAGAAAAATGCGAGTTACTTGCGGCCTTCGTGCCTTATGTGGTTTTGTTTGTCTTTTGGGCTTGTTTCTGTTGCTGTGGTGCTTTACCAGTACTGGGGGAGGGGCTGCTGTGTTGTTGTTGCCTTATACTCTCGGGTTGCTTGTTTGGTGATGTTAAAGGGTTGCTTGTTTGGCAACTAAAAAACTTTGCATTTAAACCTTTGCATTAGAGGTAATTTTGTGTTATATATATTTGTGTTATATATAAATGTGTCAAATTTGTCTTTGCACATAAAACTTTGCATTTAAACCTCATGGATTTAGAGGTAATTTTAAGATTCAAATGAAAAAACATATTTTACCATTTGAAAAACTGAACTTTGAAAAATCATAGAAAATGGAAATAAAATCAGAAAAAATGCGAAGTTTAAGTCTAAATTGGTTGTCTTTTGGTCCGCCATCTTTCTGTTTAAGTGGATTATTTTTTTGGATTTTCAATGAGCCCTTAGTTTCTGATCTGTATCAAGAGCTCATTTTAGGTTTTGCATTTAGCAAGTAGATATGTAACAATATTTAATTTCTTGCAGAACCATGTCGGTTGAGGATGAGTATGTAGATATGATGGCAGAAGAGGAGCAGCAAGCTACTGCCTCATCAGAAAGAAGGAAAAGAGGGCCGACAATGTGCACGGGGACGTCCGAGCAGAAGCAGTTGGAAATCTGGTTCACGGAAGACGGGCGTGCGCAGGGTGAGAAACGGATCAAATACTCAAATTGGTGTACGAGTTTGGTGAGGCAAAAAGCGAGTATCCTTGTAGAGAGATGGGATCATTTTACGGACGAGGAGAAGGACGAGTGGTGGAACATGGTGAAGGTAAAGTGTCTAACAACTCGTTGCTTTATTTTCACTGATGTATCTATACTTGAATACACTAAATTTTGGTGTCAATCAGGCACAGTGGAACATCCCGAACGACGTTCCAAAGGTTAAGACTCTGAGGATAATGAATGAGGGCTGGAAGCAATTCAAGAGCACGTTGAAGACGAATTTCATGGACAAAGGGAGAAATCCGGTAGGCTACTACAAATGGCTAAACAAGAGGACTGGGAGGCGTTTCAAGCTTTGAAGTCCACCAAAGAGTTCAAGGTATCTAACTCGTGCCAAATTTATATTAATTGTTCTTGATATGTACTTATCTTTCTAAACTAACTGATCGTTGCATTGTTTCTGTGAAGGCAAAAAGTGATGAAGGCAGGAGGCTCGTTGCCTTGAACAAGTATCCACACCATCTAGGGTCAGCTGGTTACGAGGATAAAAAAGGCAGAATGGAGGAAAATACTGGACCAAAACAAGGATTCTGACTCACCCATGGTTAGGATCCAAAATCCTAGGGGCCAAGATTGGTTCATGGGTAGATCTGAGGTAACCGTTGACGGGAGGATAGTACTCCCAAAGGATTTACAACCCGTGGCTCAAAGAATGGTAACGTTCCTTTGTTATTACTTTGTGACACTCATGTACAAAATTATAACTCCGAAGGTACATCACTTGATCTTTTGCTATAACTAATTCTTCTACTTGAACAGTTGGAGGTGGAGGAGGAGGTCAGCTAGGGTGCCCGGAGTGTCGAAAGACAAAATGATTCATTGGCCGCAGCGCTCGAGAATCCAGAACACACGGGTCGAGTAAGGGGTGTAGGGGCCTATAGGGGCTGGAAGGAGGTGTTCCGAGTGGAGGGACAGAAACCTCGAAGAAAATCTCGTGCCAAGGTAAACAAAGACGAGATAGTTGCGCAGATACGCGCGGAGGTGAGCAAAGAGTACGACGCAAGGTTTGCTAAGATGGAATCAAGGTTGTTGAGCCAAATTAGATCAGCAACTACGCAGCCATCCGAGCAACCACCTCCCATTTCACCGGGAGTTCGGCGAAGTAGTCAAGCATCCGGCACGTGGGCCTTAGACGATTTGGATAATCTCAAGGTAATCAATACTTGTTCATAATATAAAGGTAATTAAAACATGTTTGTAACATTGTTAGACAATATCGCACCATTAAAATAAACAACTTTCTGATAATTGCAGGACCCCAGAGCATGCGACCTCGTCCTGTGGCCTGATAGTGTTCCTCTGACCGTTGCTAAGGGTGTTGTACATCCAGGAGCCAAAAGTGTACACTTTGGTCAGCTAAGGCCCGACCATGCATGCGTGCAGGTTGAGTTAGTCGTGGATGGATGGCAGCGCGTACCCCTTCCGACGACATGCTTGTGCTTGATGAGGCATGGATGTCATTTGTCCAATGGCCCAAGAGTCAGATTATTTTAGATCAGGTAATCCATAAAAAAATCCATTTATTTTGTTACATTCAAATCATTCTTTTTGAAATACTTGAATAATCCATTTATAATTTGATACAGACACGAGGAGATGATGTCACTGGTACGGCAATGTCACCGGTACGCCAGGAGGTGGCTTGCGACGTCAGGGCTGACGCGCCACAATCACCGTCCCGTCCTATGGTCACCGAAGAAGAATACAGCCGTTTGCCCAGTGATTTGCGCATTCTCCACGACCACTTGATGACGGCGCCCGAAGGCATGGAGGATATCATCATCCCTGTCCCACCTGGGATGTTTCTACACGAAGGCAGGGATCTCCTGCTGTCGTTCAAAGACTTCAAGGACCTCTTCCACCACTCGTCATCCGACAAATGGCTCGATGTGTCATTCATCACCATTTTCCTCATGTTAGTGATCAAAAATTATTTTCATTATTGTATAGAACTCAAATATATATTCTAATTATATGATGAGTTTTCAGGAAGCTAATCCGAAACTGTGATGAGATGGTTGAAAAGAAGAACTTGTGCATACACTACAAAAAGTAGGCACTTATCGCAAGGGAACTCTGTCGTGAAAAGTATCGTTGAGAAAAGAAAAAGCACAGTTATGACGGTACTCCCTCGCAAAAAGTGCCTCGCGATAAGTGCCTACTTTTCGCAACGATACTTTTTGCGACGGAGTTCCCTCGCGATAAGTGCCTACTTTGTTGTTGTGATATTTCTGGACCTCGAGAAAGTGAGTTCTACGGCAGTGACATGTTATTCGGATATGGCTATCGAGTACATGTGTTCTGCGATGCATCGTGCTAAGGCGGAGGAGAAGAAATTCATTCTCGTGCCATACCACCAGAGGTTAGTTCTAATCTTAACTTATGTGTTGTTTATATTTTAATTAAAGAATTGTATAAAGGAAATAAAAGTTAAACATAAAAAAATGAAATCACACCATCAACCATAGCAAACACTTGTGTCACTATTATATGCTAAAGTACTATAATTCTTCTCCTCAATCTCACAGCAAACATTGGTGTTCGATTATCATTGTGCCGTACCTAAATGTGGGCATAATTGTTGATTCTTGTAAGCCCAAAGGAAGGATCGCGCTTGACAAGTGCAAAGTTATCTTCCCTTTTGTGAATAAGTAAGCAATAATAATTCACTAGGTTTGAATTTCTTTCAATCATATCAAATTATAAAATTGCTAATTACATTCACTCAATTTTGTAAGGGCTTTTGCGAAATATATTAAAGAGGGAGGATCAGATAGCACGGGCACGCGCAAGAAATCTAAGTTGAATTGGAAGTGGATGTTGGTGAGCACACTTTATGAGTTAGTAATTTCATATCTTGTTCAAAAAAATATTGTCATTCTAACAAAGGCCGCTAAATGTAAATTTCAGAGCCCGCAACAGTTGGAGAGTTGGGAATGCGCTTATTACACGATGATATTCATGTTTGACTTTGTCGAAAGAATACAATTCCAATTCCCAAAAGCGGTATGTACTTCATATTAATTGTTCCTATATAATAAGCAATTGATATCTACCTTTTCTGAAATACTAAATATTATCAAATTATAATTGTAGAATGTGACAAAGCAACCGCATTACACCAAGGATCAGATCGACGATGTGCGGTGCATGTGGGCAAGGTGCATTACCATGGAATTTTGTAATCCTCGATATGGATTTGCATAGAGTTGTATAAAATATTGTATAATTTAGTATATGAATTTCTTGCTAGCTAATATGTTTCGAATGAATTTATTATTGCTATATGAATTTTGTATAATTCTGTCGCAAAAAACTGGCTAGCAAAGCTGGAGGCTAGCCCAAAAACAAAATATACAAAAAAAAAGAGATTAGCTATTTATACACGGATATTTAAGAATTGTCCGTGTATGATAGGAAAAACAAAAAAAAATTAGCTATTTAACACGGATATTTAACAAATGTCCGTGTATGATAGCTAAGAGAGCTACACGGACATTTAATACAAATCCGTGTAGAAATAGTAATCATACACGGATTATTTATAAATTGTCCGTGTATGATGGCAGTGCTGGAGGCGAAATACAAAAAATATTAGCTATTTATACACGGATATTTACCAAACGTCCGTGTATGATAGCTAAAAGAGCTACACGGTCTTTTAATACAAAACCGTGTAGAAAGAGTAATCGTACACGGTTACTTAGGGGATATCCGTGTAGCTCGGTAACTTGGAGAGCGACACCCCAGGCCTTTGTACACGGCGGTTTACAAAGTAATCCGTGTAGAAATTATTATAATCACACACGGTTAAATATCCGTGTGTAGTTTCTGACCTATTCATACACCCTGGCTTTAAACACGGCAGGAAATCCGTGTAGCTCTTCCATTAATGTCCGTGTGCAAACTCTTTTTCTGTAGTAGTGAGTTTTAGGAAATTTTCCTGTTGGCTAATAATGTTGAAACCTAAATTTTGAAAACTCAAAATTTCATGATTATTTGTAATTTACAAACTTGAGGATTAAACTGAAAATATTTCATATATCTAATTAATTCATTTCAATTTCTTGTAACCTTTGTCTATTAAAAATTAAAAAAATAAATAAACTGAAGACGTGCTTTTACATTTCTTCCTTGTCATAGTTTTATATCTTCATATTTTCTATTATAACTAATAAAATTAGATTACCAGCTAATATTAGAACCAAAATTGATAAAATTAGGAAACGATTCTTGTGGTCTGGTAACTCTCCAACCAAGAAAAAATTAATACCATTTAGTGGCATGGCAAGCTGTGTGTCTTATTAAAAGTCCAAGAGGTTTAGGAATTTTAAATTTAGATAGAATAAATAAAGAGCCCGGCTAAAATATTGTCCCACCTAAAATACAAGCTTTCATGTGGCTAGTTGACAAACACTAAATATTGACCAAAAAACTATTGCAGAGAAAACGATGGACTGGGGACCTTCACTATCAATTCTGCCAAAATATTGAAGATTCTAACAACTTGTTTTTTCAATGTCATTATGCTCAACAAATATGGTGTTGGATGGGTGCTTGTCAACCTTTATACCAACAATGACATTCCATTGAGGATGTGGTTCAATATGCTCTAACATTACCCAAAACTCTAAAAACTGCTTTCTTAATTAATTGTGGTGTGTGCTGTCATTTGGAGTATATGGAAACATCGAAATGCCTTGTGTTTTAATAATGCTGTTATTTACTCTTCGAGAAACGTTATCTTATAAATTGTGTCTCTGGTTTCTTATTGGTCAGGTACAATGAATCAAGAGATACAAGCCGTTGCACAACTTTGGATGCCTACTGAGCTGGATGCGATTCCACTTCAAGTTTTAGATCCTGATGATGTGCTGATGCTGGACTGGGTGACTGGTGATGAAGATGAAGCTTAAGTCTTTCATGTATTCTGCTGTTCTAGTGCCTTCGCGCACTTTGTTATGTTTTGCATGTTTCGATAATGAAACTCTTTTCTGGACTGTTATTCTCTTTTGGTATGTGCTTATGTGCACCTTAGTTTGCTTATCTGGCACTGATGATGCTCTGCGTAGCAATTTTGGGTTGTTGCTAGTTATGCTGGGATGAACCTTTTTAGTATCTTGTAATTTTATCAATTTCAATATATGAAACGGACAATCTTTGTCTTTTTTCAAAAAAAAAAAAGAAAAAAAAAAAGAGTCCAGCTAGTATGACATCGGTGTCATATGACACCAGCTACAAAATTAATTGGATAGACTTCAAACGACTAATCCAAACCGTTCAAACCGATTTACTTTATTAGTGATGCGTTTACATGCAAATTTTTTATATTTTCTTGTTATTTTAGTATCAAATCAAGCGGTAAAAAAATGTTAAAAAATGAATGCATTGAAATTAACTTAAAAACTCACACATTTGACTGCTTGACTTGATACTAAATAAATTCGAAAAATTATAAATTTTGCATGTAACGCACAACTATTGAAATAGATCGGTTTGAACGGTTTGGATTCACCGTTTGAAGTCAATTCGATAGATTTTAGAGTTGGTATTATATAGGCTGAAATGACACTAATGTCATACTAGCCAGACTCATAAATAAATACTCTTAGCCAAGTGGTGGATCAGGTTTAAAGATCCAACTGTTACCAATAAATGGAAATTACTTATGATTAGTAAATATAGCAATACTGGTTTGTCAATCACTAGATGTTCCTCTTTCTGGTTAGGCATCATTAAGGATGTTGATATGGTTAATCTAGGTATTAATCGGATTCTAGGTAATGGATTAGATACCAGCTTTTGGCTTGATATATGGTATGGGTCATGTGCCCTTTACTGTTTTTTACCTAATTTATTTCAAATATCATCAAACCCTTCTATTTCTGTGCATGATTCTTTTATCAATGGTTCTCTACACTTTGATTTTAATAGACAATTACATGGCATTTACTTGTCAGAATGGAACCAACTACATGCCCTTTTTCCTGGTACACCAATCACTTCAGTAAACCCGGACCTAATATCTTGGAGATGGTCCTCTTCAGGAGTCTTTACAGTTCATTCTTTGTATATTTGGTTAGAATATGGGGGAATTAACAACACTTACTTTGACTTTGTTTGGTTATCCCACATTCTCTTCAAAATAAAAATTTTCCTATGATTAGTTAAACAACATAAGGTTTAACCAAAGTTAACCTTAGTAATAGAGGTTGGATAGGAGATGTGAGCTGTCCTTTTTGTGGCCAACCTAAAACTATTAACCATCTGTTTGTGACTTGTTCTTACATTTCCTCTTTATGGTCACAATGGATTTTATTATAACTGTGAAACTACTGATGATCTTTGGTTTTTTTATGCTTGGATACCATTAAAAGACTCATTAATTGAGCTAATTAGGGCTGCTACCTTATGGGTAGTTTTGTTAGAAAGAAATAGGGTATGTTTCAATAAGGTTACCCCTAAACCAGTCCATATGTTAGCTAGCTACAACCATAATAACCTTAACATCATTTTGGTGTAAAATCTCAACAAAATAATTCTTATTTACAATTTATCAATGAAAATACGGGCTAGACCCCTATTTCTCTTCAAAAAAAATAATTCTTATTTTAAGTTAACAATTGTTTTATCCTTTGATACTACTACCTTGCGTCAGGAAGGCAGTTTGATCATCCTCTCTGACTCCGATACCCTAAAAAGGGAAAACTACTAGGAGGAGGGAGAGGATGACCCTACTCTTGGTTTAGAAGGGTCGGATCTGGAGGAGCACCTTCAAATGACGGAGGAAATACGGACTATAGATGAGGCAGAGGATTGTTACCCTCCTCTGACTCTGCTTCGGCTCATTCACAGAGTGTTTCTTCTGCCTCTTTCATTGCTCCAAGTGTGGTGGCTAATTTTAGCCTTAGTTTGATTGCTTTAAATTTTGTAAAATGCTGCCTAGTTCCTCTAGCAAACTTTTACCTTCTCTATGAACCTTTTTGATGTCATGCTTGTCTGATGCATGTTGAAAATGTAATATGTATTTTGCTCTATTTTGTTAGACTGGTACAATTAGTGCATGTACCTCCACTATGTACAAACTGATTTTTAGTTTCATAATGAAACCAGTGGGTTTACCCCACTTTTGTCAAAAAAATAAAATAGTAATTCAAGCTTCAATTTTTTTCAAACCACAACTCTTTTATGCAAAATATCAGTAAATTACGATGGAGTTACAGTATACAAATCCGTCCTTCAATAATTTATAACCTTTCAAAAAAAATTAAGTAAAATGTAAAGCAACAAAGTTTTATGTAAACTCATATTATTAAAAAATATTAGAAAATTGAATCATAGATTCAACATAACTTTTCCAGAGAAAGCACTTCAGTATTTGAAAAAATTAATGAAAAATATATAAAATTCATAATATAATAAATTACAAGTAGACTTAAAAAAGTTCATTCATTTTGCCGAAACAACATGAGGCTCACCTGTTAATATTTTCAAGATCTTAAACTAAAATTTTAAATTAAAAAAAATAATTGAATTCCCACAGCGAGGGACATATAAAAACTAAATTCATAAGGTTAAGTGATAGATCATTTCGATATGTATATATCATATTAAACGGCTTTGGTGGGTGGTTTGAACTTCGAAAATCGAGAGTGTATGTTGTAGATCATTTTTCATTAATATCTGACTATATTTTTTGTTTTGTTATTAACCCTTTTTTATTTATTTTATTATTGTAATGCATATGAAAATATTCTGCAAGCTTACAACAACGATATGAAGTGATAGAGAAGTCATAATTTTTTTTCCTGCTTTGGTGGATGGATATTGGTAAGAGAATGGTTCTTAGCTTGTTATTATTACTATTTCAAAATCATTTTGGTAATAATTAAAAAAATGTTATTTAATGCTTCAAGAATAAAAATAATCATTTGATCTAATAGCTAAGGCAATTTTCTCCCAATAAAAAAAAATTATTCATATTTAAAATTGATATATATGATCCCATTTCTATGTCAAAAAAATGCTCCACGAATAATATAGTATCTTAATAAGTAAATTAAGAGTTAAAAATATGTCCTATGCTAAGTCTTTTATTTTTCTGCCAAAAATTTACAAATTAACTGTAATATCACACCATTATTGCTCTCGTCATAACTAAAGTATTGCAATACAACATGACTTGCGTGTGACTTGAAACTCGGTACCTGCGCATGTGCTTCTTATCTTAATTAAATTATGACATTTAGTTTTTCAGAAGTATATAATATACGCTTGTGATTCACGAATGTTATCTGTTGATATGATAAAGAATATCAATTAATATAAAGTATATCTTTTATTGAGATAACAGAGAAAATTAATAGTAAAATTAAAAATGGTTAAAAGTTAGACCATT
Source organism: Carex myosuroides (assembly GCA_028015225.1). Lineage (NCBI taxonomy): Eukaryota > Viridiplantae > Streptophyta > Magnoliopsida > Poales > Cyperaceae > Carex > Carex myosuroides. The sequence goes on from CM051471.1 coordinate 4,648,552, forward strand.
ATCAAAAACTTGAGATGCGGCTCCAGGAAATTTTTTAGAATACCTGAACTTGATGCGAGAGAAGCTATTAAATCCTGCAACCTGACCCTTGGCTAGCTCAATGTCGAACCACCGGAAGTTAAGTTAATCATGAGAAATCCTTAACCTTATTTTAATTAAGTTATAATTGAAGAACTTCAATTCAATTTGTGCAGCGAATAATTCGGTCAATGATAGTTTTCGTTTTTATTATTAATTTGATTGTTGAATATAGTGTCGTTAATTGACTATAATTTTTTTTTTTTGAGGAAAAATAGAGGTCTGTGCCCATATTTGATTGATAGATATTGTTACACAAGTTTTGTAACGCAAAAAGAAAAGCAATGAGCTCAATTTAAAATTTACGTGAATTTCTAATTTAAAATGTGCTTTGACTTACGAGGATCCCTGAAGGGATAATACTGGGTCACATACTGGGCGATCATTCGCTCACCCACCTCCTTTTGATGTGGACATGTACAGAATTTGACGGTCCGCAGCAGGAGGCGTCAGGAGCTGTCCCCGACGGCCATATCGCCTGATATAGATTAGGGACTTTTGTTTAGGGTTTTGCGAGTCCAGTGTTTTTGTTATACACATTGGACTCGATAGATTATGTATCCCTTTGATTAATTGTGTTTATTTTATCCCGAGGTGGATTGCATGGATACTATGTGTGTATGTATGTTTATTTGATATTTATGATTTTTGCTTGATTATTTTATTATTTGCTTTCGGTGTATGATTATCATTATTATTCTTGTTTAGCCTTGCGTGTCATTTCGAGTAATTGACACGAGGCGGGGACTGGTCATACCCTAATCCGAAAATCCTGATTTGGGTGTGACAATTTTAGTTCCGTAGTTTATACCTGCGCAACCTCCCTACTAGTTGCGCATGTATTACTTGCGGAGGAGTGATAAAAATTAATCAAAAAAATGGTTACATGGTTTATTTTCTTTTAGAACATGATAAAAAAATATTCGGCTCAAGGAATAATATATGGTTTCGTAAAACCGTTAGATGTGATATATATATTAGTTTATCTACATGTAAATAAAAAAATTATAATTTTTCAATTATGGTTTTATATAAATCAATAAGTTGAAAAATCAACGCCCATAATTTGTCCACATCAGTATATATTTACAAGCACTTGATGCTAATCAAAACAATATGAGAATGTTGTGATATTTAACGTGTGCATAGAGAAAATGATATATATATATATATATATATATATATATATAGAATCTGGCTAAATTACTTCCGGAAGCAGTTCTACCGAAGTGTTTACGGGTCAAATTTATGGGTCACTAAATTAGTTATATAATAAATACGTAGAATACTGATTTTTACTATTTTTGAAATTCTTTAACTATTTTTTATTATTTTTGAAAGGACTTTTTTGACCTAAAAATGAAAGTATTTTTAAGCCATAAGAGACCATATTTTAAAAATCATAAAAAATAGTTAAAAAAAATTCTAAAATAGTAAAAATTGGTATTCTACATGTTTATTATATAACCAATTAATTGAGCTACTTAGATTGACATTTCGAACATCAAATATTAAAATTTGACCCATAAGCACTTCAGTCGAAGTGCTTCCGGAAGCAATTTAGTCGGACTCTCTCTCTCTCTCTCTCTCTCTCTCTCTCTCTATATATATATATATATATATATATATATATATATATATATATATATAGGAAGTGTCTACGGTGCTATGCATAGCATAGAGGCCTCCGTGCTACGGCTCAATTTTTGAGTTTTCAAAATCCTAACGGTCGATCCGAACCATTCAACATGATCTCCATATGAATATGTATTTGCAAACCAAATTTTACATTTTTTAGAATTTTTTTACTATTTATTAAGCCACTTTGAAAAAACAGTAATTTGTACACAACAGTAAAATCTTCTGGACCATTGGATCAGCAATTTTCAAAGTGGCTTAATAAATAGTAAAAAAATTCTAAAAAATGTAAAATTTGGTTTGCAAGTACATATTCATATGGAGATCATGTTGAACAGTTCGGATCGACTGTTAGGATTTTGAAAACTCAAAAATTGGGCCGTAGTACGGAGGCCTCTATGCTACGCGTAGCATATTAGCCAGATTATATATATATATATATATATATATATATATATATATATATATATATATATATATAGTATGGCTAAATTGCTGCCGGCAGCATTCTGGACAGCTGCTGCCGGGTGCATTTCGGTCATTTCCGGTGTTCAAACAACAAATCCGAACCGTTCAACGTGTTCTAAATATTAAATCTACTTGGAGACCAAATTTTACATTTTTTGGAATTTTTTTACTATTTATTAAGCCACTTTGAAAATTCCAGATCTCATGGTCCAGAATTTTGTTGCACTGTTCACCCGGATCAGCCAATTTCAAAGAGGCCTAATAAATAGCTAAAAAATTCAAAAAAATGTAAAATTTGGTCTCCAAGTAGATTTTAATATAGATTGAATATTTGTATAAAAAACTTTGTTGTTTGAACACCGGAAATGACCGAAATGCCCCCGGCAGCAGCTGTCCAGAATGCTGCCGGCAGCAATTTAGCCATACTCTATATATATATATATATATATATATATATATATCATATCTAACTGTTTTATTTTGATATTTAAGTTTTAAATTTTATGCTATTATGGTTCTAAAAATAGAGACATGATGGAGGCACAAAAAATGAAGGCATTTAAACCCTCCTGTATATGGTATCATGATTCATTATTCTGAAATTGCAATTAATCGTTTTAATTGAATTCAATTTGTACTTTCACAGTTAAGTTTTCACTAGATATAATTTGCGAAATTAAAATTTGTACTTTAATCTAAGGAGCAATGACTAAATACAATTTTTATTTTGACTTGTGCTCTATAATTTTATCATATTTGATTAGTTCCATTTAAACATAAGAATGAAAACAATTAATATAGGTCCGTTGAAAGACAAATAATAAAAAAATGTTTTCAAATAAACTAAGAGCAATAAAAGAAATTACGCAGTCTTTTTTTACGGTTCTGTATTTGTTGTAGTTAGCAATATATAAGAAAAAATGGTCAATCATTTGAGTAGAACTAGAGTGTTCCTAAGTTCACCAACTCTCTTTGTGAACTCAACTCTAAAACCTATCGGATTGACTTCAAATGACGAATTTAAACCGTTGAAATCCGTCTACCTTACGAGTGATGCATCTACATACAAAAAAATTTTAATTTTCAAATTAATTTTGTATAGAGTCATGTGATAAAAAAAAAGTTCAAAAAATGAATGCATTAAAATTAATTTATAAACCTTCTAATTTTGACCGCTTGACTTTATATTAAATTAATTTGAAGTTTAAAATTTTTGCATGTAGACGCATCACTCGTAAGGTAGACGGGTTTCAATGACTCAGATTTGTTATTTGAAGTCAATCTGAAAGATTTTAGAGATGAGTTGACAAAGAGAGTTGGTGAACTTAGGAAAGTTCTACTCCAATCATTTTCTACTGTTAGATGAGATGAGTGTCTGTACACTACAATGATTAAACTGTAGATCAATATATTTAAACACTTCAGAATGACCTATAAATATTTCATTTAAAGGCTATAAATTTATTTTAACTTTATCAATTAAAAGAGCTTCATTGTTGGAAAAGGAAATATGTTTAATAATCATGTAAAAAAAGTATCTAATTTCTCTTGTCTAATTATTATGTAAGTAAAATACAGGACATGAGAAATAAACATTTGAGAAAATTAAAGAGAATCAGTTTTTGGTCTAGTGGCAAAAAACAACACCCTCCGTATGGGAGGTCGTGGGTTCGAAATTTGGACGGAAGGTCATTATTAAATAGAAGTTGATAGGCTAGACCTTCATCTTTCTATCTAAAAAAAATTTGAGAAAGAAATATATAATTGTTGAATTTTAGTTATTGGAATTAAAAAAAATTAAGGTCACGGATATATAAAGTTTTAGGATCTTTGACGAAAAATTTCCTTAAATTATAATTATAATTGTTGTAAAAAGATACCAATTTTACAATAACTTATCTTTTCCAATGTTATAAAAAATGTCCGTTTAGATCGATTAGTCGTTGGTAATGATGAAACCATCACGGATTTATTCGACTAATCAGTCGATTATTCCGATTAATTGCTTGGCGGTACTCTGTCCGTCCGACGAGCGCATACCGTTATTTACAACAATGATATTTCCTCTTTAATAGCCGATAAAAAAAATATATAAACCTTATTTTAGTAGGCTTAATTTTCTTTATCAATTATTGCCTATCCAGTTTGTGCTTAATTAATTTTAGTATTATAGTTTTACCATAATTAATTAGAGCAAACTGTACGGCATAGTAGCCATTCCACTTGTATGAAAAATACAGAAGTAAATAATATTAGTATTCATGACACACAAATATTTTAATAACACACAAAGAAATATATTTTTGAGAATCACAGCAGATTTATTTCCATCCATGTTAGGCAACCACTTCCATTAATATATTTTGAGATTCGTGTTAGGCAACCACTTCCATCCAGAAATATTTTAATGGGTGGAAACATTCTTCAGAATCACAGCAGATTTATTTCCATCCATGTTAGGCAACCACTTCCAGCTGGAAGAGCATTGAATTCAGTGATCCCGTTACCAAATGAGCCCTCAAGAACCCTTAATTTATGCAATGGATGCGTTTTCAATAACTATACAAAGGTGTATGCACCAGAATTTTTATTAGTATCCAAAAAAAAATTAAATTTCAAAATCTATACCCCATGCTGAGAAATTTCAAAATCTGTCCAAAGTGCAAATTTTTTCTGCGGTAATTCAGTCTAAAATAGCAAAAAAAAAAATTGCGGTATTTGAATTCAAACTGTGTCAGAAATGTATCAAGAAATGTGAACTTTAGAAAATATTTTAATTCAAACAAAATTTTTGTCTAACACATATTTTGTTTTTCAAAAATAGAAAAATTCAAATATTTTTTGTATTTATCTAGAAGTGACTTTTGAACCGGAATCAATAACTCAGATTCAAAACATTATTATTTTTTTTCAATAACACACAAAGAAATATTTTAATTTTTCTTACAGCCGCAAAAAATCTGACCTGAAAAATGTTGATCCTGGTTATTTGTCGCAGTCTTTCTAATAAATCAAATTATATAGTATTCCATTTATTTTCAAAGAAATATATAAAAATTACTAATATTTCAATAAAAAAACAAATAAATTATAAACCTTTCTGTTTAATTTTAAAAAAAAACTTAGAACCGAAAAAAACATGTTGTTGATTTGGAATTCCAAAACCAAAACCGCAAATATTTTTTTCGGTTTTGAAATTCCAAAACCGCAAATTTGTTTTGCGGTTTTAGACTGAATTACCGCAGAAAATTTTTGCGGTTTGGACAGATTTCAAATTTTTCTGCATAGGGTGTAGATTTTGAAATTTAATATTTTTTTTGGATATTAATAAAAAATTTGGTGTATGCACAGTTGACAGCAGTGTTGTAAAAAACGGCCGCTTAGGTCGATTGGTGGCAACCAAACCGTCACAAAATTTTCTGATTAATTGGCTGATTATTTCTGATTATGACTAATTATTTCCGATTAATCGCTTGATAGTATTCTGTCTGTCTGACGAGCGCATAATGTTATTTACAACACTGGTTGACAGTTCTTTCATTTAACGGTTTTGGATTTTCAGTCTGCCTAATTTTTTTTAGATAGAAAATGAAGGTCTAGTCTATCAACTTCTTTTGAATTGTTTTAAAGGACCTTTTATCCGGATTTCAACAAAGATGTTGTCTTTTGCTACTGGAACGAAGATTTTGATAAAAAAAATTGTTATGGAATTCTTTTCTTTTAGTAAATTTTTTTCTTTTAATAAAAGTGGGTTGAAGCCTGCCGATTTCATTTAAAACGAAACCATTCAGCAGAATATCAGTACCAAACAGCTGGTAGGTGATATCTGTAAATGTTATCAAAGCCTTACATTCATCGCTTCAACTAAAAACAAAAAAGTTCACACATTGAGCAATATTACATCCCATAACAGATCATAACTCATAACTCATAACTCATAAGAACAATCCATTCCACAAAAGCATAAGCAGTAAATGTACAAATTAATTAGCACTAAATATAGTTTATTATTGTAGATTTAAAGGATAAATTAATTATTTTCTTTAATTTTATAAATTTGGAAATAATTCAAATAACACTAATAGCAGTAATTTGATGATAATTTTGTTTTTTGTATTAAATGCTATTGTATTTTGATTATTTTATCTTTTGTCAAATCAATTGTTCAGATTGTAGCTTTGAAAAAACAATGAAAATAATGATAAAGAGCATAACGACATGGTTGGATGTGCGTACCCGGCCGCAGAGGATCAGCATCGTACTTTCCAAATTTGCGGCTGAGAGCCTTCCTTGGAACGTTCCCTACATTTTATAACGAAATTTTTATTAATCGAAAATAAATAAATAAAATATCGCTCCACGGAACAGATTATTTTAACCCGTCTCACTAATTCATTCCCGTTTGACTTAACAACAGCTAATCAAATTAACCGAACAGGAAAAAACCACGGACAGTATGGATCGTCCCGTCCAAGGAGCGAAAAAAACAACAACCACGGACGGTATGCATCGTCCCATCCAAGGAGTGAAAAAAAAAATTCACGGACGGGTTAATCCGCCCCGTCCGAGACCCAGCAAAATCATTCCCCACGTGACCTCTCTATTCTATCTTCGTAGGGCTTTTGGCTCTGTGCCTCATCGAAAGAACAAGAAAACCCCAGAACCGCACGCCTTCAGTCTTCACCGACCCCACGACGACGCGCCTACTCGGACGGGTTGGTTTATCCCGTCCAGCTCCGTGAATCTCGACCCCCGCCCTAGTCCTCTCCAATCTGTCGGACGGCTCATCTTTAGGCATTTAAAAAAAATGAGATGAATTAGTGTAGAAATCAGGTTAATTTAGAATAATTTTTGATTTAATTTGTTATCAAATGATTGATTAAATTTTATTTTATTAATTTGTTAATTGTATTTTAGAAGAATTGATAAATTAGGGTTTAGAATTTAGAAGAATTGATTATATATTTTTAGGCTCATTTGATATGGTATAATCAATTTCGTTTAATTAATTTATTTTGATTAGTCCATAACATAGAATTGAGAGCATTCAATTATAGTTGAGATCAACCATTTACTCTCAATTTTTAGAAAAATTTATTAGATAGTTCATGTATGAAGAATTTATCTGAATTGTTAACCATCCATGATATGAATAATTCATACCATTATTTTGGCTATATTTTAGCCTAAAGTTCTTAAAAAAATAAAGTAGATAATTCATTCATTTTAGATTTTTGGTGATGTAAGTAATTTAGTTGAGTAATTTATTAATTTAGAATCTATTATGAAATTGAATGAATTGATTAGGTTTCATTTATTACAAGAATAGATAAATTAGATATTTATTCATCTCTTATTTTATTTATCTCTTAATTTATTTATTCATGTCAGTTTTAGTGTTTATAGGTAATTGTTTAATTTAGTAATCTATTTAATCATGTGAGTATTTAGTAAATTTAGATTGTTATTAATTTTAGGGTTATATATAATTCTTTCAAAATGTTATGCATGCAGAATGCCAAGCAGTCGTGGTCTCACGGATGAGATTGTTTTGGATCCGACATTGTCAGCAAATAATTTTAGCGATTTATTATGAATGCCGCATGACTAACATAAGGTCTCACGCATCCATGATGATGTAAGTTACTCAATGAATCATATAATATTTTTTTTATAAAATGATATAAATGTTTGAATTACAATATTTTATTTTAATCAAGAGGAGGGTTCAAATGCACCCAAATTTCTATGCTCCCAAATGCACCCAATTATTTATCTCCTTTATCTCTATTTTTAAAGTCTGAACAGTCGATCCAAACCGCTCAACATGATCTTCATAATAAATTATGCTTGGAGACCAAATTTTATATTTTTTAGAATTTTTTTACTATTTTTTAAGATAGGTACAAAATTATTGTTTTAAGGAGATTCTGGACCATCCGATAAAGTGATTTTGTATCTATCATAAAAAATAGTAAAAAAATTCTAAAAATTATAAAATTTGGTCTCCAAGCATAATTTATTATGAAGATTATGTTGAGCGGTTTGGATCGACTGTTCAGACTTTAAAAATAGAGATAAAGGAGATGGTGCATTTGGGTGCATTTGAACCCTCATCTTTAATCAATTTGTTTAACATTGACATGATTACAGAGATATAGGAGTGGATCCTCGACACCTCCGGACTGGAATTGCGTACGATGACCGATGCGAACCTGTTTGACCCTAAAAAGTTGTCATAAGATAAGTGGCAATCTCCGAGGCAATTAAAATGGCAAAGTCACACTCAAACTCTTCTAAGCAAATTGAGTACAACACCTTGGAATCCTTGCTAATAGTCTACATGCAAAGACTTGAATTTTGGTGTGCACTATGGTCAAAATAATGAAGTAATTAATTCTTTAAGAATTAAACAATACAGAGGTAACATTTGGGGTGCAAAAATGCGGTAGTACTTAGCCAATTCCACCTCCAATACACCCTGGGTGCAAATTGGGAGACACCAAACAAGCTCTGACTAGAAGGGACCCACAAATCGGTGACCCAATGCTATTTGCGCTAAGTCTATACATTAAATAGACATGGTGCACAAGTGTAAGGTTGCATACACCGAATTGCCAGCCCCTCGGCCCACGGTGCGCCGCAACCACACGAAGACAAGCGCTAGGCGCTGAGTTTAAATCCCAGCGGGTGACCCCTTCAGTTTGCGTGCACCCAGCGTTCATGCACCCCATTCAATCTAATACACGGTCCATCATGAACCGAGACTACCCGAAATTATGGGGTGTCGCTGGATTTAAATGGAGGCACTTTGACCCCTTCGTTCCACATACTCTTGGCGCTCGGTGCACCATGTTGAACTCAAAACATGGTGTATGGAAGACCAGGCACAGCCAAATAAATAAAAGAAATCCCAAAGAGAAAATAGAAGAGAGAGGCCGACAGGTGGGTCCCGAACCCCTGACCCTTTTCTCCTTCTTCTTCCTCCAGCCCGCACCCAAACAAAGAAAATCAAAAAAGGAAAACTCGGGCTCTAGTTCAAATTGGGCTTTGAGACTCGGAGGATTTAAATTACAGGGCCCTGAGATGCTATTAAAGGTTTTAATTCAATCGGAAATGCATTGGAATAAGCTTGCACATGAAGGGGGTGCAGCTCAATTCGGGTACAGGCCAAAAATGGCAAATTAGCTCAGTAAAGGGTGTAATATGCTCTAGAACACTTTAATAATCCTATCACGATGCTACCTGGCTTGTCCTTGATGCTGAAATAGATAATATCAAGAGAGGAGTATGTTAAGCCCGGTATACCGCCGGTATAGCATATCCTCAACTTTACAGCTGTTTAATTGGCTCCCTGGTCCCCAAACACGTGTTATGCTGCCCTTGGATGATGACAAAATAGAGGAATCTGCTCCAGAGTGCAGGAGGCACGAAATTTAAGTGTTTACCATGCATAGCCGGTTAATCAAAGGCTAATAGGTGGTACACCTAACTAAAAATCAATCTAAAGGCTGAAAATCATCCCACCAAGAATTATTAACATGCCAAACCTCTATTGGACAGTTTTTCCACATATGCATGCATAACTGAGGTTAATTGATCCAGGCCCTTGATCAAACACCTGGTGGGCATAGCAGAAGACACATCAGCAGCTCCAAATACGAAAACCCTAATATTGCCTTATATAAGGCACCCCAAATGCAAACTCCAGACACACTTCATCTTCTCCAGAAAGCTTTGTGCAAGAAACAAGAGAGAAAACCCCATTTTCATACTAAGGCTAGGTTAGAAGCTTGAAGTTTCTTAAGCAAGTTTAATAGGTAATCAATACCTATGTGATGTAAGGCTCTTGATGAGCAATGATCTGTAAATATCCTGCTTTTTAATCGAAATAAAGGTCTTTTTGATGATTTCTCTTGTTTGTTCTTTATTACCTTAGCTTTATCCCTCACCTCCTCATCCTTTTTATTTTATTTCTAAACTTTCAAAAATCATGAATGTGAGAGTTACATGGTTTCTAGTTCATCATAGGATGAACAAAATGAGATATGTAACTTGAGGATCAAATAAAAATATATTTTTCTTTTTTACTTTCTTTTCTTGCATCTTTCATGAAATAATAATGAAAAGGATATAAAAATGTGATTCTTCTTACCTTTTTCTTTATTTTTGCATGAAAATATATATTAAATATATATATGAGTATTAATATGTATATATTTTAATATTTTATCATCTCTTTTACTTGGAGCTTATGAAATAAAAAAAAAATATAAAGTTTTAATATTTGATATTTTCTTTTTTCTTTTTTTTTTCCCTTAAACTCTTTTAATTTCTTCTAAAAATGATTAAATAGTAGAAGTATGAGGGTTGAGCCATGAGGTCTCCCTTCATATGAAAACTATATTAATTATTTTGTGAAGGTATTAAAAGAATAATAAAGTGACAACAAAAAAATTAAACACAAGAGGTAGTAGGGTTGAGCCATGAGGTCTCCCCTATTATTCTCTCAACCTAAATGATCAAAGGGTCCATTTGTGCAAAGGGATTAATTTAGTCAATAATTAATGCATTCATGTGCATGAATATTGGCAAGAATTAAAAACTATGTGCAAATGGGGGAGAAATTGAAGTTTAAAGCATTAGATGACATTAGCTTTGGCTATGATATGTCATTTGTGCTTTAAACTTGTGATATTTCAATGACCATCCCTCTTTAGATCCATTTGTGTATGGAAGAATGTTTGATTTCCTAAGCCAATATGCTAAAGGAAATTAAATATTTTAAATATATGCAAATGATGGAAGATGGAAGGTTTGAAGTGTAAACAAATGACAAGTTGGATGTTTACATCTCTAAACCTAAGGAAATCTTAATGACATGTTCTTCAAAAAAAAACATCAAAAATATGATTTTAAACAAAATCAGGGGCTTCTTTGCATAAAACCACATTTTGGCAGATTTTTGGTGCTATTTTCGGAATTTTTGGATTTTTTTCCTTTCCCTTTTGATCATTGGTACCAAAGATATAGCAATCAAGGCTATGAAAGTCCATAAAAATGATGTTTAATTCATGAAATTAATTGTAAATACTTTAAAACAGCCCCTAGTACTCTCTGGAATAGTGAACCAAAATTACATCACAAGACATGCACCAATGACACAATAAAAGCCCTCTAAAGTGTCAAAATGACCTTCTCTGGTAAACAGTACCGTCTGGACTGGTACAGGGACCAAAATAAAAAATGGACTTCACCACTGGATAGAGGACTTCAAAACACACAAAATGGACATCAAGTTTGCACTTTTCTGACTACGTTTCGATTTTATACGAATTTTCAAAGTTCAGATCCAAAAATAGAAAAAACAGCATTTAAAGAAAAAGGGGGCTGCTGTTGGAAAATGGGCAGTATCGAATGACAGAAAAAATCAAAACATAAAATAAACATCATAATTAAATAGAACATTTCAAAACACACAAAATAGACATAAAGATCATATTTTTCTGACTTTGTTTCAAATTGATATGAATTTTTAAAGGTTGAATTGCTAAGTATAAGTAGAAATCCAATAAAACAGCTGCACGGATCTTAAAGCAATCTGAGACCCTCAATTCTGGCGCCATAACAGGATTCGAATGACAGCACGGGTTTTAAAGTCCAAAATACATATCAGATGGCCAGCACGAATCCTGAAGCTCAGCCCACATCCTAAAGCCCAATACACGAATCTAAGAGACCCAAAAACCCGAATCTTAAAGCCCAAATAATAAATAAAATTATAAATCAATCCCCTTTTTATGGAAAACCCCCTCTGATTTCCCAATATTTGCAGCAAAACCCCTGTAAATTTACAAAAAGGCCCCTGACAGCACAAAACTCTCAAAAATAAGCCCTTAGAGGCCCAAATTTCACATGAAACCTTGTCTAAAACCCAAATCACAAAACCACACCCTTCCAGCTTTGTAAATAAGCCCCTGGAAAAACATAAATATTTACAAATAAGTCCTTTTTGGCTATAACTTCTTCATTTCAAGTCCGAATTGACTCAAACCACCTCCAAATGAACCCAAATTGAATCCTCCATCTTTCTAAACCAAAATTGAGCATGTCCGGACATCATCTAAGCCCTGAAATGACGAAAATACCCTTTTCTTCATATTTCAATCATTTTCTCTTAAATAAAAAGGTGTAAATAAAGCATAAATATATCTTCTCAAGTACAAATATGTTTATAAATAAATAAAAATGTGTAATAAAGGTATTTTAACGATAATCATTACACCTCATGCATGCACACTAATTAAATACCTAAAACAATGGTAAATCAAAGAAACACACGAAAACCAAGTACATGAGCTTCCCCTTTTAGCCCTTTTATTCAATTCACAACAAATAGGCATAAATCCTGGAATGAACGAGGTGTTCAGCATGGCTTGGGAGGGCCATCTGATGTAATTAACAGCGGGGGCTTGCGCCCGCTGGGAGTTAAACGTCCCCACAATCATTAAACTCTCTCGATTGACTGATTATGAATCGTAGGTCAGTCGAGGGTGAACCGGAAGGAATAGCAGAAAGAAAGAAATGAATGTTTCGAGTTCGATGTTCTTTAATCAACAGAGAGCATTGAACCACGAGACATTTAAACACACATGCACACACCTTCCCATACCAACAGCTGTGCAACTTTCTGCGCCCTACAGAACCATTCTTGCTTAGACTCGGTTTGTATCAGGTTGCTCGAATGTATAACATAAATATTGACCCATCACTTCTCGCTAGTCTCGTGGAGCGCTGGAGACCAGAGACCCACAGTTTCCATCTTCCCGTTGGAGAGATGGCAATTACTCTGCAGGATGTTCCTTGTCTCTGGGCGCTACCGATCATGGGGTTACCAGTGACAGGCCCTTCCGACGGTACTTGGTCTGTCTTAGTGGATCAGCTTCTTGGAGCTGAGGCCGCAAGTGCGATGCTTAAAAAGAAGAAGAGATCGGGACCGAACGATGAGGAAGAGATTCGCATGACTTCTGAGTATGCTATAAATTTGAAGGAATTGCGTAATCGATTTGTTGCCATGCCAAACACGTAGCCGGGTGAGCCTACAGAGGAGCAGGTATGCTAGTACACAAGGGCATATGTACTCGACTTGTTCGGGTCTATGCTTTTTACTAATTTGTCGGGAGATTCGGTTCCAGCAATGTATTTACAATTTCTACAAAATCTTGATTCACCGGATCAATACAACTGGGGTGGGGCTGTTCTAGTGTATATCTATAGGTGCCTTTGTGTTGCGGTTATGCGTAAAACAAAGACTATGACGGGATCGACTGTGCTTCTACAACATTGGTGTTGGTCCCGTTTACCGACCAGCTGTCCTCGTCCCTTGCATAATTGGACTCCAGATTGGGGCGAACCATATGCACAAAGGTGTCCTGCATTTGGAGAGAAATGGTGTTGTCTCCATGATTATCGTGTAGGTCACTATCGGAGTGGAGTTAGTTATTTCTGCAACAAACTGCAGAAGCTCGAAGATTACATGATAAAATGGGAGCTTTACAAAGAGATGTTAGATGAGATACCGTCTCAGCTGCTGTCACGAGTTCATAAAGAAAGTGGTGTATGCTAGCTTGTGCGCCCCTTGTATACTTTTGGATTATTGAACATCACTACCCAGATCATGTGATGCGTCAATTTGGATATTCACAAATCATTCCACCACCACTGCCGTTACCCGAGGCTGATGTACGCCGGTTACATAAATTTGTTCACAGTGCCAATATGGGACAAACAAATTGGTATGTTAAGCACCAGAGTTACGTAAAGAGGCATCTAATCCAGCGAACCATTTGATCTTCCATGGGTACGTGCGCAACTCCATATTTTGTTCCTGAGTTTGATCTTTTAATTGCTTCCAACAATGGGGTGAGAAGGTTGTAAGAGCCTTTCCAACTACTGAATAGTTGTGCGATTGCCAGCTCTCGGCCACACCACAACTTGTTATATTTGAGAATAATTCCCTGGTATGCTTTACGGACTAGCCCTTTAATGCTTTTAATATTTTTTGTAACATATTCTCTAATAACTTCGGTGATCATTTCTGCAATTAATTGTGCATGATTAGTACGAGAAGCATCGGCATGGCATGTATGTGGTGCTGAAATTTATCTAATTTTCCATTTAGATGAAAATAATCCAGACTTGGCATACAAACGCCACGTACACCTGTTGTCCTTGCAATCGACTACCATGCTAGTTCTATTACTTTGCGTAGTTTTTTACTTGAATATTCTTTTTGATGTGATAATGATTTATTTGGAATTTTAGAGCCTCTTTTGAAGAGTACTCTTTACCTACAGCAATTGGATCCTCGAGATGTTGGGCACATTTGCGGGTTGGAATCCTGAGGTGTCATTGAAGCTTGGCACAAATTGACTTACACCACGGTCGGATATGGGAAAATGTCAAGCCTGAACACATGGTGTCTGCTGCGATTGTGTCAGGGTAACATACGTGACATCCCCTTCTGAATCAGTTTCATTATCCCAGTCGGCGTCATCTTCGTCATCACTTTACGGCACATCATTAACATCAGGATAACGATCACCTACCTCCGGCGGATCAACCCATGGATCCTCCTGATTATTGTATTTTGTCTGAACAGACGGCACGTCATCAACATCATGATAAGGATCACCTTCCTCCGACGGATCAACCCATGGACTGTATTGATTATTGTATTATGTTTGAACAGGCGGTGACAACTCGTTCACATCGGGATACGAATGCAAATAAAAGTATTGCCTCGATGTTTGTTGTGTCTGATAGGGTTGGAAGAGACTAGGACCCGCATAGCTAACACTATATTAGGTCTGTCGAGGTTCTGGTTGTGTCTCCAGTACCATGCTATCACTGAATAATTGTGGTTGCATTTCACCGATGATTGGAACCAACTCAATGTATAAATTGACATAACAATGTTGGGTTTGAACAAGCATACTTTGGTTATAAATACCTCTCTAACTCTGACCGCACACGATTTCTATTTTCTCATAATAACGTCGGGTTGTTGTACCAACATTAAACATTGCATGTGTTTTTAGGTTCTACTCACTTTAGAAATATCCAAGTTGGCAATAAATTTCACCTTTCACATCATACCAACATTGTTCACCAGTCACACTCAATGAGAATTGAGAGCTAATACTATACTTTACTCATTTATAATTGTGTCGTATTTCACCACCGAAATGAATCTTCATGATTAATTATTTTTATGAATTAGCCTACACAATAATAAATAAATTACATATAATTTATCATTACAATAATGAACTATTAATATTAATTAATTAATCATCATATAATAGTTATTAAAAATTTACCTGTTTGAGATGCTTCTGTACTTCACCGCTTCAAACACGTTCTAGTCTCAAATAACCCATCCATGAATTTTTTTTCTTTTTTTTTTGGCGTCACAGGACGGTATGGGATGGAGCTTACCGTCCCCTGTTTTTCTTTTTTGTTTTTTTGGGCTAGATGGGATGGACAACACCGTCCCTGTTTTTTTTTTTGGGGGTTGGACGGGATGGATATTATCGTCCCTTATATTACTTAATTAACCAGTTTGGAGTTAGAATTTGAATTAGTCGGACGGGTTAAAATGATCCGTCCCGTGAGATGGATAAATCAACCGTCCTACCTACATTTCGAAATTCCGTCAAAATGATACCCAATAGCGATATTTTATTTATTTATTTTTTATTAATAAAAATTTCGGCATTTTATAAGTTACATATCCGCTTACATCATACGGACGACGTATCTCTCCGCTTATGTCATCCTCCACGAAGTCATATATTTTGTTTTCGTTTGGTGCCAAATTTCATCACCAGTGACATTCACTACAGCAAAAAGGGGTATCAGCGACCGGGTTTCCGGTCGCTGAAATTAAAAGCGCCGGTCGCTGAAAGTAATTCCGGTCGCTGAAAGCCATTTTTGGTCGCTGAAAGCCCGGTCGCTGTAAGCATTGTCGCTGATACTCTTCTGATGACGTCACCGGTCGCTGATAATACGTCACCGGTCGCTGATAATACGTCACCGGTCGCTGATAATATTTTGCGACCAATTTTTTTTGGTCGCTGTTGTTTTTTTCTGACGTCAGCAAACACTTTCTGCGACCAATGTTTACGGTCGCTGATACTAAAAAACGGCCGTTGATAGTCGAAACAATCGCAGATTCATAAATTATCAGAGACAAATAATTACGGTCGCTGATACTTAAATTTGGTCGCTGATACTCTTCTGTCAAGTTTTTTATATTTTATTATTTTATTTAAATTTGCACCATTTAATATTTGGTACGACACGTACCAACATACAACATAAACATAGATATCGTAATATCAAGTAATACAAATAAACATAAACATACAACAAAGTTCATCAAACATAATAATCGTAATGTAATACAAACATAAATGTCGAAATGTCAAGTACCATAAACATCTATCAAAATCCGTCACCATAAACAACCTAAGTAGTACCATAAACATCTAAACCTAACTAGTACCATCACCACCAACATCTGACCCCTGCCCCTCGTCATCATCCTCGTCATCTTGAGGAGCGGGCCTCGAGACATGCTGCGATCACCACTAATTATATTTTCTTGAATACTGAATGCATATTCAAAAAAACTCTCAACACCCTTAACAAATGTGGGATTCATTCGCTTGTTCACGTAACGAGGACCGTACATCCAACTACGATCACCCTCCATTTCCCCTAATTATGACATACATTTATAATTAAGATATTGTATAAACATGACCTAAATGCAATTTACAACAACAATTTATAACAACATTGTATAAACATGACCTAACTACACCTTAGTTCATTCAATTTATAACAACAAATTCTATTACTTTAGCATTCAAACGAAAATTTGACTCAAACAAACAAAAAGTCCAGATCTATACTTTAGACCCTCCAGATATCATCAGTTGATAACGGACCCTCTAAAGCAAGTCATGGAAGAAATTCAGAATTATTTATTGCATCATCCATGCAACAGGACTTGTATACAGCCATACAAGCGGCATCTACACTACATATTGTATGAATTTAAACATACGTACCAGAGAGAGAGAGAGATGACGCTGCCCTTCCCGGCCCTTGCCTTGCCTTGATTAGTTCTAAATAAAATTAAATGCACACGAGGTCAAAAATAAACTTAAAGTAATGCCTTGCTTAGTATATTGACACTTCAATGAAATAATATCATTAAATATTCATAGGTCCAAACTCATTACTCTTTTGGGGCTTACACAGGGCCGGTGTACAATCCTATCCCACTCTTTGAATGCTATGTCTCAGTAGTGAAGAAATGTATGTGAATCTAATATTTAAGAAAAATTCGGCAGCATTTCCCCTTAGTTCCCCGAGTACGCGTTAGAAACACATCATGTAGGACATGTAATTCAATACGTACTCGTAGGAACAATAAGGAAAAATAATACCAAATTTTCTTAAATACTAGACCCACATACATTTCTTCACATCCTAGTTGAGACAAAGCATTCAAAGAGCAGTCCCAAAACGGGGACTATTCAAAATTAATCTCTATCAGATTAATTTTGAACGGGTATAAATCTAAAAGGCATACTAAATGTTCCGGTTTACTAATTTAATTAACCAACATAGAATTAATAACTAACAAACTATAGTACATAATTAATAATATAATTAACTTTTATCGAATTAAGAAAGAGCGAAAACTTGCCTGATTACAAGCAATTACTCCCTATCGAGTTTTCTCCTCTCCTTCTTTCCTCCCAAACTTAAACTATATTCTTCTACAACTCCTGAAACCAATTAGCCAATCACATACAGAAATGGTACCATTAAAACAAGGAAATTGTGTGTCAACTAATTCATATATAGACTTCCATTGTTCATATCCTATGAAAAATAGAAAAAATAATTAATTGGAGCTAGGGATAGACACATTTAATATTGTATGTAATACAATTGCTTAACAAGGAGTTATGACATCAAGTAAAAATAAAATACTGATTTCTTGATATCAACATATTAGGCATCAACAAAATCAGCAACTAAAACAGACCTAGAGACATGAATATCCAAATGACTATATTTGGAAAGCATGCAAGTCGTCAGCACAATGGCATCGCATATGACATGAGCGCATCAGCACAATGGCAAAATTATATATTTGAACTAATATAATTTTGGCAGCAAAGTTAGTCAGGGGCATCAGCGCATAAATACAAAATTATGTGCCTATCTTCTTTAAATTTTACTTTTTTTTTATAAAGATACAACTGTAGAAAAATATTAGTTTTTTTTTTATCAAGGTTAAATTAGCAATTAATTCTGGCGAGGTGTTTAATTTGTGAAAAATGAAATAAGATTAAATTAGCAATTAAATATGTAACTTTGGAGCTTTGTGAGATAATTTTCTAGCTGCAACGTGATGCAATTAGGAAATTAGGAAATCACAGTTGATATCAAGAAATCAGTTCATAATTTTGTTGATACCAAATTAGTTGAACAAAATTTTCGATTACAAAATTATGAACAAAATTATGAACAAAAAACAGGAACCTCTAGTATTAGATCGAAATTAGATCAGCCAAAAAACAGGAACCAAAGTAGTAGATCGAAATCACAGATCAGCCAAATATTAGATCGAAATAAGAAAAAACAGGAACCTCTAGTAGCGGATGCTGCTCCAGGTCACCCATAAGTTCGAAGGAAGCACAGTTTCAGGTCACCCACAAGTTCGAAGGAAGCACAGTCGGAGAGCGGGTCGGGGTCGAGCGGCGGGGTTCAGAGAGCGGGTCGGTGTTCGGAGTCGGAGGGTCGGGGGCGGGGTCGGTCAGGGGTCACAGAGGCGGCGGAGTTCGGGTCACAGCGGGTCACAGCGGGTCACAGCGGGTCACAGAGGCTGCTGTTTTTTTTTTTATCTAACCTAAAAATGGGAGAGAAGGATTTCGGCGCGAGACGAAAAATGGGAGAGAAGGATTCGCGCGACATTTTTACCGAGATATTCAGCGACCGGGCCCAAGTGGTCGCTGAAAGATTTTGGCGCCGGTCGCTGAATGTCTCGTTTTCCACGGTCGCCGAAAAAATTTAATTTCTTTTTTTTTTTTTGGTTTTTTGGGTCATCAGCGACCGGCGATTTCCACGGTCGCTGATACCGGCCGCTGAAGCAACGGTTTGCTGTAGTGATTATGCCGCAATACTTCTCAAATAAGTACCGGTCTCAGAGATCCATCTATTAGGAAATCAATTTTTTTCTCGACTTCTCGTTCTCAAGGTCCAATCTCTCAATTGTATGCGTCTTAAGCTGCATGTCGGCCGAAATTTTTAAAAATACCTCAATTAAAAAAAATAAACCAAAAGATCACTATTTTTGAAGAATTTCATATTTACTAGGACCGCAACAACAAATTGCAGCTCTATTTTTTAGGGCCTCCATTTGTCGTTGCAGCCCCACAAAAACCAAAAAATTTAGTTTATTACGGTGAAAATTTTAGTTTTTGCGGGGCGCAACGACAAATGATGGTCTTATTTTTTAGAGTCGTCATTTGTCGTTACGGCCCTGATAAATTTTAAATTTTCAAGATTCGGTAGTCTTTTGGTTTATTTTTTTTTTTTGGTAGAGGTATATTTAAAAATTTCGGGCATATCGGACCATCGGTTGAGAATATTTCAACCGAAATTTATATATTTTTCCATTATTTGTTATACGTTCTAGTAATTAAATGATCAGGACAGAGATTTTACATCCTAAAAAATGGCAGTGTAGCACATGGAGCAATTTCAAATTTTCAATATGTCGGCGGAATCAAGAGATCACATCATGTGGGACTGCCCATATGCGGTTAGATTTTGGAGTGGAATCTCCGCACATTATAACATACCGGTCGTGGGAGGGGTCAACCTTCTCAGGTCCTGGTCGGAGTCAAATGGCGGTCTCACCAAATTGGAACAATTGCGAAGGGGACAGCTGTGGGCGGCTGGTGTTTGGGCCCTATGGAGAGAGCGGAACAGGAGACTATTCTCCAACCTGAGGCGACCGGTGTCACTATTGATAAATGATACGGCCTTTGAGATATTCCTGTGGTCGAATAGCGTTTAGATCCACTGTCGTTTTTCACTTTTGTACATTACTAGCCCTCGTTAGATGCTAGCCAGATAAGTGTTCGGTGTTTTGAGTACTGAGGATGCTTCCTCAATTGTAAATAACTCTTTTTTAATCAATATATCGTTGGTGGCAATCTTTACCGCCAACATTCAAAAAAAAATATTTCAATATGATTTTTGCAAAAAAGAGACGACTGCCATGATAACAAATTATGGATTCGCGATCATTACCTGGTTATTGAAAATAAAAACAGAGAGAAATAATTTGGTTTATTACAAAAATTTAATCTCCGGCTTGCCA
This sequence comes from Carex myosuroides, assembly GCA_028015225.1. NCBI lineage: Eukaryota > Viridiplantae > Streptophyta > Magnoliopsida > Poales > Cyperaceae > Carex > Carex myosuroides. The sequence goes on from CM051471.1 coordinate 4,669,211, forward strand.
CTTACCATTCTCACAATTTCAGTGTGCAGCATGTAAAAATATAAACATATATAAATTTTAAATTTTAAAAAAATATACTTTATTAGAACAATTTATATAGGATCAATACTTAAGATTCGTATAGACCTCTTAAATAATCATTTAATCTATTTTTTATAGCATCATTTTACAAGTGGATTCCAGATTGGTTTGCATTTAAATTTGTCCCTCAGTTAGGGGTGCAAACGGATCAGATAGTAATAAAACAATATCCGTATTCACTTTTATTTTTCAAATATAGATATGGATCGAATATTAGACGGATACATATACAATACGTATATCCGCTTTTTTATAATAGTGAATAATATAATTTTTTTCATAATATATATTAAACTATATGATTTATATCTACTATTCGGATACGAATAATTAAAATTTAAATCAAATATATATCCGTATCCCCACGGATACTCGGATATTCGATATTTGTATCTAATTTTCGAATACGGACAAATAATATCCGACCCGTTTGCACCCCTACCCTCAGTGCTTGATTGTCAATTCAAATGGAGAAAATGAATTAAAAGAAAAATAATTTCCATTGATCAGAATTGCGCATTTACGAGTACAATATTAAATTCATGTAGAGCGACCGCCGACCAGTCATAACTAATTTCTGCTGAGGTGGGGTCATACTCTCTTCAATGCATACAAGTACATCCATTACCAGTAGATATGCGATCCTGACTCATAACAATCATTTTTCATATCTCTCGCCGACAAAGCACCGAAATTTTATTCATAAGATACCAAAAAAAAAAATCGAATTAAAAACATACCCTTGGTCATACAAAAATCGAATTAAAAAAATACTCTCAGTTGGTTGGAGAGGAATTCGAAAAATATCATTTCCGTTGAATAATCTAACGAAATACATAACTGATTCTAAAGAAACTATAGAGTCTTCCGCTACATTATCTATCGGAATAATCAAAATTTCTATTTTTTATATTAACATATTATAAATGTTTCTAGAACAACATTCAATTCACGTAACTTTAATATTAAAAATATTGAGAAGGTTAGAAATGTTGACTAAGTTTGATTGACTTTTTGTGTTTTCCTATTAAAATATTAGAAAATAGAAATGTTTTTAGAAAAAATGATTGAGTACTTAAAAATTTGAAAATAGAAATGTACAAGAAAGACTACAACAAACGATCTGAATTCAAAATTTGAATCGAAATCAATTGCTCGAATTCAAACATTTATTTTTCAGCAGCACATCAAGCAACAATATGATCAATTGCTGAAAAAAAATAAAATTATTTGGATTCGAGCAATTGATCTCGGTATAAACTTTGAATTCAGGTCATTTGTCAGTCTTTCTAACACATTGAAATTTTAAGATATCCATTTATTTTTCTAAAAGCTTTTTTATTTTCTAATATTTTAATTAAAAAACAAAAAGTCAATCAAAATTGAGTCAACATTTCTATTTTTTATTTTTTTAATATTAAAGTTACATGAATTGAATGTTGTTCTGACTAATATTTGTCATTTTTTAATATAAAAATTAATTTTTTTATTGTTCCGCTAGATAATTTAGTGGAAGTGGACTGTAATTTTAGTGGATAATTCAGTGAAATCAGCCATGCATTATTATGTTGATTATCCAGTGAAAATATCACGAGGGTATGTTTTTAATTCAATTTTTTTATATGTTATGAATAAAAAAATTCGGAACAAGGTAAGTCATATTGTAAGTAGATATTGGGGGAATATATGAGGTCTGAATTGCTTGATTTATGGGGTTTTTCTTTCTTAGAAGTTAAGAACTCCTTTTTTTTTAAATATTTTCTTCTTCGTTTTTCAAAGAAGAGAGTTGGGATCAAACCATCAACATTTTAATATCTAATAAAGAATTTTACAAATTTCAAACTTTCAACTCTCACATGGAGACTTTAAATTTTGTAATTAGACTAAATGTTGGATCTCAAACTCAAAAGTTAAAACTTTTTTTTTTTTGTATTAAAGAGTCTCAGTATATCCCAACATCTTCTAGATGCACAGAGCTCACAGTTCTTTAGAACTTATTATAAATATACTTTTATTTAGGAAAGCTGATAGCCGTTGGGTGCATGCTTATATATATTTTTTTAATTCCCACGTTTTAATAGACTCCCTCTATAAAATCCAGGCTTCCTCTACGAAACTCTTTAAATCAAACTACCTACAACACTAATCCCTCTTCACTCCTCTCCTAATAATCACAAGGGGAAACACACACACATCAACACGTTCTCCTAATATATTTGCATCACTATGGAAAAGCTCGGACTAAATGAGGCCAATAGCAATCCCCTCACACCTCTTAATTTTCTTGAGCGCACCGCCACGGTTTACGGTAACTGCAAGTCGATTGTTTACAATGAAACAGTGTACACATGGGCTGAGACGCAAAAGCGGTGCCTCCGCCTTGCCTCTGCTCTCTACTCCCTTGGCATTTCCCGCCGTGATGTGGTATACTCTCTACCTCTTTCCCCAGCTTATTGCCTGTTTCTTTTTTGTAGGAATTTGATAAACAAATACACATATATAGCACTGACGTGGAACATTGATCGGTAATTATGCGAGATAAGCATAATGAAAGTGAGTTACTTTTCATATGTGATGAATGACAGATGAAGTCTGAGAGTACTAGCTAGCTTGAAAACCACCTAAGTCTATCACCGAATAGAAAAAAAAGGAAAGATATCATACTATGGGCACACTTAAAGGTCGCTTTGTCATGTCTTCCAAATTATAATTTGGAAGACATGACAAAGCGACCTTTTTGCGAGGATAAAAGACTTTTTGCGAGAATAAAAAGTCTTCCAAATTATAATTTTGGAAGATCATGAAGCTCTATTAATGCTTACTTAGGAAACATAACTACGGTAATTATATATAGATTGAAACACAAACATCCGAAAGTTCCACTATGGTTTCCATTATTTGATAGATAGGACTTTTTTTTTATTTTAGTGAAATAATTTTTCATACTTCCGTACATTTCCCTTTTGCATTTTTCATTCTTTTCCCATACTGGTATAGGTGAAAACCTATAAATTATTAAAATTGAAGATAAAAATGTTAAACATCAAGTTGTGAAATATTAGGACTAGGAAACATAAAAGAGAAGCGAATGAAAAGGAGAAAATAATATAAGGTAAAGAATGAGTGCTTGTGTTAACATTCGCATTTCGATGGCTCGCCTCGATGGTAAAGAATGAGTTACTTCATATGTGATGAATGACAGATGAAGTAGAGTACTATAGCTGTGATATAATTACAAAATTAACTAAGTCTATAACCAAATAGAAAATAGAAAGATGTCACGCACTATGGGCACATTTAAAGGTCACATTCTCATGTCCTTCAAAATTATGAAGCTTTAATGCTTACTTAAGAAATACGGTAATTATAATTACGGTTTCCATCGTTTGATAGGATATTTTTTATTTTAGTGAAATCATTTTTCAAACTTCCGTACATTTCTCTTTTGCATTTTTCATCCTTTTACCGAACTAGTAGGTGAAAATTAACCCTATAAATTATTAAAATACAGGACAAAAATGTTAAACATCAAGTGGTGAAAGATTAGGGTCTAGAAAAACATAAAAGAGAAGGCAATGAAAAGGAGAAAATAAGATAAAACAAGAAAAAGGAATGTCTTGGCAGGTTTTTTTAATAACATTCGCATTTCGGTACGATTCAAACCCCAGACATTATGTGTCCTGTATCTAATTATTGGAATTGCATTTTCTCCATCTAATATAGACCTTCCATGTATTACTGCAAGGTCTCTGTGTTAGCGCCCAATGTACCAGCAATGTACGAATTGCATTTTGGCGTGCCAATGAGTGGTGCCATTCTAAATACCATCAACACCCGCCTCGATGCACGCACAGTCTCTGTCCTTCTCCACCACAGTGAATCGAAGCTTATCTTTTGTGACATTCTCTACCTTCCTCTACTACATGACGCAATTCGCCTCCTCCCCTCCCCTCACAAACCCCCTCAAATCATTCCGATTGAAGATAATTATGAGCAAAATATCCCCACTCATACCTACTCAATAACCTATGAGAAACTCATTGAATCAGGCAATTCACAATTCGACTGGATCAGACCAAGCAGTGAATTGGACCCAATTGTGCTAAACTACACCTCAGGCACAACTTCTGCTCCGAAAGGAGTCTTGCATTGTCACCGTGGCATATTTATCGCTACCCTTGATTCTCTTGTTGCCTGGTCTGTACCAACTGAACCTGTTTACCTCTGGACTCTTCCTATGTTTCATGCCAATGGATGGACCTTCCCTTGGGGCATGGCTGTTGTGGGAGGCACCAATATCTGCAACAGGCGCTTTAACGCTTCGACAATTTTCTCGGCAATTCACCAGCATAAGGTGACCCATATGTGTGGAGCACCAGTAGTCCTGAGCATGCTTTGCAATGCCCCACATTACATGAAAAAGCCACTTCCAGGACTGGTTCATATAATGACAGCTGCCTCATCACCACCTGCCACAGTGTTAAAACGTACTGAAGCAATGGGTTTTGTAGTGAGTCATGGTTACGGATTAACTGAGACAGGCGGTATAGTCATGTCTTGTGCTTGGAAGGAGGAGTGGAACAAGCTTGCGGCATCAGAGCGTGCCAGATTAAAGGCACGTCAAGGTGTGCATACACCATCTATGGTCAAAATTGATGTAGTTGATGGATATACTGGAAAAAGCGTTGCTAGAGATGGGGTTTCCTCTGGTGAGATTGTCGTTAAAGGTGCATGCGTCATGCTTGGTTACTTAAAGGACGAAAAGGCCACGAAAGCCGCAATCAAGGATGGGTGGTTTTACACCGGTGATGTCGGTGTGGTGCATCCAGATGGATATGTGGAGATAAAAGATCGTTCGAAAGATGTGATAATAAGCGGTGGAGAGAATATTTCTAGTGTAGAGGTGGAGGCTATGTTGTATAGTCATCCAGTGGTGAATGAGGCAGCTGTAGTGGCACGACCTGATGAGTTCTGGGGAGAGACACCATGTGCATTTGTTAGCTTGGTGGAAGGGATCGATCCAGTGAAAATACCAACAGAGAAGGAGATGATAGAGTGGTGCCGAGAGAGGATGCCGCATTACATGGTACCGAAAACCGTGGTGATTAAGGAAGATTTGCCTAAGACATCTACTGGGAAGATACAGAAATATATGCTAAGAAATCTTGCTAGAGAGATGGGCACAGCAAATATTAGCAGGCTTTGAGATTGAGCTGGTGCTGGTGCTGTTCATTATCCACGGTAATTTCTTTTTTTAAGTGTTGTTTATTTGAAAAAGGGAGTAGTACATTTCTTGTGTTGTTACAAATACCAACTCTTTTCTTTCTTGATCAAAGAATTGCTCAATCCTGTTAATTTGTACTCCTCTGAGCATGACATTTTAGGGGTAAAAAAAATTTACAAGCACCAACTTACCTGAGACGTTAATAATAGGTGACATTTATACAAGTAATTTATTCTCAATTTGCTTGCACAAAAATAATCAGGGGGAATTACTCTGTGACTTCATTTACTTACAAAACAGTTCATTAATTCATTTTTTTTTTCCTTTTTGTATGCACAGGGCAATTAATTAATTCACAAGACTGCTTGCATAACAGTTTCAAGTTGAAATATCAAGACAAATATCCAAATGAATAAGACCTGGCAATTGTGATTCATCTATATATCTCATGTATATATTGATAACGCTTGTAAAATGATCTGAGTGCTAGATGTTTCATGGTTTGTGAATATTAATAAATACATTTGGAAATGACTTGAGCGGTGTTGCATGATTAAGTCAACTAAAAATATGGCTATGGTTCACCAATTGTATGCTACCAAGAGTGGTCGAAGCCATACTCAACCGAAAAAAATTGTAATCCAAACGCACTTGAAATTGGTACAAAATAAAAAGATGTTATCCAAACGCACTTGAAATTGGTACAAAATAAAAAGATGTTATCCAAACGCACTTGAAATTGGTTCAAAATAAAAAGGATGTTATCCAAACCATAAATGAAATGAATAATAAAAATAAGATCTTTCTTTATTTTTTATTCCATATGCATACATATACACAATTATTATCCTGATTCATGAACTAATACTTAATTCTTTATATTTATTGATATAATTAATGAGTATATTTATTGAAAGATTCAGTTATACTGAACAAAGAGAGATTGTCTTTATAAAAGGAAAAGAAAAAAAGAAAAAAAACATTTCGGAAGCAACTTCTAGTTACAAACAAAATTAATGAAGTAGGTAACCTGTTTTCTGTTCTAGCTAATTCTGCTGTAGAGTAGCCATCCACTGTGTGATAAGAACTGTTAAGGTCCACAGATAGGGTCTGAATTGGTCCAAGCATACTGCCCCAATAAATTCATGATATATAACTCTTTGATGGAATCCTTAGGATTGTAATGCAGCAACTATTATATGAGTCTGGATCCTCAAGAATAAGTTTGAGTTTGGATCCGACCACCCGATCAGAATCCGGGACAATCCAGCTGAAGATGGAATGCACAGGGCTCCTTTAATATTCGTAACAAAGCAGATTGGATGATCTGGATTTAAACTCAAAGTTTGAGTTACCTTATAAGGTGATATGAATTCCTATTATATGGAAAATTCACCAGTTTCACCAGTATGACAGATCCCTAGCAAATTCCAGAGCCTACTTTTAGTATTCCTATTAACTTATTCTAGAACTGCTTTCCATCTCTATTTTTTTTTTAAATTTCACTTAAAACACTCCAGAGTCTACTTTTAGTATTCTTGTAAGTTATAACTTTAATAGAACCATAAGATGCTTTCCATCGCATTTTGAAAGCACTAGCTCCTCAGTTGCTCATCAAAAGGGAAATTACCAGGAAATGATAGAAGCACGAGAACTTTGACCAAATGAAAAGCTAATACATTTTGGTCTACGGAGCCCTAATTTTCAATATATTTGTCTAGAGTTGCTTGGCACCTAAATATTATGGAAATCCTGTGATTGATGGAGATATTAATTATGATATCTTTTACCTGCCTTCAAATGCCAGGAATCTAATAAGACAAACAAAAGATGGTCAGTCAATGCAATTTCTTTATTTTGACCATTCCCATTATGTTAGCATAACACTGATTTTTGAATGTACAATTCATCTTTTTAAATATAATTGTTAAAGCTCCTAAAATATTTTGCTAATTAGATGCTTTTGTATCAACACTTTAAATTGATCGTCACCTCATATTCATTGCTCAGGCATTATCATATCAGTCAGCTTGTACCAGTTTGTACCAGGACAGTATTGGTACAGTTATCAACTGTAAAGAAACTGTCTAATTCTGACTCAACACTTGGCAGGACTTAGTGGATTATAAAACAATGATGGCTAACCAAGAAGCTTACATGTGCCCATACTGGTCTAGATCTGTCTGAGTGATTGCTAGTATTTCTTAAAAGTTTAGGATTAATTCTGTAAGTTTTACTATGTTTCTATTTTTGTGAACTTTTTAGTCTATACTGGTACTGCAGTAGTCTCGTGTAGTTGGATGTTTTGACTTGAGATGTAATTGCAGATTTGTTGTTTTTTGTGAGTAGTTCCTGTAGTAGGTCATGCTGATGTTGCTGTACTTTTGTTTTTGAAAAAAAACATGTAGCTATTGTATTTGAATGTTACTGTTATGGGGGTTTGGTACCATCTCAGTACCATCCCCTATAATGGTTCTTGGTTTCTAATGAAATCGGTGGGCAAAAAAAAAAAGTAGAAGGATTTTTAACGAGTACACCAAAAGTATCACAAAATCTTAAAGGTATATCCAATTAATAGAAAAAATATTATTAGTGTATCTTTACTAGAAGTTTTATGGTAAACCATCAAAAGGCATGCTATAAAAAATACTATATCGAGGCAAAACCAAAGGAGTAATGGGATGAATATGAATGTTATATATATATTCAGGCCAAGGATTTTTTTTTTTTTCAGATTTCTGTCAGTTATTTTGACCAAGTCTACACAAACAGCATGTAAAAAATTATTCAATGATGATATGGATTTCCCTCTCCAAAACACTTCTGGAATTCCTATGTTAAACCCAGAATCTTCTACCAACTCCTAACACTTGTAAAAGCAAAGAACTTGGTGCCTGTAGATTAGTCAAAGTCAACATAGCCAATTACATGTATGGTTCAAGCATCTCTAGTTCTTTTTTGGAAAAAAAGCATCTCCAGTTCTTAATGCTTAAAAGGTTGACAGACAATCCTTGAACTAACAGTTTTTGCAAAATTATCACTACCATGTACCATCATTGGTTGAATACTTCTGAATAGTTAATCTATATTAAGGAGCAATACTCAGGTTATCAACACAAGTAACTGTTTCCACAGAAAGAGATACAATTAGCTATAATTCTCTTAAATTATTCTGATTAAATACACTAGAAATGCACTCATCTATATTTCATACTGTTACACAATTAAACAGGCCCCTAAAGGTTTACACAAGACGTAACAGAGATACAATTGCATTCAATCATGAACTGATGAAGCTAAAATTGAAAAGTACAATTAAGGTCTGATTTGAAATCAGCCAGCAAGAGGAAATCTGGACAGCTAAGCCTTAGGCAGGATTTAGGGAGGATTTAGGAATTTGCTTTACATTTCTATTTTTATTAGTGCTTTTGTTTAGGCAATAATCAAGGGCTGATAGCCTATAATTGTATCAGCTGTGAGAGGAAATAATCAGACAATATTCAACAATCTTCTCTCTTTCTCCTCCCTCATCTCTCTTTCTTCTCCCTCATTCTACAACGCTTCTGTCTTTACCCTCTATTATATCTCTAATCTATCTCACTGCAGCCACCACATTAAATTTCGTCTAACAATTTGGTGCTTTCGTTGCTTCCTCAAACCTCCTCAATGGCACCACAGACTCTTTATCAATATTAAAACAGAGAACTATATCTCACTCTTTATCAAATTAACAGAAGTTCCACCAAAAGACAAATTTACCATAGTATGCATCATATCCGACTTCTCTGCTTTGCAGGGCCCATCTCCTTTGCCTGATTCCTTAGCACATACTTCTGGATCTTCCCAGTTGAAGTCTTTGGTAACTCGGCCTGAAGCACCACTGTTTTGGGCACCATGTAATGCGGCATCTTCTCCCGGCACCAGGCTATAATCTCCTTCTCTGTAGGACCCGCACCTGGAGCAATCCCTTCTTTGAGACTAACAAATGCACAAGGGGTCTCCCCCCAGAACTCATCAGGCCGAGCCACTACAGCTGCCTCATTTACCATCGGGTGCCCATACAAAATAGACTCAACCTCAACACTAGAAATATTCTCCCCTCCACTTATTATCACATCTTTTGACCGATCCTTTATCTCCATGTACCCATCAGGGTGCATCACACCTACATCTCCAGTGTAAAACCAACCATCTTCTCTAATCGCTGCCTTTGTTGCTTTCTCATATTTTAAGTACCCAAGCATGATACACCCGCCTCGAAGAACTATCTCACCCATGGTTTGACCGTCATTCTTCACACTCTGACCGGTGGTCCCATCTATGACATCGATTGTGGCCATAGATGGGGTACGCACACCTTGCCGCGACTTCAATCTGGCACGCTCTGAGGCTGGTAACCTGTTCCACTGCCCTTTCCATGCACATGAGATCGTCAACCCTGCAGTCTCTGTTAACCCATACCCGTGGGTTACTGTAAACCCTAACGCCTCAGTCCTGAGCAATACTGCAGCTGGTGGGGGAGCGCCAGCTGTGAGTACCTGCACTGGGCCCAGTAATGGCTTTCTCACCGACTCGGGTGTATTTGACAACATGTTTAACACCACCGGTGCACCACATAAATGTGTCACCTTATGATTGTTAATTGCCTCAAAGACTGCAGCTGCCTCAACTCGACGGAGACAGATGTTGGTGCCACCCATGACCGCCACGCCCCAAGGGAAGCTCCATCCATTCGCATGAAACATAGGTAAAGTCCAGAGATAAACAGGTTGTTTTGGCACACTCCATTCAATGAGAGAATCAAGGGTTATGATGAAGATGCCACGATGGCAGTGAACGACGCCTTTGGGGGCAGAGGTGGTTCCGGAGGTGTAGTTGAGGATTATAGGATCCCACTCACTCTCGGGTTGGATCCACTTAAAATTTGGGTCACCCGATTTTAGGAGCTTCTCGTAGGTGAGAGAATAGGAATGAGTAGGTGTGTTTTGCTCGTATGGGTCTTCAATTGGGATGATTTGAGGGGGATTATAGGATGAGGGAAGGAGGCGAATTGCGTCATGTAACAGAGGGAGAGAGAGAATGTCACAAAAGACCAGCTTTGATTCGCTGTGTTGGAGGAGCACTGAGATTGTGCGTGCATCAAGACGAAAATTGATGGTGTTGAGCACCGCACCACTCATTGGTACACCGAAGTGCATTTCGTACATCGCCGGTATGTTTGGAGCCAACACCGATACCTGTGGTAAAGGAATGAGTTTGTTGGAGCAGAGGAATAATTTCTGATTTTGAACCGAATAAAAGGAATAGGGCCAAAAGGTACATACTGATTCGTAGAAATGGAAAAGAAAAGTGAAATTACCACATCACGGCGGGAGATGCCGAGAGAGCAGAGCGCGGAGGCAAGGCGGAGGCAGCGCCGGTGCGTCTCGGCCCATGTGTACACCGTACTGTGGTACACCACCGAGGGGCAATCGCCGTACACCGTGGCAGTTCGCTCGAGGAAACCGAGTGGAGTGATCGCGCACTTGTTCGCCGGGTTTGAACCGAGCTTATCCATGTCTGACACTTCACCTTAAAATAGATTAACCTGACAGCTGTGCTGGAGGAAAGGATAGATGAGAGAGGAAAACGAGAGAGAGCCGGAGATGACTATCTTCATTCATAAATTATATATTATAGAGATGCAAAATGATATTTGTGTACTCTAATAATATCAAATAATAGTGTATCGGGTAATTTACTTAGAAAACTTATATTGTTGAAATGACCCGCCTCTTGTTTGTTATCATATAAAATCGATAACAAAGATCAAAACTTCCGAGTGGAATGGTTGGTCGCCCATGGCGCTCTTAGTCAAGAAGGAATCGTTGACTTAACAAATGAACTAGAAAAACACACATTTAGCTTTTTACGATTTAACACGTGAATGGGAAGAATGGTTGAAATTTGATACCCATATAGATGCGTTTGTATAGTTAGATGCGATAGTGTTATTTGGATAAGTAAGAATATGAAGTATGATAGTAACGTTATTATTGAATAAGATTAATCATATGTATATAAACTTTTATTTACTTAATTGAAATTGAAAAATATTATTGAAGTTGGCAATTTAATTATCCATAAAGAAACGGTTTCTCATTCAATGTTACTTGAAAAATATTGTAAATAATTTGTAAAAGATACGGGGGAACCTTCAGCCTAGTACTGTTAGCAGGCTTTGTTCTATAATTAATTTATAAATCTGAGATGTTTGAACTGTTCAGCAAACACGGATAATGACGAGAGGACGACAAACCGTCCATTCCCCGATTTGCCTCATCTGTTAATCAAATAAGAACAGATCTAAAGCTTGTTGTTGACCATGGAGAGAAATTCCGAAAAAGGGCTGAAACTTGGCTATGTTCCAAGAGTTCTCACGGATCTCTCGCAAGTTATCAATAGACTAGTGGGATTTGGACCTTAAGAGAACTAATCCGAAATCAATATGAAAATTCCAGGGTTCGTTAGCGATTAAGCCCAATAATACTTCATAAGGTCTTGTCCAATGTGAGTCTAGTTCAGACTCGGCTTACGGTCACCACCTGCACATCTATACAGAGCGAGTGCGATTTAGTGACCACCTAACTATGCGGACGTCACCGCTCTTATGCGAGGATAACCGTCTTTATGCGAGTATAACCGCTCCTATGTGATTTCTCTTAACTGCTCTAACAACGCGGAATAACAATTAGGAAACGATCTATTTAAGACAAAACGTTCCATTAAACAGGGATCAAACTTTTTGCTCACTCAAACGAGATATCAAACAAGTTAGAGTTCAAATATCTCTTAACCATTCGCACTTGGATAGAACGTATTAAATCAGTACCAAAACCTGTTCAGATTCATAAGGAAGTCATAAAATGGGCCTAATTTTTAGTTGAAAGCCCGTAGGCGAAATGGGCCTAATCTTGTTCCAATGCCAGGCTTGTAAAAATCCTATAGGAGGCTTCTAGGTGGTTGGGTTATCAAAGATGTACAAAGAATGTCGTGTCACTATTATTGATTGCATTAATTGAATAGATCCAAATATCCATTAGCATGAATCTAATGTTGACTTGCTTACCATGGCTTATTCTTCCGAAATTTTTAATAATAGAAAATAAAATTAATTAATATCTGATTTGGCGAAATTTTGAAATATAACAAAGACATTATGAACTATAACAGTCAGATTAGCACTTAATTACCAACTGATTAGCACATAAAGACACAAACTGTTATGGTCCTGAACGGCCAGGGAGGCGAAAAAAAAAAAAAAACTGGCCGTTATGGGCCATAACGGCCAGGGAGCGCCGAAAAAAACAAATGGGCAAGTCACGGGAATTTTTTTTTCGGAATGAGTGGAATGAGTATTCAAGTACAAGTTCAAACCTTATGTGGTTAGGTAACCCGCTGTCATTTACACAAGCCTTGATCAATGGAAAACTGTAAGCAGCACTTTTATTGCCCACCTAACAGCAAGCTCCCAATATGCCAATGACACTGTCTGAGAACTTTGACCTTGACTTTTAACAGGGCTGACATCATCATCGTGAAATCTGATATCTTCATGGGGAAGTAGGAAGGAACAGAGAGCTATGCAGAGTCCGGATCCCCTAAAGTAACCCAATTTTTGAGTTTAGACGTGTACGGTGCCTATTCGGTGGTAGCGCAAGGGGCCAGTATTATTTGTGGGGTCCAGGTTCTTTAAGATTCGTGTTAGAACACCTTGGACGGTTTGGATCAAAACTCAAAAATTGGGTTACTGCACTGGATCTGAATTCGAGCTATGCATAGCTCTACTGAGTACTCTATGAATAGCTTTTTTTTCTTTTCGGAAGGCTACGGACAGAGACAGAGAGAAAAAGAGACAGGGTTTACTTAGTCGCTTGAATAAAAAAAAATCTGGCCGTCATGGTTCCGAACGGTCCAAAATATATTTTTTTCTTTTCTACACCTGGCCGTCATGGTTCCGAACTGCCCGGGTTTTTTTTTTCGACTCTCCCTGGCCGTCAATGACCATAACGACCACCATTTTTTTTCCTTCACCTCCCTGGCCGTTCTGGACCATAACGGTCCGTGCTTTTCCTTTCGGTGGTTAAGCTGCATTGTTAATCTGGCCGTTATGGTCCATAACATTCCATGGACATTACGGACCATAACGTCTTTGTTATATTTCGAAATTCCGTCATATGTTGATGTTAATTTATTTTATTTTATATTAATAAAAATTTCGGCTTATTCTTTCAGTTTTGCCATCTTGCTAAGAACATTTGTATTCTGTTCGCTGGTATACTTCTTCTCTAATTCATCCGATTGGGATATTGAAGACTTAGCTATTGAATATTGATTGTCAGAAGACTCAAAGCACCTAAAAATTATAAAATTCACAAGAAGACAGCGCAAGATTGGTCCTTAGATTGGATCTGAGAAATGAGCTGTGTCAAGCCTCTAGAGATATACTAGATAAAATCACTCTACTAAACTATCTTATGTGATATATTATTGTATTTAATTTATACTTGAGTTAAACTTTTAGTTTCTCGTGCAAATTTGATTTAAGTTATTATTATAATTAATATAAATATCATAAAATTAAATCTAATTAATCGGCCGATTAATCGTTAGCAGTGACTAAACCATTATGTATCGTTTGTTTTTTATTTATACTGCTAATTAGTTAGTTATTTTTTATTAATTTTTTTACATTTATTTTTTATATGTACTATGTATTATATTGTCTTATTTGAGTTTTTGTAAATGATAATTTTATAAGGGATAAATAATAGAGTTTGAACAATAATAATACTATTCTTTGGCCTGCTTTAGTCAACTTGGCCGGCTAGCTATTAAAACGGTAGAACTCTCATATCCATCCATTATAAATTTCCGTGCCTTGTCTTATCAAACTCTCATCATAATTATATTAAATAATTATTTATAAAAATAAGATGGTTTCAAACTTTCAATCCACTTAAATTTTCGTGCTCATGAAGATCTAACAGCTCCCTGCTTGCTTGCTTGGTCTTTGCCAGAAAAAAAAAATATTCTTTTCTTTTTATCCGTCAACTTCTTTCTAATTGGGCCGGAAAAATTGAACCTGAATTGATACGGCCATTTCATTATCAATGATTGATCCCGTTGGATAACTGAGCATATATCTATCTTATTCATTTGGTCCCGACCTGAATTTCAAAGTCAAATGCTTATGTAACAAAACCAATTATATAACTTTGCTTGTATGGTTTACCGTAGCTAGGTCAGATGACCCCGACTTTTTATTAATATCCAAATTTAATTACAAATTAATAAGTTTACCCATGATTCTCGATTTTTTCTAAAAATGTTCAAACCGGCCATAAAAATGGCCGGTTTCCTCTTTTTTTAAGACAATATGAAGAGCAAGATAATGAAATCTAACACTGAAAATTCAAATTTTTTGTTTAAATTATTTATTAGATTACTTCTTTTGATTTTTGATTTATAATTAGCATATCAGTGCTACTAATATCACGTTGGATTTTTTGGTATCCAAGCATCTATTCGTTCAGAGAGGATCTGAGCCGTTCATTATATAAATCTCAGCCACTCATCAAAACAGATCTCAATCTCAGCCTTTAATTAAAATAGTTTGATTTTATACATCTGTTTCATGTTGTCAAACGTGTAGAAATCTAAATTTAGTGATTTATATCCATGCTACATATAATGACACACAAAAATTGTATCACTGAATCTCCTTTTCTCTCTTTATTTTCCACGCGTTTTCTCCTGTTTACACGCGTTTTCTCATTACTCCTTCCCCACGCGTCCCTCTCCTTTCCGACGATGGCGCCTCTAGGGTTTCCATTTCGCGACCAAGGAGAACGACGGCGGCTCTGATGCAAGAGTTCTTTAGAGGAGGCCGATCTGGAGCGGAAGAAGGAGGAGGTCGAAGTGGAGGTACAACAACCTGAGCGCCAGCCAAAGGAGTTGCAAGAAGAGGTGTCGTCTGAGGATCGGGAGAAGCAGAATGAAAGTGAAACAGGTAATTCAGTCTCCTCCTCACCGACTCTTCTCTGCTTAAGATAAGAAATCGATCAAAGAAGAAATCGATCAATTTGCTTTCCTCCTCTTCCGTTCCACCTCTCCTCCATTTACTTTCTTCCCAATTTGAAGACGACGAAGCTCTACCGCAGACTATACAAAGCGCAGCCACATAACGACGAAGGTTCACCGCTATTGAGGCCGCGGTCTCCCCGAGCTACCTGTTGTTCTTTGTCGCGGGTTTCACTCTTATCGCTCTCGATTTATCTCCTCCCTTCTCTATCGTGTGCATTGCTATCGCTGGATAATTCCTTTAAAGGCGAGAGTAAGCTTGAATCAGCCATGGCGAACGGTACATCTTCTTCGCTTTTATTTCTTCCCACAGTATTCCCTTTAATGCTTCATCGTTGTTTGTTTCCCTTTTCTCATTGGGAGAGTTCATCCAACGAATTTCTAAGTTGCTTACCAAGAGAATTAAATTAATTTAAATTGTTAGTTTTAGGTTCATTATTATTTCATTTTTTTTTTGGAAGTGGAGAATCAATTTGGTTTGGTTCAATTGGCACTCTTTTGTGAAAGTTTTGCGAAGCTGCTGCAGTAAAAACCTACTGCAAATGTCAATTTGTTTATTCTATAGTCGGTGTGAAAATATCAATACTGGTAGGTACACATGAATTAAAAAAAATGTACAAGGGTACTACCAGTACTGGTACAAGTAGATTGATGCATTGATGGGAGTGTCTAAGTGTGGCCTTTTAAGGGGCACCGTGCTTTCTAATAGTCAATTGTATCAAATTAGATAATATAAGTAGTACTTAATATTAAATTAATGTGCCATTTACTATTCAATGCTGTAGTATGGTCCATTATTTTTAAGTCTGAAATTAAAAATAATTGGTAGGTAGGGAGGACTGAAGGAACATGCACTTCTCTGAGAAAACAATGTGTTCTCTCTATTAATTAAAATAAATATTATTATGCTCTTTTGTTATCATGATATATGAATATTATAGTTTCTTTGGTTTGGATTGTGATTGTCTGTATTGAATTGTAATAACTAATAAGGCATATGGTTGTCAATTACGGTTGAAATAACTTCTTTTTTTTCACTCATGTTTTCGCTTTTTCTGGGGTACACTAGGTTTGCCAATGTGTGTTTTAAACAGTGCATTGACATTGTGTGTTTTCTCCATTGTTTTGTATAATTTTTTCATGTTTTGGGTAATATATTTTGGATGATTCTAAGGCTGGAGGGTACAATATTTTTCTAAGGTTACCCTTGTACCAGTATTCTGCAAAAAAAAAATTAAAAAATGGTATATGTAAAAGAACGCTTATAGAACCTTTTGCACATTTCATGAAAGTAAAATTCAGGTAATTAGAAAGGGCAAAAGGATAAAATCAGCCACCTCCTTGGTTTAAGAGAAATTGAGGAAAGATATCTTGTTCAACTAAAAAATATATTACTTCCAAAAGCGGTACGAAGAAATTCAAGCTTCTCAGCCTACAGTACATTTGTCATCTCTTATTTCTTTAAAGATTTGTTTTTTTCCCTGCTGAATTACTATTTTGATTATAGAATTGAGAAACATATATGCATATGCAATGCTATCGTCATTTCAGTATGCATATTGCAAAGTTCTTCATGTTTTTTTGGTTCTTTTTCCTACTAAATTAGTATTTTGATTATAGAATTGTGAAACATATTTGTATCTGCAATGTTATAATCATTTCAGTATGCATATTACAAGGTTGTTTTTGCCTACTTAACACATTGTTTTTAAATATAGTAGTGTGTGTAGATGGAATAGTATATATTACACTATTTTTTATCATGGTTCTGGAACTTATGATATGATTGGGTTCGTTTAGGTGTTAAATGTGGTCTTTTCTGAGTAAGGATGGTTATTGCAGCAACTAATGCATCTCTTCTTTTATAATTGTTGGTGTACTTGAAAAAAAAAGGTCAAGGAAGTTAAAAAAAAAGAAAATATGCACAAATTTTCTCTGTTTCTTGTTTTACTCAAAATTTTATAACAACTCACACTTAGAGAATCACCCAACTACCACAAAAATTTAAATCTAATTCATATTTTCATAAAACCAAATAAATTATATGCACTGGTACGGGTACAGACTACCTGTCTGATCTCACTGTTACCATTCATTAATTATTTTGCACAGATATTGATATGAACTAGCTTTCAAGGATCACTGTCTCTATTGCATTAATTATGCTAGATGTATGTAACTTCATTGAACAACAACAGGTTTGGTGAAAGTGAGGCTTCCTTTGCGAACTACTGCACAGTTGGAGGGTTAACTATATTGGGGCTGAATTGCAAAACCAAATAAAACTGAAGCTAAGCAGTCTAAAGTAGGTTGTGATTACATTTCATGTTGTCTGCACCATAACTATTGACCTGCATATTGATCAGGTTATACTCATCTGTAGTTAGTGATATAAATTTCAATGAGTCTGCTCAAAGTTCAGATCGTTTGTTTCTAAGAGGAGAAAAAAAAATTTGAAAGTTTTGAAGAGCATTTAGAGTGATACAATATCGGAGCAAGGAACTAATGAAGGCGTTTGTACTACCAACAACTTGCCTTTTTTTCATGGATGTGATGAGCTCAGAGCTTGAGCTGTTTTCTTTACATTTTCAGGGGAGAGCCAAGGGGAGAGCCAAAATGCTGGTATGGAGTCCCTGGATCTGCAGCCAATGCTTTTGAGCAGGTAGTCTTTAGGAACAAATTTATATTTGCACTTGAAAAAAATTAGCTAACCTGCGGAAAGCTATCAGTCTTGGCATTGTTCTCATGCAATTATCCATGAAGGCAAACAGAATGGTGTTCCTTTTTATAGTGTTGTTCAGGTAGAAGTTGCTTGTCTTTCAATGAGAAAACTAATAGATTTACAGTCTCAAGGTTTATTATATAGCTTTTGGTACTAAGCCGAGTAAGAGTGACATTACCTGCAACATGCTTCACTGGAACTATTTTTGGCAGTGGAAATTTTAAACCTAATGAACAATAGTGCAAGGATCGACCAAAACCCAAGGACTCTAAACCTAACCCTAGAATGCATTCATGCAAGTATAGGTTCATTCGGTATGGTAAAAGTTAATAACTTATGGATGTATGAAATGTTGAGACTTCAATTTTAATGTTTGAACTCATATTATATTATGGAGATGAATTTTCTATTTAATTTGTTGTCTTGGTAATGTTTAGTGTGTTTTGCTTATTAAATATATGTTGAGGACATTGTTCTCTGTTAAGTGATGTTATTGGCTAAATGAATATCTTTTGTTTGTAGTTATATTCTTATTAGGTGCTTTAAAATAAAAACTGTTTTGGAGTTAAGAATAATGCAAGAAAATGACAAAATGTTTTGGAGAATTTTGAATATGAACAACTAAGCCTCTAATACAAGTGCCCAAAAGAAAAAATTGCCTTTTTTTTTTATATGAACACCAAAAACCCTACTAATTAAAATATAATTGTTTAATATGACTTGCAGATTACAACTATGGTGTTCTTAAGCTCACTAGCTCTTGATAAGTAAACCCGTGGTCTATATTATGACCACATTTATGTTCCAAAATTTATAAAAATTTTCCAATTTTCCCAATTTTTGTTTTTTGTGTTTATTATTTGTATTTTTAATCAATTTTGACCACATTTGTGATCCAAAATTTACAAAATCTTAATCTTTGACTTGCGTTCTTTTTCATGACCGTAAAGTATTTATTTGGAGTTTTGGACAAAATCAAACAAATGAAATTCCCCTGAGAAGCAAATAATAAAATTATCTGGAAGCATTCTTTTCTTTTCACTTGATATACTAAAATTCGTCTATACTTTCTAAAATTCTATGTTACAATTAAAACCAATGTACGATATAATATAATTAAAGTGCATGGGTATTTGAGCACAGAAGCTAACGATTAACATTGAGAGGTCGGCACATATTTTACTGGTCCAAATCAAGCTTTTTAAATGAATTTTTCTAAACACAAGTTATTTTGCTATAGAAGTATAGGCCACGGCATGCTAAAACCATTATATCTACCCTATTTATATTTATGACCAATGATTGTTTATGCAAAATCAGACAGATAAATCAAATTAATATTACACATAAAATTCTTTTAAAATGTATTTACAATTGTGTGTGGATTAATTTTCAGTTAAATTTGAGTTCTATATATCTGTTTTCCGTAAGAAGATGATGGCAACGAATTTATGGGTCCATTATTATCAAGATGACTGATAAGACAAAATAAAAATATATAAATAATAGTAAGCATATATTTAATTACACCAATAAGAGAATATGGTTCAAATATCTTCAATTTTTTTATTCTATTATTCTCTATTTTTTATTTTCTATTAACAAAAATTCTTAATCTTATATGTCAATATAAATTGTTAAATGTGATCTATATTATTATTTTTTAATGTTATTATTTCTTTTAAATTTTACAATTCTATGGAAATTATAAATGTTGTTGCCTTATATAATATTAGTATTAATGGTTTGTCTTGAATAGTGTATATATTAATGGTTTCGTTGAAAAAATATATATATGAATCTTAGAATCAATATATTAGTTATGAAGTTAATATTATATTGTTGTCATATCATTGGATAGACGTAATTGAGGAGAGAATGGCAACTAGCTCTTCTAAGGAAAAGAGTTTATATAACAAGAAAAAATATGCAAACATGGATTACACAAGTAAAGAGAAACGAAAGGAGAAAATGCGAGAGTACAACAAGAAGCGAATTTATGGGTTGACCAGTAGCATGGCAGCAGATGATTTCTACACAACTTCTTACACTTCAATTGAGAATGCACCATCTCATACTGAGGTTGGAACGACCTCTATCAATCAAATACATAAGACAATAGTGCGTGATATAGAAAGGGAGAATCAGATAACCAATGAACATTTAGATGAACACATTCTTGAAGGTAAATGTTTTATTGTTGTTTTGTTATGATTTTACATATATCATCATAAAAAATAATTGTGTTCATTTATATTACACAACTCATGATTTTTCTTCTTTACTTGAATAGATGAAATTGAAGATTTAGATGAAAGTGACGATGTTGTCATCTTTCCATTAGAAATTGGAGGGGAGACTGAGGGTAATAAAATTAATTTTATTTTATTTTGAAATCCTAAATTTTTTTTCATCAATCTCCATAGAACTACGTAAGTTTTATAAGGATAATATGAGCTTTATTTGAAGAAGGGAAAATTAGCTTAAATCTGATGATCACACTATCGTCCACCAGAGAGGAAAGCGTGGACAATGACCCGTTTGATTTTCTATATCATGGCTTGCCTCCCTCACCTAACATTTTACACAAGCAACGATATTGCAAGTTCTGTAAAGCTAAGCGATTCCAGTATGAATTTCGTACCTTTTGTTGCATGAATGGTAAGATATCACTTGCCCCAAATCAAGTTCCTGATGAGTTGTATCGTCTATTTACAACTGAAGAACCTCATGGTGTGTCTTTCCGATATTTCATACGGTGTTATAATTCTCTTTTTTCGTTCACATCATTAGGAGCGAGGGTAGATAAAAATTTGGCCAACATGAAAGATGGTGTGTACACATTTCGTGCTCACGGCCAGATTTACCATTTCTTAGATCAATTAGTTCCTCAAAATGAACCGAAGTACTTGCAACTATACTTTTATGATACCGATGCAGAGTTAGATCAACGGATGGATAGGACACCAAATCTTGATAGGAACATTGTTGAAATATTGATGGGTGTTCTATCAAATAATCCATATGCACAAACATTTAAGATGCTTCGAGACATACCCACACTTGATAATTATCGAATAACACTAAATGCATCAGTTGATCTTGATCAAAGAACATATAATAAGCCAACCGCATCTCAAGTTGGTGTTGTCTGGGTTGAGGGAAATGGAAATCAAACATCGTACAAGAGGAATATAATAGTGTACGATAGAAATAATTGTCCTACGAGAGTTCAGTGCTATCATGGATGCTATGATCCATTAGCATATCCATTGTTATCTCCCAATGGTGAGGTTGGCTGGCATAATGAAATCTCAATAGCTGAACAAGCTGTGACTTCCATTTCAACTATAGATATGGCTCATTTTGAAGAAGATAGAGGTACTTTTACTTCACATTTAAAAAAAATGAAGTAACTAATAATTAAATTAACTTACATTTTTTTAACTAACATGGTGTATCTTTTTTTATTCTAGAATGTTGTGACCCCAAAAAAAGAAGGAAATTTGCTTCAGCAAGAGAGTATTATTGCTTCAAGTTGCAAATACGATCTGAAAAAAATGTGATCCTTGTGGGAGGAAGGTTATTTCAACAATTTTTGGTAGACATGTACATAAAAATAGAGTCATGTCGTTTGGATTACCTAAGAAAAGAACAAAGCAAGATACGTGCAGACCTATACCAAGGGATTGTTGATAGTATAAATGCAGGGGAAGTGCGAGGTTCTCGAGTTGGTAAGCTTGTTGTGTTGCCGACTTCATTCATAGGTGGTCCAAGAGATATGCAGCAAAGGTACTTAGATGCTATGGCATTGGTACAGAGGTACGGAAAGCCAGATATCTTTTTTACCATGACGTGCAATCCGGAATGGGATGAGATACGTGCTGAGTTATTGCCTAGACAAACAGCACAAGATCGCCCCGACCTAACAGCTCGTGTATTTCGGGAAAAAATGGAGGATTTGAAGAAATTTATCTTTAAAGGTAAATTTTTTGGACATGTCGCTGCACACGTGTATGTCATTGAGTTTCAGAAGCGAGGGTTACCTCATGCACATTTTCTCATAATCTTGGAGGTTGGTTGTAAGATCAGAAATCTAGACCAATATGACAACCTTGTGTTCGCAGAGATCCCTGATCAAAGGAAGTATCCTGAGTTACACAAACTGGTTGTTAAACACATGATGCACGGACCATGTGGACCTTTGAGAAAGATTAGCCTGTGCATGAGAAATGGTGAGTGTAGGTTTCACTATCCTAGACAATTTAATGAGACAACTGTTCAAGGAAAAGACTCATACTGTATACCGAAGAAGGGACAATGGTCGTACAGTGCATGTGCGAAGTTGTGAGCTTGACAATAGATGGATCGCTCCTTACAACCCCCATTTGCTAATGCGCTACAATTGCCACATCAACATCGAGATTTGCTCGAGTATCAAAGCCGTGAAGTATCTATTCAAGTATATTTATAAGGGTCACGACCGTACAAAAGTTCATGTTGGATCTTCTGAAGTGCGTCCATCGATGAGATCAAAATGTTTCAAGATGCTCGATGGGTGTCACCACCGGAGGCAGCATGGCGCATTTTTGGGTTTAACCTGAGTGAGATAAACCCTTCAGTAAGATCTTTACAGCTACATGTTTCTGATAAACAACTTGTTTGTTACAACGAGAACGATGATTTGGAGGAAGTTTGTCAAAGAGACAAGTTAAATAAAACTATGTTAACAGAGTTTTTTGAGGCTAACAAGACTTTCCAAGAGGCAAGGAATTACCTGTATTGGGATTTTCCATAGCATTTTACATGGGACAATAGTCGTAAAATATGGAAACTGTGTAAAAAAGGAGGTGAGGTCGGTAGAGTGGTTTATGCTCCGCCAATAGATTTCAAGCGATACTACTTACGCATACTTCTCAACCATGTCAGAGGACCAACTTCATTTGAATATCTTTTAACGGTCGACGAAGTTGCACATCCATCATTCAGAGCATCAGCTGAGGCGAGAGGTCTAATTAAAAGGGATGACAGTGTATCTGATTGCCTTCTGGAGGCAACAACATTCCAATTCCCGCCAGCTCTTATAAGACTTTTTGCAATGATTTTAGTTTTTTGTGAGGTAGCCAATTCACGGTGTTGTGGACAAACGTTACATGGACATGTCTGAAGATTATCGACGATATTGTAGCTCATTGGAAATGGTGCAACAGATGACACTCAAGAGTGTTGGTGAATATCTCAAAATAATGGGGAAAAGTTTGGATATGTATGATCTTCCTGAGCTCAGTGCAAATAATGATGAATATCGTGGAGAATTTTGGGAATTATATGAAGAAAATAGTATAGAAGTATCACAAGATGATTTGCATGCATCAAATTCACTTAATGAAGAGCAACTATCAGCTTTTCAAGAGATTATAAAGCATGTCACAAACACCATTCCAGGGGTTTTTTTTTCATTGATGGGCCAGGTGGTACGGGAAAAACATATCTCTATAAGGTATTATTAGCTACTGTTCGATCTCTTGGCCTCATTGCACTTGCTACTGCCACTTCTGGAGCAGCAGCTAATAATATGCCTGGTGGAAGGCCAGCACACTCTATATTTAAGATTCCTATCAAGCTCGATTGCAAATCTGTTTGTACCGTCAGCAAACAAAGTGCAACTGCAGAGTTACTCCGAAGGGCTACTTTGATCATATGGGATGAGGCATCCATGGTGAAGAGGCAAGCTATCGAGGCACTTGACAGAACATTGCAAGATGTAACAGGATGCAATCAACTATTCGGAGGAAAATTTTTAGTATTTGGTGGTGATTTTAGACAAGTTCTTCCTGTGGTTAGGTGTGGAACTAGGGCAGAAATTGTCGACTCGACATTGCCAATGTCGCCATTGTGGTCATCCATAAAGAGGAGAAGACTTACACAAAACATGCGAGCTAGGTTGGATCCATGGTTCTCTCAGTTCCTACTACGAGTAGGTGATGGAACTGAATTATCATTTGAGGATGATTTTATTCGTATTCCGGATGACATGGCAATTCGTTACACAAATGATGAGCAGTCCATAAATGAACTCATAGAAGCTGTCTTTCCTTCTTTACATCTCAATGGACAAAAAATAGATTATATCGCTTGTCGAGCAATTTTGTCAACAAAGAATGATCATGTTGATGAATTAAATGTGCGCATGATCAATCATTTTCCTGGTGAAGAGAAGATTTACCACAGTTTTGACACGACTGAGGATGACACCCTTATGTTGTATCCTTCTGAATTCTTAAACTCACTACTCCAAATGGGTTGCCTCCTCATGTGCTCAAGTTAAAAGTGGGGTGCCCCATAATTTTATTACGCAACCTCGATCCTGCAAATGGCCTTTGCAATGGTACAAGACTGGTGTGTCGTACTTTTCAGAATAATGCAATAGATGCGGAGATAGCAGTTGGACAACATGCAGGTAAAAGGATTTTTATTCCAAGAATTCCTTTAAGCCCCTCGGATGATGATTTGTTCCCATTCAGATTTAAGAGAAAGCAATTTCCAGTGCGCTTGAGTTTTGCTATGACAATTAACAAAGCACAAGGGCAGACTGTACCAAATGTGGGTGTTTACCTTCCTGAGCCTGTATTTTCGCACGGTCAACTCTATGTGGCATTGTCAAGAGGAGTATCTCGGCAAACAACACATGTACTGGTAAAACCTTGTGGCAACAGTAATGCATTTGAAGGAGTTTTCACTAAGAATGTTGTATACCGAGAAGTTTTAAGAGCACAATGAGGTGAATGTTAAGCATAAATTGTTTACTTGAAATATTATGCTATTGAAATTTCACAATAACTTTATTCTTTTATTTAACAGGATGGCGATGTGCTACCACTTCTTCTTCTTGCTATACTAGAGGTTTTAGCTTTATTAATTATGGTTCATTAACATTTCTACTATTGGTTTCTTTTTTGTTAGTGCTACTGTTTTTGCTTGTAAGAATGTGATGCTATTTGTTTTATATTTCCTCACAAGAACACATTAAAGAAAGTGATCAAAACAATATTTCAATTTCCGTTGCAACGCACAGGCACTTAACTAGTTTATACTAAAATACACTAGATTACTTTAAATTATGTTGAATTACACTATATTACATTAAATTATGCTAAATTATGTTAAATTATGTTGAATTACACTAAATTACACTAATTTCGCTAATTATAATGAAATACGATAAATTACGCTAAACTACGCAAATTACGCTAAGTTAGGCCGATTTTGCGCCATCTTTCATAAATCATAAAAAATATTAAAAAAATTCCAAAAATAGTAAAAATTAGTATTCTACAAGTTCATTATATAACTAATTTACTGAGCTACTTAGATTGAATAATAGAAATGAAAATCTTAATTGGAAACTTCAACTCAAGTTTTGAGGCTCTTCCCTTTGTTTTTTGTTAATTCTGAATTTTGAAATCTGGCATCGCGGGCACGGACGCATGCGTATTTTCACAAGGTTTCCGAAAAGTGGTCATTTGCTAAAATCGGACACTCAAGCGTCGTTTTATGACCGTTTGAAGTTTCGTCATCGTTTTTCACCTTTTCAATGAAGATATCGTCCATATTCATATGTAATTTAGCCTAATTTACCGTATTTTAGCGTAATGTAATGTAATTTAGCATAATTTAATGTAATATAGTGTAATTCAACATAATTTCAAGAAATTTAGCATATTTTAGTATAAATATACTAATTATACATCAAAAGAAGTAATCTAACAAATAATTTAAACAAAAAATTCAAATTTTCATTGTTAGATTTCATTATCTTGCTCTTCATAGTGTCTTTTAAAAAAAAATAGTTTCTAATTATAAATCACTATGAAGATAAAAGAGAAACAAAAAATAGTTTCTAATTATACATCACTATGAAGACATATAATAATTTACCGAAATTTACCGTATTTTAGCCTAATTTAACATAATTTAGCGTAATTTAATGTAATATAGTGTAATTCAACATAATTTCAAGTAATCTAGTGTATTTTAGTATAAATATGCTAATTATAAATCAAAAGAAGTAATCTAACAAAAAATTTAAACAAAAAATTTAAATTTTCAGTGTTAGATTTCATTATCTTGCTCTTCGTAGTGTCTCTATAAAAAAAAAAGAGGAAACCGGCCATAAAATGGCCGGTTTCTGGGAGAGAGAAAACCGGCCATTCTATGGCTGGTTTGGACATTTTTGAAAAATTTGGGAATAATGGGTAAACTTATTAATTTGTAATTAACTTTGGATATTAATAAAAATGTCGGCCAGATGACCAAGGGAAAAAGACAAAACGGAGGATGAACATTTTTTTTTTTGGCAGGAATTTCTTTACGTAAATATATTTTTGGCAGAATGTTGTGAATTAATTACTTGTGAGTAGTTAATATTAGTTTAAAATACTCAAAAAAAAATTCCCGAATTTCATCTTAAAATTATGTATTTTGTTTTAACTATTTATTTTAAGTTTGTCCAATATAAAATCAAGAGATAAAAAATTGCTAAAGAAAGGTACGCACAAAGTAATTTATTTTACCTATTGATTATATAAAAAAAACGAAAATAAAAATTTGGAACTTAAAGGCTGGACATAAAAATAAATTATCAAGATTGTTCATTTGTTTGTATTTTCGTAGATGTTGGCAAAAAATAATTATAAAGTAACTTAGAGTAATTATGCAATTATTTGGCGCTGTTTAAAATTAAGATTTTGCAGAAGAGGGTATAAGTGAAACAATGTTGTCAAGCAAAATAATCCTCATCCAAATTCAAACCAGTCAAGCAATGACTAATTCAAGCTTGATTTAATATAGGTAAAGCCGATTTGAGCTCGAGTCGAAAATCAATCGAGTTAATTCAAACTCAAATCAAACATGAGTCCTACACGAGCTCAATTATCAAGATTTCTTTACATTTATTTTCATATTATCTTTAACTAATTAATGGGTAAAATAACTAATAGTCATTCCGTTCTAGATTATATTTATTTACTTACCTATATTTTGTTAATTAATTTTAAAATAAAATTAAAAAGTTTAATGTCTCATATCATTCATGTCTCATTGTGTCTCACATTTTTATCTTCATTGTTAAAGTTCAAACAGTCAATCCAAACCGATAATTTGATCAACGTATTAAAATGTGCTTAGAAACTAAATTTTATATTCTTTTTGAAAAACAAAATTACTATTTTTTTAACTATATACAAAATTATTATTTTTGTGGATGGTCCAAAAAAATATAAAATTTGATCTCCAAATATATTTTAATTTAAAGATCATGTTGATCAGTTCGAATCAACTATTTGAACTTTGAAAATAAAAATAAAAAATATCAAGCGCAATAAGACATAAAAGGGATGAGACCTTTTAGTTATCCACATATATTAATGAATACTTCAAATTTCATAACATAACTACATAGCAAGTGTATATTCGAGTCGAGTTCTGAGTAATCCAATTAAAATGGTCATTTTGTTCAAACTTATTATAAATCTTTTTTATAGTTAGTGGCTTTAATACTTGCTAACAATTTGATTGATAAAAAAACGTATTTACAGTGAGTCAAGTGACTTATATTCGTATATTTACTTTTTTATTCTCACGAATCTTCTGAATTATTCAAAATTATTCTAATCACTCTCTACAGGGGCGGAGCCAGACTTTCAAGTTATGAGTGTCAAACATGAATGGGATCAATCATATAAAAGTTTCTTACTACAAATGAGGTCATTTAATTTACACTATTTGTAATAATTTACTATAAATTACATAGAAAATAAGTTACAAATCAAAAATTTTGAAAAAAAAAAATGGAGTCAATTGACTTCATTCTTATGCCATAGCTCCGCCACTCACTCTCTAAATTTCTGTATCTACTACTTTTCTAATCCTACTTATATACACTCATAATCACTCTAATATCTTAATCTTCATCTCGCTCCACGATCGGATCCACTTTTTCGACCGCCGCCGTGTTCCGATGACCGAATCTACTCATTGTCGCACTTCGATCAAGATGAGAACTCTATGCTCCGAGTTCCAACGATACAACGCTCTCGGCTCTGCTCCCTTCCCTCTCCCTCATTCTCATCTCTGCTCGAGAAGGTAGAGCCGAACGAGAGAGGGGATGATATGTATCGAAGATGAGGCCTAGAAGTGATAGCTAGAGAGGGCGGACGGGTGTGAGAGGGGGGGCGGCATGGTCGCTGACGGCTCTAGGGTTTCGTTGACTATAAATCTTATCGAGCCAGCCGAGCTCAAGCTATAGATTCGAATTGATTTTGATCGAGTCACGATCGAGCTATACAAGTATTTCTTGCAGCTCTAACATAAAAGTCGTGTTAGAAAAGAATTATTATCATAAAGATTGCTTACTAGCTGTCTTCACTCCTAAAACTTTTTTAGCGCATATCATTAAGAATTTTAACACTGTAGACACGTATTAAGTCAAACATGTGATGGCTAACAATAGTTAATTACTCTAAGGTGCACTATATAGGAGAGTGTGTTTTTATGTTCAAACAAGTCATATTCGAATATATAATGAGTAATAAATTAATTTTATATATTTTACAAAATAATTGGTAATTTTATTGTTTATGAGTAGGCAGATGAATAAATATACTGCCCACGAGAGTATAGCCTTATTTTCTTTTCCGACAGCAACAATAAATAATCCTTGGACGATTTTAATAATCATCATCTTATTCTTAATCTTTTGCATCAGCCCTCTAACTAGCGAGCTAGTTTCAAGCTTTCTGTATAGTATAAATTAATGAGGAGGATTCAAATGCACTATGATTTTGTACTTCAATATACTTCACATTCTTTATCTCTGTTTTCAAAGTCTGAATAGTCGATCCGAACCGCTCAACATGATCCTCGTAATAAAATATTCTTAGAGATCAAATTTTATGTTTTTTAGAATTTTTTTACTAATTTTTTACAATAGTACAATATCACTTTTTCGGATGGTTCATAATCTCTTTAGATTTTTTTTTATTTTTTATTAGTTTTTTTTGGCAAAAAATAAAGTAAAAAAAAAAAAAAAAAAACTAAAGCGGATAATGGCTTCACAGCAGCATCTTGCCCATTTAGTCATTTACATGATGCAAATTTACTATATTCTCAAATGACTCCAACTTGAGGATATTCCAGTGATGGATATGGAGACAAAGGCGACAATGGCGGCAAGTTAATCAGTTCCTCCCAGTCGAAACAGTCGATACCTGTCCGGCTCAACGGTGTGTGCTTTCTATTGATCTCTAATTCTACCAATCTCTCTTTCTTTAGTTCCCTTGCCACCTCTAAATCCACTTCATAATGTCGCTTCCTCTTTGCTTGCTCTGTGTGCTCCTCGGCATGTTCTTGTGCTGTATCAATGTCAAACACTGATTCAGCCAATGTACCCAACTGATCATCATCTCCGCTTGTGAAGTTCTGACCCCAGTCAGAACTATCCTGTGATTCATCAGATGATGATGCGTTTTTGGTTGTGATATTATCAACATACTTACCAACACAATTGGTATTTTTTTGCACCAAGAGCACCGGTTCACTATTACAGCCGATCTCATTTGGGAAGTTAAGTATGGCCTTTGGCCCCCGCATTCGGAAAGCTGCAAGGTCATATGCCCTCGCTGCATCAATAGCTGTATCATATGTACCAAGCCAAACCTGCGAACCCCGTCTTTTTGGGTCCCGGATCTCAGCCGCATACTTCCCCCATGGTCTCTGCCTTACGCCACGGTATTTTATCCTCTCCTCTTGAACCAGCTGCGAGGTCCATTGAAAGCCTTTTACTTGTGGCAGAGAGATGGTTAGTGATGGTTTGCTTTGCTGAGGAGACGGTTGACATCCGAACTGGATTACAGTGGCAACTGGTTCAGTTTGTTCAGATGTAACTACTGTATTGAGATATGTTTCACCGAGGAGGTGTTTTTGAATAACATCAAGTATATATCCATGATCTCCTTTGAAATCCATCACAAGGAACTTCAAATTTGCAATGGAAGAGAAAGAAACCGGTTGGCTCTCTATTAGGTTGTTGTAGGTCAAAATCGATTTGTTGGTAAAATGAAGAATGGATTGTGGCGTATTTATAATGGATGAATATGAGAGTTTGACCGTTTTAATAGCTAGCCGGTCAAGCTGACTAAAGCAGGGCAAATTAGAATAGTATTATTATTGTTCGTTTACTTTTTGTTTGGACTGGGGAATAACTTTACTGTTGGTTGAAAAGTACTGAGTTAGACAAATTAATGGAAACTGTCAAAGTTTCCTTTCTTTTTTTTCTTTTTTCTTTTTTCTTTTTTTAAGGTTGTCGGCAAAGTGCCATCAACAGATGTATTGATAAAAATTAATAAAAAGAGAGTTATTTACATAGAATAATAATTACAACTCACTATTTGTGAAATAAAATATCTAGTAAAGAACAGTAGTCACTCGTGTGGTCCACTGTCCCAATTCTACATCTAATTTTATGCAAAAAAATTCCAGTTATGGATATTCATTGTCGTCTCATTTATTAATAAACTCGGTGGTTTTGTCTTTCCTGAGAAAGTTCTTCTGTTTCTTTCCTTCCATAGTGTTCAAATCCCGGCCGACCACGCTGTGTCCCATAACCCCTTTATTGTCTTATCAAGTCCCCGCCTGTTAAGCCACCAGATATCAACAATTGTCTCCCCAGAACCGTGTAGCATAGCGACAATCCCACAGCATGTCATTGATTATTGTTACTCTGAAGTTGGATTTCATGATTCTGTCCTCTCAATTCATGTCATTGATTTAAAAATAACCAAATTGATTTGCTAACATTATGAAAAATGTCACCCTTGTGATGCCATCGAGTTGATCTAGCTTGTTATTTTTTAATTTGAAGACTGGACTCATTATTAGAATCCGATATAAAAACAGATATGAACAAATGAAAAAAATAAACAGAAAAAACAAACAAAAGATTCCATTTGTTTTAAATCCATGACTTCTTTAAATTTAGACTTGCTCTAGCTTATGTAACGTTCATCTAATTTTTTTATTTTTTTATTAAAGATTTCTAATAGACTCCAGTATCTTTTAGATGCTATTTTCAAAAATTAAATATGCGTCTTCTTGAAAGAGAATGAGAGCTCGTGCCACGTTCATCCAATTTATAATAGCGCAATTTGACCGGGCTAGGTATTATGAATCTTAGTTATAAGCCGAACTTTGTATTTGTTTAGTTTGTTTAGCATTTCATCACATTTGTGGATATTGAAATAGTATTATATTTTGAGTGTGGCTAAATTGCTGCTGGCAGCATTTTGGCTGAAATGCTGCCGGGGCTATATTTGATTATGTGATATTCAAACAACAAATTCAAACCGTTAGATGTTCAATCTATATTAAAATCTACTTAAAGACCAAATTTTATATTTTTTTTGAATTTTTTTACTATTTATTAAGCTGGTTTGAAAACCGCTGTTTTCAATGCTGCAGAAATTTACTGAAAACAACGGTTTTCAAACCAGCTTAATAAATAGTAAAAAAATTCAAGAAAATGTAAAATTTGGTCTCCAAGTAGATTTTAATATAGATTGAACATCTAACGGTTTGAATTTGTTGTTTGAATATCACATAATCAAATATAGCCCCGGCAGCACTTGGCTGAAATGTTGCCAGCAGCAATTTAGCCACACTCTTATATTTTTATGAAATTGCTGGTTATTAATTACAACTTATCCTTCCGGACAATTTGACGGTAGTAATAATGTCGATAAGGTACGTAGATACTTTTCAATTTTATTTTTATTGAGAAAAAAATAAACTCAATTACACACTATTTTGTATTTTTTTTTCAGAAAACTAGATCTATCAACGGTATGAGAAAAGAATCTTAGTGTGGCCGCATTTATGGGATATGCATGTGAAATTGTCAACGGCACTTTATTCTCAGCTTTTATAAACATTTTCGTTCAACAGTTAAAATATTAAATGGACCATATTTGAATTTCTATTTTCTAATTTAGTATCTTATTTCAATCAAAGACTTTTTTTATTGAGAATTAAATTTGTCTTCTTTTATCTTAATTTTCTTTTATTTTTTTAAATAAAAAAATAACAACAACGTAACTCTTGGATTAAGATTTACATATCCTTAATTAGTCTTCTTAAGAAGCATCTTCTTAATTCATCATTTTCAGTATCAATCTCTTAGCATGAATTCTATTTTAATTATTTTATCTCTACAAAACGGATCATGTATATACACATCTTTTTACCATCATAAATATATAGTTCGGGGGTACAATAATCATATTGCATTAATATTCTTAGCTAGTATATATTACATATATATTGGTAACTGAATTAGGAATAAATTAATGAAACTCCAGTCATTGCTCTCTGTCCCTTTAGCAGTGCCGGATGAACGCAGTCCTAATTAACAGGACACCTCAATACTTAGGTCCGTCTCTTATAATTAAAGAGAACGGAGTAGGTCTGATGGACTTCAGAACTGTTGAATATTAAAGCATTGTGTACGAATTTTAAAGTGAATTGGACGGTCCAGTAGCTCATCGAACTTAAAGTAGATCTGATCATGCTAAAGGTGAAAACAGATCGGATACGAATCAGATAGTGGTAAAATCATATCCATATCCGTTTTTTTTTCGGATACGGATCAAATATTAGACAAATACATACATATATGGATCGGATATCGAATATCTGTAGATATATACATAAATATTTTCATAATATATATTAAATTATATGGTATATATCTACTATTTGGATACAGATAATTAAAATTCAAAATCATATTCATACCACTATCCGCATGGATATCCGGATATTGAATATTCGTATCTAATTTTGATCCAAATTCGGTCGGATAATATCCAATCCGTTTTCACCCCTATAACTGATGCCCATCAAACTTACTATGCAATTATGATTAAAACACCTAACAAGGTCCAATTCTTATCAATCCTGCATATAACTGCAACAATGAGTTAAGAATCAGTCGTTCGCTCTGAATCAGAGTCAGTTTGGGTCAACTTAGAAAATTCATGGGGTGCTTTAAGATTCGTGTTAATATTTAATGAGCGGGCCGGATTCAAATTCAAACGGTCCATCGGAGGGAGAAGCGTGTTTTCTTCGTGTTACAGGCAGACGTTTCAATTGCCAACATTGAACGTTAAACACAACGAGCATGCCAAAAGAGAATTTCTTACGATTCCATAACTTTTTTTGCACCACAAAATGTCAAAAACTCTGTTTTTTTTTTAAAAAAAAAAAAATCTAATGTTGCATCTATATTTTTTTTAAATAATTAAAAAAATTATGATTTAAACTGTTGAGCTTGTTTATTTTTATGAGATATGAATTAACACAAAAAATTTATAATTTTTGAAGGGATTTAAGTGGTTCATTTGAACGAATAGTGATTGATTTAATTTAATGCATTTATTTTTCTGGAATAAAAATGAGTTCCAAAAATTATAAAATTTTGTGTCAAATCATCTTTCATGAAAATAAACATGATTAAATGTTTGATTTAATATTTGATTTTGAAACTTTAAAATATTAATTAAAAATGAGTTTGTGACATATTATGACAAAATATTTGTAGTGTCGAAACCCTTCTTGAAGTTTAAGTGGACTTGGACGAACTAAAAAAACTAATAGGGCTTTAACAGCGTTAGATTTAATAGAACTTACTAATTTTACGTACCATTGTTGTCTAAGAAAAATAATGGTTAATTTAGAATAAATGTTCTCCATCATCTTTAATAAATGTAATTTGGGACTTAACAATTATATATTGCATATATAGTCTCTATTATTTAGATGGTGTGTGCATCAAATTTGTGTAAATTTAAAAAATATGTTATCATATAATTATCACATGTATCACAAAGCTCAACATAAACATTTAAATTTACATTCATAAGTACTTTCATAATATGTGTGCCAATTAAAAATTAGATATTATATAATATAAGATTTACCACCAATTATTATCATATATACTATTATCCAAAAATCACGAGCAAATTATGTGTAATAATAATTGAGTAACTTTTTAAAACCTACACAGAGGCGCTGTGAAGTCGATCGTGAGGGAGAATTGAACTTTCGACTTTTGAATAACTAATAATTTTATAACTTTCTTCGTAGCCAATTGTACTACCTCCCCTCTCTCAATAACTTAATAATTAGATTGATGTAATTAGATTGATAATAACTTTTTTATTAAACTTCAGAGAGCAAGTTAAAAGTATGTATGAGCCTATCAAACAAATATATAAATACCTAATTATTTATACATACTTTTGAATTTTATATTTTCTGAAAGTAACATTAAGACTTATCAAAAGTAAAATTAAAGACATGTGAAATCCGTTGTTATCTTTTTAAAAGCACTATTAAGACTTGTTAAAATAACTATTAAGACTTTCTAAAAACACTATTAAGACTTGTGAGAAGCACTATTAAAACTTACAATGTGAGAAATAAAGTTTTTGAAAAGAAAAAAATAGACATGAATACAACACAAAAATATTTCATCATGAATCTCATTTGGAAGAGAAAATCGAATAGCTCAAGACGTTCGTAGTTTAGATTCACAAAATACTCACAGATTGTTGAAAAAATGAATGAGAATGATCGGACGAAAAAAATGGGGGAAAAGAATTTTTCATTTTTTACTTAGAAACAAATTTGAAAAAAAAAATTATCGCTATTAAAACTTGTTTGAATAGATATTAATACTTGGCTAAAGTATTATTAAGACTTTGATAAAGTATTATTAAGATTTGTTGATTTTTTTTAATCTGACCGGCGCTAACTTTTTTGAATACGGATGACGCCAGAAGTTATATAATCGTCAAAGTCTTTGACCGTTAAAATTGAGAAACTGTTAGGGAAGTATAGTTTGAGTACTGTTATCACGTCCCTATATAATAATAGGGTCCGCCTAGCTCTCCCCCGTGAACAATCCCCTGTTTCATCCCCCGTCAGTTGCATTAATTAAAGTAGTTAGTTAGTTAGAATTTATAACTGTCAGTGTATTTTAGAAATTTGCAGAAGTATTCATATGTAGCACAACTAGTATTCATCCAGTGATGTGAATGTATTCACTTTTGCAATAGAAACATATTTGGATATATTACAACAAGAAAATATGGGACAAACAACATGTGTGGGGGACAAACAACATGTGTGGGGGACCGCACAACTGTCAGAGCATTAATTAAGTGGGGGACCGCATAACCGTCAGCGCATTAATTAAGTGGGGGACTTCTAACTACCTTCAGCTCATTTTAGAATTTTGCAAAAAAAGTATTCATCTGTAACACAACTAGCATTCATCCATCTATATAAATGTATTCATCTTTGCAATAGAAGCATATTTGGACACATCAATCACTCATCTTTTACACGTTTTTAGAGATGGATTTTTTTTTCTCCGTTCAATCTAACCAATATTTCTGACGATCTGTGAGGAATTTTGCAAATCTAAAACCACCACCGTCTTCTACACAATTTTCTCTTTCAAATGAGATCCATGATGACATATTTTCGAGTTGTCCGTTGCACAAGTATTCACACCTCGTCATGCAAGTATTCATCCGCATTAAGCAAGTATTCATCCTTATCGTGTAAGTGTAAATAGTTAATGTACCAAGAGTATTACACGTTTTTAGAAATGGGTTTTTTTTTCTCCGTTCAATCTAACCAATATTTCTGACGATCTGTGAGGAATTTTGCAAATCTAAAACCACGAATGTCTTCTACACAATTTTCTCTTTCAAATGAGATCCATGATGACATACTTTCGAGTTGTCCGTTACACAAGTATTCACACCTCGTCATGCAAGTATTCATCCCGCATTAAGCAAGTATTCATCCTCATCGTGTAAGTGTAAATAGTTAATGTACCAAGAGTATTACAAACATATGTGCATACCAAACAAATAAAAAATATTCATCCATAAGATATCAAGTATTCATACATATAAGTTAAATTATTTATGCCTAAGATATTAAGTATTCATCCATAAACGTTGAAGTATTCATCTCTAAAACATTAAGTATTCATCCATATGTACTTAGTACGCACTGTTCTAATTCACCATTAATGAAGCTTTGTTCTTTGCAAATAACTCGAATCTGATCCGGCGGAGGCGGATCTGACCCGGCAGTCGACAGTGATGGATCTACTCCGGCGGAGGCGAAGGTGGGAGAGAGAGGAGGCAGAGGTGGGAGGTGGGAGACGGAGGTGAGAGACGGAGGTGGAGGTGGGAGAGGGAGGCCGAGAGGGAGAGGTGGGAGAGGCGGGCGGAGGCGCAGAGGGAGAGGTGGGAGAGGCGGGCGGAGGTGGAGGCGGAGGTAGAGAGGGAGAGGTGGGAGAGGTGGGAGAGGGAGGGAGAAAGAGGAAAGAAATAAATGGAGAAAATTGGGTAATTAATTTGTAGGTCCCACTAGGTAGTTAGAATTTGAATTATAGTTAGAAAAAGAAGTTAGTTAGTTGGGGGATGAAATGGGAGATGGATAGAGGGGGGAAAGTATAATTACCCATAATAATATATTAATATATAGCTTTCGCTCCTAAATCTCAACCCAGGTTGAATAAAAAAGGTTGGAAAACCATAGTGTGGTGTCCAATTTTCCATTTTCAAAATCTTCATTAAAAGGTAGAATAATTATTTTAGTACCCACAGTTGAGTACCCGCATCGTACCCGCACTTAATTCATTCCCAATTAACTGCCATAACTGTAAGCGGTCCCCACAACTACCAATTAACTAATTTACATACTTTCCAGTTTGAATTTTAAATTTCCCTTTCTCTCCGTTTCTTCCTTTTTCGAAGCTTTCGCGATTTTGAGGCGATTTTAGATCGATTTCGAGGCGATTTGGAGACGATCGTCTAGCAATTTCGAAACTGGAAGCGGGGATTTTTCAAAAAAAAGTGCGGGTACGGTTATTTAAGGAAAATTCATATATCATATATGTAGTTCATTGTATAGATATAAATACTTGTCTTGTATAGGTATAAATACTTCACAATGTTACTATTAATACTTGTTAAATAAAATTACAGTGTTGGAACGGTTGTGTGGTCCCCTAATGCGGGTACGACGCGAGAATTTTTCATATATGTAGTTCATTGTATAGATATAAATACTTGTCTTGTATAGATATAAATACTTCACAATGTTACTATTAATACTTGTAAAATAAAATTATAGTTTTAGAACGGTTGTGTGGTCTCCTAGTGCGGGTACGACGCGAGAATTTTTCAAAAAAAGGTGCGGGTACGGTTATTTAAGGAAAATTCATATATCATATATGTAGTTCATTGTATAGATATAAATACTTGTCTTGTATAGGTATAAATACTTCACAATGTTACTATTAATACTTGTAAAACAAAATTACAGCTTTGGAACGGTTGTGTGGTCCCCTAATGCGGGTACGACGCGAGAATTTTTCAAAAAAAGTGCGGGTATAGTTATTTAAGGAAAATTCATATATCATATATGTAGTTCGTTGTATAGATATAAATACTTGTCTTGTATAGATATAAATACTTCACAATGTTACTATTAATACTTGTAAAATAAATTTACAAGTGCCGACAAAAAAAAAGTTGGTTTTAAAAAAAATTGGTTTTAAATACTTGATATCTTAAGTATAAATACTTGATGAATTACTATTAATATTTGATATCTTAGGTATGAATACTTTCTATTTTGTATGAATATTTTTCATATTTGAATATTTGATACTTTGAAAAACGTGTAAAAGTATGTCATCATGGATCTCATTTGAAAGATAAAATTGTGTAGAACGCGTTCGTGGTTTTAAATTTGTAAAATTCCTCATAGATCGTCCCAAAAATTGGTTAGATTGACCAGAGAAAAAAAAACCACCTTGAAAAACGTGTAAAGATGAGTAGGTATTGTGTCCAGTTTTTTTTTAAATACTTGATATCTTAGGTATAAATACTTGATGAATTATATATGAATACTTGATAATTTACATATAAATACTTTCCATTTTGTATGTGAATTAATTTAAGTGCGGTCCCCAAAAACAGTTATGACAATTTAGGTGCGGTCCCCAAAAACAGTTATGACAGTTTAGGTGCGGGTACAATATGGGTACTCAACTGCGGGTACTCATATCAGCTTCCTAAAAAGTAATAGTCATTTTCTAGCTATTAATCCTTTTATATTAACTGAACAACTCATTGTATTTTTTATAGTTAAAAATGTTGATTTGGATTCTCCAAAGTAATTCAATTTTTTAGTTTAGATCAGAACAGTTTGATTTGAATCCAGACCAATCCGGTTCGAGATGTAGTGCACAGGCCCTTTGTTCTTACGGCCCAATTCGAATATGACAGTCTGAATCTAAACTCAAAAACAATGTTGTAAATAACGGTATGTGGTCGTCAGACGGACAGAGTACCGCCAAGCAATTAATCGGAAATAATTAAAAATAATAGATGGATTATCCGTGACGATTTAGTCACCGCCAACGACTAATCGGCCGATTAATCGGCTAAACGGACGTTTTTTACAACACTGCTTAAAAATTAAGTTAGATCCGTACTCGGTCAAAATATAGGAAAAAGAAAAAACAAATCGAATTATGAATTTTAAGGGGAAATACGCAGTTTCAATGTTTTTGAGGGGCATACATGAAATTGCCCCTAATTCTATTCATTCTTCTTCCCGATCTCTATCCCGAACCTGGCATCGTCGGCGGCCCCTCTCCTCCGACCTGGTCTCCGAACCGCTATCTTCTCCGACCTGCCCTCTCGCCACTCTCCCTCCTTTTGAACCCTCTTCTCTGACTCTCCTAAATCACGTTGACCTCTTTCCACCGCTCTTTCTTCATCTCGTCGCACAGGGTCTCCCGATCGATCTCATCCAACAGAGTCTCTTCATCGCACAGGGTACGATTTTGCAACTTTAGTTTAATTAACTTTAGTTCAATTACAATTGCTAATTTTACAATTTTTTCATGGGATCGTCACAACTGGAAAATCGGCAAAAATTGAAGTGCTAATTATGCAATTATTCTCAACTTACCTCTATCTTGTGTGAGCACTATCACATAGATATGGAGACTAGTTCATACCATTGTATAATTTAAGTTATCTTCTATCTTTGAATGAATAGGAGCTGCTGTTGAACTATGATAGTTACTCATTATGGGATTTCTCTTATTGAGATAAAAGCTTCATTTGGTAACAGATGTACCATCCCTCCATACTGGCAATGGCTAACGACAAGTGCAGTGTGCCAAAAGACTGGGCTGAACTAAATCTTGATTTGCTACCCCTCATTGCACACAAGTTAGGCGACATCATTGATTTTATCCGCTTCCGTGCTGTGTGCAAGCAGTGGCGGTTGGCAACTAACTTGTCAGATAACCCCCCTCAGTTTTCTTGGCTTATGATGCTCAAATTAAACAGGAACTCTAACATCAGTTTCCATGCCCTTCCCTCTGACTATTTTTTCTCCATTAATGAACTTGTTACCACCAAGATTAGTCGACGAGGGTCTAATGAGTTTATGCTCGATAAAAAAATATAGTCGACTTTTATAATGAGCATTGTAAAACCTCTTTATTAGATCAAAAAGACTATGTTGATGAGCATACTACTATTTTCTTTGTATGGTTATCCGGCTTAGTTGCAACGTGAGTGGTTGTGAAGTTGTCCGTTTTCCACACGTTGGAAATATATCTGAATTTTTTTATTTTAAATCAGACCGAATGTCTGTCACAATAATGCATGTCCCATATATGAGATACCATGCACATCACATGGAAAGGATTTTCTTGTATGACTATGGAAATACAACAACACAATCACATGTTGTTGTTCTTGATGACACCACTCGAGATGTAGTATCAACAATTTCATGTCCCGAGGAATCTTTGCTTGGTCGTTGTTGGTTGATTTCAACAAAAGATGGTGTGTTGTTGGTCGTACACATCGATGTATCCCCTCAAGATGATGTACCATATGTAGATCACTGATTTGTGGTTTATCGCCTTGAGAATTACTGCAAGCAACCCTGTTGGACCAAATTGAGCGGAATTGGTGATATTATGTTGTTTTTGGATGATTGTAATGCTTTTAGCTTGATGGCCAGTGATTACGATGGATATAGGGGTAACTGCATCTATTTCATCACTCATTTGAAGAAAGATCCCATTTTCTTTGGGTCTAATTTTGAGTATGTACTACTTGCGATCGACATGAGAGAGAACAGATGCTTTGTGGTACGCTCCTTGGGAGAGGCTACAGCTTTTGCTACTAAAATCTATTGGTTTATCCCTTCTCATTATTAGTTCAATAAATTAATTTGCACTATATATTATGCAGTATCGTAAAGATCTTTTTGTACCATGTTTTGGATGTTGCTTAGATGTCTACAATGAATAACAGTGAAAAATTATCCAGTGTATCTTATTAGCCTTTAGTCGCTTGTGATTTTTATCTTGTTAATTAGGCTTTTGCATAGGACATTAATTTGTAACTAAATTCCATTAACAATTGTGATTTTTTTAAGGTGAACGAAACATTCCATTAACAATTGTAAGTAAATTAAAAAGTATATATACAACATCTCTGTCTAGTGTTACTTGATTATTTTAGCAAATTCCTTTCAGAGAATTATTATCCGAGTAATTGGTGATGCTAAGAAGACAAGTAAAAAAGTTTGTTTCTTATTTATGGTCAAATTATTTTTTCCTGGAGAATGACAACAACAAATACAAAAATGAGTGATTAAGGAAAAGTCATTTAAGAGACTAACAAAGAAGGAAAATGGTAGTGTATAGGAAACAATTGAGGGACAAAGTTGTCCACAAAATTATGAATTTTGAAATGGGGGTTGCTATTTTCAGTGCTCAAAACACTATATTTAGTACCGTGGAATCTTCTTTTTGCTTAATATACCAGTCTTTCCCTCAATAATTTCTTTATTATCTTTGGTTTATGATGTTAATAATATGAAAATGTACTCGTAGATTAAATTTTACATTTTTCACTCTTTTTTTAGATATCTAAAGTTTCCATTCGAAAGTAATGATATTCTATCTTTTTAAAAAAATGTAAAATTTGATCTACAAGTACATTTTCATATGGAGATCATTCAATTTTAGATCGACTGTTTGAATTTAAAAATGGAGATATTGATCCGTAGTACAGACTAATCCGTACTATGCAGTACCATAACCTTACTCTTAGAACTCAATAAATTTAAACAGTAATGTAATCTAAATTCTCTGTGCGAATTTAACATTGATCGAGCAGTTTAGGCTCGACTTTGAATAACACTTTATCCAAAAGATCTTTGAACACCGAAAACTTTCCTTATTAATGCCTATTATTTTGAAACTTGTATTTGCCTCAGGATTCAGAACCACACTTATGAGATACTGAATTCTGATAATCATAGATCACACTTCTATGTGGATATAAATTCGGAGGCCTTGTAGGCACTGTCATCAATGCATTTTCACATTCCCTAGGCAAGCTCTTCAAAAGACAATCTTATCTCCTCTCTGTTTCCTTTTAAGAGAACCTAAAGCAGAGCATGCTCTTTAGAGATTTAAGTGACCTCCTCACTGAAACCACCTAAGAACCAATTATGGTTACCAGCACAAATCCTGAGTCGGAGTACATGGACTGTAATGATGAGACACAAGGGCTGTCAATCGAGAGAGTCTTTGAGGCAGAAAAGGTGCCAGGCTGGAGGGAACAACTAACCTTTCGCGCCTTCGCCGTGAGCATGTTGCTCGGTGTTATGTTTAGTGTGATCGTGATGAAGCTGAACCTCACAACTGGAATCATACCGTCTCTTAATGTCTCAGCCGGGCTTCTAGGGTTCTTCTTTGTCAGAATGTGGACCAAGTTACTTGAGAGATTTGGTGCACTTAAACAGCCATTTACACGCCAGGAGAACACTGTGATCCAGACATGTGTGGTCGCTTGTTGTGGCATTGCATTTAGTGGTAATTCATAATCCTTTTAATATTTATAAAAAAATACCTTTTACTATTATATTTTTTTTGTTTTCTTTTATTTTCATTTGCACGAAAAATCTCGACAGTGTTTTCCTAGAAAAACTAATCAATTATAATACTAATCAATTTTAATACAGTTTTGATCCTAAGATATTTAGCGAATGATCCGTATATATTTCGGAGATTAACTAGATCTCATTATAAATTATTTCTTCTTTCCTTTAAACTTCAGATCAATTTTCCTGCAAGATAACGCTGTTAGGTAAATGTTGATAATATATATTCTTTCATCTTGTTTTAGTTCAAACTAGATTGAACCTTTTTGTTGGTGCCTTCAATTTAAGTTCTTTGGTAGCTAGGTTTTAGAAAGTCAAATTTTCATTTGTTCATTAGTCATTACTGAATGAGCTAGTCCGTCAATTTTTCCTTATTCAAATTGATTTCCAAAATATTTTTATTCTTCAATGAACTTCTTCAATTAATTACTTGCTGAGTAATATAGCTCAGAAGGCAATAAAAAAAATCATTTCCTCCTGGTGAATTCATTTTCCTCAAGTGACTTGATCCTGTTACTTGGGACTAAATTTTGATAAACTCTGACAAAGAAAATTTGCTTCTTTGAACAGGGGGATTTGGAAGCTACCTATTTGCCATGAGTGAAACAGTTGCTCAACAATCGACAGAGGCGAATGATGCACAAAATATCAAGGACCCCAAGTTGGGATGGATGATTGGGTTTTTATTTGTTGTCAGTTTTCTTGGCCTATTTTCCCTGGTTCCTCTTAGAAAGGTATTGCTAATCTTTTATATATGGTTTATGTATGGAGGCAGTAATTATCATATTGCTTGTGTACAATGATGTGCCTTTTTTAACCGGATGAAACAATCAAAACAATAACTAAAGTTATTAATAAAAAAATTCAATCGGCTACCCGATCACGCATATGCTCAATACCATGAATTACATATTTGATTCATCTTTGAACTCTTATCTTGCTTTGAATTGTAATGATTTCTATTATTTCAGATAATGATAATAGACTACAAGTTGATCTATCCAAGCGGCACCGCCACTGCTCACCTTATCAATAGTTTTCACACCCC
Organism: Carex myosuroides; assembly: GCA_028015225.1. Taxonomy (NCBI): domain Eukaryota; kingdom Viridiplantae; phylum Streptophyta; class Magnoliopsida; order Poales; family Cyperaceae; genus Carex; species Carex myosuroides. Next base: position 4,712,540 of record CM051471.1, read on the forward strand.
ACAGGGTGCTAAATTAGCCAAGTAAAAACATGTTTGTATTTAATTTTGTTTTTTCTCCTTTTTTTTTTCTTCTTTCCTATACTTGACTTCTCTGTCATGTTAATATAACATATAATTAACCAATCTACTCACTGTACAGGAAGCAAGTAAAGACCCTTGGCAATTTCTCTGTGTTTAGCATCTTGTGGGGATTTTTCCAATGGTTTTATACTGGAGGCGATGAGTGCGGCTTTAAGGCTTTCCCTACTTTAGGGCTTCGAGCATTTCAGAGCAAGTAAGCAAACCGTACTCCATTACCACTTCTAACTGGTAGTGCATGTACAATCTAAGTCTCAAACTCTAAATAAGCCACTGTTAAGTTTCATGCCAACAAATGAAGACTAAATAACTGTTAAAGTGTCAGATTAGTGGATATCACCAATATTTTCAGAAACAGTACCGTCTCCTTTATATGATTTCCTTCGAAGTGTGAGAATAGGTGGAAAAAAAAACCAAAAAAAAAAAAGTTGGAATTATGAATAAAGATACCTTGTTCATTCTGGCCATTGAATAACAGGAACTTGGTATAATTCAATAGATATCTACATTAGGCCTTTCTAACCATGTTGTATTCTTTTGTTGAGATTGATTTCTTTTCATTTCTGATTTATGGTGATTTCTTTGTAGGTTCTTCTTCGACTTCTCAGCGACTTATGTTGGAGTTGGTATGATCTGCCCATATTTGGTAAACGTATCTGTTCTATTAGGAGGCATTCTTTCATGGGGAATAATGTGGCCACTGATAGAGAGAAAGAAAGGTGATTGGTTCCCTGCTGATCTTCCCTCAACTAGCCTTCATGGGCTCCAGGGCTACAGAGTAATATTCTCTTCTTTAACATCCCCCTTTTATCATTTCTTCAATTCCATAAACAAAAATCATTTGATAAGTTAATACTTCTTTGTTGAAGTGTAGTGTATGTACGAGTTAAACTTGATTTTAATAATCTTGGTATCAATAAGATAGAATCAAAGTATGGTATCTAATCATGCACAATGATCTCTCTATATGTTCCTTTCAGGTGTTTATAGCTATTTCACTGATCCTTGGTGATGGCCTCTATAATTTCTTCAAGGTTCTTGGTCGCACTATCTCTGCTTTCTCAACACAAATTCAAGCAAAAAGATCATCATCAGCACCATTATCAGCTGAAACCACCAACCCGTTAACCAATCCAGGGGTTTCTTTCGATGACCAACGGAGGATTGAACTTTTCCTTAAGGATCAAATCCCAAATTCAGTAGCATTTGGCGCTTACGTGGCTATAGCTATAGTCTCCATCATCACCCTCCCCCACATATTCCATCAACTCAAATGGTATCTATTACAAACTTAATTTGATCGACAATTTCAATACATGTTACCACGGTTGCTTCTATTACCAAAGAAAACGATTGACATTTTACCGATTAAAAATTTGAGCAGGTACCATGTATTACTAACTTACATCGTTGCCCCAGTTCTGGCCTTCTGCAATGCATATGGATGTGGCTTGACTGATTGGTCCCTCGCCGCAACCTACGGCAAACTCGCAATTTTTAGCATTGGAGCATGGGCCGGGGCGGCCCACGGTGGAGTCCTAGCTGGGCTTGCTGCATGCGGAGTCATGATGAGCATCGTCTCCACCGCCTCTGATCTAACACAAGACTTCAAGACCGGTTACATGACGCTTGCATCGCCCCGATCAATGTTCATTAGCCAAGTGATTGGCACTTCCATGGGCTGTATAATTGCTCCTACCATCTTCTGGCTCTTTTTCAAAGCGTTCAAAGATATAGGTGTACCCGGGTCCGACTATCCATCACCTAATGCGCTTGTGTACCGTAACATGGCCATTCTAGGTGTAGAAGGCGTGTCGTCACTACCAAAACACTGCCTCACATTATGTTGCATTTTCTTTGCCGCTGCAGTCTTAGTAAATCTAATTAGGGATTTGGTTGGGAAGAAAAGGGCGAGGTTCATACCACTTCCAATGGCCATGGCTATACCATTTTACCTGGGATCATATTTTGCCATTGACATGTGCATCGGCAGCTTGATATTGTTTGTTTGGGAGAGAATTGATAAGGCGAAGGCCAATGCATTCGGGCCAGCAGTTGCCTCGGGCTTGATTTGTGGCGATGGTTTATGGACTCTCCCTCAGTCTGTGCTGGCTCTGGCACAGGTGAGGCCTCCTATTTGCATGAAGTTTCTTTCAAGAAGTGCAAATGTGAAGGTTGATGAGTTCCTTTCTAAGTTATCTTAGATTTATAATAGTTGAGTGTGATTTTGTCATGGTTGAAGAAGAAAGAAAGGAGAAGAGAGAAGTCAGTTGGCTTCTTGTATGACCTAGATATTGAGGAAAAAGTTTTGAGTGTGTTGTTTTTTTGTGTTATTTTAAGCAGATATTTATTAAAGAATTATGGTCTTTCAAAGCAAAGGTAACTTGTTTTACAAATTTAACATTCTTAAAAATAAAGTTTAAATTTGAAATTCAATATGGTATTTACAAAATATGATGAAATTTAATGTATATTTCGCCTTATGTCAAGTGTCTTAAAATTTCAACATTTCAAAATTAACAGTCCTTATTGCTCATGCACCATCAAACAAAACATAAATTTCATAAAAAATTATGATTAAACTATCTATGTGTTCAATAACATGTCTATAAATTTATTTTCTAATTTTTAATTTATTTAACTTTTTAATTTACTTTTAAAATTGTTAAAATAATCATTGTCAAGTAATTCCTAGTTGTAACAATGATAAGTACATGAAGTTCAGATAATTGGGAAAGTTGTGTCCTTAATTACTGAAGTGGATATTATTTGCACAATCAAATCGATTGAACTTAAAAAAAAAAAAAAAAAATCCTAAAAGACGCAACAGCGGTTTCATCTTAAAAGACCGTTTAAGCTCATAATATCAGTGTCGTAAAAAACTACTGTTTAGCTCGACTAATCGCCGATTAGTCGTTGGCGGTGACCAAACTGTTACGAATCGTTTGTTTCCATTTATTATACAGCCAATTAGTTGGTCATTGTTATTATTCTTTTTTCCTGCATTTATCAGTTATATGTAGTATACTTTGTTTTGTCTTATCTAAGTTTTTTTAAATGACAATTTCATAAAATTTATTTGATAAGTTTGATGAGTTAATTTAATCATTTTTGATAATTATAAGCATATACGCATAACTTTAATAAAAATATAAAATTATCCGTAAAATTCTGATTAATCGGCCTCATACCGATTAATCGTTTGTACCTGTCCGTTCGACGAGCAAATACCGTTATTTACAACAAAACTGCCGAGATTTTTATTAATATCCAAAGTTTAATAGAAATTATATTTATGCCCAGAATTCTGAGTTTTCGCCAAAAATGCCCAAGCCGGCCATTTTATGGCCGGTTTACTCTCCCTGTAAGCCGGTCATAAAATGGCCGGCTTACTCATTTTTTTTTTTTTTTTTAGAGACACTATGAAGAGCAAGATAATGAAATCTAACACTGAAAATTTGAATTTTTTTGTTTAAATTATTTGATAGATTACTTCTTTTGATATATAATTAGCATATTTATACTTAAATACTCTAAATTACTTGAAATTATGTTGAATTACACTATATTAAGTTAAATTACACTAAATTACATTATATTACGCTAAAATACGGTAAATTACGCTAAATTACATATGAATAGGGACGATATCTTCACTGAAAAGACGAAAAACGAAGACGAAACTTCAAACGGTCATAAAACGGCACTCGAGTGTCCGATTTCAGCAAATGACCACTTTTCGGAAAGCTTGCAAAAATACGCATGCGTCCGTGCAGGCTATGGCAGATTTCAAAATTCAGAATTGCCAAAAAAATTAAGGGAAGAGCCTCAAAACTTGAGTTGAAGTTTCCGATTAAGATTTTTATTTCTATTATTCAATCTAAGTAGCTCAGTAAATTAGTTACATAATAAACTTGTAGAATACCAATTTTTACTATTTTTCGAATTTTTTCACTATTTTTTATGATTTATGAAAGATGACACAAAATCGGTCTACTTTAGCGTAATTTTGCATAGTTTAGCGTAATTTACCGTATTTCATCATAATTAGCGAAGTTATTGTAATTTAACGTAATTTAGTGTAATTCAACATAATTTATTGTAATATAGTGTAATCAACATAATTTCAAGTATAAATATGCTAATTATAAATCTAAAGAAGTAATCTAACACAAAAAATTCAAATTTTCAGTGTTAGATTTCGTTATTTTGCTCTTCATAGTGTCTCTAAAAAAAAAATATATTGAGTAAGCCGGCCATAAAATGGCCGGTTTGGGCATTTTTGGCAAAAGTCGGGAATTCTGGATATAAATATTAATTTCTATTAAACTTTGGATATTAATAAAAATCTCGGTCAAAACTGCATAATATAGACGATGCAATATTCATGATAAAGGCCTGATTTCAAAAAATCGACATCATCATCTTACAACTTGGACTATACTGGGCTAGCGTAAACAACTTGGGCCGAATGAAGATCCGATAGCTTGCGAGTTTATTTATTTAGTTCGCAGCTCGCTCGTGTTTGATTAAAATTTGACTCGTGCTAATGCATTTAATTAGAGTCTTGATTAGCTTGAATTTGAGCTCGAAGTTGAACTCATTTAACTTGTTTGAACTCGATTTGGAATTTAATTTAGAGTACATGATCATCAATATAACATAAGATGTTCCGATTTCTTTTTTTATAACATAAAAAATAATCAGAAATCCAAACATAATTAACCCGATTTTTTTATTAATAGAAAAATAAATAAAAAAATATCAAAAAAGGTGAACGATTTCAGAAAATTTTGAAATCTAAGAAAACCGTTAGACGTTATAGGCTATAACGTTCAGATAATCTAAATCAATTTACAAAATTAACAGGAAAAAAAATAGAACGTTATTGTCATAACATCCGGATGTTCTACATTGTTTCACACTACTGTTTTTTTCATCTGCGATGATACGATACCAGTATATAATTGATTTATCTTTTGAGACCAAACAAACTTAAAATACTAATAAATTACTATGCAAGATAATAGATTCAGCAAATACCAAAAAGTATTCACAAAACATTTAATAATTCACCATTTAATTTATCCATACAAAATTCCTCTTTGATCTATGAAATTTTTTATCCTCTGCACAGCATCGCTCCAGGTTTTTGAGGGATGAGTTTCTTTCAATCTCCTGACGTTATTGTCCCTTTTTTTTTTCCTTATTTACTTCATTAATTCCGTAAATTGATTTGAATTATCTGAACGTTATAAATTATATAAATTATAACGGTGTTCTTAGATTTCGAAATTTTACGAAATTATTTCTCATTGTCGTTATTTTTCTTTTTTTAAATAAAAAGCATACAAGTGTCCGTTTCATATATGAAACATGATAAGTAAGTTACATACTACTGATATTGTTCATAATCAGCTAGGTACTAAACTCAAAAGCCAACAGAGAGCAAAATATATATATGCTCTACGTTTGACAATCCACCAAAAGACAGTTATTGAAAATAGTTCTAGATTTAAGCCTCCAACATTGGGGCTGAGGTAAAAGGATCCTAACACTGGATCTATACAAAATGTAAGAGAATTCTTCATGATTTCATTCGGCTGGCACTCCAGCTGCTCCCTGTATGAGTAAAGGCTGGTCTTCAGTAGCACCTCCCTGGTAGAGCACTATTTGGCTGTCAGTAGGATCTCATACCCTCAGAGGTATAGCATTGAGATCATCTGGCATCCAAGTAGCAACCGCCACCTTGATCCTCTTGTCCATATGACCTGACCAGTATTCAAAAACAGAGATGATTAGTAGAATGATTGATCGTACAGATTAGTTGAAGTATTTTGGAAAATGATTTCATTTATGTGTTCCCAGAGAGTCTAGCAAAGGGCACTGAATATAACTAGAAATGCAATTTGCTGTTCTTTGTCCAATGTACCTGCAAAAGCGAAAATATTTTTACAAGATTTCCATTGCACAAATATTTGTTGATATTGACCTAACCAAAATCAGATTTGTTGAGCTACTGGACATCTAAGAAATAAGTGATTTACTGTTTCTTTTCTGTTGCAAAATTGACATGTTAAGTCACCTCTCAACCTTTTTATGTAAATTTTGTTTAGTCAATATTTTATTATGCATTACAAGCCACATAAATATTTTAATTTTAGGAGGAAGAGGAAGTTTTCACCAAATGACAAACTTATTCTTATTTATCCCTCTAAAGTTCAGAATTCAATATATAGATTTAACAGTAAATTGCCCAGTACTTTCGCACCTCCAGGCAATCTTATCTATGTGATGTGTAAAACTACAAGAACTAATGAGAAAGAGGAGTTGTTGCCATTCTACCAGTATTATGTCACTTAAGTTTATTCTAAAATGCAAAGCAGAACCCTCAGAGTTGAGAACAATAGTAATTGTAATATTAGGAGTAGTGCATATATTGTATAATTGTAGGAATGGAGTAGCTAAACTACAATTACCAGTCCATAGGGCATGCCAAAAAGACAAATGAGAACTATTTTCTGGTTCAAATGTTACACTAATTTTTCCTAAATTATCTAATTTCATGACCTCCTTCCAAAAAGGAGAATATACAAATACTATTTGGAAGCTGGTAATAGTTGAATTGGATCACAGTTTTCCATAGTCTCTGATAACAGTTATTTTGGAACTTCCACCACCATTTTAACAATAAAGAAATATTCATATTTTGTAAATCTACAATGCCTAGACCTCCATGTTGTTTATCTAAACAAGCTTTAGACCAATTAACTAAAGTGTGTTTTTTCATAGATCTATCAGGACCTTACCAAAAAAATGTATTTCTTATAGAGTTAACATTGTCGTTATTTATTTTTTTATTTTTCTATTAATAAAAAAGTCAGACTAGTTTCAAAAAATATTGGAATTGACAAATACAAAATACTTCTAGAAAAATAGATAAAATACTTTAGAATTGGATGTACTAGAAAATCTGCAAGAAATAATCCGGATCTTAAGTTTGGACCAGGATCAAAGGCCCAAATCTAAATATTTTTCAGGATGAATTTTTTGTGGCCATCATTTTCATCATATTGTTGCTTAATGTGTTGCTGGAAAAAAAAAAATTTAATCCGAGCCATTGAGCCTGATTTAAACTTTGAATCCAAATCATTTGTCACCGTCCTTCTAGTACATTCAAATTTTAAAGTATTCCATTTATTTTTCTATATCATTAATAATAGTGGAATTTCTTATTAAATTATTTCAAAAGTCAAGTAACCTCCCGCTGTCCAAACATTTTATATGAATTTCCCAAGCATGAATTCAAATTCTTAACTGCTCAGATCATTGTCAGCAGTAGGATTCCAATCAAATCGCTGATTTTTAAGTGGGAGTAGAATTAGGTGTTCCAACTCTAAAATTTATTTAATTGGCTTCAATAATCTAAATGGTTGAAATTTGTCTATATTACAAGTGATGCGTATATGTGCGAAAATTTAAACTTCGAATTAATTTAGTATAAAGTCAAGCGGTCAAAATTAAAATCTTTATAAATTAATTTTAATGCATTCATTTTTTGAATTATTTTTACCACTTGACTCTATACAAAATTAATTCAAAATTTTAAAATTTGTACATGTAGACGCATCACTCATAAGATAGATAGATAGATTTCAACCGTGCAGATTCGTCGTTTGAAAACAATCCGATAAATTTTAGAGTTAAGTTCAAAAAAAATTAATGAACTTAAAAACACCTAGTTCTACTCCAGTACTCCACTAAGTTCTCTTATTTCTATTTGAGCAAAAAAAAACTGTTACCTTGAAGGAAAAAAAACATACGACCAAATACAAGAACTATAACGACCAACCATCGATATTATCGCTGTCATGATTAGTTGTCATGATTAGTGCTATTATTGCTCCCAAACAAACAACCATGTGAAATAATTCCTACTAGCTAGATGCATATCTCTCCAACGCACACTACGCTTTCAGCTAAACACACAACAGCAAATTATATACAGACCTAAAACTACTTTTTTTTTTTTTTTTGTATTTCTGGTATTGCAAGACAAAATCACATTCCTATCGGTTTATAAAATACCTGAAAATCCAGAGTACCGTATATTCATCGATAATTAAATTGTTAGTATAAATTTGACATAAAATTATCTGTTTTCAACTTCGCAAAGCCCACACGTAATATTTTTTTTCTAAAGAAAAGTGGCATTACCGTTTCATGTTTACTCTAGAATTATATAGAGTTTTTAATATACAATAAAGCCTCATAAATTTTCACATAATTTCAGTTTCTACCATTTATGTCAGCTAAAGGAGGGATTCATAATACTTTGACAGTTTTAATAATTTTAAAGATGAAGTTTAAATTTAAATGTAATATTATAGACATAATTATCAACATAACATAACATGTGTAATGATATTTAGTTTATGTTTCATTGTACATCAAGTGATTTAGAATATAAAAATTTTAAAATTAAATTTCCTAATACGGCAAAAAAAATATTAAAATTGCATGCAATTTGATATTTAAGCTATCTATATGTAAAATAATACACCTGTAAATTTAGTTTTTAATTAAAAGTCAATTGTCAAAATCATGAAAAATAATCATTGTACCCTCCTCTAATTAAATATGTCTATACTTTAATATTATTAATTTATTTTGAAAACCTCATGATAAGTTTCCACCCATCTCGCAAATCAATTAATAACTAATTACGGCAACAGGCACCGCATAATTCGGTAAATTACAGTTCAAATCTGAATCCGTACGGGCCACGATACCTATACACCTAACCAAATTATTGGTGCCACTTACTTTGCTGTTTCAATTCAGATTCGTCACATCTGATCCAATCCAACCAGTGGTGGCAAAAAATACTCGTAACTTGTGGCTCAACCGTGACTTGTATCTGACTCGTTCGCTAACAATTCGGTCCAGTAACTAACGAGCCAGCTCGTTAGTGACTCAGTTCAGATTAAACAAGTTCGATCTAGGACCTCGCTCGCTCGCCAGTTCGGCTAAATATGAATTTGTGTGCATTTTATATTATCTAGCTCGATCCAGCTCAATTCAAAATTTTTTTATAATTTATTTTCTTCTTAAAACAAAGTCCAGCTAGATCCAGTGAACCAGCTTACTAGCTCGGTTCAGATCTCGAACTGACTCGTGACGATTACGATCTGAAATTTCAGCTCATTCCAACTTGCACAGTTACTAAACGAGCCTATTACGAGCTAGACCCAGCTCGTAACGAGCCATCTCGTTGCCACCCCTAAATCCAACTTAAGATGTACCTATTAACCTAACCAAATTATAACCGTCCATCACAATTAAGCGTGCAGTACACATGGTAATTTTTGTGGAATCCCGTAAAAGGAATGCATTTACATTGATTTACATTTCTATTTTGGCCACTATATATATATACGGGCGACAAGGGAGTCCTAGTGAAGTACTTGATTTGTCTGCATATAGATCTAGTTATTTTATTTGGTACCTCACTACCTCTCTCTGGGGTAGATCTAACAGCATTTTTTGCGCTCCAGCTTGGCAATGCTGGGTCTCAAATCTCAAATCTCAAATCTCAATCTCACCTTTGGCTTTCACGAAAGAGGTTTATCTCTACATAGGTAATATAAATATAGGTAGAGATTTTTTCATCAATGTAAATTTTGATCAGATGAGATGAGCTGCTGAGGTCAGCTGGGAGCATGAAAAGGAGAATTGAAAATGACATTTTAGTGGCCAACAAGCTTGTCCGTTTTAGTTGAGCCGTAACAAAGCGTGATAAAACGGGGTACAATTATGAGGTGGGGTTCACAGGCCAAACCCTCGCCTGTTATATGCATTTGTCTTTAACAGGACTTTGGTGCGCTAGGCCTTATTCCATCCCCGGGCCCACTGTCATTTGTGGGCCTCCATCTCTCAATGCCTAGGCCTTTCAACTTTTCAACCCTCTCTCTCTCCCCTCTCTTCCTTTGCGCACTGGTCTGGCGCAGTAACGTAAAATTCCTACTAGCTCAGGAGAAATTACATCAACAGTGCCTGGCAGTTACTCTAGAATTACTACTTGTAGAATTTGTCCCTTTTGCTAATTTTCTCTTAGCAATGTATTAAATTGAAAATTGTAAAGAATTCTGTTCGGAAATATTTTAGAATAGTTTTGAACCAACAAACTTTTATTCTTTTCCCCCACCCACATTCTCCGCTTTTTCTGAGAGCCTCTTTTTAAGTAACTCCGGCTGCTCCGGATCAGAATTTTGAAAGCCATGAAAGGCGCTCACACTTTTTCTCTGTTTCTTTTTCAAACTGGAGATATCCTGCCTTTTACTGGCATGCTGATCCATCCAAATTCAACGCACCTGATTTACCGCAATTCTGACCTAAATTCAGAGGATCAGAACTGCAAAGGAACTTCACCCGTTGTATAATAAAATTGCAGAGGAGTTGAATTTTCTTATAAAAAGAAATACAGGCAGGATTGTTTTCCGTATACCAAAAAGTTACTGACAAGTATTTTATGCACATTCTCTTTCTTTCTAAGCCTTTTTGCTTTTAGTTCTAAAATGGTGCTCTGTTTAGATATCAAGCTTTGTCCATTTAAGGCGACAATTCCATGCTGAAATAACAAAACTCACAATTTCTGAACAGTTCCAATAAAACCATGTCATAACTTAAAGCCATAATAAATCTAGATTTGTTTTTTTCAGGTGAGTTGTCCAAATGATTGTAAAGGTTTTAGGTCGAATTACAAATTTAGTAACAAAGAAAAGCTTCTTTCTATATGCTGTTTCTGTCCCTGCAGAATGAATCACCAGCTTTATGATGATTACAAAATTAAGGCCTCTGAAAAATTAATGTCAATTTGGAAACAATTAAATTCATTGTTCTATTCCTCATATAGTAATGATCCATTATTCATTGAAATTAAGAGAATTCACTCAATTCAGCAAATTTGAGAAGTAGTTGTGTTTCCGATTCAGAACCTCTAGAATATCCAAATTGAATTTGGCTTTGGCTTAGAATATACTTATTGTTTGCAAAGTGTTCCAAATTGTAGTTGTTTCAGATGTACTGATTCAAATTTCTCTAATGTTGACATCAGCAGTAGAAAGAATTACAAAAAGAATGGAAAGCGCTACTTTCTAGAGATTTGAGTTAAAAGATAATTCGTTGCCTTTTTCAAGGGAAAAAAGAAAAATCATGAACATTGTCCTAAAAAGGAAAATAACTACTTTCTTGAAATTTGAGTTACAATTATAAATTCTCGTCGAAAGGAATAATAATTAATTATAAAAAAAATGGTAATTTAGAGTTCTTCATTGAAAATTCTCCGTTGAACTTTTAAATTTGATTAAAAGACAGTCAAATTTATCAGATCCATATAGAATAGTTAGGAAGAAAGAGCAAAATATCTTAATGAAACAAGAACAATTTTAATCAACTAAAAAAAATATAGCATTAATTCTAGTTAAGAAATTTAGCATGACGTTCAAAATCAATCATCAAAAGATCAAATCATGAAATAAGCTTCTGTTATAATCTATCAAAAAGAGCAACGAAATTAGAAACCAAACGAATGAAGTGAGAGGTAGATCAGAATTCATCATAATTCAAACAATTCATATAATCTATATAAAAAAACTAACAAAATCAAAGAATTCATCATTACCTCTTACGTTTTCTTATTGAGAATTTGCCTAGAAAAAGATTAGTTTATGTTTTCCATGGGCTTTCTTGAACCATCAACAAGGAAGGCCTTCTCCAAGTCACCTTTTCTCTCATTTTACAAAGAAATGAGAGCTTACATTAAAATTCCCACGAGTTCATAGTTCAAGAAAGCCTGTGGAGAGCATATCCACTATCTTATATATCATCTTCTATACTCAAAACTCTCGTACAATTCTCTTTTGATACATAATAGAAAGATGTGGAGAGGTAGATGTAAATGGCGAAGTAGAGAGCCCCACCTTCCGAGTATAAATAGAGAGATGGAAAGAGAAGACGGATGCAGCCATAAACCCTTCTCCATTGCAATGAAATGGACATATCCAGTACCGATGCTACCAGTTTCGAGCTCAATATGTACTATTACAGTGCACATCTGAAAACAAAGCAAAACAAAATAAAAGAAAATTCAACATCATGGATATCTTAAAAAACAAAGATAAGATAAGATATTAAGATAAACAGTCAACATATTATAAGAAATAGATTAAAAAAATCAACTAACAACTTGCTCATCCAAACATCATTTCTAAAAAAGATGCTCAATTTCAAATCTTTTTTCTATCTAATCATTTATCAAAGAGAAACAAAAATATTTCACACATGAGACAATAATAATATTATCATCATTTTTACCTTAGACAAATAAATTAAGATATTTCATACATGATAGTAATTGGAAAGGCTCGTCTCCATTTCAGATAAAAATGGAGAGGTTACAACCCTAGGACCCCAAGTAAACCTCCCGCATGAAACGGACTCTGACCGACCGTGCCTGGCAGGCCCCCAATCGTGATTTAATCGGTTTATTTTGAATCTGATCATTCTGTGGCACGCACATTTGTGTCACAAAATCAGGCGGGTCGGATTTGAATCTACCATCAATATTAATTGTACAGTTTGTCGCAAGTGATACGCCACATGGGAATTTATGTAACTTTTAGCTGACCTAATTCGGAGTACCTGAACCGGTTTTACAAAATATATAATTGCACACGTGTGCCAGCAAATGTCCAGGAGGTAAAGGGTCGTGTACCAGAGTGGCGAGCTTTTTGGTCGGACAAATTTAAAATAATTGTATCAACAATTACAAGTCAGTGTATTGTCGCTGGAATCAGTGTATTGCTGGTTCAGCTTTTTTTTTTTTTTTTAAGCACATATATGTCCATCTTGATTCTAATCATACTGACAAGATTTACGAATAATTTATTTTCTGGTGTCGACGAACCGAACAGTGAATTATTCGGTTGACCGAACTTTTACTGAATTATTCGCAATTTTTTTCCGAATATTACGAATTATTCGTGAACAATTCCCGAACTTTTTTGGGTTTTTGTTTTTGGCTCCCTTGTGAGACTGAGATCTCATGTCCGGATTCAATGTATAATTCCGAATCATTCCCGAATTACACCCGAATTATTTTCAAATCACGAATTTTTGACCCCGCCGAACCCAACCCGAATAATTTGTTTGTCACTATGATCCTAATTGTAAAGGAATTACAAATATTAATATAACAATTACAATTTTTAATTATAAGACTGTGGAAATCTAACATTCTTTTTTACAAATTTGATATCATTTTTTGCAATTATTTTAAGTGTCAATTTGAGAGACAAAATAAATGTAAAAGTGTTAAAAAAAAATTCCTAAAGTTGTTGATTAATTTAACGATAAAAAGTACTTTCTATAATTATTCTGTCCTTTTGTTTGCTCACTTTCAGGGGCCTGCTTTAAATTTTACTGCGGGGAAAAGAAATATAGAAATACGTCTTTAACGCTATTTATAGGGGTAATTATGAAATGTGATTTGAAGTGTGAAAGACAAGCTCATCAATCGACTATTGGGCATTGCGGGAAATTTTTTATCTATAGAAATTATTAAATACAGATGTACAGAAACAGAAAGAGTGTCTCGTTTTCAACAAATATAGAAAGAGTCAGATCCAAATTTATGGATCGGTCTCAATGGTCCAGATCCATCAATATATATATAGAGGTTGGCTAATATCAAAACATTTGTTCCTAAGCCACAGAACCAACGTTTCGGTTTTTACATTTTCAAAATCCAAATAGTCGATCCAAACCGTTCAACATTCAATCTGTATTAAAATGTGTTTGGAGACCAAATTTTACATTATTTAGAATTTTTTTACTATTTATTAAGTTAATTTTAAAATTGCTGATTCTAATGATCCAGAAATTTTTCACTGTTTATTAAAATCAGTAATTTTAAAATGAACTTAATAAATAGTAAAAAAATTCAAAAAAATGTTAAATTTTGTCTCCAAGTACATTATAATATAAAGATCACATCTAACGGTTTGGATCGACCGTTGGACTTTGAAAATCGGAAACCAATTAGTTGCACCACCGCTCCGGAGCAAACGTTTTGATATTAGCTAACCTCTATATATATATATATATATATATATATATATATATATATATATATATATATTGATGGATCTGGACCATTGAGACCGATCCATAAATTTGGATCTGATTCATTGAGTTAGATTTTTCTATATTTGTTGGAAACGAGACACTTTTTTGTTTCCGTACATCTATATTTAATAATTTCTATAAATAAAAAATTTCTGTCATTGCCCACCCCACCCCCACCCCCCCCCCCCCCCCCCCACAAACAACAAAAGTCACTCTTTCCCAATAATGATTCAATAATTCTGTAATTCAATTTATTATTATTATTTATAGAACATTTATTCTTTTTAGATTTTGAGAATTTAAGAATATGAGATACGATTTGTATTGAACATTTTTTTTTGTTGTCTTACAGAATTATACATATTTGTTGCTGAATTATGCTATTTTACCGTTGCTGCATAATTGGAATTAAAACGGCTAGTTGAGCTGTGTTTATTTGATTGCATGATGGACGGCTGTGATGCAATATGTGATCTTCTTCCTTTTTTGCCTTCATTTTGTTACAATTCTTGTTAAAAAAACAAAAAGTTGCTGATACATAGCAGCTCAAATATATCCTGATAATGCAATTTTGATGCCAAAAAGTCCAACAAAATATATAAAAACCGCATGCTCTGTTCACGCCTGATGTTATCTATTTAGTCATTTGACTTTAGTTTCATTCAAATTAAATCAATTTATCTATTTTAACTTTGAATTATATCAAAATATTTTTTTCATATAATTGAGCTCATGTTATTCATAAACTTTGTATGTAAGGCTGATAATATATTACTTTCCTTATGATTGCATAGTATTATTTTGTGAAAAGTTTTAAAAAATTTAAAACCCTTAAAATTACAGAAAACATAGTTTCTTAAAAAAAATTCAATCCTTCAATTAATTTGTACATGATTTGTTGTCATTTTAATTTTAAATTTAAATAGAGATCCAATTTGGATAGAATAGAAGTTCGGTTAGAAGTTAGAACTACAAGTACCAAAAAAATAAAAATAAAATAGAGGGTAAAGTTGAATGACCTTTTGATAAAATGTATTCTTGGTTACTTTTTTTCTTAGGCTACACCTAATCTACTTGGTTTCTCAAAATAATACGTATATTCACCAACTCATCTCTTTCTTTAGTTCTTTGCTTTTATTGATTTTGTCCTTGTTCGGACTAGGAATTTGCCTACTTTTGACATACTTCAAATTTTAAAGTCAAAATAAAATAAAAGTGAAGTAAATATTAAATTATTTTGGTTTTAATGCATTGATGTTTGATAGTGTAGTGAAATAAGACGTAATTATTAGAAAAAAAATTAGTTTTTTGTCTAAATTTTTGTAAGAAAAAATAAATTTGTCTCTTTTACAGAAAACATAGTTTGTCTTTAGACATTGATTTGCATCAAATCAGTCCTTCAATTTTTGTAAAAAAAATTAAATTATCCTTCAAATTCTTTAAAATTAATTAAATTAATTATTTTATCTTAATTTTTTTATTTTAAAGGACTAATTTGGACTTTGTCATCTTTTTTAAAGTTCAAGGACTAACTTAGCTTCTTTTTGAAAATTGAAGAATTACTTTTATGAAAATGAAAGTTTAACAACTAATTCGGTACTTCTAGAAATATTTAGGTATCAAAACTTGAATTCTTCCTAATTGCTAAATAAAATAGTGTTAATATAAAATACTGAAATACTAATGCGTGCTAGTATAATACTAATTTATTTCAAAAATCAGCTTTTAGTATAGTGACAATTAAATGACAACGCTCTATATGTGTGGAAAACACCGATTCAAAATCCGGATGGAAGAGTTTCTTTATAGATATTATAATTTAAAATATTAGACTTCCATTCTTATTTTATTTTTTTAAAGTTAGTGACTTTAAATGTCTACTAATAATTTCATTCATAAAAAAACGTATTTACAACAAGTTAAATGCTTTCAATTCTAAATTAAAACTCGTTTATTCCTTACTTTTAGAAATAGTTTGTTTTATTTTCGTCTGTATATATCTAAATTAAACAAATTTATAACAATTGAAGTTCCCATAACGCATCATGTTTCTATTATTAATTAATCCATGTATGTATTGCACTTGGTCATGATGCACCACTTGTTATTTATTTTAGAAGAGAAACGAATCATGTGAGAAGAAGCTTCCTGTAATCCTCTTTTACTTTTTTCAATTGCACATCTAAAATTAATAAATGAAGGAGGTTAATTAATTAATTTTCCCATATATTTATTTATTGCCTAACAAGTAACAATGTTGTTGGAACAATTATATTTTAATTGGTAACATGATTAAAGTGTCTGAGAATGACAAGACATGCTCACCTTTATCCCTCATAATCTATAGATTTTATTATTTTGTTAAGAAAGGCTTATCTCTTCTTTCGTTATCATCACATGTCAGTGTTGGTTTAATAATATTTTACAAAGCATTTATTTTGAATCTGCCAGGCTTCAATTTCTGGTTTTGTTTTTTTTGTTTTTTGTTTTTTTGGGGTAGGAGACACCTGGAGGTGAAAACGGAGCAGATAATATTTGATTCATATTTAAAAAATTAGATAAGATAAGATTTTAAATTTTAATTATTCGTATTCAAATAGTAGATATATATCATATAGTTTATTATATATTATGAATAAAATTCACCAATATATTTATTAGATAAATATTATGAACTTAAATATTTATTTTAATAATATTTATATATATTTTAACAAATATCCGATCCTGTATCGGAAAAATAAAAATGAATACGGATATGAATTTATTACTATTCGCTCCGTATCCGATTCATTTTCACCCCTGGAGACACCATACATACCGATCGATATACTAGATTGGCAAATAATTTCCGCAAACACTGAGCATTAATTAATAGATTAACATTTCTCTGTATATATCTTGCCAAGTGATAATTCTTGTAGATTATCTTTCCATAAAAAAAATATTATAATTTTGTTTGAATTTATATCTTATGTTAGGGGTGCTATATTCACACCACAAAAAGTATTATTTGTCAACTGTTACGGAGGAAATAACGGAAAGAACATTTAAATATATTATATGGAACTAATTTTATTTTACAGAGAATATTATTGACAACATGGTCATGTTAAAGAAAAAATGATAGCTTACCAAATTCAACCAGTAATTTATTACTAGCTATAACAGGACTGACAGCCTTGCTCTTGTGCTGGAAGAGAATAGAGTTAGCCAATCAATCTCCTTTTTTTTCATGACAATTATATATGAGTCAGATAATTTTACCTCAAACAGAAAAACAAGAAAGGGAAAAAATCTCAAATGTTGCCATAAATCATGTGCAACGGCGTGTGTTTGAGCTGGAAAGCTCTCTTATATAGTTATATGCAAGAGATTCACATGAGCTTCTTATTTATATATGCTTCCCTTGGCACATGTTATAATTACTATACGTCTATACTCTATACCCTCCTCTCTCTGTTGCATCTAATGCTTTGCTGGTGTTGGATCCCTCATGTCCTGTGAGTTGCTTCATAACAGGGAAAAAATAGCAAAAGAGAATAGTAGTAAACTTATGAGATTGCTATAAAGCCTAGAATGGGCCTAATCAGAAAGGCCCACCTATACTCCTTTAGGTTTGTTCAATTTCTGGAAAGGTTTTTAATGACCCCAAGTAATATTAAATGGGCCTAGAAGGCTAGAACATCAAAGCCCACCTGCTTCCTAGATGCTACGAGGGTGTCTATAGTACAGTAAATTAATTTTGACTATAGTACAGTAAAATTAAATTAAATTATAATCGTTCATTTTATCTTTTAAACGGTGTAGATAATCCTTAATTGAACTCTCCGTTTGACTCCGTTACACAGATTGTCCGCTAAAAGGGTATAATAGTCCTTTGCGCAAAAACCTTTCCTGCGTTTTTTTATCTGTCTCCTCTCTTTCTTCTCCAGCCGCTGCAAAACATTTTCTCCTTTCCCCCTCCTTCCCTCCCTTTTCTCTCTCTCCTCCCTTTCTTCACCCGCCGCTGCAAAACCTTTCCTCCTTTCCCTCTCTCCGTAGTAACCAGAGAACCTTTCTCTTCTCACCGTCTACCTTCCCAAGGGGCGTCTCCCCCCTTCCGATGACCCCTCCAAGAGCAAGACCATCAGCGCTTTCACCCTCTCTGATGAGGACTCCTCCTTCACCACCACCTACTACTCCCACACCCTCCACTTTCAGTCAATCCCTTTCTCCGCTTCGACCATCGTTTTTTTCCCAGAGAAAGTGATATTTTCCCTCTTTCACCCCCTCCAAGAATGAGATGAAGTCGTTTCTTCCCTAGTTGTATCTGAGATAGAGAGGAAGGACTTCGAGAGAGATCGGGGATGTAAAGCTAGATCTAGGAGAAAAAAACAGTGCCAGCACGGTCAATTCCAGTACGGTTTTCCTGATTCAAGGCAATGGTGCTGGTAATTCAGCAGGTATACTTCTGATTACATGGGCTTTACCAGGTAAATTAAGACTAATTTTCAAATATTCAATTTTATCTTTCAATTTAAAGAAGTATGACGACTGCAGTACATCACACTTATTGGTGTCTTAGCTTTCATTGTGCACTTTTTATTCCAGCCAAATGAAAATTAAATAATTCTTAGAATTAATTGTAATCATTTATGATAAAAGCTTTTAGCTTAAGATTCTATTGATCTTAATTTTCATCCAAGTGGAAATTGAGCCATAATGAGAATAAAACCTCAGTACAAGTAGCACTCCTCTCAGGTCAATAGTTTCTTTGGCTTGTATGTACTGGTAAATCTTAATGTGGGGCCAGAAAACTTTGGTACCAATGAACAAGCATCAGTCACATACATTTCTTTAAAATTTTGATGTTTGTGACTGTGTGTACGCACTTGTTGATAATATTGTTGACTGATATCCTCTGAACAGTTTTTTAAACTTGTGTAATTATAGGATTTGTATCTATTGTTTTGCAGTCTTGTTTGTGAAGAATTGCAGTATAGCATTTGTCTATTTATTTTCTAAATCTTTATCAGTGAAACACTCCCAAAATTTCAGTTATTATTTGCATAGAGGAACTTTTTAAAAGGACAAAAAGTTAGTTTTTGCTAATGATCCAAGGAAAATAATTATACTTTTTTTTTTGCCTTTTAGAAAGTATATTTTTTCCTTGCCTTGTAAAGTTTAGTAAATTTGTCCACTTAATATATAGCTATATCCTTGTACAACAGTATTAGATTTTTTGTAGCAAAATGTAAACTATATGGCAGATCCTGGTGAGAGCTGCCACGGGTATATAGGTACCAGTATTGTTCTATCTTCTTCATTTTCTTGTCTTATAATCTGCAACTTGTCTTATTAAATAGGTACTAGTATATAGGTACCAGTATAGTAGATCATTCTCCATTTTGTACTTAAATAGTATGATATTTGATTCAGTATGCCAGTACTTGTCTTATAATCTGACAT
The DNA here is from genome assembly GCA_028015225.1 of Carex myosuroides. Lineage (NCBI taxonomy): Eukaryota > Viridiplantae > Streptophyta > Magnoliopsida > Poales > Cyperaceae > Carex > Carex myosuroides. The sequence goes on from CM051471.1 coordinate 4,732,256, forward strand.
ATAGTCATTAAATTTACTTGGTTCTTCCAGGTCCGCTTACTGTCCTTCAATAAATGACCAACAATATAGTACGTACTATGAAAGTTATGAAAGATCATGCATATAGTCATTTATGTAGTTTATGCACTTTCGAAGCACATACTTTTAAAATGCATATGCTTTTGAGGTGAAATTTATACTATTTATCTCAGATTTGGGTTTGTCCTTTATGACCCTTACGTTTTCGTGCTCAGAACCTATTTTGCCAGGTGACATTCTTTTTAAGTTTGTTGTTTGGTAATTTTTTGGTATTCTTGTGCCATTGTTACCGACCCTCTTTATTTCATTTAAACATTATATCCATTGAGCAATTTTATTTACTAATGGTATGCTTATTTGCAAATAGTTTCTTCTATGAGCCCATTCAATGTAAGTACTGTTATGCCTCAAGATAGAGTTTCTTCTATGCATATTGGAAGACTTGGAATGCTCAACTTATACCTCAAGATAGTGCTGGTACTGCTATATATGCGCAAGGATTTTCAGAGATCAGAATAAAGAACTGCTAGTGCTAGTTAAAGAAGTGCAAGATGAAAAGATTCCCTCCATTGATTCTGATTAGATAAAACACACACCATCTTTCACTTTTTCTTTGGTAGTTGTGACTCAATGTTTTAGTCGTTTGCTTCTTTTTTTTGTTTCTTTCTTAGTTCTTCTGTTTACTTTTCTGCAAAAGTTTTTTTTTGGTCGCTCAAAAATATTGAGTCTAGTTAACATGTTTGGTAACAGGTTTTAGTTCAAAACCTCAACCATTTGTTATAATTATCAATCAAATACAAGTTCAAGGGCATTCTTGTCCTTTTCACAAAAATTCATAATTCTCTATTCCTTTTTATTATTATCGTGATATTCATATAACATATAGAACACATTTAGATATTTTTGCAGTTTTTTTAAGTAACAGATTAAGAGAAATAATCAAACTAATTTAGATCTGGAAAATTTAAGAAAAAAGTCAATTGAAAGTTGACCAGAACATGAAAACAGAGATTTGATTAGAACGAAGATTAAAACTGATCCATAAACATATCAATAGAAATGAAAGTACCTTTTAATGGTGGAAAATGCAATAATACAAGCTACTATGTATTTGACTTATAATATAGAAATTCAGTTATGACATCAAAATTATAAATTTTACATCATTCCTTAGAGATTAATTAGAACAAAAGTTTTATCAAAAGAAATAAAATTAAAACCAACTTATGGAACACCTTAATTGCTATAAACTTATATTCTTTTACAAAATTACAAAAAAAAAATGACTGAACCAAAAACCTATTCTACAAAATTACACAATTCAATAAAAGACTAAAACAATGACTAATAACTAATAAGCGAAGTAGATAAATTAAGCAAAGGGCCTTCCAATAAACAGTAAATAATTTAGGAGTGCCTCTTTTTTTTATGAAATTATCTACAATTCCATGCATCACCCATAGCCTCCTCTTTCTCTTCTCAGAAAAATTATGTGTTGCTACAGAACGAACCCAGCGCCTTGATAGCACCCAAAACATCAACTGCAATTGTTGATGTACAAAAAGTTTCAGTAATGTAATATATTTTGCTTCTTTGTAGTTGTATATATTATAGAATGATTTAAATGTCACTCTAAATGTTGGAGGGCTGCCTGCCAGAGGAAATCAAAACTGGTACCAGTACTGGTTTGGCAGCTGCTGCCAGAGATTCTGTAGAGAGCTTTGCAAATGCTAGAACAAAGAAAAGTACCACATGTGCTCCAGTAATGTAATTCAACTCCAATTCAAAATTCCTTGTTCTAATCCATGGAACAACCAACTTCTAACTGGTACACTTACAGGAGGTACCAGTATAAATCAAAATGACATTCATTAAACGCAGTATACAACCAGAAATCATTAATTATCCACAACAAATTGCAATATTTAGCATCTACTAAATTCAATTAATTATATCCTGCAGATAGAGATATACTCACTTTTAACAATATTTTCGGAGAAACATAATTCAACAAAATTCAAAGGGTCTTTTAAGATGAAAAGATCAATTGCAAACTAGTAATTTCTACAGGGTTAATATCTCTGAATTCTGAAGTAGAGATTAAGAACCTGCAATGATGCGCTGCAGAGGAAAAATTGTTGTTTCAAGCGCAATATCTTCCCATTTTCAGTAGAATCACCAGGATAAAGAACAACACAAATCTAAAATACATAGTCCGTCGCTATTTGTTAGTAAAATGAGTATTTATTGGAAAATAAGCTATAAAATGGAACAAGAAGCTTCAAGACTTCTTGTCTATTGTTTGATACAAAATATATAACTACTGCAAATATTAACTAAAATTAAATCAAATTAAAAAATGGTATAGACACCTGCTGAGCTCTAGAGTGGAAATAAGAAGCATACTCGTACTTGCCATCATTGAACAGAAGCAAATTAAAATCATCAGCACTAGCCTTTGCCTCCCACAAGCGCAAATTATTCATATTCTTTGTATTAAACCAAGGAATTGGCACATCATATGCTAGTGCAGTCAATAATTCTCCACCCACCCATTTACGCCTGCATAAGGGAAATATACAGAAAATAAGTATCGCAATTCAGAAGCAGGATTCTCCTCCATACTGCGCAACATACAATAGAGGGTGATTATATCCATAGAAAGAGGGAATCTCGCAGCTTCAGCCGATTTGTCAAATAGTAATTCTTGCAGCTTCAGCTTCAGCTTCAGAAAATATTAGGGGCCTTGGTAAATTTAGGCAGTCTCTGGTATCAAATTTTCTGAAGACTGTCAAAATTTGACAAGAATTGCTGAAGCCGATTTGTCAAATACCATATACAAATTTAAATTATAAACCCAGCAATTCTTGTCAAGCAAACATTCGATACCAGAGACTGCCTAAATTTACCAAGACCCCTAATTTTAACAGATCAGACCCTGCATTTAAATTATTTGCGCTTTGATCCTCATTCTTACCAAAATCGTACCAGAGAATGGTACTAGCTATTCCAGATTCCAAAAACTGACATCGCACAAACATATAACCGTTCAAGCACACGACAAGCAATTCCAAGCAATTTAGAGCACATAGTGCTAAACAAAAATACGAGAATTTGGTAAGGCTGGTTATAATCAAGCACCTCGATAATTACTGATTCACAAGAATAGAAAATCAAAGGGGTTCAAGTGCTCAATTCAATACTCGATAGACACTTGAGGATCGACCCGCTGATACCGGGTACCAGGAGAACGGGGTCAAGATCCGGACTTGCCGTATTTTCTTCGTGTTTTCTGAAAGCTCGAACCCACAGCTCGATAGATCGGATTAGCTCATCTAGAACCTCCATTAATGGGTGAAATCAGAGATTCCGTGAAGAAGGAGAATGGAAAGGCCTAAAGAGAGACGGAGAGGGAAAGACCGCGAGAGGGTAGAGGCGCAAGGGAGAGGGGGCGAGAGCGAGAGCGAGGGTAGAGGTGAATGGTACGGAATCAGAAGAAGAGAAAACAGAGAGGGCTAACGGAGAATAACATATATGTATTATACCAATTTTACCCTTAAATGATCAACGGCGGTAAAAGAATTGAAATGAATTACTGTACTATAGCCAAAATAATTTTGATGTACTATAGACAAACCCAAAAAACAAACAGTATCAAGCTCTACAAATTCAAATAAGAAGTGTATTTCTGGTACTAGCTTACCTCTCTGCTTCAACTTCCTTACACTTTGATTCTCGTTGTCTCCATTGATTAACTTCATCATTGTCACATACAGAAAGCTCTGTAAATGATAATGAATTAAAAATTTAGATATTCAGAATCCAAGTTTCGAAAAATAGAAAAGGCGGACCAGCTTTTTCTATTTTTAATTACTTTTTCTGACCCAACAGATATCAGATAAGATAAAGAGGAGGATGGGAGATTTTCTTTCAGCTCAATTCTGCAGAGTATTATTTTTCCATTCCCCAAAAGGCCTCTCTTTTTCTCTCTCTGCTTTTAATTGGGTTCCCTTTTTTTCGGCTTAAGCCCACCTGCTTCATAGATGCTAATTTGTAACGCTGATAAAAATTTATACTGTGGAATTTTATATCGTCAATTAGAAATTAAATAAGCTTTACTCGGAACATATCAACCAAATATTGTTTTTGTAGTACGATGTCTGTCATTTTATAATTTGATTTGCTGCCAAATGAACCGTTGTATATTTACTAAGCATCTTCTATCGCGTCTCCATACACACCACACCATCTTCACTTGTCATTATTGAATTTGTGTGCTCTTTTATAGTAAAAGATTAGTATGTAAGAAATGTAGGGTAATGATTTTAACAGAGCAGTTTTGATTTTATGCAGCACACGAATCATATGCAGCTCTGTTTTATTTCTATAGTCTGTGCTGCATCAAGTAAAAATATCTCTGTTAAAGTGGGCCTTAACAAAGTAACAACGCCTTGTTGCCTTTAGCATGTGAGCGGTCAACGGTCATTATCATTCGTTCTCAAAATACAAATGGTTAATTAATTAGCTAGTCCACATTTTAGATGTGTCGATCGATTTTCGTACTAAAATCTTGTAGGAAATCAAAATTTATACTAAAAAAAATAAAAATTGTAAATTCTTCGAATAATATGGAAAAACAATTAATTCGCATATCTTTTTTTTGAAAAATCATGACAACGGCTGTCATGGTAATTAATTCGCATATCATTCGTAAAATTTGTAAGAAATTCGTTACAAGCTTTTGAAAACTATTTAACAGCATTAGGCGGAATATGGGGGTTGATAAATCAAAAAATATATATGTACTTTTATAAAATCTACTTTTCTATTGTTTTACAAAGTCCAAGTATGTCTTTATTCTTAATAAAATTGCATAATAACAATTTTACATACAAATCAGTTACAAAAATAACTTCTAAAAAAATATCTGACCTAAAAATTATATTATAAACCTTGAGTACCTTGACAATATATAGATAAATAATATTTTTAAAAATAAAATCAGTTTTTTTGGATAATTGTCCAAAATTCGATAAATCATTTTTATTAAAAATATAATGTCAGAGGATCCAAAATCCGGTTTAAGCTTGCATTTAATCGTCCTGTTTTTGAAAAGTTTGTCCAGGTAAATTCACCATTTGTTCGTAAAGTTCGCAAAAAGCAAATAATTTGCAAGTTTTGTTTTTATAAATAACACAGTAAATTAAGCTTAAAAATAATCTGATCTGCACATCAGCGCACATACCTAGCAAGTTACCAGCAAGCCATTTTGAAGATTAAAAATTCTTGCAAAATAGAAGTAAAAAAGAAAAGGATCCGACTAATTGTCCTCAAGCTTCTATCCCCAGTTTTTCCCCAAAAAAACTGTCATTTGACTTGCGCGAATACTGTAAAACTCTGTAACCAATACTGTAACTTCAACAACATATCATGTATAATAAGAAGTTTAAAAGTCTGACAATCCAAGTTAGTTGGAAGTGGTCCCCAAGTTAGTTGCAAACAGTTAGCAACTTGCAAAAACACTGTACTTCCGGCTGTACTTGAAAAACTGACGGCTTCTAGAAGGTTTCAAAAACAAGCCACTTCTCAAACTTGTAGTTATTTACAAATAACACCTAAAATTGTGCAAAATTATTTTTTTGCATCAAAATTTTTTTTTTTCGATATTAAAATTTTAAATTTATTTTTTTATTTTTTTCGTATTTTTATTTTTTATGTAATTTTTTTCTTCAATTATTAATATTTGTATATCGATCTATATCATGTGAAATAAGACTTACATACTGTAAAATTAGCAGATGCAAACTATAAAACTGACATATTTTAACAGCAAAACTTCAATACTTGTAAAATTGTATCCAAATAACATATACAAGTTATAAAATTTCACTAATCACAAAATTAACTGTTCAAAATCATAAACTATAACCAACAACTGTAATATGTCACCACCCATAACTGTTACCACATATAATTTCACAGAATACTGTAAACAGCTTTAATTGTTCATAAGCACAAACAAAACTTCAAAAAAAAAACATGGCTTCTTCACTTCATAACCCTCTGGTGCACATTATTCGGATGAGTGAGAAGTTTCATTGCTAGAACAACACGTTCTTTGGATATATCATCATGCAAAAAAAAATAGATAAATAAGCAAGGTTAAAAATTGGAGTTATGAACCATTAGCAGATGCAAACATTCAAAGCAACATACTGTAAAATTGTTATATGTATCCTGCAAAATTGTTGATGTATCCTGTGAAATTTATCATGTAAAATTGTTGCACATATCCTGTAACTATGATTAACCAAAGTGAATACTGTAAACTGTTGCACATATCCTGTAAAATTGTTATATGTATCCTGTAAAATTAGCATATGCTAATTTTATAGTTTGCATCTGCTAATTTTACAGTATTTAAGTCTTATTTTACTTGATATAGATTCATATATAAATATTAGTAATTATTATATGTATCCTGTAAAATTATTACATGTAATATGTAAAGTTGCACATATCCTGAAACTAAAGTGAATACTGTAACCAAAGTGAATCATAGTAAAAACTGTCTAATACATAACATTTACACCTGACTAATACATCATGTAATAAACTGCATCAATACTGTAAACTTACTAGATAAATACTGGAATTTTATTAACTGTTATACACTGTCTAATGCAGTTTATCAGTACAACTGTTAAAATAGATCCTGTGAATATGAATAACCAAAGTGAATACTGTAAATTGTTGCACATATCATGTAAAACTGTTATATGTATCCTATGAATTGCATCATGTTATAAACTGCATTCATACTGTAAATTGTTAAATATATCATACATAACTTATATATCATATAAAAATATTGCATGAATCTTGTGAAATAACTCATATATCCTATAAAAATATTGCATATATATTCTGGAAAAATGTTAAGCAGATCTTGTAAAATAAAGAAAATAAATACAACGCATAGATCATGAAAAATATTAAACAGATCCTTACCGCTCCTTAGGATCGCCTTGAAAAGGCTTGAATCCATGACTCATTCGAGTTCATATCGCCTCTCAAAGATCGTCTCCTCCTATCTCCTTCAGATCGCCTCTCTCTCATCTCTCTCCTCCAGATCGCCAGAAGATGGATACTGTAAAACCACAAGATGCATACTGTAAAACCACAAGATGAATACTGTAAAATAACAAGGTTAATACTCCAGATCGCCTCTCTCTCATCTCTCTCCTCCAAATCACCTCTCTTAGATCGTCTCCTCCTATATCCTCTAGATCGCCTCTCTCTCATCTCTCTCCTTTAGATCGCCTCTCTCATCTCTCTCCTTCAGATCGCCTCTCTCTCATCTCTCTCCTCCAGATCGCCTCTCTTAGATCGTGTCTTCTTATCTCCGTAGTCATAGCAGCGGCTAGGCCGGCACCAGAGGAAGAGAAGAGAACGAGAGAGAGAGAAGAGAACAGAGGAGAGAGAAGAGAGAGATCGGAACGATGAAGACGGCAGCGGCAGCAGTGGAGTCTCCGGTGTGAACACAGCAGCGACGGCGTGAGGATCTCGCCGTGGGAAGGTTGATCGGAGTCGGAGAAGTAGTCATTCATTTTTTTTCTCAAACTTTTCTGATGGGTTTCAAAATAGAGAGATGGGATGGAAAATTTATAAAAAAAATGTTGTACTGTATTTAAAGTTTGTTAAAAAGTGGATAAGTTTGTTAAAAAATGGATCAGACAAATTGTGGGGAAAAACTGGGGACAAAGGAGTGGGGAAGGAAACCTTTTCTCAAAAGAAAATGACTTGTTATGTGTTGAAATAAATGGTGGTCCATATCGTTGCCTATATGGACCATATCTTCAAAGAAGGAAGGCAACAGCTGGGGAAATCAATCAGAGTTATTACATTCCCATTTTACTACTATTACATTCTCATTTTACTACATTCCATTTTAGATAATTGTATTAGGAAACAAATCTCTCTATTCTCTCTAATCTCTCTATATATTCTATTCTCCTCTATGTAATCATCATCAGAAAAATAATAGAAAAAGTGTGAGTTTGGGTGTGGAGGACGTAGGCACCGAATTGGTGCCGAACCTCGTTAAATCTTGTGTCTTTCTCTATTTCCGTTTTTCTGTGTACTATTCTACACGGACCGTACAAAGAGTTACGACTTTCTACATGGTATCAGAGCACCAGGTGTAGGTGTAGATCTAACAGGGGAAATTTGAGATGGACGACCCTAGCATGAAGACGAATGGAGAGAAGATCCCAGACCCCAGCGCTGACATGACCCTGCTTCAAGCGCTGAAGGAACTTCTCTCCTCACAGAAGGCGACTGCCGTACCGATTGACGTACCGATTAACTCAACCACTATTAAACTCGACGGAAACAACTATGGCCTGTGGCTGTCCATGATGGAGACGCATCTGGCCGGCAAGGGCAAGTTGGGATATGTGAAGGGCGACAAACAAGCACCCCTAGTAGGCGATGTGGGGTATGAACAGTGGAAGATGCACGACTCGATGGTGAAAGGTTTGATTCTAAATTCCTTGGATCCAGCTTTGATTGGTAATTTTCATCGGTATCCCACATCAAAGGAGGTATGGGATGCTTTAGCCACAACATTTTTTGATGGATGTGACTCCTCTCAAATTTATGATCTTCAACAGAGGGTTTATATGTTGTATCAAAAGGGGGGGTCGTTGGAGAAATACTATAATGAATTACAAGGGTTGTGGAAGGAAATTGACTTCAGGAGGCCAAATCCCATGACATGCACGATGGATATCGAGAGGCACAACCTATGGGTTCAGCAAGATCGTGTGTACAAGTTCCTTGCCGGGCTAGATGATCGTTTGGATAGCACTCGAGCCGACATAATCCAGACGGTACCCCTCCCAACTATCGAGCAAGCATATGCCAGAATTAGACGGGAGGAGATGCGGAAAAAGGTGATGTGTGGCAACAGTAACTCAAACTCTGTTGTTATGGCGGTAAAGGGCACGGACCGGACAAACTGGAACACGGACCGCACAGGTAGTCACACGGCCCGTGCATCTGAGGTATCTCTTTCTCTCAAAACTGAAACAAACCAGGGAAAAGGGAAACGAGTTGAAGGAGGTGGATGTACTCACTGCCACAACCCAAAGCACACTAGAGAGACGTGCTTTCAGCTGAATGGCTATCCAGACTGGTGGCATGAATTGAAGGAGAGAAAAGGAGCAGGTAAGAAGGGACAGGCTCACCAGACGGTGTACACGGACCGTGCAGGAGGGAGCACGGACCGTACAGGTCAGAACCCGAGCCACAGAAGCAACACCGGACAAGCGTCTCTGACACTAGCAAATTTTGTTGAAGGTACAGAGGGTGGTGCTGAGAAAGGTAATGCTTTTATTGCACATAATCTAAAAAAATGGGTAATAGACTCGGGAGCAACTGATCACATGACCTATCTAGATTCTGATCTAGATAAAATCCACGAATCAAACAGGAAAGAAATTGTGAGTGCAAATGGGATTAAATCACCAGTTATAGGGTCGGAAAATGTTTCTGCTACTTCATCTCTATGTCTAAAAGAAACACTACTAGTCCATTCGCTGACCACGAGACTCATATCAGTGGGAAGATTAACTGAAGACTTAAACTGTGCTGTTCTAATGTACCCAAAATTTTGCATTTTTCAGGACATCCTCACGAAGGAGATACTTGGGCGTGGTATTAAGCACAATGGACTGTATCACCTTGAAGATGAGAGTATTGGCTCCGCATGTTTGACTGGACGGAGTGTTCAGACGGATAAATTTTGTTATGGCATAAGAGGTTAGGGCACCCTTCTGTTGGTTATATGCGGAAGATGTTTCCGTCATTATGGGTTAATGTATCAATTTCTGAAATTTCATGTGAAACTTGTATTAAAAGTAAGAGTCATAGAAACACGTATCCTAGTGCTTGTTTTAAGAATTTGGAATTTGGTGATTTAGTTCATTCTGATGTGTGGGGTCCAGCCCCAGTTACTGATGTAAATTTTGCAATACAAGTAATAAATCCTAGTTTATACTCAATTTGGTTGCAAGTGTACAACCTTGTCAAGTAGTACTTAGGGATCGTCTCCACAGGGACAAGTTGGAATATCTTTTCTAACCTAACAATTTAATTTAGTAAAAGAGAATAAAAAGGTTTTTGTTTGTTCAAAAGGTTGGTTTGGTTTTGATTAAACTGAATTAAACTAAAGTTTTAAAGCAAAATCTGATTTTTAACAAATATGAGAAACTAGGGTTTCTTAGGGTTCCTATCCACTAGTGTTATGACTAATTGGTTTATTAAATTTGTTCTTTTAATTATGAAGGCACAGTTGGAGATTGTAGGTACAAAGTGATATTTCTATATTAATACCATCTTCAAATTAGAATAAACGTCACCTCTCGGTACTTGGCTATGCTAATCTAAAGTCATTAAGTTCTTACTGTCCCAATTTATCTAGAAAACCGTCTTTCACCTCTCGGTACTTGGCACAATTTGTCTAAACTATTAGGTAAAGCCCGTATAAGACAAGCGTCACCTCTCGGTACTTAGCCTATCAAATACCCTATTCTTTATGGTCAGGACTTAATATTCAATTTCTCAATTACAAATACCAAATCCTAAGATTTCATACGATTTCGATTAAGTCTTCACAATCAATTAAAATAAAGAATAGATCATAACAAAGAACAAGAACATATAAAATAAACCAACTAAATCATAACAAAAGTTTCAAGTACAGCCCTAATTAACCCTAGAAAAGTCTTTAGCCAGTCATGGCTAAAGCGCAAATGAAATTAAAAGAGTTAAAAGAGTTCCAAAGGAAAGAAAATAATAAAACAGGTTGATCGATGATGTTCTTCTTCTTCCTTCTTCTCTCTTCCTTTCTTCTCCTTGTTCAAACCAGAAATTCTGTCTAAAAAACGTCCCTTGCCTGTTTTACAAGTTTCCTATTTATACCTCCCACAAAATCTCAAAATAAAATGCTAAAAATAGCAAATTCGGGCGATGAACCGACATATTGCGGGCCGCAATAAGTCTCTTGCGGGCCGCAATGAGTGGAGGTAGTTATGATTTGGCGTGCAGAAAACTGTAGAAGTCATTGCGGACCGCAATAGGTATGGTTGCGGGCCGCAATGAATTTGCAGGAAATGAGTCTCTGACTAGTTTCGTTTCGGGCCGTAATGAACTTCACTTCGGGCCGCAATAACATTGACAGATTCTCCAATCTTCGTGCTGACTCGCTATAAATCACCTGTTTTGCTCCGTTAAGCTCCAAACACTTGATTACCTATAAAATAAACATAACTAGGGCAGTAACTTGAACTTTCGGACATTTCTAACCTAATCAAACCTAATCTTAACAAAACTTGGCTTAATTCACATAACAAACTCTAGGTTTCAATAGATATAATTTTGGCTTATCAGTTACCTCTATTAATGGAGAAAGATGGTTCGTTTTGTTTACTGATGATAGTACCCGAATGACCTGGTTATACCTTTTAAAAACTAAGGATGAAGTTGCCACATGCTTTCTAGATTTTTTGAATTTGGTCCAACGACAGTTTGGAAAAAAGATTAAGATTCTTAGAAGTGATAATGGGAGGGAGTATGTGAATAATTTCTTGAGGAAGTATTTTAGAGATAACGGAATTGTCCATGAAACATCCTGTGTTGGTACTCCCCAACAGAATGGAGTGGCCGAAAGGAAGAATAGGCATATTTTAGAAATTGCAGGTCATTATTGTTTGAAAGTCATGTGCCCCAAAATTTTTAGAACCACGCTATATCTACTGCTGTATACCTCATGAATAGAATGCCCTCACGAACCCTAAATTTTCTCACTCCATTACAAAAACTGGCCTCATTTGTAGAAATCCCTTCAACATTGACCTTGGCACCTAAAATTTTTGGTTGTGTAGCATATGTGCATGTTCCGCGAGAGAAGAGAACAAAGTTAGAACCATGTGCCATTAAATGCATGTTTATTGGGTATGGGACTAATCAGAAAGGGTACAAATGCTTTGATCTAGAAACCAGAAAGACCTATGTCACAATGGATGTAACTTTCTTAGAGAGTGAATCTTGTTTCCCAAACCAACCAATCCCAATACCAGTACAAGGGGAACCAGATTACCAAGTATGGTGGGATAATCAGGAGAACACCAACCCAGTTCATATACCAGAGGACAATGACCAAGCACCAGAAAATGCGTCTGATGATGCGGACCACACAGCCGACTACACGGTCCGTACATCAGAGGACACGGACCGTGCATCCGGGGATCCGGACCGTACACTGGTTGATGAAGCAGAAAGTCCAGAGGCAGATGTGATACAGTCCCACGAGGATTCAGAAGACATACCACTCTCAAGTTCTCCTGAGGATGCTCCTGAGGTAAGTTCTCTTATCCCTGAAAGAAGGTATCCCATTAGAGCCAACCGAAATGTACGACCAAAGAGGTATAACGAAGAAGGGTATGCGATATCTAATTATACCAGTACTGAAGGGTTGTCCAACTTGGTACAAACCTTTACTAAGGAATTATCAAAAATTCGAGTACCAAACACTGTGGGAGAAGCACTACACGATCCAAAATGGGTTGAAGCCATGGAAACTGAGATGAAAGCCCTAGAAACCACTAAAACTTGGAATTTGGTAGAACTTCCAACTGGGAAGAAAACAGTAGGATGCAAGTGGGTGTTTTCTGTGAAATATGATGCTACAGGTAAAGTTGAACGCTATAAGGCACGGTTGGTTGCAAAAGGGTACACTCAGACATATGGTATAGATTTCCAGGAAACTTTTTCCCCAGTTGCAAAGCTTAACACAGTTCGAGTTTTATTATCTTTTGCAGCAAACCTTGACTGGTCCCTACATCAGTTTGATGTGAAGAATGCATTTCTGCATGGTGATTTAGAAGAGGAAATCTATATGGATCTACCGCCAGGATATTCCCACAAAAACAACAAGAAACTGGTGTGCAAGTTGGAACAGAGTCTATATGGCTTAAAACAGTCCCCCCGGGCATGGTTCGGGCGGTTCTGTAAGGCCATGAAGAGCTATAACTACAATCAAAGTGATTCTGATCATACTCTGTTCTTCAAGCATCGTCAAGGCAAGGTAACCATCTTAATTATCTATGTTGATGACATGATAATTACAGGGGACGATACTATGGAAATCAAGTGGCTCGAGCAGAAGTTATCACAGGAATTTGAGATGAAGGATCTAGGCGGTCTAAAGTACTTCTTGGGAATAGAGGTACTGCGCTCAAAGGACGGTATATCTCTATCACAGAGGAAGTATACACTTGACTTACTTGCAGAGGTGGGGATGATCGATTGTAAGCCAGCTGATACACCCACAATTCCGAACCTGAAGTTTGAAGATGACCCAGAAGATCCGGAGGTGGATCGGGAAGCCTATCAGAAATTAGTAGGTAAACTCATTTACCTATCCCATACTAGACCCGATATTGCATATGCTGTGAGTATGGTGAGTCAGTTTATGCAGGACCCGAGAAAACAACACATGGATGCTGTGATAAGAGTTTTGCGGTATCTAAAGAAAACTCCAGGGAAAGGCATTCAGTTTAGGAAAAATAGACACTTGGATGTTTGGGGATACACAGATGCTGATTGGGCTGGAGACAGAATAGATCGAAAGTCAATGTCAGGATGCTTCACCTTTGTGGGATGAAACCTGGTTACATGGAGAAGTAAGAAACAGAATGTGGTTGCACTGTCAAGTGCAGAAGCAGAATTCCGAGGAATGTCGAAGGGCCTATGTGAGTTGTTGTGGTTGAGAAAACTTATGAATGAATTGAAATATGGGCCAAAAGGAGTAATGCGACTACATTGTGATAATAAGTCAGCAATTGAGATAGCCCATAACCCAGTACAACACGACAGGACCAAGCACATAGAAATTGATAGACATTTCATCAAACAAAATTTGGAAGAAAATATCATCTCATTTATATTTGTAAGATCAGAACAACAGTTGGCAGACATGTTAACAAAGGCGGTATCAACCAAGTGCTTTGAAGATTCGATTGCCAAGTTGGGTATGGTAGATGTCTACCTACCAACTTGAGGGCGGGTGTTGAAATAAATGGTGGTCCATATCGTTGCCTATATGGACCATATCTTCAAAGAAGGAAGGCAACAGCTGGGAGAATCAATCAGAGTTATTACATTCCCATTTTACTACTATTACATTCCCATTTTACTACATTCCCATTTTAGATAATTGTATTAGGAAACAAATCTCTCTATATATTCTCTTCTCCTCTATGTAATCATCATCAGAAAAATAATAGAAAAAGTGTGAGTTTGGGTGTGGAGGACGTAGGCACCGAATTGGTGCCGAACCTCGTTAAATCTTGTGTCTTTCTCTATTTCCGTTTTTCTGTATACTTATACACAGGCCGTGTACTATTCTACACGGACCGTACAAAGAGTTACGACTTTCTACATTATGTATACGTCATGAATTAATAGTCCTTATTTCCAAAGAGAATTGTCAAATACAATGACTTGTGCATAAGCGAACCTGCCAACTAGAGGTCAGGTATATATCCCTTGTTTCCAAAGAGAAGTCAAATACAATGACTTGTTACGTAAAAGAGAAGTCAGAACTGTCATGCGCATACAATTCAATGCCTTAATGTGCTCATATCTCAACATATTCATCTCTTTCCTTCCAACTTAATACTTGATTGAAAAGTATATATCCAATGAAATTTCTTCTCATATAATTATCCTATGCATGCCCAGTATATATATGGGAGCAATAGGTTGTCATAACTCACCAACTTCAAATCCAAACAAGCCTACAAAACTTTGCTGATATATAATGGAAATCAGTAACAATTTTCTTTCCAAATCTAAACCCCAAATTCCACACTTTTTAATACTTCCATGGTTAGCCCCAGGCCACTTGATCCCCGCAACCGACATAGCCCGCCTACTAGCCGAGCACAATGCATCAGTTACAATCTTAACAACTCCAGTTAATTCCGCTCGCATCAAACCAACGATTGACCGGTTCAATGCTGCCTCTGCAGGTTAGTGTGTGTATATATATAGTTGTTCTTTTACTCCGTTTCCTTTTTCTCCGGGCGGTGGGTGGACGCATGAGCATTTTGTTTTTTGTTTTTTTCCATTTTAATTTTGGCATTTGTTTTTCTTTTTCTTTTTATACTGTGGGGTGGGGTTGTAGATGCTTATATGAATTATATACCTTATGACTTGATGATTATTGATGTATAATATATCATGTATTTGCTACATTTACAGGTGACATCTCACTGGTTTCGCTTAACTTCCCTGCTACCGAGTTCGGCCTTCCGGAAGGCTGCGAAAATGTTGACCTGGTCCCCTCATTTTCCCTTGTGTACAACTTCTACAACGCTACGAAGCTCTTTGGTCAACAAGTAGACAGATACATTCATGAACAGGTCCCATATGTCAGCTGCATAATCGGTGGGATGGGCTATGTGTGGGTGCCTGATATGGCACGCAAGCTAGGAGTTCCATGTTTTTTCATGGTTTTGGATCCTTTGCTCTGTATTGTTGGGAAATCCTACACAAAACCAAGGCACATGAAATCCCTGATTCCGATGCTGAGTTGTTCAATATACCAGGCTTGCCGTTCGAATTCAAGATAGCCAGAAAGGAACTCCCCATGCATTTCCAACAATCTAGTAAAGAGATGGCTGAAGAAATGAGAAACTCTGAGGTAACCGTCGATGGAATATTGGTGAATAGTTTTGAGCAGCTCGAACCGGGTTATGCAGGTTTATTGCAGAAAATTTCAGGTAAACAAGTTTTCACAATTGGCCCGGTATCCCTTTGTAACACAACAAGATTGGATATGGAGGAGAGAGGAAACAAGTCGACTGTCGATAGTGATCGGTGCATAGAATGGCTTAATTCTAAGAAATCTAACTCTGTAGTCTATGTTTGTTTCGGTAGCACGGGAAACTTTGCACCTAAACAATTTAAAGAACTTGGCCTTGGATTATTGTCATCACCATGGCCATCTGTTTGGGTGATTAACGGCATAGAGAAATTACCAGATGAAACTTTAATCTGGCTGCGTGAAAATTTCGAAGAGAAAAATAGTTCGAAAAGTTTGTTGATCAAAGGTTGGACCCCACAAATTGCAATACTATCACACCCTGCGGTCGGAGGATTTGTGACACACTGTGGATGGAATTCTACATTGGAGAGTGTTGCTGCCGGTGTACCAATCGTGGCATGGCCGTTGTATGCAGAACAATTTTTAAATGTGAAATTGATTGTGGATGTGCTTAAGATCGGTGTTAGTGTCGGGGTGGGAGAGGCAATGGCATGGAGAGGAGAGAATGAAGAGGATGTGAGGGTAAAGAAAGAGGATGTAGTGAGAGCAATTGAGAAGTTGATGAATGGAAAGGAGGAGAGAAGAAGGGTTGCTGAGTTGAAGGAGAAGGCAAAGCTGGCTTTGGAGAAAGGTGGTTCCTCTTTTCTGAACTTAGAGAACTTGATACAGTTTGTGGCACCAACTATTTGATAAATCTGTTCTTTTTCCTGCTATAGAAGTATAGATGTAATCGTTTAAAAGGATACTATTATGTGGGAAAGCTAGATTATATGATTTTCTAAAAATTTGTTACATAAATTCTAGTAAATAATAATGGTGTAATACTCACCAAGATATCCTGTTCAGAAGTGACTGTAAACTAAATTGATTGTATTTCTTTTCTTTTTTGCTTAATAAAATTTTAATTTTGCAAAGGCATTTGGACGACTGGTCTTTAAAAACATTGAATAATTTATTGTTTGGTTCATCGTAGAGAAATATTAATGCTGTGTTGATGTTATCATAGAGTCCATGTATATCTGTATATTCCGGATTCGGGTAGCAGAACCCTGATATAAAACGAACGTGGCCGATCAAATCCGCTGAACTCATCTCATGGTGAGTTTTTGTTCACATCATCAATTGATTTGATGTGTTTGTTTTATATCAACCCACTGAGTAACACAGAAGGATAACAGATACTAACAGTTATAATACTTACTGTACATGCAGTTACAAATCCTGAATAACAAAGCAGCATGGTACTTCTTTACAGGAAATTCATATGCTTTTAAAAATCCCTGATAGGTGGCACATCCGTCTGAGGCTAACTACCATCAACTGGTATATCAGAACCAGGATCAAATAAGGACAAAAACTTATCATTGGTTCAAATTATTTCTAAATTTATACATAAAGCACTTCCTCCATTAAGTCAACTAAATAGTCACTATTTTAAAATGGGATTCTTTTATGAAGGAAAAAACAGACTCTATCTAGCTCTCCAATTCAAATAAGAAGTGCATTTCTGTTACTAGCTTACCTTCTTTGATTCTCATTCTTCATTCATTAACCTCTTCAGTGAGCTCTGTAAATTCATCACATACAGAAAGCTCTTTAAATAGTGATGAATTAAAATTTAAGAAATTCAAAATCCAAGTTTCGAAAATAGAAAAGGCGGGCCAGCTTTTCCAATCTTTATCAGAGGATGGGAGATTTTATTTCTTCCTAATTCTGAAGAAATATTATTTTTCCCATTGCCAAATGTCTCTCTTTTTCTCTCTCGTGTAACCCTATTAAAAAAAAAAAAAAAGTAGGACAGAAAAAGTTTGCCCGTCCTTTCTTTTAAGTTTTACAAATTTAATTTAAAAAAAAATTCTCTTTTTATTAAGATAGAGTCAAACCAATTGTTGACCAGTTCAATGCTTTTCTCTTAAAACCAGTTGTTATTACAAAAGTAGTAAATGTAAAAAAGAATTGTTATTAATTTTTTCTTAAAAAAAAGAGCATAAAATGTTCAAACCAATTGTTGACCAGTTAAATGCTTCTTCACTGATTTAGACAACATTCGAATCATTATGGATCCTCCTGCCCAAGAGCAAATTAAAAGAAACCTCCGCCCCTTGCACTCCCAGAGAAGTAAAACAGAACGGGTATTAACGAAAATATTAACGGATGATTTACTCGGGTGATGTTAAAAGTGCAGTGTAAAAGCATAGCACGTGTTTTCCTACATAAGCTTGGAGGAAAACAAAGAAAATAAAAACAGCTTTAGCTATTCCCCTTGATATTAATACAAAATTTCAATGTAGAGCTTGCACAGACCTAAATTCAGCCACTGTTATATGTATCATAATTTAAGTAACTCAGACCATTAGCTTCCAACAAATCAAAAGCCCCCCAATTGTTTCCCAACTATCACTACCATCATCATTTCTGGGCAATATCAAATGGTGAGGAGCAACTCGACTATGTTATCTGATGAAAGTGACCTATATGAAGAAAACTGATGTCAGAGTTTACTGATTAAATCAACATTTGGCAGGGTGTAAAACAACGATGCCAAACAAACATTCACTGTTCATAAGATATCAATAGAAATCTTAGAGTAGAGTATTTGCTGCCTTCTCAAACTTCACAATCACCAGTACCAAATGTCTACTTCAACAAAAGACTAGCTGATCCAATTTTCCACTTATAGAACACCACTAACTTCTTTATTGCTAGTTTTTGTGTATCATGAATAAATAAAGTTTCATCTCATTTTATCCACTTTACTGGTGCTCAGAAAACTGATTAAAGCAAAACACAACTTTTCATTTGCTGGGGAGTTTGCCCCTTTTTTTTCTTTTCTTTTCTTTTTTTCCTTTTTTTGTTTCTGTTGTGTGTGTGTGTGTGTGTGTGCGGGGGGGGGGGGGGGGATCAGAATAAAAAAAAACTTTTCAGAGAATGACAGTATTACTCCTATGTCCATAGAGCTGAAATCAAGCTGTCTTGGAGCTGGAATCACCACCGTCTTGTGACTTAAACCAATTTCCAAATCCACGAAAGAGAAAGAGTCTCTTAATTGAATACGGACATCCAAAAAATCGAACTAAGTTCTTCCAACCCCTCTCGGTATACCCCACATTCGTTGAGCTAATACTATTCACATATGTAACCCCATCGTAGATATATGATAATTGTTGCCATAACAAGACACTGATACCAATCTCCACCGCGAAACCAGCAAATGCAAGGTACACTAGAATGAGGCCTCTTGCTGAGAGAAGCAAAGTTGATCTGGCCAGTGCCTCAAATATAACCTTTAGAAGATGTGTTACATTTACTGAGTGGACGGATACAGTTGTGCCAAGATCAGATAGGTCAAGTGGTGGCCATAAATGATAACCTGAATAGACGGCCATGATGGTGACGTAAGTACAACTGATCACTACTGAGATGAGGAATAAAATAAAAGCGAGGTGGTTTGCAGCCCCCACACAATTTCCGATCTGCAAATAAATAAAATATCTTATTAGAAAGTACAGTTTGAAGTTAAGCAAAATAATCCTAATTGTCAAACAACTTTAATCAACTTCAAGCAACAAAGTAACTAAGCAAAAACCTCAGTAGCAAAATAATCTACAAAAAAAGTTGCAATAATCCATATATTTCTAATTTACAAAATCAAGACCTAATTGTCAAACTCAACAAGATTGATCACCCTTGAGGAAATCACAAACGGCCCCTGCTATTACTTCTCACTGACAGATTTAGAAAAAACCTAGAATCTACCATAGTTATAAAATTAGGTTTTTTATCAATAGAAGGCTTTTTATCGACCCAAAGAACTGGTATAAACTCTCCATCTGTTCCTGACCCCAAAAATGAAGAAATATGCTTGGCTCCTGTGGAGTTTTTTTGAGAGAAAGCCTCCTGTGGAGTTGATAGAGGAATTATTTCTTCATTGACAAATTGTACATGGTAATTAGTTATTTGCATCTTACCAATCCGTCAGGTATGAGAGAAACTTTTAAAAAGATAGGTTGTAGACAAGAAGGAATGATAAATTTTTCATGAAAAATTAGGGAATTGTAGCAATATATAGAAAATAAAGGGTTTTAATTTTGCACTAAACTAAAAATGCTGTTTTTGCAAATTTCACAAATAAATTGATTACTATACTTCAGGACAACTGGTCCAGGATTTTAAACCAGTATGCAAAAATAAATCACAATTCGAAGTTCAGCTTGACAAGAACAGAAGTACCAACAACAGATCCTACTATCAGATCGGGCAATCGATACTTAAAAGGAAAAAAAAACAGAAGGAGATTGTAATAACATTAGAAAACATACAAAGGGGCAATGGTGGTCCATGTCCATGACGCACATCTTGCAGGAACGGCAGTGGTGTGCTCTTGGCGGCTTCGGCCTTGAACAGTACACACACAGGGTGTAATCATTGAGGTCGTTTTTGTTGACTATGGGGTAGCTTCCCCAGATTACGGTCGGTGGTGTGCCGGGCGATCTGAAGGCAGCCATGAAGAAGGTAAATATTGTTGTAATGGATAGACCGGCGGTTAATGTTATGTGAAATATACCACAAAAGGTAGAAATGGAGAAGATAATTGGATACACTGCCCATACACCAGCACCTGTCCGATGAATTTGGTGTAAGATGCATCAGTGGAATTATTGAACTTTTTTGAAAAAGAAAATAACAAAATATAGTAATAGTAGAACTGGTAGTAGTTTCTTGTATTGAACTCTTGCTTGGTCAGTGCTTGGATTGAGACGGAATTGAGGTCAAAATGCTCTTTATCCTTTAGTGTAAAGCTAAACTTGGGTTAAATTGTTTTAGAGACAGAAAGGTACAGGCTTTATCCAAGGAATAATTAATTTTTTCCTTAATCCCAGGTTCAGTTTGGTATTCATTAGAACAAGAAATTATATATTTATTTCTACCATATTTCACCAAATTTCAAAATGAATTACTACCAATCAGTACCACAGGACCTTCTATCAAATTCCAACAATCCAGAATTTGAATTGGCAAAAGAAGATGGCAAGCATGTGGACTCATCACACCTCTAATTCACCAATAAAACATTGTCTAAAGGTCAAGTATAGGCAATCAATACCGCATGGTCTCAAGAAAAGTGGCACGGATAAAAATAATAAACATGCATAAAGTCAACAGCAGCATACTTACTTATAATGAATAGAATGAAGAACATTAGAATTAACACAAAAAACCGATCTCTGACACGTCGCCACTGAGAAAAACATCGACTATCGGCCTTTCTCGGGTCTAGGTCGCTCTGAGTTATGGCCCCGCACCACCCGCATTTAAAAGCAGGAGAATAAGTAGCTAGAATAAGGCGCAAGCCACAACCCCAACAGGTCACCTGGCATTCCTCTGACACTGATGCCAAATTATTCTCCTCCTATATGAAAAGAATTGCACACTAGGTTATGCACACTAAGGTAAATCCCACACATACCCATAAAAAATATCAAAATATCTAGTACCCCTGCAATAAAAATAGCATGTGTTTGCCTATAAGAAATAGCGATGATACATATACCTCCCAAAAATTGAAGAATATCCTTATTTCATTCCTCTATATAAATGTGTGATTATTTCCGAAGATACTAGTTCACATTACCATGCTTAGAGTTAAGAACAACATGTGCAATATTTACTGTTTTGCGGAGACATATTTTTATCTTTTGTAGAGAGATAAAATGAATTTGCTTCTGGAAGATCAATTTCCGAAGCAAATAATTGTTATGAGTTTGAGCTTGAATTGCTAGGAGCACAACTAGCGACTGCTTACAAAGAGGTATTGCATTCACAAATATCTTTTTGTAAGTTTATTCAAAACTTTTTTCATAATTATGATTTAAACATAATCCAATAGATTGGTTTCACCAATTGCAACTCCAAATCAACTTTCAGTTCCTTCAGTGATTGTACAAAAGCTTAATAAGGAACCTTGTACATGCTATATGAAATTTAAATAAGAGAAATTCGAAAAAGGAATGAACCTTGAAATAGAAATGCCTTAAAATCAACTGTAACCACAACAGATTCAATAATTTCTGGTTCCACAAGCTAACAGTATAATCGACTCGTTCAGGCAATTCAAGGAACAAATTAATGGTTGAAATACAAGTTTTTTTTTTTTAAGGTTGACGGTTGACCGTCAACAATATATTGATAAGGTTGAAATATAAGTTGCAGAAATAGAAAATCAATTTAACAAATCAAAATCGTAAAGATCCCAGGAACGCAAAAAGTCAACAATAGATAAACTAAGAGATCGGGAGTAATTACCTGGACAGTTTGTTCTTCCTCCATGGCGAGAGGAGAACAGGCGAAAGAGGAGAAGTATCGATATAAGACTTTTAGAAAATCCTCCTCCGAGGAAAAGAATCTTTTAGTCTTTACAGAAACAAATTTTAAATTTATCAAAATTCGTCCTTGCAAAATGGAGAATTCAAACCGGGCCAAAAATGGGCCTAGAACAACTCATTTAATATTTGGGCCGGATCCATTACGAAATCCGATCCGCTCCAGATAGAAATCGACCCGCTTTACTGAGGGATAATGGAAGAATGAAAGCAAGCCTCCTCCACTCGCTAGTATTGGAAACTGCTAGCAATTAGCCATGGCTCTTCCGTACGCTTCGTCTCCTCGATTTGATTCGCCTTCCCTCCAACCTTGCAAAGGTATCGTCTCCTGTACTTCTCGATGTTCGTTTGTATATGATTCTGATGGAAGTTGTGACGTAGTTTTGTTTTCTTTGGTTTTGTTTTGGGAATCCCAGGTGCAAGAAGTCTCAGCTGGACAAGTGCTTCTGTAAGTATAAACTCACCTTTTCAAATTAATTGTTGCCTGAATGAATGCAAAACTAACACCAAGTTTAAAGCCTCTGTTTCTGAAGAACGCAGTAAAACTTTGCTTGTCTGACCAAATGTTGACCCTGTCCAAAATGTTGCTTGTTTGACCCGAAAAATTTTAATAGAAGTCTTATATGCTTATCAGGCAGGAAGTCCCCTTGCAAAGAGAAATTCAAATTTGGTTCTGTTTGGAAGTAGAATATTTTTTTATTTGTGATTCACTTTATTAAATCATGGTATTTTAAAGATGCATTCAGATATTTCCAGCTTCGTCACTTGCCCTTTTCATACTTGCATTTTCTCTGCTGTTTCTAGCAACAAAGATCAAAATTCTCATGATTTTCTATTCGCTTTGATTAAATTAAATAATCGATAGAACTTTGTTTCTTGCATGAAAAATGTTACAATTTTTCCTCGTCATACAATAGCTTTATCATCAGTTATCACCATGGTTTCTTTCAATTGACACTATCTCACAATGCGCTGATAACATTTCATTAAACCAGGAAATATTGATCAGGAGAAACGGCAAGCAAGCAAGCTTCTCAAAATGCAAAAATTGCTTATTTGTTGGAATCACAACTGGTAAAACCTCCCTCAGTGCATCTCTTGCCGATACCACATCGGTACCGTCAGTACCGTATGAAGTGGTACCACACTTACTCTTAGCAGATTTGGATCCAGCGACAGCAAAGCTTGCAATAAGCATCACTGGTCCATTTCTCTCAGCTTTCGGGTTTTTATTCATCATAAGGATAGTCATGTCTTGGTACCCGAAACTTCCTGTAGGTGAATTTCCCTATGCGATTGCATATGCACCAACCGAGCCATTTCTCAGTATCACACGAAAGGTTATACCACCACTAGGTGGGGTCGATGTCACGCCAGTTGTGTGGTTCGGTCTGGTTAGTTTTTTGAATGAGATTTTGGTGGGGCCTCAAGGGCTACTGGTACTTTTATCTCAACAGAAGTAGCATGTAAATGTAAAGAACTAATTCTCAGAATAAATTGTGAGCAGGTGAGAATACAAAATAGTGCATGAATGAACTGCATTCTTTATATCAGAGTGCATAATTGTCTAGGAGTATTACATCATAAATATCCCAGTGCTTGAACATCCAGCTGCCAAATACTACAACATAACAAACGCATCAGATATCAAAGAACATATTTATTTCCTCAAAAACAGATCACACTACCCTAATTTTTCACGCAGAAGTCAATTAAGTAATGAAGAAACACAATAAGCAATGCAACCAATCATCATATATCAGCCGTGAGGAAATCAGCACCCAAGGTAACCTACAAATAGTATAAAATAAAAATAATTGTCACCCAATCTAATATAGAAAGCATCCAAGTATAAATGAAAACATCACATACACCCACAAGGCCATGACTGAAAAAAAACCTCACACAGCCTTTTTGCCCAAATTAATAGCTTTCAGTAAAAACTACTACTGCACCCTGTTTCACTAGTGATTGGCACATTGCACATCTCTTCATAAAAAATGAGCAAGGGAAGGATACATGTGCAATGTATCTCACCTTGTAGAAGATACTTCACTTTTTTGTAGGACAGTAATTTTTAGACATGTAGGTGTACAAAAGAAAAGGAGTAATAGCATAGTTATACTTCACCTTTTCACCAAGCTTGAAGGCTGGAAGACCTCTATAGGGACATCCACCGCACCTGAATGCATCTCCAAGCGAACACTAAACAAAAATTATTTAACCAAAAAAATAAATATTTCATATAGTGACAAAACCATAACTATCGAAAAAACATGAACACAAATTTTGGATACTTATGGTTTATACTCACATTTCCACATGCAGATTGCGGGTTAGTAATTTGCTCTGCAGTAAGTGACAACTTCTCTACCTTCTCTTCAGCTTCGGCACGGCCGCATGTGCAGTTCTTGCATGCCTTCCTGGTGCTTCCAACCTCACAATCTCCAACTAACACAACGATTTATTGTTCATCTTTATAACTTATGACAGATAACTCTATGATTTGTAAAGAACTTATTCAAAATTGTTTATGAAAAAAGAAAGAAAAAAGAAAGAAAGGGAACCTACCAACTGGGAGTTCTGGCTTTTTCAAGTCTTCTTCAGTAAGGAGACTATCTTCATCAATTAAATCAGACTCATCGCTAAGTTGAATTTTAGGAAGAGCATTGGTTGTCTTTTTGAGAGGAAAGGATGAACCAGTCAACCAAGACGCCTTTTTCCCCTTAACCTGCATCATAGGAAATTTATAGTAGTCACATAAGAGAATAGAAAGAAAAATAAAATTAAAATGTATGAATTTAATAATTTACTAACCAGAACTGACTGGGTACTGTCAATAGATTGAACATCAACAAATCCTGATATAAGTAGCTTCCGCTCAATGTGAGAACTTGGCTGTTGAACAGTACATATTGAAGCGAAAATTATATTTGGAAAAATCATAATAACCCAAAGGTAGTTAAATTTAGTCAAACAAATGTACCTTGACTTGATTGTCAGAAAGAGGAGAAGCCTGGAGAACAACCTCAGCACCGGGTTTGAGTACACGACTAATCTCAGAAACCCACTGGTCTGATAAATTATCGATTTTTGACCAAATGACAAATACAGTATCAAAGCATGCATCACCAAATGAAAGTTTCCCTCCTGTTCATGACAAATAAATCTTAAAACCAGCACAAATACAACAAATTGACAGTTTAATTTGGCAATTAAAACCAAACCGCACAAATTCTATGTGAAGATGTAGAAGAGAATCATACCAAGCAAGCCGCACTGTGTAACAACCAAGGCCTCCTCTTGCTTAAGCCCCTCTGATCCGAGATCCCTAATTGCACGAAGAGGCAAACTCACCTCATCTGTCAGAAAAAGAGCCATGGCCAACCTGATTGCAGCAGAAATTGAGAGAAATCAAAACGAGATGCAATGAAAACCAAAAATCTTCCGAAAGAGAAGTAAAGGAAAGAACAGATTAGTAACTGAATCGCGAGATGTGGAGAGCGGCGAAGGTAAACGAAGAAAAAAACCCTAGTAGGAGAAGAACTTCGCAAGAAGAATTGGTAAGATTTGGTAAAATGAGAAGTTCTAAAAGGATTCTGGAGCTTTCGCTGATTACGTAATTCAAACAATTTATTAATTACGAGCACGAGAGAAGTAAAATGGAAATTTAACTAGTCGGCGACCAGAGTAGCCAGCCGACCGCTGAAACGAGGAATTGGCAAGGGAACCGCCTTTGATAGTAACGATTTCGAATGGACTCCGAATTTTCTTTGTAGCGTATACACCAAAGGATAAGAGTTGATATTTGTTAATTTGATGTTTCAAACACTGGTGTGCTCCATGTGCATGGAATAATATACGAGTTCGATTGAATTAAAGCCCTCTCTTATTTCTTATTTGGCACATTGGAGCCGATTTTTTTTTATCTATATTAAAAAAAAATTAACTTATATCTAGGTTTTCGCCGGAATTTGAAAAATACCACAAATTATTTTGCGGGCTGCATGCATGATGCATGTGATCTTTCCGCTTAATTATTTGGTGGGTTGTGCCATCCGGACGGCGGTCGTGTTAAAAAAAAAAAAGAAAAAAAAAAGCAGATACGGCATAATTAAATTCACTTTTCACTTCAAATTTTATGCTTCAGTCTACTGTTGGTGGCTTTCAGAGATCAGTTTTATTTATAAATTGTTTTTTTACTTAAATTCCAAATACGAAAAATGTGGCTTAAAAAAAAATAGGTTTCGAATAAAAACTACCAAATTATTGGTCTGATGTTAAAAAGTAGCAGACTGGTTTATAGAATACCGTACCTATATTTCTAAATTTAACAAATAACAAAATTGAGACTTTAAAGTACCATAATTGTTTATCAATTACCGTACCTAGTTATAAATAGTGGCGGAACATAGTATTATTAATTTAAGCCACTCCCATAAATTAAAAATTAAGACTTTAATTCTTTATATTTTATAATTTATGTAAGTACTTATACATATTAGCTCTCTTTATAAAACAAATTACATTACAATAATTTATTTAGTCCTCCAGTCTTAATTTTTTAATTTTGCCTCTGTTTATAATCTAACACCCAAATTGTCCAAATATCGAGCCTGTATTTTAGTTATTAACAAATACCAAAATTGAGGTTTTAAAATAACAAAATTGTTTATCACATACCGTATCAATGCTTATACTTACCAAATACCAAAATTGAGGTTTCAAATACCACAAGGGTTTATGGAATACTAAATATTAATGTTATCAGAACCGGACGCAGACAATGACACAATAAAGTTTCGGATCATTAGTTTATTAGTCGGACTAGTGAATTAACCAGCTCAGCGTTAGTTTTTCAGACAGTAACACTATACATAAAATATAACATTTATTGATTTTTGATGAAAATTGATAGGCTATAAAGCTGAATCTATACACTAAAAGCAAATTAGGATAACTTGAAGAAGACATGGCATGCAATTGTAATTGGTAATTGGTTAGGAATTTTATACACTAATCCAGACACCTGGAAGACCAACTCAGATTAAGCATACAATTTATTAGATCTTGTCAAAAAGCAAATGATAAAATATCTGGGTGCGACAAAAATCAGCACAACAATAGGCACCCATTTTCCCACAAAACATGTTTATGTGCTGAACACATGAAGTTCAAAATTTATACATCTCCTCGTCGATGCACAATATAAATATATTTATTAATTTGTTTCAATAAAAATCTGACCATTTTAAATCTCATTCATAATCAATTGGCATACTATCAATACATACTTCTCTTAATTTTCACAATCTGATTAATCTCTATCCTCTCCACGGTATTCGAATAAAACAAATAAGAGTGTTCAATACAGAAAAGGAATGATACAACTTTTTTTGCATTTTGATCAACCCGTTTGGTAAAATCACGAGATAAAATAGCAGAGTGGAACGGATGTGAGACGAGCTAAAAGGCAAGTGTAACAAAAGTGAAACGAGCAATAAGAGTAGAGTGTAACATACGTAAGTGAAACGAGCCGATTTGAGAAGAGAGAAGGGCTTTGTTTTCAAATACGCTCTTTGGCTCTTTTGCTAGTTTTGGTAGACGAATAAGCTCTTTTCCATCCAATAGCTTTTCAAATAGGGTATGTACCAGCTAGCCTTATTGGCCTGACTTTTGAAAGTTGGAGAATACGCATCCCGAGATTCAATTGATCAATAGTAACTTGATTGGTCAAAACTAACTTGATTGTTCAATAGTAACTTGATTGGTCAATAGTAACTTGATTGGTCAAAAGTAAGTTGGTCAATACGTTTAAGGCTCGGAGAAAATGAATTTGGAATTTTGAACATGCAATAGTCAACTGTTACACTGAAAAGGTATAGTACAAAGTTTCAGTACAGCAAGCTGTACCTTTTAACCTTAAAATACACTTTTGGTTCAGACTGCAAGTATACAATCCTACCGCGTAGTATATCGTCGGGTATCGATCACAGGGACGGTTCAAGTGTTATCCGGACTCTACTTAGGTTAACTAAAAACTAGAAGTTGGAAAAAGGTTGATTTTGGTTATTTAATATTCCTACAGATTCAAAGCAATAATAAAGTGCAAGAAAGAAGATTAAACTGGTTTTAATCAATAATAAAAAGCGTTCCCAGGGTTAAGACTTCATCTCAGTTTTGCCCTCTGGCTGTCCTGTCCGGGCCGTGTCATTTCCTACACGGGCCGTATCAGTTTACACGGGCCGTGTCATTTCGCTACACGGTCCGTGTCAGCCTCGGGTTAATGCAGCAGCTACTGTTTCTTTGTATCGTTCCTTTGTGTAGGGTTCTACTGACCGGACCTAATGTTTCTGGACCTCAACTGCCGTTTGTTGGTTCATCAACTTGGTACGGAAACTGCAATATATGCCCTCGTCGGGTTCTAGACCTCAACTTTCGTGTGTTGGTCCCTACTACCTAGTTGCTTGATTGGTATACTAAAGGTAACTCCTATCCGCCGATAGAGAGTAATTTTCGCCTTCCGGTTACTACTTGGTCTCACCTTTCGGGTCACAAATCCTACCTCATGTACTTAGTTTGGTTGAGAGACGTTAAAGGGCTATAATGCCTTATAGATGTGATCATTCATCTAGTGGCAAACCAATATAAGTCAAACACTTCAATCTAAGCAATTAAAATACTACTCAATCAATCAAATACAAATTTCAATACAAAGATTCAATAACTAGCATGCAAGACAAAACATTCGATTACATCAAAACCCTAGAAACAAAGTAAATTACTCACTCATGGTTCTAAAACAGCAAATACAAATAGAGATAGAGTTGATCATGACAAAACCCAAAGCACAAAGAAGATCAATCGAAAACTCGCGTCTTTCGCTTCTCAACTTCGCCTCCAAGCTTAGCCGCCAAAGACAAACCCTAGAATGTGCTCTCCTGTTCCAGAATGACCATTCCTGGAGAGAAATCCCGATTATATGCCCAATTGGTCGACCTTCCATCAATAGCCTACTTTCCAGATTTCTGGATCTGTTTCCGGATTTGCTTGACACGGGCCGTGTCAAACCTTGTCCGGCCCGTGTAACTTGTGTTCCTTCAGTGGTCGAGTCAGCAGTTGCTTGTGGTCGGATCAGTGGTCGAGTCGAGGTTGACATGGCCCGTGTGAAATGTGATACGGACCGTGTAGACACTTCTTGATTCCAGATTTTCTCCTCGATTTCGCCCGAATCCTGCAAAATAAGAATAAACTTGCAGCAGTACCACATTCTAAAGATATTTAATGAAATACAACTGAATTAATGAGTTTAAACACAAGTTTTGGTACAATTTGAAGGTCGAAATATAGATAAGTTTGTGAGATATCATCAACAGTAAGTTGATATGTGATATGTGAACAATGCAATGGAATTTTGAACAATGCAAGACATGATTGGTCAAAAGTAATGTGATATGTGATGGGATTGAGCATGATGGTATGTTGGGTTTGAGTTGGTATTATGGGATGGTTGAGTAATGCATTATCTACCATTGTTTGTATAGGAACTAAATAATGGTGAAAACTCAATCTAAAGGGAAAAAAAGAGATAAAAAGTCTCGCACCGACGCTAATTTGGCGGCAAAGAAATCAAATTCTAATGATTCAAATAGCAACAAGAAATCTTCGGTATCGAGGTCTAATACAATCACCCCTTCTCCTTTAAGAAGGTCAACACGAGAACACCAACAAAGAAAAAAACCCAATTGAGTGGCACTACCACTACCCCTAGTCCTTCTACTAAGGAGAAAAACCTGATTTCAAATTCTATGAAGTCAGTTTCGGGTGGGTCTAGTTCAAGTGCGAAAACTCCTAAGAAAAAGTCAAAGAGAAAAGAGAAGGCACTGGAAGAAGAAGAGAATTCAAAAACGGGTAAGAGGGATCAATCCCATCACATATCAACTCAAACCCAACATACCATCATGCTCAATCCCATCACATATCAACTTACTTTTGACCAATCAAGTTACTATTGATCAATTGAATCTCAGGATGCGTATTCTCCAACTTTCAAAAGTCAGGCCAATAAGACTAGCTCGTACTTACCCTATTTGAAAAGCTATAGGATGAAAAAGAGCTTATCCGTCTACCAAAACTAGCAAAAGAGCCAAAGAGCGTATTTGAAAACAAAGCCCTTCTCTCTTCTCAAATCAGCTCGTTCCACTTACGTACGTTACACTCTACTCTTGTTGCTCATTTCACTTCCGTTACACTTGCCTTTTAGCTCATCTCATATCTATTCCACTCTGCTCTTTTATCTCGTGGTTTTACCAAACGAGTTGATCAAAATGCAAAAAAAGTTGTATCATTCCTTTTCTGTATTGAACACTCTTATTTGTTTTATTCGAATACCGTAGAGAGGATAGAGATTAATCAGATTGTGAAAATTGAGAGAAGTATGTATTGATAGTATGCCAATTGATTATGAATGAGATTTAAAATGGTCAAGTTTTTATAGAAACAAATTAATAAATATACTTATATTGTACATTGACGAGGAGATTTATAAATTTTGAACTTCATATACACTTGATGTACAAATCATAACAAACCATCATCCCACAAAACAGAAGAAAAGTTTTAGTTTGAACATTTTATCAAACACATTGAAAACATTCATTATCAATAAGTATAAATCATATATATTTACGAGGAGGTAACTACAAATTCATTACACAGCTTATAACATCACTAGTTTCTCTTAGTTGTTTTGCTTGAATGTGGTGTTGTTGCCTGTGTTTGTGGAAATGCTTTGAAGATTCTGAAACAACAAAGTTTCTCACAATTTCACAAATGTCTTTGATTATTGGTATGCTATGGTTAATTTTGAATTTATTAGAGAAAAAAAGAAAAAGAATTTGAAGGAATATGAATGCAAAGAGAAAATGTCAAGGATCGGTCTAAGTAGAAACATGTTGAGAATTGTTTTTTTTTTAACTAAACAATTCATCAATTTTTATAAAAAACAGTCAATTAGCTCAGTTTTAACCGGTTTCAATACATATATATACGGCCTTTCTAATGAACCAACTCGGATGATCCTCCGGATCCGGTTTATTCCGAACTAACCGGCCAGTCCGATCCAATTTTGATAACATTGCTAAATATTATCATAAACTTTATCATCGTCTACTATCTATTATATTATGTGTTATTTTTTACTTCGTCAAACAACCTGTCAGTACATTCGAATTTCATAAAATAAAAGTGATAAAGAAAAATACAAACCAATCAGTTAAAAAGATAAAAATAAAAACACAATGTGATTTTAATAAAACAAATTTTTCAACAGCCCACTAAATTATTTAGCGGGACAGTTCGTAAATTGTTGAATAATTCAGCAGGTACCTCATATTAACCGCTTAATTACTAAGCGGTCGTGATAAATATGCAAATCTCATGAAAATGATGGTATATGTTTATTTGTGTGTGTTATATAGATAAAAATGTCGGCCATTGGAGTATCTCTATGGTATTGGACCGCATAGATGTTCCCAACCAGCTAAAATCACTTTGAAGCCTATTTGAAATATGAGGGTCTGCTTTGAGATTCGTCATTTGAAATATGAGGGTCCGATACCTCGTTGGATCTGAATTCCCATTGGAGCACGTGGAATGAAGATCTGAAGCGTAATTTCAGATCCAAAAATCATCCTCCATTCCTCCCTATGCCCGATCAAGAACACATGGCTCAAATTATTCCAGGCACTTTAATTATGTCAATTGAGTTGTGGAGAACACGCATGCAGCTATTTTGTGGATCTATGTACAGAATTGGGCCATTGTACAGTCTGAGACCAGCGCCAGCCTCAAACATGGCGTTAATCAACTACTTTCTGATTAGCTTTGACACAGATTTTTAGTGTCATTGGGCTATTTTCTCATTTTATCTTTTTTTCAGATACAAAATCTGATCGAAGAAAACTAAAAATATGCAACAATGACCGCTTTAGTTAAACAGAAAAATATATATATGCAACCGGAAAGGTTAGGTAAGGGTAAAATTGTCCATTTAACTTTTATTAGTATTAAACTGTTTTATTAAGTGATCAAATTGAGGAATGTGGATATTAATAAATCAAGTAAGTTAAGATGGGGAAATAATTAATTTTCAAATTTTGATTAGGAAGTATCTAACATTATGAGATTGTGATGGGTATATACATAAATTTCTCTTAAAACATTATTCAGAAATCAAATAATTTCCCTAAGATGGTTATATTGCATTGTTGAAATATAGTTCAACCATTTATATGTATTATGTATCCTTCACGCATGAGACTAGCAGTTCTCGTGTCTCTTTTATTATTTTTAACAAATTATTCCACAAATACAGATAATATTATTTATAATATTCATTAAAATAAAAATCAATTTATTGATGGTATATTGGCACTTTTTATTTTCAGAAATTAAAAAAATAATTTGTCAAGAACAAGATTGATTTTTTTTCCTCAATAAATAGATGGAACCATACCAAATGGTTCGGTTCCACGGATTTTCCGCAGATTAAAACACCAACGCAACATAGTGTGGAAAATCAATGGGATGGGTGGAAGAGATAAAAATAAGGAGAGGAGAGGGTTCGCGAATTTTAGTCTTTATTTTTTGTGGCGAAGAGACGCTGTAACTTACAAAAAGTACTCGGTATCATTGGCCTCTCTCATTGGGACCCATTTATATTGCATCTATTTATCGAGAAAAAAACAATCAATCTTGTTTCTGACAAAATGATTATTTTAATGTCTAAAAATAAAATAAAAATGCAAATTGGTATATCATTCGAATGTACATAGAATAATTCTCAAACAACCGATTTTGATTATTAATTATTTGGTTGTACAATAGTTGATAACGAATATTTAAAAATTATTCGGATATAATATTGCAAATTTTGTTACCATGCTACCTACCATATCTGATTACATATTCGACCTTAATCCCTGTTGTGGTAAGGCGTCGTTTTTATGTTTATATTACTGTCTAATTGTTGCATCAACCACTGCCACATAGAGACAAGAAGAAAGTTGTTCAATTTTTTAGAAATTTAACTATTTTCATGTGATAATTAAATAGTGCAGTAGCATGTCGTTTCTGTTTAATTTGCACCTAATCTGCCTTGGAACTTGTATTAACTGACCAAGCAAAATATTAACTAATACCTACCTTTATCACAAGTTGCTCTCAACATGAGTACAGAAAGAATCTCTGTTTTCTTTAGAAAAAAAAAATTATTCAGGTGAATCTAAATTGTTTAAAATTGTCACGCACTTGATTAATTGTATTTACTATTTTAATTTGAAGAGTTTTGTTTTAAAATAAAAATATGCTTATTATAAAGACCCCAATCAATTAATTAATTACTTGAATTTCAGAATTTTATTTATAAATTAGGTTTTAATATAAGTCCTAGTCAATGAAAACAATCGGGATAATATCCAACAACTATTATACTAATAATTCAAAATACAATTAATCAAGTATGATCTTATTCTTTGTTGCAAGTGTACATGTTCATTAAAAAAATATTAAATTCGGATTTTCAAATGTATAGAATGATCTTGTTCTAAACGGACTCTAGATTTAATAATATTAATGCCATTGTTTTTAAATACGGCCACATGGAATGCATATTTGTATGCGGTCTGCTGTTGCGTTGAAAATGTCATGTAGTCACATATATGCGGATTTGAATATGTAACTGCATAATACTACATGCGGCAACCGTCCATGCAATTTCTGTTAGAGGTACCCAATTATGTGCATCCAGAATTATCTCCCGAACTTCAAAAATTCATATAAATTCACCTCTTCTAGTTTTTAGAGTTTCTATATAAAAAAATTCATGTTTTTTTATCTAGAATTTTATCATGAATTTTATTTTATGTAAATCATTATTCATTATTAGTGAATTTCAAGAAATTGAAATTTTAGAGTATTATTCTCACTCAATTTCTAAGGAATAAATATATGGTAAATTCCTTATACATATTCCCAAATTATTGAGGATCCAACAACAGCTTATTTTAAAATCCGCATATATAAGCATGTATTCAAATTCACATATGCGGTATGCAGTGATCTTCCATATGCATGAACAAAATCGCATTTTTAAACATTGATTAATGCACATATTTTACTCATCACAACAAAATAAAATTAATATTCACTATTTTCATTCAAAAAATTAAAATTAAATTGTTATTTATGAATACAACACTATTGTTTTTATTTTTATGACACGTCACTAAAAATGTTAAGTAGGTTTAATTCTCCTATATCACCAGCTAAAATAGCGTACCGAGTGCCGACTAGAACTAAAAACAAAAAAACAAAAAATTTGTTCAGAGCATTTTATTAACTACACATGTGCAAGGCGCTTTGTGTCTGGTGCCATGTGCTACAGGACAATAGCACATCTATCACTTGATCCGTAACAGTCTAACAGATGAATCGGTGGTACTCCGCATAATATTGTCTACATCAGCTGCGCAGGCTGTACGCTGCTTCTGTATAGGGAAGCAGTCCGTTTCCAGTGTCATATTGAAAACAAATACAAAAGTAATAACATTTTTACATTCCATTTCTCTCTGTCCAAATTTAGCTTTCTTTAATGAAAGCTCAATTCGCATTACAGGAGCTCGGTGTTAAACCAAAATTTGCTTGTTTGTATATCTGTGCATGGCCCCCTCCTTCCCGGTCGGTATTTAAAAAAAAATTGTAGAAATTAATATAAAATAATATAAAGTATAAAAAGAGCGCCGTGAGTTTTTAATATCATAGACGGAACCGTAAAAAAAAAAATGGAGCCTAATTTTTTATCTGATCCAGTAAATTCATCACATGCCACATAAGCTCCAAACAACTCAAATATCGAATCCGATTTTTTTATATTTCGTCTTCATTATTTAAAGTCGAACTTATATTTTACGGTTCTGTATATGCATCAAAATTTTAGGAGTACCATTCTAATATTTTGTATTATTTTATATTAACTTTTGCAAATAAAAAATGAGAAATTATCTGACTCCGTCTCTGGCTTCATTATTTTATCAAGTTCAACCTTTTTTTTTTTGCGCACACTTCGTATATTAAGTATAAATACTTCATATATTATGTATTAACACTTACATCACAAATAAAAACTTTTTTTCTTTAATCACTTATTCATCTTTTATACGTTTTCAGAGAAAGTTTTTCTTTTTCCTCCATTCAATCTCACTATATTTCTGACGATCTATGATTAATTTTACAAATCTAAAACTACAAACTTTTTGGACTCGATCTTCTCATTCAAATGAGATCCATATTAAAGTACTTTCAATTTCTATTCGCTCCGCTATTTTAACTCTTCTCGATATATAATGTATAAAGACTTAATATGCTAGGTATGAATACTTAAAAGCTTAAGTATTTATATTTAAACTTAAAAGTTTAAATATAAGACTTAAAAGTATATAAGTATAAATACTTGATATGTTAGATATAAAAGTATTTAGACCATTATCAGGGTCCTATACATCCAAAATAAAACAACTAACAATTTCGGAGGAAAAATTGTACAAATTACAACACTTCATTGCAATCTAGAATCAAATAAAACCAAAACAACATTAAAAAAATAAAAGATACCTAGCTAGAAAAGGGACTGAGAAATAAAACTTTACATCCCTAGCAATCACTCAGCAAACTAAAATTTATCTCGGCCATAAACCGAAATAACAAAAGAAATGAGAAAAACAAAGACACAAAATATACAGAAGAAATAATAAGAGCTAATCATCTGCACAAATCTTAAACAAAAAAGTAAAAAAAGAAACCAATAACACTAGAACCACCTTGAATTTTCAGTTCTTACACTTAACCACCTAAACTATTAATTATGTTGTCTACAACTTCACAAATAATTAAACGAGAGTAAACTCGTATTATATTTTTACAGTCGATCAAAAAGATTGGTGGGATAAAAGTAGGTGGTTAAATGTAAAAACTACAAAACTAATTACTTTGAACTTTCCAGTGTGTTTTAAACAAACTGAAAAAAAAAACAAGATAATTGAAGAGAGGTATACAAATTATAAACCTTATAAACAAACCTCAACAAAGCCTTGGCATACCTCTACTACTACTGCTATGAT
This sequence comes from Carex myosuroides, assembly GCA_028015225.1. Lineage (NCBI taxonomy): Eukaryota > Viridiplantae > Streptophyta > Magnoliopsida > Poales > Cyperaceae > Carex > Carex myosuroides. The sequence continues at coordinate 4,768,726 of CM051471.1, forward strand.
AGCAAGACCGGTAATTAAAAGATTTGCTCTTCACCATTTTTGACATTTGGCCCTTCATTTCCCTACAAACCTTCTCCAATTCCATGACTCTGTTTTGCATCTTGTACAAATTAAGCCTCAATTCCTCTTTTTCATCTACATCCTCATCCGGAGCAGTGGGTTTGTGTCGGGCATTATATGTGAGCCTCGGGGTCTCTGACGGGTCGGGTCGGTCCCTCGGGCTTGTATGGGTCTTTATTTGAAGCTTTGCTTGTTGTGAAGCTAGTGCTTGTACTGCAACTCCAGGAGGGATTCTTCGGTTTTTCGCTAATTCTTTGCATCCTTCAAGTGTTAATTTCTCGTAGTTTAAGCATCGACAGAGACTCGTTCTCTCTTCAGTCAATAAATTTGGATGTGACTGTTATATGTTATAATTAAACAGTAAGAGAAAAATACAAATTTTTTGTTGAATAATACATAATCAATAAGAAAATTAATTAATATGGTCTAAACATGTTAGGCTCAAGTATTTTAGGATAGCTAATTAGCCTTGATTAGGGAGTTTAATGTAAATTAATTACATATAAAATGGCAAACTGCTTCTAAATATAATTTGAGAAGTGTATGAAGGTTTCATTCTAAAATTATGGACATACATTTTTTTCAGTAATAACAGACAGCAGTTATGGAGGAACTTTTTTTAAAAACCATAATTAGAAAAGGTAAAATTAGAGAACCAACTTGATTGATATTATTTTTTTTTTACTTTCAAAAGATACCGAATAGGCTATTCCGTACCTCCCAGTTTCATAATTTTTCATAGTTTCTGTCAAGTAAAGAAGTAAAATTGAGTGTATTGAATAGGCTATTCGGTACCGTATAAATATAAATGAGAGGTGCTGAATAGTCTAGTCCGTACTTGTGGTTTTTGTAATAAAAAAAAAATCAATCAAGTTGGTTCCATAAATTATCATTTTCTGAATATGATTTAAAAAAAAAAGTTCGTGATGGAGCGGTACCAGCTGGTATTGCAGCCCCTTGTCGCCAATTTGTCAGAAATTAATAAAAAAACATTACTCCAATTTACTGGTAAAAGTTACTGAGAACCAAAGAAATAACATAAAAAGCGAAAATCAAAGGGACAATGCAATTTAATATAAAGCAAGGACAACCTAAAAGGCACCTCTTGGGTCATGCATTAAAAGTAAGAAGATAACTTTTCTTAGGTGTGAAAAGCTGAAATTGAAAGTGGAAACAAATCTAGATTCTAGGGATAGACATAGTCACATAGACTCCTTATGCCTCATTATGGGTTTATGATTTCAATCACTTCACAGTTTGTCATCTTATGACATTTAAAAATACTGTCTATCTGTATCAAACAGATAATACAAGGACAGGACATTTTCTGAGATGCTCACCTTTTCAGTAATATAGAAAATATTTTTTCCCATAAACAGTAATTTTGCTTGAGAAATTAAATTAGACTAATTTTAAACAGTAAAAGATAAGATGGTACTTGCTCAAGAAACAATCAGAACTTAATACCAGAAAGTACAAACAGAAAATTTTCAAAAGCCAGACAACAAAAAGAAGAACAAATGAGAATTAATGGCGATGGTCCCAAAACCTACTTGGTTCAATTCCTATCTATTATTTGAAAATAAACTCAACATTTCATGATTTCATCAAGAAATATGAAAAACTAGCAGAGAATTAATGAATTAAAAGAAGTCTTACCTCAAGGTAGATATCTAACGCTCTATAGACCCCATCATAGCATTCTCTAGCTCCATCTGGTAAACTCTCAGCCAGGCCCAAGAACTTTTGCACTTTCAACCCTTGATCAGGAGAAATTTCAGCTAGGTACTTATCAATTAACCTCCCTACCTTCTTCATTCTCTGTGAAGGTGCATCACCACCTTCCTCTGAACTCACAAAAACCCTAACCAGCCTCAAAACCAGGTTCACATCGTAAACTCCGGCGCCTTCGGTACCACCTGATACCAACAAATCATCCAATGTAGCTTGGTCCAGTACCAGACCCATGAGTCTCTCTAACTTGTACCGGCACTCACGACTGAGTCCGAAATTCGATACGACTCGTAAAACCCAGAACAGACCTCGGCAAGAGAAAGCTGTACGACCCATCAGTACCACCCCGTGTACTGCAGTATCGGCTAGACCGGCATACTCTGTTTTATATTCAAAGCATGGTCTTTGCATTGCGGCTCTCAGATAGTGTAGGAGAAATCGGGTCAATAGAAGGTTTCTGTTATCGGATCCATAGCAACCTAGTAGATGCATCACTTTTTCAATGACAGGTGGGGCCAGGATGGTCAGTTCATCGAACCACCACTCTCCGTTCGAACACGGTTTCATTGAGTCGGGTGTTTTACTAGAGGAGCACCTAAATCCGACAGTATCAGGAGATGAAGAGCAAGAGCTGGAAGATGGTAATGGTGTAACTGCACTTGTTTGCAACTGCAAAAGCGGTATCTCAGTATTCGCTGAGATTTTTGTAAACAGAGCTGATATGAATCTGTCTACTATACCGGACAATTCGGCGAGTAAGTAGCACTGCTCACAGTTCTTGAGAGAGGCAAGTATATCAGACCAGGACCAGTAACAGAGGCCATCCATTAAATACTCTGTTTGGGTCAAGAGATTGCATGGAGACACTTCCTCTGTCATTTCTAAGAACAGAGCACAACAAAAGAGGAGAGAGATATTGCTAGGAGCAATTGGTATTCTTCCATTGTTGTAACAAAACCTGGAGACAAGCTCGAACGCCTCTGCACCTCCTGGAAAACCTGAGATCTGTAGACCTTCATTTTTAGGTTGTGCTCTTCTCTTTTCCTGATTGACTAGCATTTTTAGTCTCCCTGAGTAGTTGCACACTATCCTCTGATGGAGGTAGAATGTGTGTTCACCATTGATGTTAACCTTGAGGTCGCAGAGATCATTCATGGCTACTTTTGGGGGGGGCAAGAGAAAGAGAGAGAGAAAGAGGGAGAGAGATGGCATGCAGTATCGAGAGAAGAGTTGGGATTTAAGTTAGAAAATTTCTGAGCAGATTTTATGTGTTACTGTGTAGCTCGCTGTTTCTTAGTTAGAGATTTCCTTTTGCTATAAGTGGTCTGTGACTACCTGATTGGTCCACCGCATCTTTTGGGCTACTCCGTTTGATTGAAAGCATTTTACCAAGAAAGAAAAGTTTTGATTCAAAGCATTTCCAAAAAAGGAAGCACCCATCGCCGTCGGCTGTCACGAGAACCGTTATTACATTCATTTTTCCGAAATTTTTATTAATAATATTAAAATCAATTAAATTAAAAGAAATGACAATTATTATTTGAAAAAAAAATTAAATATTGACATTTCCGCTGCATATTTTAATGGAATTTATAACCAATTCTGCTGAAATATATTCAGTGGAATTAGGTTTCTCATTTTTGCTAATTTTGCTGGATTCCTACATTTAGAAAAACCTAATTCTGTTGAATAATTCAGCACAATTGGTTGAAAAAAATAGTTCCGCTGGATTATCCAATAGAAGTGTTATTTTTGAAAATTACAGTAAAGTAATGTTATTTTTCTTTAATTTGATTAATTTTAATATTATTAATAAAAAATTCAGTTTATTTTTCCCACTTTTCCCTTGTTTTCTTATCTTTTCTCCTCGTAATAACTTATTATAATATAATTGTAATTGATGTTAAATATTAAAGTTTTTAGCTATGTCATCGATATTTTTATCAGTTTGATTTTTTATTTTTTGTTGGATGATTTTTGTATATTGCTTCTTTTTTAAATGTATAATTCTTTTGTATTGCTCTGCTTGAATAATTATGCAATCACCCTTATTATTTATCATTGTATATGTTTTTAGTATTGAAATTTTTCTGAATGTAACATATATTTTTTTTACAAAATATTCATTTAAAAACTTACTTTTTATTCGGCAATTTCTTTTTCGGAGCAAAGTATGAAAAATAATAAATTTATTGTTGTTGTAATGAATACACCTGTCATTCCCTCAAAAATTTTGAAATTACCTATTTTCCCCTCTAAAAATTCATAATAGCATATTTACCCTTCTAAAGTTTTAAAACTCACAAATTTACTCAATTTATTGATTTTACTATTAAAACTCATTTTAAATTTATAAATTATCTATTTTACCCTTTATTAAAATAGTGAGGCTGGTAATATGCATATTACGGTCCCAAGTGCGCTAAAATCCGATCCGTCCAACTTAAGCTATGATCCGCGCTATAAGAATCGCTAGATCTGACCTTAACTGAGTTTCTGTTAACATTCTAAATGAGTTGTTAACGACATAAACCTTGTCTCCCTCTTTTCTTTTTCTCCTTTCTCTTTGTTCCCTGATAAATGCCACACACCTCCCTGCCTCTTTGCCCTCTCTCTTCTACTTCGACTCTTTCATTTAATACTTAGTGTTTTCAGCATTTCCTGATATGAAGCAACCCTCAATCAAGGTAAACTGATCCGGTGCATTGTCAAATTTAAAAATTGTAGAGAACAAATTCATTGCACTGTTTAATTCTCCCTTTGAACAAAACCCTTTCATGAGACTAGTCACCCCAACTAAGCTGAGTGCGTATCCTTTGAGATATCTCATATTTTGCGTGACCGACGTGTCCGGTGCCTATTCAGGAATAGCACAGGGCCGGGGCAGTATTATTTGAGCTTTGAGATTCGTGAATAACGTATTTGAACGATTGAGATTTTCCAAAAGTCACGCAAAATTAATATGAGATATCTTTGAGGATGCGAATTCAACTAATTAACCTAAGTGATACGCTATAAGACATCATCTCATTTCTCAAATTTAATGCCTTCTCCATCTCTCTTTCCTTCACATATGCTCCAATTATGTGGTATAGATAAATTGATCGGCACCAAGTTGGCCTCTTTTATCTCATCTACAGACCCTAAAGCTTGTACCGAATCGCCTTTCATGCAAGCATATCTGACAAGTTGACCATACATAAGCTTATTTGGCTTCAGACCCACGTCTCTAATATCCTTCAGGTACATTTCGAGTTCATGTAAATCCTTTTGAATTCAAACACACACTAACCATAATGCTAAATGTGAAAGCATAAAAACCAAACCTTTTGATTTCATCTCGTAGTACATATTTTCTGCTATATTGTGAACAAGTTTGACTGTTCAAGAGATAACAATAATAAGTGATTTATGGTGTACTAATCAATAATCAAATTTCTCTCAGCCATCAAACTGAATGCCTCTGATGCCTCTTTAACCATTACCCGAACAGAGATGTAAGAACACAACAAATACATAGAGAGATGATCATCGAGACTGAGCCTTCTAGAAGCATCAATGACCCGATCCACAAGGATATCGGGTTGGACTCGTGGTTTGGATAAAACGGACCAGTTCAGAAAATTCAATGTGTTGTTTCTAAAACGGATTTCATAGCACAGTCGGAACAGTAATATGCATATTACCATAGTCTCACTCTTTTAATGAAGGATAAAATGAGTAATTTATGAATTTAAAATGAGTTTTAATAGAAAAATCAATAAATTGGATAAATTTGTGAGTTTTTAAACTTTAGAAGGGTAATATATGGTATTATGAATTTTAGAGAGAAAAATATCGTAATTACAAGATTTTTGAGGGGAAACATGAAATTCCCCCTCATCATTATTGTTGTTGTCGTCATTATATTATTAATTATTTCTATATATAATAATAATAACGAAATCAATCTAACAGTAATAATAATAATAATAGAGTTAAAATGTTCTATTATTTTCGTATTTCAATCATATCTAACATTTTTCTTTCCGTTTTCAAAGTTCCAACAGTTGATTCGAACCGCCCAACATAATATCTATATTAAAATGCATCTGGAGACTAAATTTTAAATTTTTTTGAAATTTTTTTACTATTATTTTAGATGGTACAAAATTATTATTTTTGGATGGTCCAAAATCTTCTGAAAAACAATGATTTTGTGCTTATTTAAAAAAATAATACAAGTTTTCAAAAAAATATATATATAAAATTTGGTCTCCAAGTACATTTTAGTACGAAAATCATGTTGAGCGCTACAAATCGACTGTTTGAACTTTAAAAACGGAGATAAGAATGTGAGGTATGATTGAGGCACGAAAAACAAATGAGACATTTTAATTACCGTATAAAGTTAACATCCACGTTAGTTTTTCTATTATTGTTACTATTATTTGTATTCTTCTTTTTATTTTTTGTTAAGTATTTAGTATTAATAACACCACAAGAAAACTTAAATTATCTCGTGAATACTTTCATTATTTTACTTTCTTCCTGCAATTAATTGTTACTTTGTTCTTAAAAATGTCGTAGTTGTACTTGTAGTACTTTGTTCTTCTAAAAATGTGGTATATATATAATTAACTCCATTACAAAATTATTAATTAGAGTGAAATAAATATTTTAAAATACCTCTTCTTTTATTCTATTCCAAGAAAAAGTAAAGACAAACAAACTAAACCTAATTAAGTGAAATTAATCTTTTGAACCAAAATGAAAATCAAATATCTTTTTAACGTAACTGTTCTCTATCCTGTTATAATATACAAGTCTTTCTTTTCTAGAAACAAAAATATAATTTAATCATATATGATAAAATCAATTATTGCGCGCGTCTCGAAGTTAATTAGTCCTCATAAGGTGAAAATTCAAAAAGAAAAATGAAAATCCAATGATTGTATCGGAAATAAATCTGCTGCAATTCCAAAGAATCGCATGGACCCTGCTTTTCCGAATCCAACTGTTTATCTATTTTGAGATTCGTGTATAACAAACGACTTATTTTGAGATTCGTGCATTTCAAAAAATTAATGGTTGGATTTGAAAAGGCAGAGTTCCTGCGATTCTTTGGAATCGCAGCACATTTATTTCCTGATTGTATCACCCATGCGGTCATTGGGAAATTTTTTATTGGTAGTAATTAATAGAAAAGAATCTAGAGAAATAGTAAAAGTACAGTAATATTTATATTGGTAGTAAGATCGGTAGCAATTTTACCGATCTTAAAAATAAAAAAAGTTTGGATCGGTAGGAATTTTACCGATCTAAACCAGTTTTTTTTCCTTTTAATTTTTTCTATTAAAATATTTTTTTTACAAAAATAGATAAATTACCTTAAAATTTAGATATATCAAAACATTCCATCAATTTTTTGAAAAACTTTTCATATTTTACTAGAAATCAAATATGAGAATTCTCTCCATCTATACATCAGATTAAAAAAAAAGTTAAGATCGGTAGAATTGCTACCGATCTTACTACCAATATAAATATTATTGTACTCTTACTAGTTGTCTCTCTTCTTTTTTATTAATTACTACTGATAAAAAAATTTCCGGTCATTGATAGTCGTTGAGATGTACATACAGGAAATAAATCTGCTTGTTATTCCAAATAGATCAAAGGATCCTGTTATTCCGATCTCAGCCGTTGATCTTTATTGAGATTCGTGCACAAAAAACTTTTTTCTTGAGATTCGCGCATGAAAACTTTGAACGGTTGTGATAGGAATAACAGGGACGTGTGATCCCTTTGGAATAACAGCAGATTTATATCCGTACATATATGGGCCGTGACAATAGAATTCAACTATAGACTCTGGTCTCTGCAAAATATGTAGCAAATGTTTCTTGACAGAACATATTTGAAACTATTTATGAATAGTGCATACTTATTATTATGGGATTTCCTTCGAATTATATCTCGATTTGTCATCCAAGTAAGCTTTGAAATTGAACTTTAATTTACTTAATTTCAAATTAACTAGTTCACCTGATTTGTTTTCATTCTTTTACACATAAAGTTATGAAAATGATTTACCACCCAAAAAAGAATTTTTTTAGAAATCATAAATAAATAAAAAAAGAATTTATCAAACCAACTTGATTGGTTTTGTTTTTACAAACTCATAAGAACCGAAATGACATTTCGGTCCGAAGGGGTTTTTTTTTACGTACCGAATTGTCATTTCAGCCCGAGGTAGTTTCACAGATTTTGGAGAAAAATTGTGTGGTTGTGCGCTGAAAACTCGTGAACTACCATGGGCTGAAATTGAAATTTGGTACAGAAAAAAAAAGTTCGGACTGAAATGCCATTTCAGTTCTTATAGTTTTTGTAAAAACGAAACCAATCAAGTTGGTTTGGTAATTTATTTATTTTTATTTATGGTTTCTAAAAAAAAATTCCCCCAAAAAAGTTATAAAATAATTCATGCACTGTTAGCCCCTTAACTTTAATGTACTATCTAAAGGTTCAAAAGATGCGTTAATTTTGTTTTCTTTTAACTACCTCATATGCATTGATAGCTTGAAGAGATGCGTTACTTCTACTTTTAAGTTATATTGATCCAATGATATATACGACAAATTACATCATTTATCATTAAATGATAAACAGAACATTTTATGTACCTACTAATAGGATCGAAGAGCTGTAGGTAATTAAAATAAAACATTTTATTAATTTTTTTGGGTTGGCTTGTCGGCAGAATAGTTCCAATTAATTGTCTTATGTAAATTCACGGTTCATATAAAACAAAAATGGCATATGTGATTGTGTCCTTGAAAACTCTTTAGTTTCAAACTCGATCACACAAAACAAAAGTTATCTGTTTTATGTAATTAAACTCACTGTTCATAAAAAAACAAAAGTGGAATATGTGATTCAGTGATTGTGTCCTTGCAAACTCTTTGTTTCAAACTCATACAAAGAGAAGTTAACATGTTTTTCATGATCATTTATCAGTTAATTTGGCATTTGTCAGAATCTATTCGTTCTGGCTTTTTGTACGTCAACAAAATTTATGAAGATCAAAACAAGTAAACGCCACCGACTCTATATTCCATGTCATGTTTTATTCTGACTTATTCCAATTGCTGGCCTCTGTTAATTACCAACTCAACCCTTAAGAGGGCGTTTGGCATTTAATAACGCAGTAGAATTAATTAAGCAGAACAAAAACACTCACTGCAAAGTAAATGAATCTGAAGCAGTATAATTTTTATCATTACAAACCATGTCAAGACAATAAAATTCTGAAAAGTAATTTCCATCATTAATCAGATCAAAGAAGGGAGAAGATATCTTTTTTGGTACATGAAGACTGATCAGAAGCCAAGTGTGGAGGAAGAGGGTTTTTTTTATTTTAAGTGCGGCGTTTATAGAAAAAGATTGGCCCTAAAACGGAAAAAAATAGCGTCGATAGGAATGAGAGTGATTTTCATGAGCATAATAGCCACGAATTATGGAATCGTAATAACAAGACAATCATTGATTACTTGAAATCATAATGGCAAGACAATCCCTGAAAATTTTACATATTTGAAAAAAAAATTAGTATAGATGTATATTCCATATTTTACTTGGAATTGGATAACTACTTATCAAATTAAATCTTTTAATCTTCCAAATTTTATAATATTTAATAAGTGAGAGAAAAAAATATTGAAAATGCATTACACTACTCTCGATACAGAAAATATAAATATAAAAATTTATGTTTTATTTTTACTTTTTCTCATTAATTTTTGTTACTGATTCGTACAGTTATTAAATTTTATCTTGCAATAGGCTCCATCCTTAATTTATTACCCATCACAAAATTGTATTAAAGTTCTGAACTTATTATGCTCTTATTCTTCTACTAAATAAAATATTGCATCTTTTGTTCGCAACTCAGGTCCTTTTTTTTTCAAAGTTATTATGTTTTCATTTTTGTTTTATATTCAAATATATCCATGCTACTCTTATCTTTGTCATTGTTTTTGAATGCAGCCGCATGAACCGCACATACGGCAACATAGTCGCTCTTAAAATGTCATGTAGTCACACATATACGGATTTGAATATGCGTATGCATATGCAGTCATGCGCAGGGGCGAATCCACATTCAATGAATGGGGGTCAATTGAACCCATTCATTTTCAATTTTTTTTTGTATTTATACTCTATTTTTAATATAATTTAAACTAAAATATTATGAATAGTGTGAAATTGACTCTCATTCGTAATAGAAAAATTTTATATACTTGACCCCCCACACGTTTGACCCCCACTGACTCCGCCCCTGGTCATGCGGATGCATAATACTATATGCGGCATCGTCCATGCGGACGCATAGACGGACACCTAGGATTTGATTAGAATTTCTGTTAGGAGAATTTCTGTTAGGGTACCCCATTCTATGCACCCAGGATTCTCTCCAGAACTTAAAAAAAATCATATAAATTCACTCCTTTTGAGTTTTAGAGCTTCTTTATACAAAATTCGTGATTTTTCATATATAATTTTATCATCAATTTTATTTCATGAAAAATCACTGCCCATCATTAGTTACATTCAAAACAATGAAATTTTAGAGTTTATTCTCCCCCAATTTCTAAGAAATTAATATGGTAAATTTCTTAGACATATTCTCAAACTATTTAGGGTCCAATAACAATTTATTTTAAAATCCGTATATATAAGTCTGCATTACAATCCGCATGCATAAACAAAATTGCATTTTAAAACATTGCTCTCTATACGTGTTTGTGATGTGTGTGTGTGTGTGTGTAGAGGGATTTCAATATTGGGTGCGCAGGGATCTGTATCCTCTGTAGGACCGCACGGGCACTAAAATCCGCATATGTGGTATGCAGTGACAAAACCTTCTACATGCATGTATGAACAAAACTGCATTTTAAAACATTACACTCTATAAATTAATGTATCTCTGTGTGTGTCGAGGGATTTCAATACTGGGTGTGCAGGGATTTGTATCCTCTGTAACACTGTACAATAGAGCTCATAATTTTACAGTCAAGATTTATTTCTCAGTCGAATCAAACTTAATTCGATATCTATTTAAAATGTAGAGATCCCATTAAAATTTGTGTTAAGTTAAAAGAAGGATCCGAATCATCTCATTTTATATAATAGTGTCTCTCTATTAATACAGAGGATACGAATTCGGGTGTGCAGGACACTGCTCCTGAATCAAGCGTGGAAGTTGTTACAGAGCGACTTTATTGATTTGCATGCTTTGTTCTCTTCTGAGTTCTGACATCCATATATACAGCCCATACCTAAACCTGTCTATTCACTTGGATTTTACTCACCTCACTTTCCGTGAGGGTACATTGTCACTTTTAAACTGTAAACCAAAAGCATTTCAGTGGATACATCATCAGTGGTCCGTGATATCACAGTTTGAATTAAATAAAAATAGAAATTAAGTTTTTAAAATTAAAATATCTGCAAAAAAAAATTATCTGAATTTGAATTTGTGATTTTCACAAAAAAATATTGTCTTAGTTTATTAGATCAAATATTAATATCAAGAGGCTAATAGCTAGGATTATTAAAAAAATGACTTAACTACCATTAATTTTTTCATCATTTAACATTGGACGATACGTATTTGAATTTCCATGCATCATTTTGTATTTCTTTTTTTCATAATGCCCCTTCTTTGAGAGAAGATGTGTAGTTTTTCTTATATAAAACGGTGGAGGTCAAACTTATCAACTTTCATTAATGTCTATAAAGAATTTTCATTCGAATTTTGAACTCATAACCTCTCACACGGAGAATGTTACTTTTTACCACCAGACTAAATATTGGTTTTTAAAATTATCTGAGTAAATGTTGAAAGTCAGGCTCCCAAATATTTAATATCCACAAAAAAATTTCAATCCGGATTTCAAACATGCGATTCTCCACACACAGAGTGCATTAACTTTGCCACTATATCAAAACCTGCTTGAATCTATTATTCTGTTTTTTGTTAGTCAATTCCAAATTAATTTGGCAGGTTACAATAACATACTTTAAAAAGTTCAAATACGGCAAATAATTATTTTCATTGATTTAACTTCAATTTTTCAATCAGCCCAATTAGACGATGAATATTTTTTTGGAAAAATAAGCAGAAGCCCTTCCATTGATATAAAAGAAAAGTACAAGACAAGATGAATATTTAATTTCCCTGTACTCTCTTCGTCCCTTCCACTGTCTGAATACTTTGGGACTGGTACCGAAAATGACCAGTCAAAGAGGAAACTGCTAATTGAAATTTTTAAATTCTCCTTTTTGTGAATTGCGTAATCCAATTCCACGGCCTGGCGATCCAATGGACCAATGGTAGGATCTTGGAACAAAAAAAAAAAAAAAAGTGAGACGGAATGTTCTTTTGTTTTCTTTTTTATTGAGCGCCAAATTTCTTGTGGCCGGTACAGAAGCCATTTGGTGTGGCGAGTTGTGGAGTCCATGTCCTCTGAGGTAAAAGAATATTTCTGTTTAAATCCAGACCGTCCGATCATAATCCAAATCAATACAGCTCGAGATGGAAGACACGGGTCCCTTTAATACCCGTGTAGATTCTGATCGGATGGTCCAGATTTAACAGAAATATTGTGTCCTTAGGGGATATGAATTCCGAGTTGTGGGGGAACATTCTGACGAGCAAATTCTTAATTTTGCTTCTTAGAAAAATATTAAATACCAAAAAATATAAAGGTTATGTCGTACAATTCTTTCGGACTGCTCTTTGTGAGAAACCACTTGAATTTGTTTAGTTGTGCGTGTAGGAGAATTCAGATTCAATTTTATTGGGTTGGTAACTAACTCCTACAATTTTTATCAACTAGACAGACAGCTAGCATCTTTTTATCATTTAGGCGATCACGAGAACTCTCGTAATTGAAAACATCAATCTTTTTTTCAGATTTTTGAAATATTGAAAATGTTTTTATTTTTCTTAATTTTTTCAACTTTAATATGATAAAAATTATTTCTTGCAATATTTATTTTCATAAAAAAGTTGCTGCATTTTGGCCTTATTTTTCATAAAAATCAAAGTTATATTACCAACATTTAGAAATTCTATATGTCAATAAATTAAAAAAAATTATATCTACTAAAATAAAATCAATGCGTGATAATTATTTGTGTGCGCTCCTCTTATGGCTGTCTCTGTAATCTTTTACTATTTTTTTATTTTATGCTTAAGAGTTTCAAGCATTTGTATAATAAATGGGATTTACCCCCTCCCCTGCGTAATCTGACATTACTTGAAATTACCGAAAGGAAATTGGCTTATTTTATTTTTGTTATTGTTCTGATCAAATTATGTTGTTGCAATAAATCTAGGTTACTTACGTATTACATGTATACAATTATTTGTTAGAAATTTTCAGATTTAGAATTAGCAAAATATTGTTAATTCATACATGTATATATAATCGGAGCGAAATATTTATTATGCTATTTCATTTTAACTTCAGCATTTTTAGTTTATGCAAATATTCGTATATAGTTCAAAAATTTGTTAAACATCATTTTTAAACACTTTATTAATTCACAACATTTATAGAATAATAATTTTAAAACAGTAGAGCAACACAAAAAAATCCGAAATTTTTATTTATAACATTTAAAAAAAATAAATTAATAAAATAACCATCGTTTCTGGTCAATTCTAAATCTAACACGGCCGCAGAATGCCGGAGCGGACCCTCATATGGGTCCGCAGAATGCCGGAGCGGACCCTCATATGGGTCCGCAGAATGCCGGAGCGGTCCCAAGGGCCGCAGAATGCCGGAGCGGTCCCCAGCCTATATAAGGGGCCGCTGGGTTCCGATTTCATAACATCTCATTTCAAGTTTCAATCCCTTCGACCTCGGGTAAGTTTTCTTCTTCTTCTCTAGTTTTAATTTTTAGTGTAGAGTAGTAATTAGATGTAGGTTTAGGGTTTAGGATTAGGATTTAGGGTTTAGGGTTTAGGGTTTAGATTTAGCATTTAGAATTAGATATTAATTTTGGATTTAGAATTAGAATTGTACCCAAATTTAATTATAATTGTACCCAAATTTAATTAGAATTGTACCCAAATTTAATTAGAATTGTATCCAAATTTAATTCGATTGTACCCAAATTTAATTAGATTGTACCCAAATTTAATTAGAATTGTACCCAAAATTAATTAGAATTGTACCCAAATTTAATTCGATTGTACCCAAATTTAATTAGAATTGTACCCAAATTTAATTCGATTGTATCTAAATTTAATTAGAATTGTACCCAAATTTAAATCGGACTTTTACCAAACTCTCATATTTGACCAAAAATTATCCAATACAGCATGAGTACCAGTAGACCATCCTCCAGTAGGGGTACACAGCATGCTCCTACAGCCACGCCATACGAGATGTCTCAGTACATCGAGACAGCATTGGCGGATGTTCCGGGTATTCGGAGTCGCACCGACAGGGTCAACGACTTCTTGTGGTATCCGAATGCGGAGCATCGGATTTTAGAGGCTGCCACTGGGGTAAGTAAATTTGTCATATTTATAAATTTGTCATTCCGAATTTTTGATGAATGAACTTGATCTGATTATTTAATTAAATGCAGGGTTTGGATGCGGTTACGGTTCGTCACAACCGCCAGCATCTACGGTACCAGCCGGCGTACGGGGGGATTTTACGCTCGATGGGATTGTACCAGATATCCCAGATGGCCGAGGAGAATGCTGACGAGGGTTTATCTTCTGGCCTCGTTGAGCGATGGCGTCCCGAGACGCACACCTTTCATCTCCCCCATGCTGAGATGACAGTCACACTACAGGACGTCAGTTGCCTGTGGGGTATGACTATTATTGGGGAGCCGGTCACGGGCGTCGAGTACGGAGACTTCCGGGCATTGTGCTCGGAGCTGTTGGGGATCTCGCACGAGGATCTCCAGAAAGAGAAGAAGAGAGGTGAGAAGACTGTGGTCTCGCCCAGCTGCATCAGCTTGGCAAAGCTGCGGGCGAGATTCCAGGTCTTTCCGGATCGACCAGATCAGGTATTTGCTTGTACAAGATTTAATTTAAATAGTATTATATTTATTTTCTTGTAAGTAATGTTCTAATTTAAAGTTATTAACAGGTGGTTATTGACCGATATCTACGCGCCTATATTTTGGAGATGATCACCTGTCGGTTGTTTCCGGATTCGCATGGAGATCAGGTGCGGCTGTGTTACCTCGAGCTTCTGCGCGACCTGTCCACTGCGGGCAGGTTCAACTGGGGAGGTGCCACGCTGGCATGCCTATATAGGTAAGAAACACCTTCTTATAAATATTTTCAAATAGTATACATCGTAGTGTAGTAACAATGACTTTGTTTTCTTGTAAAGGGGTCTTAACACAGCCTGCATGAAGAAGAACAAGACCTTCATAGGACCGTGCATGTTACTACAGCACTGGTCCTACGCACATCTGATTGTTGGCCGTCCAGTCCTGGCCAGCAAGACAGATGTGCCGCAGTGGAGCAAGCCCGAGCCGGACAACTGCCCTGGTGCTGAGGACGTGTTTGCAGGCATCCATGATGCTGAGACGGTCGGTCAGGCGTTCGACCGAGGTGCCGAGTTGATGCGCCGAGCCGCATATGACGCCATGGGATCCAAGTCTAGGATGCCTGCCGAGGTATAATTTAAATTAAAATACGTAACTGTGACTCTTTTCTTATTCAATACATTATCTAATTTGTAAGTTACTACAGGGTGGACACGAGGAGGACCTGGGCTTCGATATCTCCGCTGATTATGGCACAGAGGGAGATGGACTGTATTCCCCGGGTTACAGTCCCACTCAGACTGCACCTCCTGCCTATCAGCCAGGGTATGTTCAGACAGAGCCCATCCCGCCGTTCCCTGGCCAGTCCTCACCGCAGGTACCTCACCCTTCCCTCCACGATGACCCCATTGCCAGACAGGCGTTTTTATTCACGCAGGCTGAGTCTGGACAGACCACAGTTTTTGGTCCTGGGGTCCAGCAGACATCCGAGATTGAGGAGGTTCG
Source organism: Carex myosuroides (assembly GCA_028015225.1). Classification (NCBI taxonomy): domain Eukaryota; kingdom Viridiplantae; phylum Streptophyta; class Magnoliopsida; order Poales; family Cyperaceae; genus Carex; species Carex myosuroides. Next base: position 4,784,596 of record CM051471.1, read on the forward strand.
CCAGGAGCCGGTTCAGTCTACGGATGTCCAGGCAGACGACTCTGCATCATCCGCAGATACTGACGAGACGCCACTCTGCATGCGGGGTCGGGGGTATAGGAAGAAGAATGCGAGGACGGTGTTTAGTCCAGATCCGTAGATTTTGATTTGTTGTACTGTTAGATGTTTTGTTAGATTCTTATTTGTAGTATTGGTAGATGTTTTGTCAGATACTTATTTATTTCGTTGATTAGTTTCTTATTTGTTTGATTTTGTTGTTATTTATTTATTTTGTTGATTTCATTATCCCAGAGTACACAAAAGAATTTCAAAGAAACCACATATCTAAAATATCTAAAATATTTCAAACCAACGACATATCTAAAATACGATACGACCAAAAATCAATTTAAACTCCATTCGAAACTAAATAAATAACCATTAACAAATTACAATTTCGTATTGCTAAAATAAAAAAATAAAGGGTCCGCTCCGGTATTCTGCGGACCCATATGAGGGTCCGCTCTGGCATTCTGCGGTCCCCCCATATGGGTCCGCTCTGGCATTCTGCGGCCGTGTTAGATTTAGAATTGACCATAAACGATGGTTATTTTATTAATTTATTTTTTTAAAATGTTATAAATAAAAATTTCGGCAAAAAAACGGCTCCGTTTTCTTATGTTCTTATCCAATATATAGTTACGACGTTAATGAACTATCCAGGAGTTAACATGAAATGAAGATGATTTCAAAATATTAATACACTTGTCATACACCTTCAAGTTCTCGTGAAAAATACTGTGCTTCGGTACTTTTGTGTTCAGAAGAAAAGAAAAGTTAGTATAGAAAGGAAAAGAAAGAGAGAAGAAAACCGATACATTGTTTATGCAAATATATATATATATTATTATCAAGAAGAGAAATATGTGATTAGAGTAGGAAAAACGTAAAATGGTGGAGGATATGTGATTATCACACTGTAATTTGGTCACGTCACGTTAGGTCACGTGACTAAAATTTATTGTTGTATAAAGTGACATGATTAAAATGTTGGAGGATAGTCACGTCACGTGTGGTCACAACGAGTTTAAGTTAGTTAAAAAAAGTAAGAAACTGTTATAAAATAATTATAATTAGAAAAATTGTCACGTGATGTAACCGTATCAATTTGTGTAATGTGACGTAACGTGATTAAGATAGTGGAGACACGTCACGTGATCGACGCACGTAGCATGACATAAGACTAATTTTCTTCTTTACGTATCACTGTCTGAGAATAACAAGCTACAGAAGGAGCTATTACTATAATTAACAATAACATGGTTTATTGCCGCTCCATGAGCACAGATATGTACAATATAAGTACACTGTACATATACCCACGTATTGTCACCGAATTGTGCCATCTGATGATCCAATTAATTTTATTTATTTATTATAGTTTTCTTCAAGCTCTCTTATTTTATTTTTTTCTTTCGTTTTGTTATGATTTTATGAGTATCAGCTGCGGTACCGGGCAGCGTAGAGTACTTCCAGCTGAGTCAAAATCACTCTCAACTCTAAAGCCTATTTGAAATATAGAAGATCGACTTTGAGATTCGTGTCTGAATAAAACACAGAACTCAAATCTCATTCTACACGGTCCGGTACCACATTGAATCTGAATTTTGCTTTTACAGTATCTGCCTTCTAATATGGGCCTAAATGGTGGTTCAACTGCCCGTCTTGTCTGTGAGCTCAAAGCGCACTTTATTCGGTGTCAAGATCAGATTTGAAACTTTTTTTTAAAGAAAATCAACTACTTATTAATTTACCAATTAAAAATGTTAGTAATATTTTAATACTACTTATCACTTTATAAATACAGGGATCGGAGTGAAGATTTTTGGCATGAAATATGAGGGTGCAAACTGAATATGTATGCATTTTTTTCGTAAAAAACCAATAAAAAATCAGCACAAATCATCAATTCGAAAATTATCAAAAATTTAAGATTGTATGATTTGGTCCGAAATAAATGCATAAGCGGGGTGGAACGAGACATAGAGAAAAGGATGTTGAGCAGTCTTATATATTGAAATTTTGCATATTTTTTTTAATATTTTTTTAATTTTTGTAAAAGTTATTATTAGTAGTAGTCTTTCTGGTAAAATGAAATTCAATGATATTTATTTACTCAGCTTCAAATTTTAATTTTCTGATTCAACAATTGAGAGAGAAAAAGCATAATAGATGTTTTCTCTTGCATTTAATGACTGACGAGTCATGGCCGGGACCGGACCGGGAATTCATCTCAGTGTATTATTTAAAACCAAGGAACTGTAATTCCATTGTTTAGTTTCTAGTATTCTGTCTGAATCAACGGCCCCGCTCTGTTTATATTGTGTGGTTGGCTCGCGTTGCTTAGGATCTAAGTGGGCCCATATGAAAGGGCCTTCTCCATGTGTTTGGATCCAACATTTTAAGTTGCGTTGTAACGAACCAATCAATGTGCAGTCGGCCGGTTTAATAATTTTCTAAAAACAGTGGCAATGTCAGTAGTATCATTGTCAGAGTTTGTTTTGTAACTGTTTGTTTGTTGAGTCTTGATGCTAGGGGTGTAAACGGAGCGGATTCAGAGCGGATAATGCTGATATTATATCTGTATCTGTTTTTCAATGAGCGGATACGGATACGGATATATTGATAGTAAACGGATATTAAAATTCAAAATCAAATTTATCTTAAACGGATAATACGGAGCGGATAATTCACGGATACAGATTCGAATACGAATATTAAATGAATAATTATCGAATAATTAAGTCATATGAATTGAATAATCCACTTAAATAATCTACTTATATAATATAATACAAGTATTATAATTAAAACCAATTATTTTTAGTAATACAAAAAAAAAGCAAAAAAAGCTATGTCACATATTACTAAAACAGTCAACTCATTTTCAACAAAACGCATATCCGGTTTGATTACATTTATTAGTCCCACATGAGATATAAAATTATGATTTAAGGCCTTATATACTTAGAAAGAGCGGACCATATCAAATTCACCTCATACTTGAAAAGAGCGGACCACGTGACCCAGCTTGAAAACCGCTTCACTTCACCCCACGTGCGAGATGCTTTAAAATCCGTGCATGTATGTTTGAAGATTCGTGCGCACAAATCCGATGGGCATCGGACCTACACCTATCTCCGTGAAAAGATGTGGATATCCAGTCACTTTTGAAAAAGATAGTGGGACTTGAGAGGACCTACCTCGGTTCGAATGGTTTAATAATCACCATTGATTTTATTTTAGATTCGTGCGAAATGCTTTAAAATCCGTGCATGTATGTTTGAAGATTCGTGCGCACAAATCTCTCCGTTTTCTTACGGTAGATCTGCCCATCGGAACCAAACTAGGTCCGATGGGCATCGGACCTACACCTATCTCCGTGAAAAGATGTGGATATCCAGTCACTTTTGAAAAAGATAGTGGGTTCGGGTAAGCTTCAGTAACCGGCTTTGCTCCTTGGATATGTCGGATATATCCGCTCTGTTTAGTATTTAATCAAATATATCATACTATCCGCTCTGTTTAATCCGGATCCGTTTACACCCCTACTTGATGCAATCAAGTATCGACCAAAGAGTAAAAAATTCTAACTTTGACAATTTAATCAACCTAACTAAATAAATGACATATCAGTGTAACATATTTTAAATGACAATCTAAAATTATAAATATAAATAATAACGAGGGATCACTTTGACAATAATCTTAAAATAAATTTAAATAAGTAAAAGATAAACAAATAAATTTATAGACATTTTATTAGACATATCCATAGTCTAAGAATCAAAATTCATACAATTTAAGTATAGTTTGATGGTGCATCAATGACCGTTAATTTTGAACTGTTGAGACTTTAAATCACTTCATGTACGATGAGCATACACCAAGTCTCGTATTTTTTTATTAACGTGATATTAATTTGTATCATTTAGATCATGCACAAATTGATAAATTTTAAAATTAGCTTTACTTTTTTAAAATTGTAAAGATTGAAATAATATATTGTCAAGTGCTTCCTTCTCATCAATGAAAGGGTGATTTGATGTTAATGGGTTTTAGTGTCCAAAAGATATCGAATTTTTAAAATCATCCTTAAATTAATAATCGACTTTAAATCAGTAATATGGTTATATCATATAAATTACGTTTGAATAAATAATCATATAATTTCACCTTGATTTTAAAACCTTACCTTGATCAATGTAATGAACACTAACATCTTTATCTTTCATTATTACTTCATCTTTTCTTATTTAATTTTCATTATTCACTCTTAAGTCTTAATGAACACTAAAGTGATCGATTATTCTATCTTTTTGTAGGACAATTTTATAAAATATCACACTATTTTAAAACAACAAACAAAATACTTTTCTTTTTCGAATTTATTAACAAAATCTAAAATTTTCCTCCCTCCCTTCGTTTATTCCCTCCCGACAATGGAAGAGAATCTGCTGTGATCCTTCACATGTGAACGATACCCTGAAATCCCTGTTTTTCAAATCTAGCTGTCGAATTATTTCAAGATGCGTGCACAGAAAAACCAATTGTTTTGAGATGCATGCACATAAAAAGATGGACGGTTGGATTTGGAAAAGCAGGAATTTCAAGATTACTGTACCCAAACTTCGGATCGCAGCATATCTCAATCCTCCCGACAATACTCATGCAAAACAATATAAAAAAAAAAATCTTGCACGCTTCATATTCTTGCCAAAGTGTAACGCCACGTAATTTAAAGAATGGACATTAAAATAAATAAATAAATTCGTAACCTATTTTGTTTATATTGATAACACTAGTATATCTCTTAACAAAAATGTTTCTAAACCAATACAATTGTTAATAATAATAAAAAAAATGAAAATTGCTCTAAGTAAAGTTTAAGAGTTAGGAATAATAACATGTGAGTATAATAATAAATTGTATCAAGGAATTTTAGGAATTGAGAACACGTGAATTAAAACATTATTAATTAGAGGTATGTTTATTTCTTAGGTTCCCATTTTTGAAGAATTAAGAGACGTGAGAAACGATCAAAGATTTGCTAAGCTAAAAGGTGCGGGTTTCCTAGACTTTATAAAACTATCTTACTTGCCTATTGTCATTCAACTGTTTATTATTGTGGCATTAGTTGGAATTATGCATGTTGTTTTTCGAACCATTCTATGACTTGAGTAGTACATAAATAAATTGCATGAAAGGATAGGATTCATACATTGACCAATGGACTTGCATGAATAGAAAGTGTTGAGCATGGCATGATTTGTGTGATTAAATAAATATAAGTGACATGAACGAACAAGGAAACTGAACAAGGGCCGATATGCTTGCATATTGGGATGTATACATTGGGTCTAGTATTCGACTGGACCCCTCGTTAACGTGACTGTAGGCGAAAGCGGTCCTGTCACGGATGTGATTGTAGGCTGACGCGGTCCTATCGCGTACGTGTGATTGTAGGCGCAAGCGGTCCTGTCACGGACGTAATTGTAGGCGGAAGCGGTCCTATCACCGCCAAGACCTAGCGGCATATGAATTCACCGTCTAGTGAGGCACACGAAATAGATTAACAGAATTTTAAAAGTAAATGAAAGTAGTAAGTAATGATAGGATTTGCATTGCATTAGAAGAAGCATACGCATTTTATTTATGTATATTCATATTTGTGAGAATAAGTAAAGGTTTTATAAGCTCTGGGCTGGAACTAAATCCCGCACTGAGAGAAGGTTCGATCTCTCACCCGCTCCACTTTTATGTGGGTTCCAGGTAACGAAGAGGAAGGATTCGAGCAAGTACAAGAGTGAGACCAAGCGGGAAAGCTTATGATTGATAAATTGCCACATATTGTTTAGTCTTTTTCTTTTTCCATGATTCAATAATTGATACATTGAGCAGGCATGACAGTGTTGTGTTACTAGCCATGTCTGTCGTTATCGTTTGTTAAACTCTTTTGATTATGAAATAAATGTGGCTTTATTTATATTGTTATTGATAATGTATGTGATGTGCATATGCCTTACGTAGCAATACGTGGCAGGTTGTCTCGGGGTGTGACACAAAGGCTCTACATATCCAGTGGCTGCAATTGCCTCGTGATAAAAATACATACAACAGAGATTGATCTCATGTTTATGGCTCAATATAACAGAGATTGATACCATGCTCAGATAATAATGTTGGACCAAATGTGTTGGAAGATTGCATTTATATTCAAAACTAGTTGATCAACTTATTAACCAAATCAAATCCAAATATAATTGAATTCAACACTAGTACTTAAAATATCATTTAACATTAATATAAATAATACTTCTAACACATATATTTATCAAAGAGTATGTACAAATGGCTTTTTCCTCATGTTGGAGTCAATAAGGCGGATATCTCATTGCCTTCTCAAAATTCATTTGTAATATATTTTGGGTTCTCACTTTTGTGTCGCATGCTCTTGATTTTCTATGCTGACCAAATTGGAGTTAAATTTAGCTGACACGTTCGTAACAAAAAAATAATCATTAATTTGATTATGTATCACCATTCGAAGAGGGCTGCACCAGAATGTCAGCATAAAATAAAACATGCCTATTTCTTTAATATAACGTACTTGCATTCTTATTGGCAGATATTAATGATGTCACAAAAAAAACATGCATATTTTTTATGCTTAATTCGTCAATTTCAGTAACTGATTTAGCAAACAAGAGTGATATTGTTCGGAAAATAAGAAAACTCACCAATTACACAAATATCTACCACCAGTGATAGCTTTTAATTCAAAATTTTCTCACGGTTATTTCAAAAAACAAGTTCCCTATATTTCAAATCAAATTAGCAAGCTGAACCAATACTGAACTATTTTTTCTCTTCTCTTCTTCTATTAACAAAATGCTTCCCAAAATTGAGACAAGGGAGATAAGAGCCTCCTGAAACAATGTAATTGTCACAAAGTCATGAGCTTTTCAAATATTTTTTTCGTTCTTAAGACCCACACAAACAACTTGATAATTCAATTTTGTAAGAATAATGGTATTGAGGTATTGCCATCAACCCTAAACCCTAAATCCGCACTATGTTTCACTTGAGGGGGCGTAATAGAGGATCACATAGATTGTATTGAAGATAATAGTGAGTGTAAATTGTAGGAGTTGATTATAATTGTAATGGTGGTAGGTAGGAGACAATTGGTGGAGTTGTTTAGGATTAATCATAGTCAAGTCTATAAATAGACGCTATGTCAATTTAATCAAACACAAAAGTTCAATACAATTCTTGTCTTTATTAAATTTTAGAAGTGGATAAAAAATGGTTATTGTACGAACATTTTGTTAATAAAAAAAGATTAATATTTTGTTAATAAAAAAAGATTAATATTTTGTTTGATGTTTTAAAAAACTAAAGTATTGTATTAAATTATTATAAATACATGAGATGACATGTATTATTCAACTATTACCTTTGTATTTTTTTTTGTGTTTTTTTATTATTGTTTTTCTTAGTATTTGTTCCAACTTGAACATTGATATTAAATTTAGATTAATTATTATGTAAAACATTGAAAAGTTGTTGAGGTTTTTCATAATTGATAATTTGGTATATAGAGTTGAATTTGGAATTTTATGATAAGAGGTATAAAACTAAAAAAAGATTATTTCTATATATTTGTTGATTTTTTCTGATATCTAATTGTAATATTTAATAAAATACATTGAATCATAAGATATAATTAGCTGACACATGCTCTTATTAGTTTTTTATATTATAAATTTAAACAAGACTTATTTAAAAACATTTTTGACTTTTTTTCTTCTAAATATATAACAAGTATCACGTTATTTGTATACTACTCTTGCATGACATATCATGCAAAACTCTTCCTTCTCTACCATCACACGTGGAAAACCTCTATGCATATTAAGTTTCAATGAAGACTTAGTTCAGTGGTCTTGAAATTATATATTAAGAGTATATATGTTAGATTGTGTTATAAAATGATAATCATCCTGCAACATTTATTTAATAAAATTTAACAATATCATTTATTGTAATAACAATGAATTGGGAGAGATAACTTTTTAAAAATGATAATCATCCTGCAACATTTAATTAATAAAATTTAACAATATCATTTATAATAATATACATGAGAAAATTGACATTTCAATTATCTCCTTGCCATACGTAAGACATAAAACCAGACATAAATATATGCACACTCGTTATTAGTACGTGATCGATTTATGTGTACAAATTAAATTAAGGATATATTCAATGGAAAAATATTAAGAAGTAAGTCTTGTTTTTCATATTGCGATATACATATTATCGATCGGAATATATTGACAACCTTCAAACAAAGATTACTAAAATTTAATTTCAAATATGAATGTTTGGTGCTTGTTTTAAACAAAAAAAATACAATAGTGCACTTTGACGATGTAAGAGTAATAGAGGAAGCTTACCAGTCTAGAATAACAGAACCGCTAGCTGGTAACAGATTCAGTTGTAATAAACTGTTACCAGTGAGTTAGAAATATTGTTAGCATTCTTGTTAGATTAGTTGACTGGTCAAATCAAGTAGTTAGAGAGATTAAGAAGGTTGTTAGAGTATGATTGACAGCCGTCTAATCTTCTATATATAGTGAGAGGAACATCATGTAAACAAATTACTGATGAAAATACAAATCATTCAGACTCTCTTACTATCTCTCTCTCTGTCTCTCTCTCTTTATTCTTACATCTTTCAAAGCGGAAAAAATACAATATAAAAAATATTAATAGTAAATAAATTATCTACTCTGAAGTAAGAAGGAGAAATATAAATACATATGTATTGGATATATCTAACCACCAAAAAAAAATATATTATAGGATTTATAAAATCTATTATTACAAGATACCTACACGTTTATGTACATATAACATAAGTCAAAAGTAGTCAACTTATCTGCACAGGCAAAAAAAAAAAATTAAATTGGTTTTCATCAACTCTATACAAATCTCACAATGGTAAACAAAAAATATATATATGGTGAGAAGACAAGTTAATTTGTCTTGTAGATATATTTACTTTTGTGTATACGTACTAGAGCAATCAATATCTCTGACAGAGGAGGACCAACATATATAGTCAATGATATTGTTCAATCGATCAAGTCGGCGAGTGGTATCCAAAAAAAAAATATTGTCATTACTCTTAAAAAAATTAAAAATAATATTATAGAAATTTATGTTAAGACATAATATTTCATTCAAATAAAGTACTAATATAATATAACGCAACCATAAAAAGATTAATTTACTATATTTCGAATTGGGAAAAGACTATTGGTTTTGAAAATTCCATAATATCCAGTAGGAGAAAGTCATTGAGTGACTTGGATCATAAATTGATTTCTCAAAAATTAAGAATTAATTGGAGCTATAGCACCGGTCAATCTGACTAATTTAGTCTTTAGAGCGTATATAATATCCTTTTTACTAAAATCTAGATCATAAATAAAATAATACGGAGCATCGATACTCGAAATAATATCTCACTAATTAGATTGCGTCACTGTGGATAAACAGAAGAGTTGCGCTAGTACGAAGAGTTGCGATAGTATGATATCAGTATTATTTCAGTTTATATGCTTATTAATTTCAAAAACTATTGAATTGACTTTAAAAGATGAATTCAAACCGTTAAAATTGATCTATTTCATTAGTTGTACGTTTACATACAAAATTTATAATTTTTCGAATTTATTTAGTATCAAGTCAAGATGTCAAATATGAGAGTTTTTAAGTTAATTTTAATGTATTCATTTTTCAACATTTTTTTACCACTTAACTTGGTAATAAAATAATTCAAACAAAAAATATAAACTTTGCATGTAAACACATTACTCATAAAGTAAATTAGTTTAAACAGTTTGAATTCATCATTTGAAGTCTAATCGTTTATTCACGACTTTTGTTAAATTTATATTTCTCATCTTATATACTGCAGGATGTGATACTTTTCAACTATTGATTTATTTATGTAATTTGTCTGACTTTTTTATATAATTAAAGATAAAATAGAGAAACACAAGTAACAAGTATAGATGTATCAAAACTATAAAAGATCCACATATCTGGATTTATGTATTCCGAATTTGAGGTAAATCAAAACATAAAAGTTTTAGGATTTTCTGTTCAACGGACTTTTCCAATGAAAAAGTTACGATCAAAATGATCGACAAGGGTCTGCAGTTTATAACGGAGTTGCTCCTCGAATTTTAAAATTCTACTTAAAATTTTAAAATTTTATAACTTAGAATTTGGGATGAGTCTCCACACGTAATTTGTAGATCTCGAAGTTAGCTTTTCAGATATATCTCATCTATTCAAATTGGACTTACGATGAGAAAGTTATGAATAAAATACTGACAGCTATCTGTCTGACTTTTTCAGCTGAAACTAAATTGGAAGTTTTCTCTTAAAAAGATAGCTCAAAACAAGGTTTTAATTAGTGATTCCGACATTTTTATTAATATCCAAAGTTAATTACAAATTAATTATTATAGCCATGATTCTCGACTTTTGCCAAAAATATCCAAACCGGCCATTTTATGGCCGGTTTTTTTTAATTTTTTTAGAGACATTATGAAGAGCAAGATAATGAAATCTAACACTAAAAATTTGAATTTTTTGTTTAAATTTTTTGTTAGATTACTTCTTTTGATTTATAATTAGCATATTGATACTAAAATACACTATATTACTTGAAATTATGTTGAATTACACTATATTACAATAAATTACGTTGCATTACACTAAATTACGTTAAATTATACTAAATTACAATAACTTCGGTAATTGATAAAAATGCGGTAAATTACGCTGAACTACGCAAAATTACGCTAAAGTAGACCGATTTTATGCCATCTTTCATGAATCATAAAAAATAGTAAAAAAAATCTGAAAATAGTAAAAATTGGTATTCTGCAAGTTCATTATGTAACTAATTTACTGAGCTACTTAGATTGAATAATAGAAATGAAAATCTTAATCGGAAACTTCAACTCAAGTTTTGAGGCTCTTCTCTTTGTTTTTTGGCAATTTTGAATTTTGAAATCCGGCATCGTGGGCACGGATGCATGCGTATTTTCGCAAGCTTTCCGAAAAGTGGTCATTTGCTAAAATCGGACACTCGAGCGCCGTTTTATGGCCGTTTGAAGTTTCGTCGTCGTTTTTCGCCTTTTCAGTGAAGATATCGTCCCTATTCATTTGTAATTTAGCATAATTTAGCGTAATATAGTGTAATTCAACATAATTTTAAGTAATTTAGTGTATTTTAGTATAAATATGCTATTATACATCAAAAGAAGTAATCTAACAAATAATTTAAACAAAAAATTTAATTTTTCAGTGTTAGATTTCATTATCTTGCTCTTAATAGTGTCTCTTAAAAAAAAATAGTTTCTAATTATGAATCACTATGAAGATAAAAGAGAAACAAAAAATAGTTTCTAATTATACATCACTATGAAGACACATATTAATTTACCGGAATTTACCGTATTTTAGCGTTATTTAACATAATTTAGCGTAATTTAATGTAATATAGTGTAATTCAACATAATTTCAAGTAATCTAGTGTATTTTAGTATAAATATGGTAATTATAAATCAAAAAAAGTAATCTAACAAATAATTTAAACAAAAAATTCGAATTTTCAGTGTTAGATTTCATTATTCTTCATAGTGTCTCTAGAAAAAAAAAGAGAAAACCGGCCATTTTTGACAAAAGTCGGGAATCGTGGTTATAATAATTAATTTGTAATTAACTTTGGATATTAATAAAAATGTCGGTTAGTGATTTGATTGAGATTTATTTTCTAATTGTTGGTACCAACTATGGAGACTTGTTTCGGGATATAAATGGCCAAATTTTGCATTTTTATGGGATTATTTATAGCGTATTCCATACAAGACAATTGCGCTAGTAATTTTAATCCAAAATATTTATATTTTAGATTGATTTTTTGTTTGGGCTCTTTTTTAACAGCAAGTATTAAATTTTCTAGTATTGATTTATATAAATAATTAAATATTATGGTATTTAAATAAATTTTAAAATGCACATAATTGTAATGAAGTGTTACACATTTATTTTCATATATTATAATAGTTACTACATTCTTTTAGGATTATTTATGTTAGACAAAAAAAATGTGATGGAATGTTACAAGTAACTAACAACAACTGGAAATAAAATATAATAGTTCTTTATGTAAATCAATCGCCTATAAAAGATCAAACTCCGTAACCATTTGGATTATGAAATAGAATCTTCATAAAAACCATTATTTTTATAACTTTTGTCATTTCGTATCTCTTTTGTTTAATCAAATTAAGTTCAATTCTTGAGTTTATGTTCATATTCTAAAATATCAGAGTGAATTAGGTTTGTGAGCTAGTAAGATAAATTTGTCATATATATATTTATTGATTTTTCTCTAATATCTAATTATGAAATTCCAAAACATGTATTGAATCATAACAAAAATTGTTTGGCACAAGTTTATTAGCTTTTTAAATTATAAATTTAAATAGGAATTATTTGATAACTTTTTCTCTATATAACAAGTAATAGTTAGCATCATTCACATAATTCTTATATTGTAAATAATAATTACATGACATGTCATGCAAAACTCTTCCATCTCTCCTCTCACCACACATACATAATTTCTCTAGAAATATTAATTTTCAATATACACTTGTTCAATGTCTTGATATTACATTTTTAAGTGTACAATAATAAGTACAATTTTTCTTTTATACTAATAAATAATCGGAAGAGTTAACTTTGATGATCATCTCGTCCAGCATTTATTTAATAAAATTTAAAAATATCAATTATTGGGAGTAGAACTAGGATCTTTTTAGGCTCACAAGGTCTTAGTGAGTTGAACTTCAAAATTTATTGGATTGACTTTAAATGATAAATTCAAACAATTGAAACTGATATACTTTACGAGTGATGCGTTTACATTCAAAATTTATAAATTTTCGAATTTTATTAGTGTAAAGTTAAGCGGTAAAAAATATTTATAAATTAATTTTAATGAGTTATATTTCATCATTTTTCGACCACTTGATTTTATACTAAATTAATTTGAAAATTTATAAATTTTGCATATTGATATACAATTATACATATCGAATTCCCGTAAGATATCAAATTATATATTTTAAGATTAATTTACTATATTTTGAATTGGGAAAAAGCCATTGATTTTGAAAATTCCATAATATCCAAATAGGAGAACGTGATTGTGTGACTTGAATCAAATGTTTGATTCCCAAAAATTATAATATCCTTTTTTACTAAAAACTATATCATAAATAAAATAATCTGGAGCACATCTATACTCGAAATAATATCTCACTAATTAGATCGCGTCAGTGTGGACAAATAGAAAACAAAATTATAAGTACCAAAATCTAATAAAATAAAATAGGTGGAATGAATAGTCTTCATTGTTTATTACGAAGTAGTGAAATAGAGACGACTTTTGATAAATTTATATAAGTTTATTCTCTTATATACTGCAGGATATGATACTTTTCCCTTATTGATTTATTGATTTATGTAACTTGTCTGAAATTTTTATATTAAAGATAAAATAAAGAAAAAGAAGTAACAAGTATAAATGTATCAAAACTTCATTAAAAATTAGAAGAGATACATTATATTTCTGTCTTTTTCTCAAAATCACATACATTATTTTCTATTCAACGGCTCTTAATCTAGTTAAACAAAAAAAAAAAAAAAAAAAGTAACAGCTGGCCCAACTAAAACTAAATAAAAAGTGAGAATAGCTGGCCCAAAAAAGTTTGCCTTTCAAGAAACACACTTCAGAGGCGACCCCCAAATCGCTCTTCCGATCACCAATCAATAACCTCCACTTTTGCGGCTTTGCCAGTTTGCCTTCCAAGAAGTCGAATCGGTATCATATCTGAAGAAGTCGAATCGGTATCATATCTGAAGAAGCAGCCAGTCACAAAAAAACTACAAGGAAGAATCGGCGTAACTCGGAAGGTGAGTTTAAGCGTTTTTTTCGCAAAAAACGCAGCCAGTTGGTTTGGAAAATCGCTCAATGGTCGGATCCGATCGTGGGATGCCAATAGATATATTTTTCAAACCTTGGCAGCAACAATGGACTGACAATTTCTTGCTATGGTAGAAAGTTCCTAGTTTTAACTTTAAGGTAAGGTAGGTATTTCTTGGTTTATATGAAGTGATTGCAATAGCAAAAGCTTCAAAAGATATTTCTTGGTTTATATAGAAATTAGATGGGTTTAGTGATATCTAGGAGAAGTATTGCAAAACTAAAGTTTTTTGTTTACTGCATTTTTTGTTTCTACATTTTAGTATCTCATTCTTTCAGTATAATTTATCATCCAGCCAGATAGAAGAGGAGTTAATGCTCTTGCCGGAAAAAAAAGAAAGTATAAACTAAAGCAGATGATGGCTTCAAAAACTGAGCAACCTTCTGCTACATCATCTAAGGTCTTTATGTTGAGAGCAAAATCTGGATTTGTCATACCAAAAAATAAACTCTCTGGTTCTCTTGTTCCTTCTTCTAAAGGCAGTACGAAAAATGGAAGTAACACTGCTATTGAGGAAAGCGCGAAACAATCTCAGCGAAAGACAAAATTTAGTTCCCGTTTTACCGCTGATTCTTCTGTCAGAAAAAGGAAAGCTTTGGCCTATCAGGTATTTTTAAATGGTATTTTTGCATGTGGTAGTATCTAATTTATGATGGGGTTTTCAGAACTTAGCACAGATGATAATATTTACTTTGTATGCTATAAATAAGTATGTGAATATTTTATGCCCCTGTTATTTCTGAGGCAGCTTGTATGTACTGGTACTCCTGTCGGGATGTCAAGAAAAAAGAGGTCAAAGATCAAGACTACAAATCTTGAATTAACCTCATAAGATGGTCACACTTAGTGGTAGAACAGTGCTTGTGTAGGTTGACATTTACGAGTATTTACAAATTTACCTGCATTACTTTGTTGCTTAGACTACCAAGAAAACAGGGTCTCGGTCATTACTCTTTTGTTTTACAAATTTACCCGCATGACTTGGGTTGAACAGTTGACAGTTGTTGATGTGAAAAAAAAAAGAACTGGTTAATGCTGATTGGATGGAAGTATAGATGGGTTATTACCCTGGTCTTTGCAAATACTGGCTAGCAGATCACCTAAATTACCCATGTAAAAATAATAGCCTAATCTCAATTAGCCTAAATAGTTACTTGAAACACACCATAATTGGAAGTTCCGCAATGTTGATCTACTGAGCCGTTCCAATGGGCAAACGACGTGATAAACCCAAACAGGTTGAAGTTGGGTTGATTTTGTGTTAACAATGGATCAGATTGAACTGATTCTATTTTTAAGCAAAGTGCTCGTAGACTTACAATTTGAGGGGTCAGCTTTATAATTTATTGTACCTTTGGGAAACAGGAAAGCAATATGAAATTTACCTTCCGGTTTCTCATTTTAGTAGACTTCCATTTCCAGGTGGTTACTAAGTGATAATTAAATGCATGAGCAGACTCGATTGGATCAAATCAACAAGCGGCTGAAGACATCTGGAGAGCATGCTGAAGGAGAGTTTGGGG
Source organism: Carex myosuroides (assembly GCA_028015225.1). Taxonomy (NCBI): domain Eukaryota; kingdom Viridiplantae; phylum Streptophyta; class Magnoliopsida; order Poales; family Cyperaceae; genus Carex; species Carex myosuroides. The sequence continues at coordinate 4,800,305 of CM051471.1, forward strand.
ATTATGAGGCTTCGGTTTCACCTACTGAGGCTCCAAGCACTGAGTCTAATGAGAAGCAACTGGATAAAACGGTAATTTAATTTCTTGAATGAAAGTTAATTTATAATGGGATCTTACATAAAAGGGAAAGAAGATGTCATGTAATGGTGTTCTAATTCTTTCTTCCTTCTAAAACTTGCAGTATAGAGAACTAATGGATCTTGAAAGACGAGAAATCATTGGTAAGTAACTTTTAGTTAACTAAGAAATTATTGTTCCGACATAGTTATGTCTGAATCTTAAAGTTCTGACGTGAATTTTAATGACATATTATTTTTTGTAGGTGATTTACTTAAACTGAATCCCAGCTATAAGACTCCCCCAGATTACAAGCCATTGTTGAAAGAAACCAGAATTCCTGTTCCTGTATGTACCTATTGTTCTTCTTTTCCCGAGTCTACTCTATGCATTGAACTTTTGGAAATTAATTATTTTTTCTTGTTATGTTTTGATTTTTGCAGACAAAACAATATTCTGGAAATAATTTTTTTAGGATGCTGTTAGGTGCAGAAAGCAATACACAAAAGAGGCTACAAGATGTATGATCTCTTTACTACCATATAATGAGTTTTTAGTATCCTTCCAAGTTCTACTTTAACTTCCTAATCTATTCTATATTTCTCTTTCAGGAAACAGGAGCGAGAATACGAGTTCATGGAACAAAGAAAGGAACTGGAGAGAAGGTAAGTGTGATTATAGTGAACTTATGCCATTTGGTTTCTTTCTTTCTTTTTCACTTTTTGAGAAGCCTTCCTTGATTTATGCAGCGTGAAATCACGCAAGCAGACATACAGGAAGCTCAAACTACTTATGAAGATATCTACATAGATGTCAGCGCTGACACTTATGATAAAGTTGATGCTGCTGTTGCTCTTCTTGAAACACTTCTCAATTCAGTAATGCTCCCTCTCCTTCTCTCTTTATACATATACGAGTATTAATTGATTAAAGAGAAGTTTTTTTAGCAAGTGAAGGTAGGAACACCTAAGCATTCGAACTCTCCACCGTCCATCTTTTTTGTGTGACCATACCTTTTGTATCTCTTTAACATGTTTACTATTTTGCTTGATGTTGCATGGAGGGTATGAGTATCGGATCAGATAACATATGGTTACTGCGATATGCAAGTTTCCAAAATAATAGGATACATTAGATTTACACACATAGTACTATTTGTGTTTTTGCACTTGTGCTCGAAATTGTATTTCCAACATACAAATGCAAAATTTTCACTTTTCATAGACTAGCATATAAAACCTCAGAAAACAACAAAACATTTTTTTTATTTTTAAAATACTATATGAAATTTTGCAATTTATATAGGCGGGTTTGTAAGTTTCTTCAATGGAAGTTATAAGTGGCAAACAGTCAGTTGGTAATGAAGTCCGATAAATTTAAGTTTATGCAGAAGAGCTGTTGGTTTATTAACTTTTTCCTATAGTAGGATAAGCTAGTCAGGACCAGTGTTGATTTTTAAGCCCTATGTTACACAAAGAATAGAAGTAAAACACACTCATCCCTCAAATTCATATCACCTAAGGTAAGTCAAATTTTTTAGTTTGGATCCAGACTGTCCGATCTGCTTTGGCACGAATATTAAAGGGGCCCCGTGCATTCCACCTCAAGCCCGGATTCTGATCGGACGATACGGATCTAACTCAAAATTTGAGTTAAGAGGATCTGGACGCTTCACCTCTTTGTATAGGAACAATATTAAGCCTGGTTAAAGACAAACATTCAAGTCGTTCTGTGAGGCTACACCGATGTGGTCTTGCGCATCCAGTCTTATCTTTTTACTGTATCAGTTAAAATTTTAATATTAAGATGTTTAACTTGTCTGTGGAGTATTTGATGCATGCATATCTTATGCATATGAGTAGGGTTCAAATGCCCCATTGTTTTTGTGCCCTAATCATGCCTCGCATCCTTATCTCTTTTTTCAAAGTCCAAACAGTTGATCTGAATTGCTCAACGTGATTTTCATATTAAAATGTGCTTGGATACCAACTTTTATATTTTTTGGAATTTTTTTACTATTTTTTTTAGATAGGTACTAATCAATATTTTGCATAAGATTCTGGACCATACAAAAACAGTGATTTTGTACCTATCTAAAAAGTTAGTATGGAGATCATGTTGAATGGTTTATATCACTGTTCGGACCAAAAACGGAGACAAGGACGTGAGTCATGATTGGGGCATGAAAACAATGGGACATTTTAACCCTACTCTATGCATATTTATATCATATAAGTATATGATACAGCAGCCCCAATATTAGATGCATATACATGTGGGGTAGCACAAGTTTTGTTGCTTTAGTGTTTTTTCCTTTGGATACTACTCTCATAAGTTATTTAATTAACCGTGATATCTTCTCTGCAGGCCACTTCTGTTCTTGCAACTCCAAAACCTGTTTCTTCTGCTACACCAGCCAGGGTGACAACTCCCCTCCCTAGTATTTCTCAGTTCCCGCCTAACCCTAACCCTTGGTTGCCTCCGAGGGCCCCGCCAGGCCCCCTTAACTCTGCTTCAGTTCATTCGTCTACAGCGCAACCCCTTCTAACCAACTCTTCGTTCCAATATCGGTCTTATACTGGACAATCCCCTCCAGTAAGACCTAATCCAGTCCTTATGCCTCTCTCTCCTGCTGGACCTGGTCCACATAGACCGCTTGAATCACCACCTGCAAGACAGGCTCCAGTCCCCTTTCCACAAGTTAGTCCTAACTCAACTCCGGGAGCTCCATACCATGCACAGATGCGGGGACCGCCTGCTCAACCTGGAGGTATGCACGGTGCACCACCTCAATCCATGGGCCCATTACCACCCCGTGCACATGTGTCACCATACGCTCCTATACAAGCACCGAGAATGGCAACACCACTTGCCACATCAAATCACCCTGCAGTAAGACCGCCGCCTAGGCCAAATTCTGGTGATTTCTCTTATCAGAATCGGCAACCATATCCTGCATATCAGAATCCAGGAAATCAATTCGGTTACCATACAGCTCCCCGTGAATTTGCTCAGCCACCACCAAGGCATCACGGTTTTCAATACCCAAACCAACAAAGATCACAAATGGATCCGTATGGGTACTCTTGGGGACCTAATCAACCGGGTCAAATGATGCGTAACTATGACCGACCCAATAGAGGCAGTTTCCCAAACCGGGCTTATGGAGCTCCGTCGGGTTCCAGAGGGAACCAGTATTATGACCCATTTATGCCCTCAAATGCGGGCCCAGTTAGGCCGAGAAAAGAGAGGAAAGGAGAAGAGGCAGACCCAGAGTATGAAGATCTTATGGCATCTGTTGGAGTGAAGTAACTGAGAGTGTATGTATATGTTTTCAGTTTCTTCATTTCAAGATTTTGAAATTGAACTTGTCTGGTGAAGATGCAGTAGGATATTGTAGGATTTGTTTCTGGCTCTGTGAAATTTGACAGTTTATTAATATCCTCTATGGTAAAATTTCAAAATTTGTCTGACTGACAGGATTCCCAATAGTTCAAAGTTTTTTGTTTAATGTAATTGCTTCTATTGGGGTTAAGTAGCATGAAGCATAAAGCACTTCAGATAGTAGTTTGCTTGGAAATGTTTCTGAATTGTTCAACGGTAGAGATTTTGTTTACTCATTTGTTTTGGTTGTCTACTATTATAAGAATGATAACTCGAATGTGAGTATTGTTGAGAAATACAATTTTCCAAATTAAACTTGTGGTGATAAATCCAGAGCTAGTTATTTAATTTATCTAATTAATTTCGTTTTATCGGACCACGGGATAACACTTAACCTTTTGCCGCCTGTGCATGCCGTCACTTTAATAAATTAAAGTTTCGTTTAAGATGACGACCACGGCGCCGGCCATGAGATAATGTCCCCATCAATTGTGGGATATTATATAAAAGATCACTGGTGTTTTTTGCACACATGTGTCCACTTTAGAGAACGAGAACACAAAGGTAAATTAAAATTATCTCAATAAGCAAAAGCATTTTTTTTTCTCCCCAATTACTATTTCTTTTACGAAATCGTGCAATCGTCGCTTAAATATTAAAGGAAAACTTAGAAATAAATAAAAGATGAATTAAACTAATTCAAGTTTTATGGTACAGGCTGGTTAACGAATTTTTAGTTAATGTTCGATGATTTATTCTTAACCCTCTCAGTGAATATAGTCAACAAGGTACTTTTTGCTGAAGAAAGAAATTTAGTTCACATCTAAAAATTGATTCTTCACCTTCCGAGTGGATCTAGTCCACCTTTTTGTTTTATTCGAGCAGCTATAATTTATATACACAATTAGACATAGTCATGTCCAGTAAAAAAAATATGAATTTTAACCATATGCTAACCAAGTAAAAATGATATGAACCTAAACGATCAAAACGTACAACTGCCCTCCATTTTAGCACAGAACAGTTGGCCTTAACTCTAACCATGTGTTTACAGCATCTTAATCTCTTTCGGTAACGTTACTAAATGTTAGGGTTAGAGCAAGCACACACAGCACATCGCGATGGAGGAAAACGCGGTTTGGAGGCCTTAGTTAATTTTCTGATTTCTTAATTCAAAAATAAATTACATAAAGATTATTTGGTCTACACAAATTACAAAGAGGTCCAAACAAAAGACCTATATTACAAAACCAACATAATTTGTGAATAAGTCTTAAATGAGATCAGGACCTCCACAAAAAATTCCTCCTCCCGACTCATGAGGTACAACCTCAATCAAACCTGCTAACATGTTAGAATTATTCTCACTTGTGTGAATTTTTTCCAACATCAATTCTTTGTTCTCAAACACATCACGGACATAACTCAATGTGCTTTGATCTAGAGTAAAGTGTGAGATTTTTTGTTCAAATAAATTGCACTTTGACTATCACAAAGTAACACACATCTCTCTTGCCGAATGCCTAATTCATAGAAAAACTTCTTCACTAAAATGAGGGGTAATGCAATGTCTGGTCTGTTTTAATTTCGTTGAGAAGTTAGAACTCAAGTGTAATTATAATACATAACTAGTTGATTTTTTTTTTATAAAAATAAGACACGATAAAAAAAAAAGCTTTTAACTCTTTGATTAAAATCAATCTTATTTCTATTTCTCAACTGGTTATATACTACAATGGTGTAAGAGTTTCATTATAAAGGCTACACCTCTGTTTAGATTTAATATATATTTAAATCTGACACAATATTATCCAACTCTTATAAGATATTATTTAGATATTAATCTAATAAAAAGAATTATAATTGCCTTCGTGGGTCAATCTCCTAAGTCGATCATATAGTCTTTCACATCATGTTTTTACAATAAGAAATTGGTGGCACCCACAGGTTCCATGACATACTGTCATGGCAACCTAGTAATCTAACATCAAATGGTAGCATCACATTATTTAAAAAGAAAAGGAACAAGATGCAGTAAATAATCAAATATTCTCTAAACATTTTCATTCGATATTTTTCTATTCTTCTACTTATTATTTTTTTAAATTCACGATTGCTTGAAGAAGAAAGTTACAGAATGACAAAAGCAAAAATTATGTGTCTTTATTTTGGTATCCTTAGACCTTAATCTGTCCGACATCAAAATACACTGAATTTGGTAATTTCCTGGATTCGACTTGTTCATAAATTCACAAATTCTATTAAACTTTACAGGTTAATTGCGTTGGGGGCTGTCATCTTCTAAAATTGCTATTCCATTATAGTGACAAGTTTTGCGAATTATTTGTGAATAATTTGGATTTGAATCGGTCCCGAAGCAATCTCCGTATTATTCGGTTTCCCGAACTTTTCCCAAATAATTCTCGAATAATTCGTGAATTTTACGAATTTTCCCGAATTATTAGCGAATTATTCGCGATTTTTTTTTTATCTCTAGACTGCATGTTAAGTATACAAATCTAATCAAATTTTTTTCAAATTATATCTGAATTATTTCCGAATCACGAATTATTTACCCCGCCGAATCTTTTCCAAATCATTCATATGTCACTATGTTCCATCCTAAATTTTCCATCCATTCTATGATATTTTTTTTTACTATGGCCACATTTGATCTCCACTCACTTCAAATCTCGGAGCCTCGGAGGTAAACTGGTAATTAATTACCCGAACAGTGATTTTGAGCACTTTCCATTTTATTCCCCTGATTACTGAAATGAAATGCAATAGTCAATAGTGGGAAGCAAAACTATATAGAGGTTGTCATAACACCAAATGATTTCGGTAACGACAAACAAATGATCCTTCCAAAGAGCAAAGTTCTAAACTAAACCTATTTTGCCCATACACCCCTCTCTACCGGATCTCGTCAGAGAAGAACAAGACGATGACTTCAGAGCATCCATCGGAGAATGGCGTCGACGGCGACGACGAGAGAGAAGAACAAGACGATGGCGAAGAAGAGGAAGAAGAAGAAGATGCGGAGGAGGAGGAAGAAGAAGAACCGCGATTGAAATATCAACGGATGGGAGGAAGCTTGTCTTCGATCCTGTCTAACGACATGGCGTCGTCAATTGCTGTGGCAGAGCGCATGATTGCCTTGGGCACGCATGATGGGACTTTGCACATCCTTGATTTCCAGGGAAATCAGGTACTGAGATGAATTCCGATGCTTTTGATTTAATTTGGTAGATATATGTACTGGGCTAATTTTCGTGAAACTGTGACGACTGAGTTCTTGATGGAATGCTGGGAACGCATGATAGACAGTTCAGTTCCTTGATTTTCAGGGAAATTGGGTATCGAGCTAAACCTTCGTTACTTTTTGATTCGATTTTTGTTGCTAATTAGTAAAGTGAAAACCCTAGTTGAACTTGGATTTGAAATTAGGAAGATACCCTTGTTGAATTTAGTGACATATGCACATATGAAATGTTAGTTTTGGTACCGAGATTAAGCAGACTTTGAATGTTGTTTTTGTATCTCCATGTGGTGAGTGATTTATCTGTATTTTGGCATTTCTTCTTTCTTTCTTTCTTTTTTTGTTTTGTTTTTGTGAAGCAGCCCAATAATTGCTTATTTAATTACAATGGAATTGCTGATAGCTTCTATCTTTTTCCACTTACCTAGACAGTGACTTCTCTTAATTGCTGATCCGTAGAACTTACTTATTTTGTGCACTTCCAAAATCAATCATTCAAACTTGGTAATTTTGTACTTGTACCTACATATTTATAGTGTTGATTCCCTGTGATACTTTCAAGTACCCATCCGTATGGCTTGGCTGTAGCAATCAGTAACATGTACGTACGTTTGGATCGTGCAGGATTAGTGCAAGAATAGAGCAATTGGGGTTAGTAGATGAGAATAGAGAGAAAATAGTGATTTTTGGATTAGTGTGAAAATAGTTTTAATGTGGTGCTATTCAGATTAGAAAAAATGTTGATTGGATTATACATTTGGAATTGTGAATAGCTGTAACCTCTTTTGAGAGCAAGATAGCAGAGGGCTAAGGAAGAGGAAAGATTGACAAGTGGGGTCTCAAACGAATTGTCACTATGTGGAGATGGCAGAAGCTGCGTCAACTTCGTCAGATCAGGACTGTGTTGGTTGAAATCCGAGAAAGAAGCATTTTTTGCTCTCTCTTCACACACGGGAATAGACGCTATTCCGAACTTCACAAAGAACGGCAGATTAGCCAGATTAGTAGCTATTCGGAATAGCCTTTTTGTTGTTTGGATTGCTTTGGATCGGGAATAGTAATGGTGCTATTCGGAATAGTAGCTATTCTTGAGACATCCAAACATACAGAGGAAATATTTTATTTATTGTTTGCTATTACTTTTCAGGTAAAAGAAATTGCAGCTCATACAGCTACTGTAAATGATCTTAGTTTTGATGGAGATGGTGAATATATTGGTAGCTGCTCAGATGACGGGACGGTGGTAATAAACAGCCTATTCACTGATGAGAAGTTGAAGTTTGAGTATCACCGTCCGATGAAAACTGTAGCATTAGATCCTGAGTATTCACGTAAAACTTCTAGAAGATTTGTTGCTGGCGGCTTGGCTGGTCAGCTCTTTTTGAGCATGAAGAATTGGCTTGGATATAATAAGCAGGTTTGTCTTTGTTATATGAGAAAATCAGAAAGAGAAAAAAAAACTTTGCTTTAATGATATTTCAGGTCAATTGCTGAATTTGCAATTAAATTTTACCTGATGATGTTTTATAATTTGAATCCTGGAGATCTGATTTGGTAAGATTTAAAAGTTTATGTGAGTTTTTCAAAGCACAGCAACTCACAGATTTAGTCCTTTTCCTCGAGTAACAATTGACCTTAAGGGAGGGGGGATTAGAGCAAACTAGCACAAGCATGTAATTTTGTTTTAGAAGTTGGACTAGAAGTGAAAGTAGCACTTTCAAGCTAAAATTTTGATATCTTATCGTGATCAAATTTTATATCCAAGATTTACCATGTGCTTGCTTTCTGCTTCCTGTTTGACACTAAATTTTACAATTTAGCAATTCTTTGCTTTTTTGTATAGATGCTGTATAATCATCACTCCATTTAATTGCTGCAATCCTGAACTTATTTGTACCTTCGATATGGTAGAATTGTTGAAAAGCTATATTCTTTGCACAATGAAAAACCAGTTACATTGAAATCTAAGGGTTTAAATCATTAACTTCTGATATTTGCCATTAAGTTTAGTATATTGAAAATTTCACAGGTTCTTCATGATGGAGAAGGCCCAATTCATTCAGTCAAGTGGAGAACAAGTCTAATTGCTTGGGCTAATGAGGCAGGTGTTAAGATCTATGATATGGTGAGCAATCAAAGGATTGCATTTATTGAGAGACCAAGAGGAACTCCTCGGGCTGAAATCTTACTTCCTCATTTAGTATGGCAGGTATTGACAATATATATTATCATTCTATGTATTGTGACTAGTTTAGTATCTGAGGAACATTAAGATGTCTGATACTTGGAGTCAATTAAACCTTTCATTAACTCCAGCTTCCTATGAAACTTGAAAGCACTGATCCTGTATACTGTCATTTTATTTGAACTCCATATTTGTAGAATAACCAGTTTTCCCCTTGAGATCCGAAAGATTGTGGAAAAACCTCAAACAATGTCAGAAGAGAAATAATATTTTTAAAGACAGAATGGATCCATTTAAATGTGTTCAAATGATCAATATGCCCTGGGGTTTCAAACAAGGTTAAAACAATCTCTTTTTATTTAAAAGAAAAGGTAGCAAGAATGTTTTAGGATTGTTACATGCTTTATTTTGAATTTTGGATCTTTTACAGGGCTCTATTTCTGAAAGTTGGATTTTCTCTTTTTAAATAAAAAATTGTAGGATGACACTCTCTTAGTCATTGGCTGGGGAACAAGTATCAAGATTGCAGCAATTAGGGGAAATCAACAAAATGGGCCTAATGGCTTAAAAATGAATATGATGATGTCTAATGCGAGATATGTTGATATTGTGGCCTCTTTCCAAACTAGCTACCACATTTCTGGAGTTGCTCCTTATGGTGATGCATTGGTAGTGCTGGCATATATCCCTGATGAGCAAAATGGGGAGAAAGATTTTAGCACTGCAGTACCATCACGACAGGTAAGACGAACATGATATTTCCATTCTCTCTAGGTCATTTATGCTATTGAAATCATACTTGCTCAATTTGCAAATCACACATTTTAGGTAGTGTGATGAACATATGTGCTGCTAAATTCTTGCAATTTTATTTTTACCTGTGATATATGAGCCTGTCCCCCTAAGCTCATTTTGATTTAAATCAGGCAATGCAGTTGTCGTCTCCATGTTTGTGTGAACACCTAAAGAAGCAATTTAGTACTTTCTCCAATGAGTGAGGCTATGGTACTATGCATAGCGCGGATTGGTCCGTACCATGGATCAATATCTTTGTTTTCAAAGTCCAAACAATCGATCCGAACAGTTCAACATGATCTCCATATGAAAATGTACCTGTAGATCAATTTTTACATTTTCTACAATTCTTTTTACTATTTTTTTAGATAGGTAGAAAATCACTTGATCTAAAAATTCTAGACCATTGAAAAGTGGTGATTTTCTACCTATTTTAAAAAATAGTAAAAAAATTCTAAATAATATAAAATTTAGTCTGCAAGTACATTTTCATATGGAGATCAAGTTGAACGGTTCAGATCGACTGTTTGAGTTTTGAAAACGAAGATATTGATCCATAGTACGGACAAATCTGCACTATGCATAGTACCATAGCCTCACACTTATCCAATTACTAAAACTTGTTCAGTGTTGACTAACTTTCTGCAGATCTAAGACATATTGGCCATTATTTTCAACAATGGTGAAAATATTGTGGTTTGTTTGCTTAAGTAATATACAACCGCCTTTCTTTGATATGTTTATGTTTACTAGAATATATATTTCCCTGATTATTATTTCTAGGGAACTGCACAACGTCCTGAAGTCCGAATTGTGACATGGAAGAATGATGAGGTGACTACAGATGCACTGCCAGTGCATGGCTACGAGCACTACAGAGCCAAGGATTATGCACTTGCGCATGCTCCTTTCACAGGTTCATACACCAGTCTTTGTATCTCATATACTAAATAATGAATCTCTGTATCATTTTTGTCTATTAATTTACCAGAATGTACTGACTCAATTTGACACTGTTATGTTCAAGCTACAGAGTAAATTGGGTGTTATGTTTTACGGAAGTTGACAAATAATGCATTATGTATTTTTAATATTTTTCTATGATTTGTAGGAAGCAGCTACGCCGGAGGCCAATGGGCAGAAGGGGATGAACCTCTATACTATATTGTATCTCCTAAGGATATAGTAATTGCTAGGCCGAGGTCAGTTGCATTTACAGTAACTATCATGCTTATACAGGCAATATAGGTCTTCTTAGTTCTTTCTGGAGTTGTTGGGCACATTAATTTGTTTTTTTTTTAATCTATGCTTCTTAATTTACTGTGCACTTCCATCCATGCTGCTGCAGTTTTGTTCCGATCAGTCTAATTTATGTTGGTAGTTAGGTGGGTGTATACTGTTAGTGCCTGGTGTAGGGGTTCCCTTGTTAATTTGACTTTCTTGGATTTTTCCCATTTTGTTACAAAAGTACAGTGCAAATTTGTGTGCTAAGTGGAGTTAATATTTGTAAAATTAGAGATGCTGAAGACCATATTGCCTGGCTTGTTCAGCATGGGTGGCATGAAAAGGCTTTAGCTGCTGTAGAAGCGGGGCAAGGCCGAACTGAACTTCTTGATGAGGTAATACTACAATTTGATCAAGATCCTTTTTTAATGGTACAATTTGATCAAGATCATCAAGACCTATAGTTGATTTTGATTTGTTTGCTTTCTTTAATTGAGTACTTCCTCTGTTGTAGTTCGTCTTAGCTTTTTATGGGAGACTTGTAAGAAGGACTTTTATTTTATTAGAAAATTGCAAAGAAATCCCACCAATTGTTGAAAATTTTGACATCATAACTTATGTTAGTAGAGATTTAATGGTGCTTGTACTGTATTCTAGCTTAAGTAACATAATAATTTTGACATCATAAATCATATTCATCTTACTGTATGGCATTATACTGTTTTATGACAATTATTGATAGGCAATTGCTTGCCACTTAAAAAAAAAGAAAAAATTGAAACAAAGAAGCCTTGAATAAAGTAGTTGACTATTTCATACATGATGTATATACTTTTCTCATTCTCAGTCAATTTGTGAAAATGAACTATGCTGTATGTCAGGTGGGAGCAAGATACCTGGATCGTTTAATTATTGAAAGGAGGTACGCTGAAGCTGCATCAAGGTGTCCTAAATTGCTCCGGGGTTCTACCTCAGCATGGGAAAGGTTTGTAGATACTTTGAGATTTGTACACATGAACAAGCTTTAGGTTATAACTATTATTTTTATTCAATGTTGATAGGTGGGTATTTCACTTTGCACATCTCCGCCAGCTTCCTGTGTTGGTTCCATACATGCCTACTGAAAACCCACGTCTGAATGATACTGCTTATGAGGTCATAATAAACTTATTTATTATTTTTCCTTTTCGCCGCTAAATTCTATCAAGGAGATTTTCATTTGAAGTGGTTACCAATTGGGTCCTCGTGCAAATGATGTTGCTTTCCCAGATTGTGAAATTAGATTTAACCCAGTTATGTTTGATTAATCTTGATGTGCAATCAATCCTTAAACAAGCCAAAGAAATATTAATTTTCTCTCACACTAAACCGTGCAGCTTGAAGCTTATCCATTTCTTCCCCAAAAATAAACAAATAAATTAAAAAAAAAACAGAAGAAATAAAAAGGGAACTAAAGTAAATCCAGTTTGCTAAATCACCCTGAATGTTTGATAGTGCCTCAGTTTTCTTCATCTGTGGAAGTAGACACAAAACCCGCCTATTAAAAAATGAGGCTCTATGTTTCAACATCAAGGTCAATTAGGTTGTTATTTTATTTCTCTGTATTAATTACAGGTTGCTCTTGTTGCTTTAGCCAATAACCCTGCACATCACAAGCTTCTTTTATGGACTGTCAAATCATGGCCTCCTTCTTTATACTCAGCTTTACCAGTTATATCTGCTATAGAACCACAACTTAACACCTCCTCTATGACCGATTCACTAAAAGAGGTAAGTTTATTATCTTTTTTTTTATTAATTTAAGATACTCAAAATTAAATAATAGATTGGTTGGTGTTCCAACAATTGCCATATGATTGTAGTGTAACATTTATTTTGGCACTTCTTTCTGTTACATTGTAGGCATTGGCTGAGTTATACGCAATCAATAATCAATACGAGAAGGCATTTTCAATATATGCTGATGTAAGGATGCTCATCTATGCCTTTAATAATTTCAAGAAGTCATATAAACATGTTTTTAAGGGTACATCCGGAAACTTCCTGAAATTTACTTTGGTATATATTTGTAATTTATTTTCCAGCTGTCGAAGCCTGAAATTTTTGACTTCATTGAAAAGCACAACTTACATGATATTGTTCATGAAAAGGTACTTATCTGAAACTACACCTTCTATTACCATTTTCCATAGAAATTCATCCTCAAGAACTATCTGAATGAAAATTGAAATTATGAAATCCAATTACAATTATGAAATTTATCAGTCATGTACCAAAAGAACAACTTGTGTGTACCGCCAATAAGAAACCTGTCTAATTACAGGCAGTTTGGGTTCCAATACTTCCCCCTTTTTGGGTTTTGAATTCCGGCCTCCTCTTGTTTTGTTTGGCATTTTGTGCTTAAATAAATACCTGATTGAGTTGAACAAAAATTCTGGTGGAAAACCTCATTGAAAACCCTTCGTCATTACAATACTAGTTCAGTTGAGGATAGTCCAAAGGCATTATTTAACCTGTAATAAATACGGTAAGAACTTGTTTCTGAAACCTTGGCCAGAGGACATAATCATTGTTGCCTACTTTCTATCGGGTGACATCATCCAGATAAGTCTTCTGCATGTTGAGGAATATTCACTTGCCATATGTGATTGAAATTCTGCTAAAGTTCGGAATAGTAAATTTTCAAAAGTATTTGATTCTGATCATTGGCATTATTTTGTGAGCATTTGAGTAATAGTACCAGTGCCATCCGCCATAAAATTTTGATTTGGGGGGGGGGGGTGCAATTTAAAATGCACAATATGTGGTAGGTGGGATTTGAACCCAAGTTTATTCTAACCACTAGGCTACAAGTAAACTTTTGGCATTTTACGAGGGGGGCTGAACTATGTAAAAACTTAAAAAAAAAAATAATTAAATTTCATTATACATAATTAAAATTTCAAAATTCTCCCCCTGGTGCCATCCACCAGTTCCTGATTCTTAAATAATTCTTTTCTTCCAAGGAGAAAGAGGAGTTGTTATTGTTCAAATAGCTAGTGTTGCCTGCTGTTTGTAGGTTGTGAAACTCATGAAGCTGGATAGCAGGAAGACTGTGCAGCTATTGATTCAGCACAGGGATACAATTCCACCGTATGGAATTGTAGAGGAACTTTTGAATTCAAATGATGATGATAGGAGATATTTTTTGCACTTGTACTTGCATTCTTTATTCGAGACCGACATACATGCAGGAGGAGAATTCCATGATATGCAGGTATATTTTTTGAGCCCCTTGTCAATTCAAAATTTTAGACATCACATTATCTTGCAGTTTTTTTTAAATTTACAAAAAAGAACCCTAAATTAAAGGGAAATCCTTCTTTTCTACTTCCGTGGAGTCTGTATTTTATTGAAGTTCCTACTGATAGTTTTTTTTTCCATTATAATTATACTTTTTATTAACAATTTAGTTGGATGAAATCACAGAAATGACCTTTATCATACAAAACAGTGGTATACCAATATACAACCTAAAAGGCATAATAACATCACATCTTCACTTACTCCTTTTTGCGTACCAAGTGTGCTCCTTCTTCCTTACCCTTCTTTCTCTACTTAGAAATTTTTTAACAAACAAGGAAGAGCAGGGTATTTGTGATCATTTGCAACTTCGACTGCTTTGTAGTTAGGTTATACATTAATTTTCAATGTACTGCGTGATCAAATATAAATCTTTTTTTCTTTTCTAAATCCTTTGTTCCCACCATTTTTTATTTTATTTTTCCTATAGGTGGAGCTTTATGCTGATTTTGAGCCAAGGATGCTGCTCACCTTCCTTCGTACCAGTCAGCACTATAATCTTGATAAGGTCTATCTGATTAATGTCTACAAGCACGGTTTACTTTTGTTTTGCTATTTCTTAATAAAAAAATAATATTGACTAATATTTAGGCAGAAGATGACATATCAGTGTATATACTATCTTTTATCCAGGCATATGAGATCCTCTCGAGAAAAGATCTTGTGAGAGAACACGTATATGTGTTAGGTAGGATGGGAAATGCCAAGCAGGCCCTTTCTATAATAATTAACAAGCTTGATGATATTCAAGAGGTATGTACATATTAAAATTTGTGGATTTCTTTTTTTTTTTCACAAATAATAAAAGATTGAACAATGTACTAAGAATTGCAGTCTTGTATTGAAGGCAGTGGAGTTTGTAACTGAGCAGCATGACGATGAGCTATGGGATGAGTTTATCAAGCAATGTCTTCAGAAGGGTGAAATGGTAATTCACATTTAGTTGTGGTTATATTTCTTTGTTACTGATTCATTACTTGAGTCTTTATTTCTGGTCAAATACTGAAGAGTTTATATTGCACAGGTAGGGATGCTATTGGAGCACACAGTTGGTAATATGGATCCTCTATATATAGTCAAATTGGTTCCTGATGGATTAGAGATACCAAGGCAAGGAACTAAGATTTAGTATTATAAAATATGTTATTGTTCTTCCTTCAATTCTTATAAAAATTGCATAATGCTTGATCTTATGTTGACAGGTTAAGAGACCGCCTCGTGAAAATTATCACGGATTACCGAACAGAAACGTCTCTTAGACAGGGTTGTAATGACATTCTAAAGGTGCTCCTTGTAAATAATTATTAGGAGTATATGTTGTTAGAATACCGCAGATTGGTCCGTACTACGGATTTTTAGTTTTATTTTTATTTTTTAAGTCTAGATAGTTGATCTGAACTGTTCAACATGATTTTCATATGAAAATGTACTTGCAGAAATGTTACATTTTTTAGAATATTTTTACTATTTCTTTAGGTAGAAAATCACTACTTTTGAATGGTCTACAATTTTTAGATCAAGTGATTTTCTACCTATCTAAAAAATATTAAAAAAAATTGTAAACAAATGTAAAATTTGACCTACAAATACATTTTCATATGGAGGTCATGTTGAAGTTGAATTGATCAGATTGATTGTTTGGACTTTGATCAGATCCATAGTACGGACTCACTTGTGTTGTTATCACTTAATGTTGTTGATCTTTTACCGTGGCCTTATTTATGAAAACTGTGTTATATAGGCTGATTGTGTGAACCTTCTGGTAAAGTACTTCAACGAGGCAAAGCACGGTATTCACCTGGGCAGTGAAGAAGAAGACACCCAAGCTAGCAGAGATGACATCACTGCCACATCAGCAGGTGTGCCATTTGACAGGCAACCTAGCACATCCCGAACAAACTTAACAAACATGAAATCAAAATCGAGAGGAGGGAGGAGATGTTGTATATGTTTTGAACCATTCCCGACGCAAGGGGTGTCAGTTGTGACCTTCTTTTGTTGTCATGCGTATCACGAGTCATGCCTCCAGGATGGATTGGATAATATAAAAGGGAGTTCGAATAGTGATGAGGGTTCTGAGAGTGATGAGGATGAGAGTAGGGCCCAACAGGGCGAGATGAGGATGCGGTGTGTTTTGTGCACTACAGCTGCTGGGTGAAACTGGTGTGCTGCCTCCTTCCTTTTTCCACCAATTTTTTTTAATGGTGAGTATATTGAGTGAAATTTGTGTAAATTTTTGTGTTTATATGCGGGAATGTAAGTAAGCCTTCTTTTTTCTTTGAGATGATATTTAATTTGGTTGTTGTACTTGACTGTAGTGGCTGGTTTTCAAATAAAATTGTGTTCGATTTGGTATATATATACTGTTGTAGAAAGGACCTTTTGGTTTTTTTGTCAATCCCGTGTTAAAAAGTGTGATAACAATATTTTTGTTTTGAAAAGTTTAACAATATTATGTTTATTTTGTAACGCATGTGTTTATAAATCATCTACATTCATACGCTCAGACAGATGAAAATTGTTGAAAGAAATTTCTAACTAGTAAAACAAATAGTCTGAACGCAAGGCATTAATCGCATGCGTTCATAATAAACTATAACGCATGTATTCACAATTCAATCTAAAAACGTGTTCAAGTTGAAATATGAATGCATGTGTTCATAGATCATTCTGAACGCATTCAGAATGTTTCGTCAGTCAGTTGTTTTGGCACTTAGAAAAAGAAGTAACATTTTTATAGTATGAACGAATGAGTTCAGAATGATTTGTAAACACATGCGTTCAGAAGATAGACAGTGTTTTTCAAACTTTTCAAACAAGAATATTATTGTTAAAAAATTTGAAAATGGGGATAGACAAAAAAAGAGTTCATGTGGAATAGCTCTCATTGGATTTGTATAGAATGGCATCATAGTTTCATTTCTGCTAATGAAATAAAGTTGAGATTAATTAATCTCGACAATGGTATTACATTAATAAATAACTAGCGATCCAAAAAGACCATAGACCAGGGTAAATCAATCTAATGACTTGGTCCCATTAATTTTTGTACAGTGTGTGAGACCGAATTGGTTCGATTTTATCCATCTACAAAAAATAAATCATTCCATCTTGTTTCCAAGAGTTTAATTTTTTAGTTTCTAGAAAAAGAAAAAAATTGCTCTGTTTTGGTACAAACCCAGGCCGAGATATTCTAAAGCCCATAAAATAACTTTTTGATGCGCTGCCCCACTGCCCAAGTAGTACCCTTCTTTCACTCGCATTTCACACGGAATAGCTCATGCAAGCGCCACAGTGGAACTAAAACACTTCTCAAACGCTTCCGATTCGAGTTCGTTGTGACGAAATGTATAACGAGTTAAGAATTTGACCGAATGTCTGTGAAACAATATTTGTTGTATTAATGACTACGGAGAAAACAGTATAGACAAACCAAAATATGCGACGGACTGGGGCATGAATGGGATACGTATATGAGTCCGTGTCCCCAAGTACGTAAAAAAATAGACGGCCCAGATTAATTCCAGCCGGGTGAAACTCAAACCGATACCTATTGTTACTGTAGGGAGTGCTTTGAGATTTGCGTCAAGTTAAAAGAACGATCTGAATTTGCCACTTACACCTCAGCTACTTGGGGTGATACGGATTCTTGGACAACTATTTTTAGTTTTTTACGTCCCATTCGAGACCTAGTTTATTGGAATAATTTCAAATATACTCTTAAAAAGTTTCTAAATTGCGTCCTACTGATCAATGTTGTAAAAAACAGTCGTTTAGGCCGATTAACGGCCGATTAGTCGTTGGCAGTGATCAAATCGTCACATATTTTTTCAACTAATTAGCTGATTATTTTCTATTATGGCCGATTATTTCTGATTATTTTCATTTAATCGCTTGACGATACCCTGTCCGTTCGACGAATGCGTACCGTTATTTACAACACTGCTACTGAATGTAAAATTCATAATATCATATTTACCCTCATAAATTTCTCACAAACTTACAAATTAAATTTGTGAGTTTTTTTAAAGTTAGAAGGGTAAATATAATATTACGATCTTTAGAAAGAGAAATACTTATTTCAGCCTATGAAGGGTGTATATATGAAATTCCCCCTAATTTGTTTTGTAAAAGCGGTGTGCGGTATTCTCAACAGCCTGTAATCCGAAGCTTCTCTGAGTGGAAACTCAAATCCTCCGTTTGACATCAAAGTGGTGTGAAGTACCAGAAATGCCCTCACGCAATCTTCCCATTTGCATTTTACAGTTACTTTTGCACTTTAGTTGGTCTCCGTATTTTGGTTCTTTAGAGAGAACCCCTGTAAGATTTAATATTCTCCTTTTTTGGGTATAATTAGTTGATTTGTTGCAAAAGATGAAATGTTTTTTACTTCTATGAATCAATTGGCTATTACAGAAAACTCATCTATGAGCTTGTCATTTAGTGGATTGTGTCATACTCATACTCATACTATTGTGCAATTACCAAATAGTTTTATTTTAATTTGTAGCCTTTTCTCTTAAATGCGTAATCTAGGTTTTTTAGTCCAGAACAAATTAACTCATTTTCTGTATAGTTCGTCTCATTTCTCATGACAGCATGTGTCCTATTGAATGATCACTTGAAATGTTGCACTTCTTATTATATCTCAAATAAATATGTTCTATTGCAAGGTTATAATTAGTTAATTCTTGCAGATTACTCGGTGGGCTGATATTTTAGCATAACAGAAGAGACAATAACATCTTATATCTTGGTTAGTTAAAGAAAAATTAAAATCTGAAATTCAAGACGAATCCTACACAGCTGATCTGCTACCTAAACATCGTAGGAAATGATTTCTTGTATTTTTTTTATGACTTTGAGAGAATGGAAAAACATTGTCAGTAGCTTTGTGTTGACAAAGGATGAATTTTTCAATATAAATTTTGTTTGGAATTTAGAAACTGGAGTTCATGTTATCAATGAATTCCCTTGGAAAGTGCAGTTCTTTCCAAGTGGCCTTGGCATATTAATTCAATTATAATTTGAGTTGTTCTTCTATGGACACCAAATATGCAGCGGTAAATTTGTTTAAACAGATCAGAGCCATCCATTAAGTTAGGGGTAAAATTGGTATTCGAAGGTGTTATCTGTTAGTCGCTCCCGACCTCCGGTAAATTTGTACCATGCACTGGTTCATTTGTTTTTGACATCCATTCGTATCATGTACCAGTTCATGTTCCATTTACCTTAGATGAAAGGGTTAAGTAAATCAAGCAGGCACCAGTTCTGATGGTTAAACAAATTAAGCAAGTACCACCACACCAATCTCTATTAACTACTGGTACAACCACTGTACCAGTACCAATTTCTGACGGCCACTGGTACAGCAACTGTAGAGCACCTTAAAATCTACCGTTTTAAGGTTCTTTTCATGGTGCTTGAAATTTATTAAGTTTTAGTAGAGATAACAATTAGTTCCCGTAATTAGATGCCTTCATAATTTGTGTTCATCTATATTCCATTTCAATTTTACAAAAAAATCCTGTATAAAAGATAGGTTACAAAAGTGATGAAGAGAAAAAAGTTCCTAATTTCTCTCAACTTCATCTAATCATCTTTCCTTATAATGCCCTTTGTAATTACCTTTTGTTTTTCTTTTCAGGGAATTGCACAAGGAATGCTTCAGTGAATTTTATGGTTGCTTTTTGGTAGATTAAAAAGTGAAGTTTAATCTGAACTTGTCGTCAGCTACTGCAACGAGCAAGAGTGTCATAATTTCCAAACTTGTCCCAAGGTATGTCATCCTCCCTTGTATAAGAGGTCAATTGTATGGTTTTCTTTTATTAGTCTGTCATCCTCCCTTGCATACATGATAATAGTCTGTTTTGTAGCACATATGAGATAGTGCTGAGGGAAGAGAAAAAAAGAGGTAATATGCATATTAGGAACCCTAAAAAATATGCATATTACGGATCAATCTGTGCTATGGATTCATAGCTCTATTTTTGAAATTCAAACAATTGATCGGGACCGTTAAACATGATCTCCATATGAAAATTCCATATGAAAATGTACTTGCAAACCAAATTTTACCTTTTTTAATATCTTTTAGATAGGTAGAAAACCACTGCTTTTGAATGAATGGTCCAGAATTTTCAATCGTAATTTTGTACCTATCTACAAAAAATAGTAAAAAAATTCTAAAAAAATGTAAAATTTGATTTGCAAGTACATTGTTCATATGAATATCAAGTTGAATGGTTCAGATCGACTGTTTAGACTTTAAAATGACAATGCGAGTCCATAAGCACGGACCGGTATGTAATATGCATATTACCATAGCCTCACTCTTACAAGTATATGTTGTTATCAGTTGATGTTGTTGTTGTTTTTTACCTAGGCCTTATTTATGAAAACTGTGTTATATAGGCTGATTGTGTGAACCTTCTGGTAAAGTACTTCAATGAAGCAAAGCACGGTATTCACCTGGGCAGTGAAGAAGAAGACACCCAAGCTAGTAGAGATGACATCATTGCCACATCTGCAGGTGTGCCATTTGACAGGCAACCTAGCACATCCCGAACAAACTTAACAAACATGAAATCGAAATCGAGGGGAGGGAGGAGATGTTGTATATGTTTTGAACCATTCCCGACGCAAGGGGTGTCAGTTGTGACCTTCTTTTGAGTGAAATTGGTGTGTTTATATGCGGGAATGTAAGTAAGCCTCGTTTATTCTTTGAGATGATATTTTAATCTCCTTCTTGTACTTCACGTAGTGGCTGGTTTTCAAAGAATAGTGTTCGATTTGGTATATATATACTGTTGTAGAAAGATTTTTCTTCCGTCAATCTCGGTTGTAAAATGTATGATAATAATATTTTTATATTGAAAATTTTAATAATATTATATCTTTTTTCGAACGTACGTGTTTACATGTCATTCTAAATTAATATGTTCAGATATATGGAAATTGTTAAAGAAAATAATTTTAAGTACTAAAACAAATAGTCTGAACGCAGGGCATTAAACACATGCATTTAGATTAAATTGTAAACATAATGCGTTCACAATTCAATCTGAACAAATCTGTTCAGGTTTAAATATTGAAGTACGTGTTCTTAAAGCAAAAAAAGAAACGTATGTGTTCACAGATCATTCTTGAACTCATTCAGAATGCCTTGTTAGTCAGTTGTTAGTTGTTACGGTACTTCAATTTTGTTTTTAACATTTTTTAATTGTTTGAATGAATGAGTTCAGAATGATTTGTAAACACACGTTTGAAAGATATGGCAACAAGAATATTATTGTTAAAAAATTGAAATTGGGGATAGACAAAAAATGGAGCATTATGCTCTATCCTTGCTAGATGCTTCATTGCTTGCGTGAGACATTAAGCGATGGCGCTTGTCAATACTTTTGAATACAAAGTTCATCTTAGCTTAATCTCTGCTTGAATTATATTTTTCTTAATACCTCCCAGGTTGGATTATGTTGCATGAACCTGTCGGTCAATATTGTAAAATTACATAGTTTGATTGTTTTAGTTAAAATATGAGATTATTTTTCCAGATTTTTCTAATGTTAAAAAACAAAACATTAAACATAAACACGACCTGGACCCGACCCAATAACTCAGTTTGAACCGAACCAACCGGTTTAATAAAAAATGGATCGATTTATAATAGATCGGTTTATTTTGTGTGGTTTATAATTGATCGGTTTATCAAAAACCAGCTTATGTGGTTATCAAAAATGTTATCCAAATCGGTTTGAACCAAACCAACCGGTTTTGAAATGTTTATTTGTAACTTGAAATGTTTGTATTCGCTTCAACCGAACAAACCGAAGTTTAAATTGGTTTAATCGGTTCGGTTTTAGATCGGTTTAGAATTTTAATTTGATCGGTTCGGTTGAGTTTTCAAAATTTGATTCAAGCTGCGGTTCGGCAAAAGAAGTTCGGTTTGATCCGAACCGACCGGTTGAACACCCTGTGTGCAAGCTTTAAAAAAGAACTGGGTTCGGTAGGTAGGAAAATAAGAGAAATAAAAAATTCTACATTGGGCTTTTTATCTTGGCCCAGAGCAAAATGAAAGAAATGAAATCTCTGAAAAAAGAGATCCGTGCGGGATTGAAATCAACCAGTCTCCCTTCGTATTTCATCTTCTTCGCGACCATCACAAACGCAATCAACAACAGCTCTTTTACTCATAAAATTCAGCAATGGCGGTGGCGGATCTGAACATCGACCTCAGCACGCTCCGCTGCGACCAATGTCAGGTTCTTCTTCGCGGTTACCTTCGAAAATAGCTCGAGCTCGAAAACAACCTTCTCTTGGTGCGCTGAACCCTTGCTCGCCTTCTCGGCGGCAGAGATGTGGCGGATCAAAGGAGCACGGCGAAGATCAGAGACTCTCGCCGAGATGGGTGATCCTCTCAAGCTCACTGACAACTGCTCAATTTCTGATTTTGGAGAGCGATCTGATTAGGATCGGAAAGTCGTCAAGCCAGCTCGCAAAGCTTCGTCTCAGGCGATGAGGCACACCCTTGGGTGGAGAGTTTCGAGAAGTGCTCCAGTCGTCAATTTTGTGAGAGTAATTTATTGGTGATTGGTGGATTTGGTTTCGTTTATAAGGCCAAATTCGAAGGTGGTTTACTTGGGGCAGTTAAAAGGTTGGAAGGATGCAGTGCTGATTGTGAGAGAGAATTGAGGCAAGTGGAAATGGAATTATTTGTTTGGAATGAAATTTGAATTTAAGTAAACAAGGTTGGTCGATTGCTTGCAAGTTGGAACGAAAATGTGTCGATTGTCTTAACATTCAATCTTGTGCTTGGTTTTGATCTCGTTACATGCATCTTTGTCACGGCTCTTGCCTCTAATATTCTTTCCTTCTTTGTCACCAGTTTGGCAGAGCCGACTGTTCGTTCATACAAGAGGGTCAAGCTTGTTACGAGGCAAATAATCTGGTCGAATTGGCTTCTTATGCATATAACCACCACTACTGATCCATGTAAATTATATAATCCTCATTTCGTTTTTAATTTTCCATGTCATTCTTAGACTTACTTATAATGAGCTTGGATAAATTACCAATAGAGTAACAAAAGGAATAACATATAGAGAAGAAGAAAAGGTCAAACAGTAACTGTGTTGATCAAATATGTATATTAGCTCAATGAAGGTACTTATTGTATATAACACTGTTAGCATAAGTAATTTCTCTTGTATAATAAGATAGATGAAAACATAATTACTGCTGGAAGAAAGAAAAAAAGAATGGTTGAAGCCTGGTCTGTACACCTTTAGAATTTATTGGAATCAGCCTAGATTTGATACTTGACATTTATTTATTTATCGACAGATGGTTGAGTCAATACGTAAATCTGAGTCATGGAGTTCTGATAATTTTTGGAAACATCTATCTGTTTTTTGGAAAATCAATGGTGTAAATGATTCTCTGTAGAACAGTTCTACGCTAATTGACGTGCTCATGATTTTTTACAACTTGTAATATGCTATACAATGTTACCTTTGTTACTTAAAATAATATTTTGTTATCCACTAATATGCTCATATGCTATTTGATTGTTCTCAGTGGCAGAAATCCACGATAAAATTCGTCCTCATGTTTTTGCTCTACTGTCTTATACATCTGCTTGAGTACCTTTGTTTTTCTACATCTATCAAGGTATTCCTCTAATCTTTTTTTATTTACAAGAATCCATTCTCAAATCTAATGTAAATGCTTAATTTATTTTTGCAAATCTATTGTAGATGTTCATTGTACTATATGCAAATGTATATACATATCTTTAAACAACAACAACAACAACTAAGCCTTTATTCCCAAACAAGTTGGGGTAGGCTAGAAATGAAACCCAATCACAATCATAAAGTTAAGGTAAGTAGTAATATTTTTTTCAATCCATTGAATAGTGTTATAGTTAGACATCAGGACCTCAGTTTTTTTCTGTGAATTTTATTTAACACTGATAACTTTTTACATGTCCTGATATATGGTATAGATTTTTAGTTAGACACCAGTTTTTCAAGTAATTTTCTCTTCTCAATTTTACTTCATGCTGATTTGGTTATTATCAATCCTCATTGATTGTATAGTTTTTAAAATTGTAATATACCTGTACAACTTATTAATTTTTGTTGTGTATAACTTGTATGTAGATACACTTTAAGTTTACGTGTTATGTAAATTTTGTTTATATTGTTTGGATGTTTGTGAATCAATAAGGTATGTTGTTTATATTGTGTCATTTTTTGTGTATATTACAAAACTATTTGCATAATTTTTGTTTAATGATAATGAATGTTGAATGGTAATATATACAAATAAAACTATGCCAAAAATTTTATACCAACACTAACGGTTATAAAGCCAACAATCGGTATTGGAGAGATGACATCACTATCCTTGAGCAACACATTGGAACTTGATGGCAACACATTGGAACTTATTTGATTAGAATTAGTACTCAGTTTGACTAAGCACACATTGGAACTTGTTTGCATTTGTTGTCATCTACACTGACTATTTTTAACCATTGCTTGTTCCCCATTGAATCCTAGCCACCACCACCTTTGCCTAGGGTTTAAACCCCCTCCTCCTCTCAGCTGTACCCCCGCTCCTCTGCCCAGACGCTCCCCTACTTCTCCGCCCAGCCGTTCCCCGTCTCCTCCGCGCAGCCGTCCCCCTTACCCTTCGCTCAGCCTCAAAAGAAGCTCCACGCTCGTCTCTCTCCCCGTCTCAGTTGGAGTTTATAGGTGATCAAGATGGATCAGGTTAGTTTTCTTGTTGTTAGATTATATGTTTTGCAGTCATGTGGGAGAGGATCCTCCGATAGAGTATTTACAAAATTCAACAAGGACAAACACACTGCATGAAGTTAACACTTCTCTGTTAAAATTTGTACATCCGAAATTTTTTGTTCTCCCATCGCACCCAGAGAGGATTTAGGCTCCCGCCATCTCTGTTGTACTCATTTTCGTCCCCTCCTTTCGGTCACGATTTCACTTCCCTCGTAATTTTTCCATTTCCCTCCTATTTTGTCCTCTATTTCCCTCTTCTCTCTCAAAGAAAGAAAAGAACCCTAGATCTACAATGGCAGGAAGAGGAAAGGCGATCGGCGCGACCAAGGTTAAAGGATAATATAAGAGAGAGATATGAAATGAAATTGTATTTCCTTGATCTTTGATTACAACTATGCTTTATATATAGAATCTTGCCTACTTACAATTCTGTCACTAACAACCTCTTAACAACTCTAACAATATTTCTAACATCTAACTCTTGTTGCTAATCTAACCAAACTGTTACAACTCTAACCATAATCTCAATTGTCTCTATTATGCCCCCTCAAGCGAAACATGGTGCATGGTAGCAATGTTGAGCTTGCTTCGAAAAGAATAAAATCAATGCCATAATCTCAATGCCATTGTTCTTGCGATTTGAATCGTCAAGTTTGGATCTCCTTGAAGGTAGAAGAAGGTAGAGATAGAAGAAGGAACTCTTTTGGCTCAAAAATGCTTCCGTGTACTCGAGAGGCTCGTTTGAGTCCTCTTTGGAAAAAAAAAATTGAATAGCTCATGGCTTTGTGACAAGTACATAGTTCAAAAGGCTTTGTTGTACTCTTGTCTCATATGTAAGAAGCATTGTGGAGATAGAAGAATCAAAGAGAAATGGAGCCCGACATTGGTTCGACTTGGTAATTTGAAAAATTGGAGGTCTGTGCAAGTAGGAGTGTTCAAATGGATCGGTTTATTCGGTTTTAAATCGAACCGACAAATTTTGGTTTAATTGGATCAGTTGTTCAGTTTAAATGGTTCAGTACGGTTTAGTTTTTGAAAAAGTTCGGTTTAAATGGTTCGGTTCGGTTTTGGGATCTCCAAATCAGTTTGAACCGAACCAACCGGTTTAATAAAAAATGGATCGATTTATAATAGATCGGTTTATTTTGTGTGGTTTATAATTGATCGGTTTATCAAAAACCGGCTTATGTGGTTATCAAAAATGTTATCCAAATTGGTTTGAACCAAACCAACCGGTTTTGAAATGTTTATTTGTAACTTGAAATGTTTGTATGCGGTTTAACCGAACAAACCGAAGTTTAAATTGGTTTAATCGGTTCGGTTTTAGATCGGTTTAGAATTTTAATTTGATCGGTTCGGTTGAGTTTTCAAAATTTGATTCAAGCTGCGGTTCGGCAAAAGAAGTTCGGTTTGATCCGAACCGACCGGTTGAACACCCCTATGTGCAAGCTTTAAAAAAGAACTGGGTTCAGTAGGTAGAAAAATAAGAGAAATAAAAAATTCTACATTGGAAAATTTGTTACAAATTTTCTTTCTCTACTAGGACGTAACAAATTAATTACATGTATTTATTTTAAGAGCGCCATTCATTTTTTTTTTTCTTTTTGCCTTTTTTTTTATTAGTTCGGCACCACCAGGCTAACTCTCATGCAAAGAAAGGATGGGAGCAATTTACTGATGCTGTCATTCAAGCAATATCAAGGGTGAGATCAGGGGTTGTGTTTCTTCTTTGGGGAAACTCTGCCCAGGCCACAAGTATTTGCTTAAGACTAATCTAATCAATACTTGGATTTTGTTGCTGTAATAATTTAACTTCTGTGTATAAATGACTATTGTTGTTTCAGATTAATTGATGCATCCAAACATCACATTCTAAAAGCTGCTCATCCATCTGGTCTCTCTGCCAGCAGGGGCTTCTTTAATTGCAAGTTCGTCTTTTTTTGTTTTATTTTTTCTTTTGAGAAATTTTATCCTAATGAAATTTTGGTGTTTACTAACTTGAATAAGATTAAATTAATCCATGAGTGAACATTCAGATTAAACACAAAACAAGCAAAGAACGGTACTAGCATGGTTTCATAGTCTAGTGTTAACAACAGCTGGTTTAAGAATTTTGTTGAATAAACCTTATAAAAAAGATATTTTTGTTGAATAATATATTATTTTGTTGTACTTGACGCATGTCCTTCTCAAATGCAGGCATTTTTCTCAAACAAACAAGATATTGGAGAAGCTGGGATACACTCCCATTGATTGGCAACTCTAATTAAGTTCTAAAGCAAGTTCTTCCTTTTTTGTGCTTGAAGTATTTTCCATGAATTATGATGTGCCTTTAATTTTGTAAAATTACCAAGCTGATCTGGCCACAGCGCCACGTTTTGTTCATAAGGGTGCTTTTATATATTGCAATGGTCTATTGTGTGCAAATTGCGGAGCAACAATTGCATAATATTTGTCCCTGACCCTAATTATACTTGTATTTTTTTTCCTTGTGAGTTTACTCTCAAAGGGCCTGTAACCACCTCTAGGACACCTATACTTGGCATCCTTCTTCTCATAACACGACCTCTTGTCCCGGTATTCTGATCCACAATATTTTATATCACTTCTCTGTGTCACAGAAGGCTACAGCCACTTTCTAAATACAGTTACGGTTTAATCAGATCACTTTTCTTCAGATAAATCCAAATAAATCAAATACTCGAACTAACATCCTATTAATGCATAATCAGGTGTTTCAGGTTGAGTCAAATTCAATAAAGCGTCGTGTTAGAAGAGAATATGCAAATATATGAAGCCGGATTCTGTAGAGAAGAAATTTTGTTGTTGGCATTTTACAGCTGACACTAATATGAATTCTAGATCGTCACAGACCTTTACAAAGGTTGAACAATTATAGATACTAAGATGGATTGATATACTTTTACATGTTAATATTTTTATACAGAGGTCGATAATTGTTAGATGCCAACCAATAATATTCATGAAATTATACTTAAGACTCTTTGTTGATTTACACTAATTAATTGTTAGCTTACATGTATCCCTTTAGAGGTGAAAACTAAACAATTTATCTGTTGATGTTTTAATCTTATTAAATAGACATTTACATTTACAATCTTATTAATATTAAGGGCGAGCACACCCAACCAACACAAAATGATCAATGTTGGTTACTAATTATACTTATTAAATAGACATCGCTTAAAAGTGTAGAAGTTTGCTCTACAGTGCATTCTTCTGCAGAGCAATTAATTCGGGTAGAAACTCAAATGTTTTAATAAGCAACATACCATCCACGTCTATCTAAATATAAATTTATCCAATAATTATAATATATAAGACTTCCGAATGAGAATTGTTTGATTCAATTATTGCTTCCTTCTTTCTATTTTGGTTTGAATATTTTAAGACATACATATTTTGTATGGAATTGAATAATGTGTGTAGTGTTATCTTGATATTTATTTTAATGAAATTAATAATGTAGTGGTATGTGTATTGAGTTTTGATTTTCTGAAAACCGCAATTTCATTAGGTTTAAACAGTTCGGTTCTTATGTAGTTCGCCATTTTAATTCGCTTGGTTCGGTTGAACTTTTAAAAACCGAGCCGACATTTCAGTTGATTTTATTTGGATTTGTCTATTTTATTTCGATTTCAACCGAACCGACCTTTGATCGGACCGGTGTCCTCCCAGGTACCTGGCTGAGTAAAATTAGCTCTAACTAAATCTCAGCCGAAAGATTGGTATTCAATGTCTACTTAAACATTGAGGGTCCGTTTTGAGATAAACAGACAGATGACTCAGATCTAATTGTACTCGGTCAGATAATTGCACTGGATACGAGTCCCGTTTGATCACCCCTACTTATTAGTTATTACTGCCGATCACAACCTATCGGAAAAAGACGGGCTAATCCATCTCTACCTCTTTCTTTTGCCTCCGTTATTTGGTTAGGGTTACACCTGATCTCTCCCATTCAAACTCCCAAGTTT
Organism: Carex myosuroides; assembly: GCA_028015225.1. Taxonomy (NCBI): domain Eukaryota; kingdom Viridiplantae; phylum Streptophyta; class Magnoliopsida; order Poales; family Cyperaceae; genus Carex; species Carex myosuroides. Next base: position 4,829,360 of record CM051471.1, read on the forward strand.
CGACGATGGACGTGGATTCGCTCATGACGACAGAGCCTGAATCGAGGCAGGAGACGACACAGCACTCCTCTTTGGGCGAGGCTTCAACATCGGCTCAAGCGGCAGCCGCTCCACTCCCGCATGGCCTCACACCCGAAGCCCTGCAAGCACTTGGCGAAGAGGGAGCCCAAGTCTTAGTGTACTCAGGGTCCCGCCGCATGCTGTTCCATGGTTCCAAGGCTCTTGAGGGGAACTCGGCTATGCCTCATCCGGCTGACACCGCCTGCTATGAATCTGCACCAATTGGAGCGGTGGTTCTCGGTACTCCAGCCGCACCACCAGTTGAGTCTGATGGTACAGATATATTCAGTGATGTTGACCCCGACTATCATATGGTAATCGTGCAACAGGGACAAAGGTAATTTCTCAGTTTTCCTATGTTGCTTCCTTTTGAGATATGACAATGTTCTGGTAAATATGATTTCTCCGAGTCTTCCAGGAAAATTGTTGCTCAAGTAGATAGAGCCATACAACATTAAGTTAATTCCAGTATTTTGTCAAACCAAAGTAGTTACCAACCTGACCCACATGGGCTTAAGGCACTGGTTTTGGGCCCATCAGGTTAGTTTGTTATTGGATTGCTACACCATGGAATTGTCTTGGTTTACCGTTCTTCTCTCTGTCGGCATACATCTAGGAAAGAGCATTCCCATATTAGACAATTACTCTGCACTAGATTATATCAAAATATTTAAACAGTTCAGTAGCTCTGATATGATTAAACAGTTCAGTATACAACTCCTCTCCTCTATATCGACCAATTCGGTTAATTTCTAATAGATTACCTGTTTTTCTTAGTACTTGCTCGAAAATACTTATACTGGATCTGATCTGCATGGCCACTAATTCAAAGCTGTAAACTTTTCTACCTTTCAATTTAGCACAATGCGCTTCTGGAGACCGACAGAAGATAAGGTACGGATCATCAAGGCAGTGATAGCTTGGCGTACTAATGGGATATTTGCCCAAGCATTTTCCAGGCCGGGGAAGGTCAATCGAAAGAGGAAGCAGCAACTGCTAGAAAAGGAGGGTGGTTCATGTGAAAAACCTGATGTCAAACTGCCAAGCACCATCAATAATTCTAGCCTGATAGTTGTAAGCATTCTATTATTGGCCAAGCATTACCACAACCATTCTCCCTGGTACTGAACTTGTGGAGTTGTTATCAATACGTAATTGTGTAGCATACTGTTCTCAGATCCAAGGTTGCTAATATCACTTTATTTCAATATTGCCTCTCGGCTGTTCTAATGACTGATTGGTTTGCTGGTTGACAGATAAAGAAAGCTTCAGGAAACATCAAGTCACGCCCTAGCAATCGTCGTCCAAATCCAACTCTGTCAATTGAGCAGCTGATGAAACTGGCGAGGGAAAAGGATGAGGGCTGTGCACTGGTAGTTGTCTTTGATGAGTGGAAATTGAGCGCCCCCGCCTTATCGGCGCTCCCCCTTGTACCTTCTCTGAGCAGCCAACTTCCTTGCTTTTACATGGCTAATCCTGGGACAAGCCAAGGTAACCACATTTTCGGGAACATGATGACACAGGAGAGCTTTTCAGTAGACAATTCAGATTTACAATCTAGCTCCCGTTTATTGTACTCCAAAGATGGATGGTTGCTCTTGCGAAGGCGAGAGCGGGATTTGTCTTTTGGCAGGCTATTGCCGAGATATCCAGTATTTTTATTGAATCCCAGTACTGGGGCCCGCATGGATTTTCCGAGCTTATCTTTTCTAGGCTGCTATAAGGCATTATTCACCACAACCCAGGGCACTCCGGATGTTGTTGTTTATGTTCAATTTGCAGGGCACACTTTTCTGAAGGTATACCTTGTCCGACCTGGTGGTTCATGCTGGGAGGAGCACCCTTATGACTTCAGACATGGTCAAATTGGTCCAATTGAGAAGATGGTTTTATGTGGCGGCTCTGTGTACTGTCTTTCCAAATTGCACTGCCTTATTTTCAAGCTTGCAGATCTTAGTTGGCATCTTGTAACAGGTGGGAGCCTCCGGCACAGGCTCCCCCTCTACCAGCCTCTTGAGGTCGAAGGAAAAGTTGTGGTGGTTGGACGTCCAGAGTGTTTCACCAGTGCTCCATTAATGTGGGGGGGCTCAATACCTTTCTTTAGAATGGAGATTAGTGGAGATAAGTTTGATTGGGTGGAGATCACCGATGTAGAGTTGGACGGAAAGATTTGGTTTATCAACGGTGTTCAATCATTTTGTGTAAAGGTTGCGGGTTCTGGGCAGAAGATATGCTGGTTTGCATGCAGAGGTTCATTAGGTGTACGGGACTTATGTGGTACTCCATATGCATTGCATTGCTTGAATCTGACTACACGTGCCCACTGCAGGCTCACCGCCGACTCGAGTATCTGCAGCCAGATTGCATGGGTTGACCTAGGCTGCCCCTCTGACCCTGGTCTCTTAGACCGTGGGATAACCGGCGACGACCTTCTCCCTGGCTTCTGAAAGACATCATATTTCTACATTATGTGATCTTTTTGGTTCTTCTTTTTTCCTTGTGTATTTGATAAGTTATGCTTGTTCTTTTTCCAGATGTAATACCTGACTTTGTTAGCTGTTTTTCTTTTGGTTCGAGTAAAGTTTAAATTTTATATTGAATTTGCTTATTCTGCATTGTATTTTGTTTAGATAAGATTAAGGTATAGAATTATTTTTTATTTTCAATTTTCACATATATCATACTTTGGTTGAGTTGTTTTCCAGCCACAATTATGGATTCTCGCCCACCAGACTATGCTGAAAAGGTTTGTTCGAGTCGTTTCACCTATTTTGTTTTTGTTATTTCATTATTTGATGTAATGACATTTTAAGTTTGTTCTTTTTTGAAATGCTGAAAAGGTTTGTTCGAGGTGTTTCACAATTATGGATTCTTGCTACATCACTGACGCCTCCCTTTGAGAAGATTGAAAATATAAATGATCAGTACTGGACACTACGTGCAGAGGAGGTATGTTTTATCTCAGCTCCTGATTTATTATTGTCTACAACAAAATGTATATCTAGGATCATATCTTTCGCATTTGTTGGCTACAAAGACAAGGTCACACGCACCAATATGTAATTTTCTGTTTATGGTGTTTTTCTCTCTAATTTGACAGATACCGGAGGAAGAGACTAACCTTGGGTCTCAGGATCAGCTGATTCATGTTTACCATTTCATGAAAGATCCAAATCAGAACCAGGTACCGAGTGAACCTAGTTGGACTGTTCCTAGCAAAATTAATATGCTTTCAGTTCGTTCATCATAGTAGTTTCTGATTCTTGTGGTCTTCCCTTGTATTAAGGCAAAATTGGTTTTATCAAATGGGAAGCCCAAAAGGACACATTAATTATTATTTGTGACTGTTATTACTATTGGGAGGGGCAGGTAAGCTGAAAGTTTGTGCAGGTTAAGAAATAATGCACAAGTAAAAAAACAGGCAGTACCAAATAATGTACTACTTTCTAAGAAAAAATTTGAGCAAACAAATTTGGGCTACTTGAACTACCATATTTGGAAAGTACTGTTTGTGAATCTTTTTGCTCTTGTTTTAATATTCAACAGCAGGTGCAAAGCTTTGGAGAACCGTTCTTATTGGTAATTCATGAAGGTCAGACTTTAGCGGAGGTGAAGACGCGTATTCAGAAAAAACTTCAAGTTCCAGATGAGGAATTTGCTAAGGTTTTCTCTCTTTCTTTCTCCCATATAATAATGAGGCCTCTCAATGAGAAATATAGTACAAAATATTTGCTATAAAGTCTCTATAGAGAACGATTCCATTGCTGATTCCATCAATATGAAACATTCTTAGATATTGGGAGATAGAAAATGAAGGGGTACTTGAGGAAGTAGAATGCCTCTCATTTCTTCAGGGTTTTGACTGTTTTTTTGAAGAGTGTCAAGTAAAATTCTTTGTTTCTTTTGTTGTTGTAATTAAGTGAAGATGGATCTCCTTCTAATTATAGAAGATGATTTTCCTTTGTTCATTTGAAAGGATATATTGTATATTATATTCTGCTCTTTTGTATCATGAAAGTTGTTTGAGATCTATTAACCTTTGATCCAAAATGTCTAATCTTTTTCTTGATTTGTTGTCAGTGGAATTTTGCATTTTTATCCATGAATCGCCCTGAGTACCTCAAGGACAGTGATGTCATCTCCAGCCGTTTTCTGGTGAATAATTCTTATCTGTTGCTTAATCTGTTTTCTTTTGTATGCATATTTGTTTTCTGTTGAATGTAACATTGCTTGTTTGCATTTTTTATTTGATACAGAGAAGAGATGTATATGGTGCGTGGGAACAGTACCTTGGTTTGGAGCACACTGATACTACTCCTGAAAGACCAATGATTGCAAATCAGGTATACCTACGTACATAAAAGTTTTTTTCTCTCTCTTCTAGAGACTGCTTATTTTAGAAAAGAATAATGTCTGAAGGTTAATTCCATGGGGGATACATGCTTTATTTTGTTTCCATCAGGAACAGAAGAGGTGCTTGGAAGATTAATATATATATATATATATATATATATATATATATATATGCATCTTATAAAACTAGTGTGCGCAAAGTGCAAGTTGGGTTATTAAGTATCTACAAGCTGTACATGTGAGATGCAAAATGGGTCCCTATGTTTTAAGCATTTTCTAATGAGAAAAGGAATTCTCCAGAACATTTTATTCTGTCTCAATTTCTACATGCCTTGCAATTTGATTTTCTAAAAGCATTGTTCAGATTTTTCATTGCAAATCTTGATTTTAATGCAGAACTGGCACACTTATGAAAAGCCAGTGAAGATCTACAAGTAGTTTGTGTTTGAGGAATATCTCTCCTGGTGGTTCATCTCTTTGATTGGTCCTAGTTCAGAACTAGAAACAGAGGAATTGATTAGATTGTTTGTTAAAGGACGATTAAGAAACAAAGGCTTATCGACTATACTTTGTTGCTTTTTTTTATTTGCTGTCTTTCCTTGTAAAAAAAGGGCCCACTTAGGAAGGATCTGTCACAATGGAAAAGTCCAGTGCATAAAGTTTTGGTTTTTTTGGCAGCGGGGTCATGCATACAGCAGTAAAAAGGAAAATCTGTAAAACTTTACCATTTCTACGATTTTTCATTTCTAAAGACGATGTAAATAGTTGGGAAGGGGTGTTGTTTTATTCAGTTCCTATAGTTTTACACCATGCTTGCTTTTAAGGGTCCATTAGCCGACTGTCGATCAATAGAATCGGGATGGGATATAAGTATAACGATGGAACAACAGATTGTGCTTGCATCAAATGAAAAGAAATATAATATGCATCAAACTTTTCATATTGTCGGCGAATATTGTAATATGTGCTAAATTTTATTATTATTAATGTATAATTGGGATGGGATATGTCGGCAATTAAACTAATTTAACAATAGCAACGATTAAAAAAATTATTATTAAAATAAAAAATAAGATTATACATGTGCCTTTTATAGCTTAGATAGTTTGTATCATAATGTAATAAATTTGGTACAATGATAAAATTAAACGGTTAATTGTTTTAAATTTTGCTTAATGTTTTTTTTTTTTTGGGAAAAGCCCGTAGGCTACTAAAATCTAAATATTGCTTAATTGTTGACTAATTAATTGAGTTACATCAAAATCTAATTACAATTGGGGTTATAATTTTATTAGCTCTTGACCACGTATCAGGTTGAAATCTGAACTTAAATCATGATTGTTGAGACTGTCAATATAAAAATTCATTGATAATAGAATCTAATGCTTTAGAAATTTATTTGTTGAGTTAATCAAAATTCAATGGATATGTAATTAGTTATAAGTATGATTTGGCTATAGAAGAAGATGTGGTCAGTTGAACCAGAATCAAGTATCCAATTTGAATTTCTAAAATTTTGAACAAGGTTTGTAATTATACCAGAGCTCTTCTGAATTTTTTTCTTCAAGCATCACAGAAAGCTGCGTATAAAGTTGCCGCATTTGATCCAGAGAGAAGTTGGTCTCTATTTCTTTTTCTGGCGGATCGGATTCTCCTTCAACCCGTTCCCCTCTTTCTTTTTCTTTCTGTGCCGCGTAGCCTCTTCTCTCTTCGTGAGGGTTCTCTCCTTGTCGCCGCTCTCCCCCTCTGGTGAACCCGCCGCCTCCACCGCCGCGCCTGCCCTTTGGCCGGAGATGGGGTGAAGGCACCAACACTCCTCTCTTTTATGCCCTTCCTTTTTGCAGAAATCGCATCGATTGCTGTGTTGGCCGCCTCGATTTTCCGGTCTAGGGTTGGGCCGAGCAGTGAAGGCTTTGGATTCGGGGTTATCAGTTGGCTGAGAACTCATCACCACTCGTCTCGTCTCTTCCCTTTCAACCATCCCGACAACTTCGTCGAGAGATGGCAGCTCACCCATGAGAAGGATTTGTGATCTCACCCCCTCGTAGCTTGAATCAAGCTTAGCCAGGAAAGTAAAGATATCATCTTGCTCTTCCCTCTTCTTGATTTCTTCGATATCGGCTGTGAGGGGACGGTATACTCTAATCTCATCTTTCTTTTTTTGGATTTGGCTGAATAGCTCGGTTACGGTTTGATTTTGTTGTTGCAATTGGTGGATTTCTTGTTGAAGTTGATAGATGAGAGAATAATTTTTCTTTTTTCCATACATTGTTTCGGCCTTGACCCACATCTCTCGAGCTGTGTCGAGATAGGTCATAAGATCAGAGATATGGGGTTCCATTGTTGCCAATAGCCAGCTTATGACAAGGTTGTCGCTTTTTCTCCATTCTGATATCGCCTTTTTTTCTTCTGCTGTTGGTTCTGTTGGTTTGCTGGCTTTTGGCTTTGTTGTTTCACCAGAGACATATTCGAATTTGTCTCTGCCAATGAGACCAAAGGTTACTTGCCGTGCCCAGAGATGGTAATTTTTGCCGTTTAACAGCACACCCGTAAGTCTTTCGGTTTGTTGTGACATTTTTGGATTTTTCGGTTTTTTGTTCTCTGATAAGAACTGATGCTGCCTTGAGCTTGAGATTTGATGATTTGTTGAACTGGTACAGTTCTTGTTATCTGTCCAGTGATTGGGTTGCCTATTTGGCGTTTGATTTGGAGCAAGATCAAGTCTGCTCTGATACCATGTTGAATTTGAGAGAGATAAAACTGATGGAAATTGAAATCTCTGTTATGTTTATTATGATTGTACAGTGTTGCTTATATAGCAAAGGGAAAGAAAAAAGACGTTAGAATTTCTAACGGTAGCCTAGTATTGTACTGTAGCCTACTGTAGCCTATAAAATCAAAAAAGGAAAAAAAGTTGAGTAACTTTCCTAACTAAGTTTAGTTGCTCCTTTTTAATCCTATAATAGCAAATGATGAATTAAATCTGATGCTATTATTTAGTCCCTTAATCCTAATTATTTTCTACAATTCTTTTACCCTTTGGAAATCAAGAGTCGAAAATGATTTAGAGGATGGGGAAATTGTTAATGATAGTGACATTACAATCAGCTGGACCCATCATGAAATTGCAATTCCCGACGGATTTGATGGTGCACGCTCTCTTATTCACTGGAATAACAATTTATATTGGATTGGCACGGGAAAGGTGTTTTCCTATAATCTGGAAACTGAGGAGGTTACATCGTATCTACTTCTTGGCGGGATAAATTACTATGACGATCAGCTAGGCAATGGGCCTCGTGCATATCTGTTTACCCGAAATTCGCATGTACTTTACGTATGCGCATCTAGTGATCAAGAGATATGTATAGGTGTATTACTGAAATTTCGTGGTGATGGATTGATCTTTCCACTTGACAACTTTATTACTTCACTTTACGGGGAGATTCGTGTACTTGAGACATTTCTCTCTCCACTTGGCGGGGATGTTTGTCTTCTTGGAGCTCTATTTCTGAACAGAAGCCAAGCGGGCATCTATATAGATGGTTTGTCGTTGTTGAATTTTGTAAATACTCTATCGGAGGGTCCTCACCCACATGACTGCAAAACATATGACCTAACGACACAGGAATGGCGTCTACAGAGGCATTGTGATCTCGAAAACTGTCGAGCATTGTGGTTTCTCTCAGGTTATCTTTTATCAATTATTCACTAGTTATTCAATTGTCAAGCACTGTAGTTATAAAACATGAATTTTCATTGAAATTTTGATGTACAGAGAATCAGAACCTTGGTCGTTGCGTGTTGAGAATTAGTCACCTCATGTGCACTTTGGAGCGGTGGGTCAAAGAAGAAGAAGAGGAAGAAGAAGAGGAGGGAGGAGAAGAAGAAGAAGAAGAAGAAGAAGAAGAAGACCCAATGGTAATTGATCTAGAACTTCTGTTTCAATTGATGATGGGTGAGGATTTGCTCTGGAGACCGACAGAACCTGAATCATGGCAGGAGACGGCACGGCACTCCTCTTTCGGCGAGGCTTCAACATCGGCTCAAGCGGAAGCCGCTCCACTCCCTCATGGCCTCACACCCGAAGCCCTGCAAGCACTTGGCGAGGAGGGAGCCCAAGTCTTAGTGTACTCAGGGTCTCTCGAGGGGAACTCGGCTATGCCTAATCCGGCTGACACCCCCTGCTCTAAATCTGCACCAATTGGAGCGGTGGTTCTCGGTACTCCTGCCGCACCACCAGTATCATCTATATTCACATTACCGTTTACTGCTTTCAAGGTACATTTTGCCTTAATTTTTATGGTCTATCCTGCTTTGTTAGAGATTGAGGCTGCAATAGTTCAAAACTATATGGCTTTTTTAATTTTATGGAAAAGCCGCAAGTTACTTTTTTCCCTTGGTGTGCTTTGGCAAGCCTTGAGAAGGGTTGAAGTAGATCCATATATAGGAAGTATTGACATATTTTGAACTAGGCAAAACCCTAAAAGGGACAAAATGTTGATCTGGTATTTCCAGTTGTTACTTGTATTCACCACAGCTGGTAAAAAAAAAAAACTGTCCAGTTCTTAATATTTCGTAAACATGACAGCTTCTGAAATTGGATGTACAATTATGTAGGAGGAAGTTGCCAAGGAATTCGGCATACCAGTGCAGTTCCAAAGGTATTGGTTGTGGGCCAAGCACCAAAACCATACTTACCGGCCCCACCGTCCGCTGACGTCTCTTGAAGAACTACAAACTGTAAGCTTCTTTATTATTGAATAATTTGGGACGTAGTGGTAAAGTGCAGCCATTTAGCAAGCCCCTCAATGTTGACTCTAAACCAACATTACAAAGTACATTGCATTTGCAGTCTGACCTTCTAGTGTCGAGCCCTGTAACGAATACCTTGTGTAACGGTATAGGTGTTAGCCCAGACATAGGGCATTGTCACCTGGTATCAGTCCTTAATTTTGTGCCCTTTATTGATGACACATAATTGCTGATATAAACTAATATTGTTTAGATGACTTACATCAATGTTCTATTTATGCAGGTTGGTACTCTTAGAGAGGTATCAATCAAGGCACATAATTCTGAGATGAAGCTGTTCCTAGAAGTAGAGTGTGGTGTGGTAATGCCTTTAAAGTGTTTCAAGTACCTGTTCTGTAAATTTCATTTTGGCCATAAAGTTACTTGATAACATATTTTCCTCTGTTTGTTTAGGATTTTAGCCTGCTTCCTTTACCTGATAAATCTAGGGAAGATATATTGATTTATTTCAAGCTTTATGACCCCGAGAAGGAAGAGCTTCGGTATTTTTTAAATTTTATACAGCATGTGTATGCTTTTTTTTTCCGATTAGTGTGAAAATAGTTTTAATGTGGTGCTATTCAGATTAGTAAAAATGTTGATTGGATTGTACATTTGGAATTGTGAATAGTTGTAACCTCGTTTGTGAGCAAGATAGCAGAGGGCTGAGGAAGAGGAAAGATAGACAAGTGGGGTCTCAAATGAATTGTCACGATGTGGAGATGGTAGAAGCTGCGTCAACTTCGCCAAATCAGGACTGTGTTGGTTGAAATCCGAGAAAGAAGTATTTTTTGCTCTCTCTTCACAAACGGGAATAGACGCTATTCCGAACTTCACAAAGAATGGCAGATTAGCCAGATTAGTAGCTATTCGGAATAACTTTTTGTTGTTTGCATTGCTTTGAATCGGGAATAGTAATGGTGCTATTCGGAATAGTAGCTATTCTTGAGACATCCAAACATACAGAGGAAATATTTTATTTATTGTTTGCTATTACTTTTCAGGTAAAAGAAATTGCAGCTCATACAGCTACTGTAAATGATCTTAGTTTTGATGGAGATGGTGAATATATTGGTAGCTGCTCAGATGACGGGACGGTGGTAATAAGCAGCCTATTCACTGATGAGAAGTTGAAGTTTGAGTATCACCGTCCGATGAAAACTGTAGCATTAGATCCTGAGTATTCACGTAAAACTTCTAGAAGATTTGTTGCTGGCGGCTTGGCTGGTCAGCTCTTTTTGAGCATGAAGAATTGGCTTGGATATAATAAGCAGGTTTGTCTTTGTTATATGAGAAAATCAGAAAGAGAAAAAAAAACTTTGCTTTTATGATATTTCAGGTCAATTGCTGAATTTGCAATTAAATTTTACCTGATGATGTTTTATAATTTGAATCCGGGAGATCTGATTTGGTAAGATTTCAAAGTTTATGTGAGTTTTTCAAAGCACAGCACCTCACAGATTTAGTCCTTTTCCTCGAGTAACAATTGACCTTAAGGGAGGGGGGATTAGAGCAAACTAGACAAGCATGTAAGTTTGTTTTAGAAGTTGGACTAGAAGTGAAAGTAGCACTTTCAAGCTAAAATTTTGATATCTTATCGTGATCAAATTTTATATCCAAGATTTACCATGTGCTTGCTTTCTGCTTCCTGTTTGACACTAAATTTTACAATTTAGCAATTCTTTGCTTTTTTGTATAGATGCTGTATAATGATCACTCCATTTAATTGCTGCAATCCTGAACTTATTTGTACCTTCGATATGGTAGAATTGTTGAAAAGCTATATTTCTTTGCACAATGAAAAACCAGTTACATTGAAATGTAAGGGTTTAAATCATTAACTTCTGATATTTGCCATTAAGTTTAGCATATTGAAAATTTCACAGGTTCTTCATGATGGAGAAGGCCCAATTCATTCAGTCAAGTGGAGAACAAGTCTAATTGCTTGGGCTAATGAGGCAGGTGTTAAGATCTATGATATGGCGAGCAATCAAAGGATTGCATTTATTGAGAGACCAAGAGGAACTCCTCGGGCTGAAATCTTACTTCCTCATTTAGTATGGCAGGTATTGACAATATATATTATCATTCTATGTATTGTGACTATTTTAGTATCTGAGAAACATTAAGATGTCTGATACTTGGAGTCAATTAAACCTTTCATTAACTCCAGCTTCCTATGAAACTTGAAAGCACTGATCCTGTATACTGTCATTTTATTTGAACTCCATATTTGTAAATAATCAGTTTTCCCCTTGAGATCCGAAAGATTGTGGAAAAACCTCAAACAATGTCAGAAGAGAAATAATATTTTTAAAGACAGAATGAATCCATTTAAATGTGTTCAAATGATCAATATGCCCTGGGGTCTCAAACAAGGTTAAAACAATCTCTTTTTATTTAAAAGAAAAGGTAGCAAGAATGTTTTAGGATTGTTACATGCTTGATTTTGAATTTTGGATCTTTTACAGGGCTCTATTTCTGAAAGTTGGATTTCTCTTTTTAAATAAAAAAATTGTAGGATGACACTCTCTTAGTCATTGGCTGGGGAACAAGTATCAAGATTGCAGCAATTAGGGGAAATCAACAAAATGGGCTTAATGGCTTAAAAATGAATATGATGATGTCTAATGCGAGATATGTTGATATTGTGGCCTCTTTCCAAACTAGCTACCACATTTCTGGAGTTGCTCCTTATGGTGATGCATTGGTAGTGCTGGCATATATCCCTGATGAGCAAAATGGGGAGAAAGATTTTAGCACTGCAGTACCATCACGACAGGTAAGACGAACATGATATTTCCATTCTCTCTAGGTCATTTATGCTATTGAAATCAACTTGCTCAATTTGCAAATCACACGTTTTAGGTAGTGTGATGAACATATGTGCTGCTAAATGCTTGCAATTTTATTTTTACCTGTGTATACGAGCCTGTCCCCCTAAGCTCATTTTGATTTAAATCAGGCAATGCAGTTGTCGTCTCCATGTTTGTGTGAACACCTAAAGAAGCAATTTAGTACTTTCTCCAATGAGTGAGGCTATGGTACTACGCATAGCGCGGATTGGTCCATACCATGGATCAATATCTTTGTTTTCAAAGTCCAAACAATCGATCCGAACAGTTCACATGATCTCCATATGAAAATGTACCTGTAGATCAATTTGTACACTGTCTACAATTCTTTTTACTATTTTTTTAGATAGGTAGAAAATCACTTGATCTAAAAATTCTAGACCATTGAAAAGTGGTGATTTTCTACCTATTTTAAAAAATAGTAAAAAGAATTGTAGACAATATCAAATTTAGTCTGCAAGTACATTTTCATATGGAGATCATGTTGAACGGTTCAGATCGACTGTTTGAGTTTTGAAAACGAAGATATTGATCCATAGTACGGACAAATCTGCACTATGCATAGTACCATAGCCTCACACTTCTCCAATTACTAAAACTTGTTCAGTGCTGACTAACTTTCTGCAGATCTAAGACATATTGGCCATTATTTTCAACAATGGTGAAAATATTGTGGTTTGTTTGCTTAAGTAATATACAACCGCCTTTCTTTGATATGTTTATGTTTACTAGAATATATATTTCCCTGATTATTATTTCTAGGGAACTGCACAACGTCCTGAAGTCCGAATTGTGACATGGAAGAATGATGAGGTGACTACAGATGCACTGCCAGTGCATGGCTACGAGCACTACAGAGCCAAGGATTATGCACTTGCGCATGCTCCTTTCACAGGTTCATACACGAGTCTTTGTATCTCATATACTAAATAATGAATCTCTGTATCATTTTTGTCTATTAATTTACCAGAATGTACTGACTCAATTTGACACTGTTATGTTCAAGCTACAGAGTAAATTGGGTGTTATATTTTACGGAAGTTGACAAATAATGCATTATGTATTTTTAATATTTTCTATGATTTGTAGGAAGCAGCTACGCCGGAGGCCAATGGGCAGAAGGGGATGAACCTCTATACTATATTGTATCTCCTAAGGATATAGTAATTGCTAGGCCGAGGTCAGTTGCATTTACAGTAACTATCATGCTTATACAGGCAATATAGGCCTTCTTAGTTCTTTCTGGAGTTGTTGGGCACATTAATTTGTTTTTTCTTTTAATCTATGCTTCTTAATTTACTGTGAACTTCCATCCATGCTGCTGCAGTTTTGTTCCGATCAGTCTAATTTATGTTGGTAGTTAGGTGGGTGTATACTGTTAGTGCCTGGTGTAGGGGTTCCCTTATTAATTTGACTTTCTTGGATTTTTCCCATTTTGTTACAAAAGTACAGTGCAAATTTGTGTGCTAAGTGGAGTTAATATTTGTAAAATTAGAGATGCTGAAGACCATATTGCCTGGCTTGTTCAGCATGGGTGGCATGAAAAGGCTTTAGCTGCTGTAGAAGCGGGGCAAGGCCGAACTGAACTTCTTGATGAGGTAATACTACAATTTGATCAAGATCCTTTTTTTATGGTACAATTTGATCAAGATCATCAAGACCTATAGTTGATTTTGATTTGTTTGCTTTCTTTAATTGAGTACTTCCTCTGTTGTAGTTCGTCTTAGCTTTTTATGGGAAACTTGTAAGAAGGACTTTAATTTTATTAGAAAATTGCAAAGAAATCCCACCAATTGTTGAAAATTTTGACATCAAAACTTATGTTAGTAGAGATTTAATGGTGCTTGTACTGTATTCTAGCTTAAGTAACATAACAATTTTGACATCATAAATCATATTCATCTTACTGTATGGCATTATACTGTTTTATGACAATTATTGATAGCCAATTGCTTGCCACTTAGAAAAAAAGGAAAAATTGAAACAAAGAAGCCTTGAATAAAGTAGTTGTTTCATACATGATGTGTATACTTTTCTCATTCTCAGTCAATTTGTGAAAATGAACTATGCTGTATGTCAGGTGGGAGCAAGATACCTGGATCGTTTAATTATTGAAAGGAGGTACGCTGAAGCTGCATCAAGGTGTCCTAAATTGCTCCGGGGTTCTACCTCAGCATGGGAAAGGTTTGTAGATACTTTGAGATTTGTACACATGAACAAGCTTTAGGTTATAACTATTATTTTTATTCAATGTTTGATAGGTGGGTATTTCACTTTGCACATCTCCGCCAGCTTCCTGTGTTGGTTCCATACATGCCTACTGAAAACCCACGTCTGAATGATACTGCTTATGAGGTCAGAATAAACTTATTTATTATTTTTCCTTTTCGCCGCTAAATTCTATCAAGGAGATTTTCATTTGAAGTGGTTACCAATTGGGTCCTCGTGCAAATGATGTTGCTTTCCCAGATTGTGAAATTAGATTTAACCCCAGTTATGTTTGATTAATCTTCATGTGCAATCAATCCTTAAACAAGCCAAAGAAATATTAATTTTCTCTCACACTAAACCGTGCAGCTTGAAGCTTATCCATTGCTTCCCCAAAAATAAACAAATAAATTAAAAAAAAACAGAAGAAATAAAAAGGGAACTTAAGTAAATCCAGTTTGCTAAATCACCCTGAATGTTTGATAGTGCCTCAGTTTTCTTCATTTGTGGAAGTAGACACAAAACCCGCCTATTAAAAAATGAGGCTCTATGTTTCAACATCAAGGTCAATTAGGTTGTTATTTTATTTCTCTGTATTAATTACAGGTTGCTCTTGTTGCTTTAGCCAATAACCCTGCACATCACAAGCTTCTTTTATGGACTGTCAAATCATGGCCTCCTTCTTTATACTCAGCTTTACCAGTTATATCTGCCATAGAACCACAACTTAACACCTCCTCTATAACCGATTCACTAAAAGAGGTAAGTTTATTATCTTTTTTTTTATTAATTTAAGATACTCAAAATTAAATAATATATTGGTTGGTGTTCCAACAATTGCCATATGGTTGTAGTGTAACATTTATTTTGGCACTTCTTTCTGTTACATTGTAGGCATTGGCTGAGTTATACGCAATCAATAATCAATTCGAGAAGGCGTTTTCAATATATGCTGATGTAAGGATGCTCATCTATGCTTTATTAATTTCAAGAAGTCATATAAACATTTTTTAAGGGTACATCCGGGAACTTCCTGAAATTTACTTTGGTATATATTTGTAATTTATTTTCCAGCTGTCGAAGCCTGAAATATTTGACTTCATTGAAAAGCACAACTTACATGATATTGTTCATGAAAAGGTACTTATCTGAACTACACCTTCTATTACCATTTTCCATAGAAATTCATCCTCAAGAACTATCTGAATGAAAATTGAAATTATGAAATCCAATTACAATTATGAAATTTATCAGTCATGTACCAAAAGAACAACTTGTGTGTACCGCCAATAAGAAACCTGTCTAATTACAGGCAGTTTGGGTTCCAATACTTCCCCCTTTTTGGGTTTTGAATTCCGGCATCTTGTTTTGTTTGGCATTTTGTGCTTAAATAAAGACCTGATTGAGTTGAACAAAAATTCTGGTGGAAAACCTCGTTGAAAACCCTTTGTCATTACAATACTAGTTCAGTTGAGGATAGTGCAAAGGCATTATTTAACCTGTAATAAATACGGTAAGAACCTGTTTCTGAAACCTTGGCCAGAGGACATAATCATTGTTGCCTACTTTCTATCGGCTGACATCATCCATATAAGTCTTCTGCATGTTGAGGAATATTCACTTGCCCTATGTGATTGAAATTCTGCTAAGTTCGGAATAGTAAATTTTCAAAAGTATTTGATTCCGTTCATTGGCATTATTTTGTGAGCATTTGAGTAATAGTACCAGTGCCATCCGGGGCGGAACCATAAAATTTTGATTTGGGGGGGGGGGGGGGTGCTGCAATTTAAAATGCACAATATGTGGTAGGTGGGATTTGAACCCAAGTTTATTCTCACCATTAGGCTACAAGTAAACTTTTGGCATTTTACGAGGGGGGCTGAACTATGTAAACACTTAAAAAAAAAATAATTAAATTTCATTATACATAATTAAAATTTCAAAATTCTCCCCCTGGTGCCATCCACCAGTTCCTGATTCTTAAATAATTCTTTTCTTCCAAGGAGAAAGAGTTGTTATTGTTCAAATAGCCAGTGTTGCCTGCTGTTTGTAGGTTGTGAAACTCATGAAGCTGGATAGCAGGAAGACTGTGCAGCTATTGATTCAGCACAGGGATACAATTCCACCGTATGGAATTGTAGAAGAACTTTTGAATTCAAATGATGATGATAGGAGATATTTTTTGCACTTGTACTTGCATTCTTTATTCGAGACCGACATACATGCAGGAGGAGAATTCCATGATATGCAGGTATATTTTTTGAGCCCCTAAATTTACAAAAAAAGAACCCTAAATTAAAGGGCAATCCTTCTTTTCTACTTCCGTGGAGTCTGTATTTTATTGAAGTTCCTACTGATAGTTTTTTTTTTCCATTATAATTATACTTTTTAATAACAATTTAGTTGGATGAAATCACAGAAATGACCTTTATCATAAACAGTGGTATACCAATATACAACCTAAAAGGCATAATAACATCACATCTTCACTTACTCCTTTTTGCATACCAAGTGTGCTCCTTCTTCCTTACCCTTCTTTCTCTACTTAGAAATTTTTTAACAAACAAGGAAGAGCAGGGTATTTGTGATCATTTGCAACTTCGACTGCTTTGTAGTTAGGTTATACATTAATTTTCAATGTACTGCGTGATCAAATATAAATCTTTTTTTCTTTTCTAAATCCTTTGTTCCCACCTTTTTTTTTATTTATTTTTCCTATAGGTGGAGCTTTATGCTGATTTTGAGCCAAGGATGCTGCTCACCTTCCTTCGTACCAGTCAGCACTATAATCTTGATAAGGTCTATCTGATTAATGTCTACAAGCACGGTTTACTTTTGTTTTGCTATTTCTTTTTAAAAAAATAATATTGACTAATATTTAGGCAGAAGATGACATATCAGTGTATATACTATCTTTTATCCAGGCATATGAGATCCTTTCGAGAAAAGATCTTGTGAGAGAACACGTATATGTGTTAGGTAGGATGGGAAATGCCAAGCAGGCCCTTTCTATAATAATTAACAAGCTTGATGATATTCAAGAGGTATGTACATATTAAAATTTGTGGATTTCTTTTTTTTTTCACAAATAATAAAAGATTGAACAATGTATAAAGAATTGCAGTCTTCTATTGAAGGCAGTGGAGTTTGTAACTGAGCAGCATGATGATGAGCTATGGGATGAGTTTATCAAGCAATGTCTTCAGAAGGGTGACATGGTAATTCACATTTAGTTGTGGTTATATTTCTTTGTTACTGATTCATTACTTAGTCTTTATTTCTGGTCAAATACTGAAGAGTTTATATTGCACAGGTAGGGATGCTATTGGAGCACAGTTGGTAATATGGATCCTCTATATATAGTCAAATTGGTTCCTGATGGATTAGAGATACCAAGGCAAGGAACTAAGATTTAGTATTATAAAAAATGTTATTGTTCTTCCTTCAATTCTTATAAAAATTGCATAATGCTTGATCTTATGTTGACAGGTTAAGAGACCGCCTCGTGAAAATTATCACGGATTACCGAACAGAAACGTCTCTTAGACAGGGTTGTAATGACATTCTAAAGGTGCTCCTTGTAAATAATTATTAGGAGTATATGTTGTTAGAATACCGCAGATTGGTCCGTACTACGGATTTTTATTTTTTTTTATTTTTTTAAGTCTAGATAGTTGATCTGAACTGTTCAACATGATTTTCATAATAAAATGTACTTGCAGAAATGTTACATCTTTTAGAATATTTTTACTATTTCTTTAGATAGGTAGAAAATCACTACTTTGAATGGTCTACAATTTTTAGATCAAGTGATTTTCTACCTATCTAAAAAATATAAAAAAAAGAATTGTAAAAAAATGTAAAATTTGACCTACAAATACATTTTCATATGGAGATCATGTTGAAGTTGAATTGATCAGATCGATTGTTTGGACTTTGATCAGATCCATAGTACGGACTCACTTGTGTTGTTATCACTTAATGTTGTTGCTCTTTTACCGTGGCCTTATTTATGAAAACTGTGTTATATAGGCTGATTGTGTGAACCTTCTGGTAAAGTACTTCAACGAGGCAAAGCACGGTATTCACCTGGGCAGTGAAGAAGAAGACACCAAAGATAGCAGAGATGACATCACTGCCACATCAGCAGGTGTGCCATTTGACAGGCAACTTAGCACATCCCGAACAAACTTAACAAACGTGAAATCGAAATCGAGAGGAGGGAGGAGATGTTGTATATGTTTTGAACCATTCCCGACGCAAGAGGTGTCAGTTGTGACCTTCTTTTGTTGCCATGCGTATCACGAGTCATGCCTCCAGGATGGATTGGATAATATAAAAGGGAGTTTGAATAGTGATTCGGGTTCTGAGAGTGATGAGGATGAGAGTAGGGCCCAACAGGGGGAGATGCGGATGCGGTGTGTTTTGTGCACTACAGCCGCTGGGTGAAACGGGTGTGCTGCCTCCTTCCTTTTTCCCCCAATTTTTTTTAATGGTGAGTATATTGAGTGAAATTTGTGTAAATTTTTGTGTTTATATGCGGGACAATGTAAGTAAGCCTTCTTTTTTCTTTGAGATGATATTTAATTTGGTTGTTGTACTTGACTGTAGTGGCTGGTTTTCAAATAAAATTGTGTTCGATTTGGTATATATATACTGTTGTAGAAAGGACCTTTCGGTTTTTTTGTCAATCCCGTGTTAAAAAGTGTGATAACAATATTTTGTTTTGAAAAGTTTAACAATATTATGTTTATTTTGTAACGCATGTGTTTATAAATCATCTACATTCATACGCTCAGACAGATGAAAATTGCTGAAAGAAATTTCTAACTAGTAAAACAAGTAGTCTGAACGCAAGGCATTAATCGCATGCGTCCATAATAAACTATGACGCATGTATTCAGAATTCAATCTAAAAACGTGTTCAAGTTGAAATATGAATGCATGTGTTCATAGATCATTCTGCACGCATTCAGAATGTTTCGTCAGTCAGTTGTTTTGGTACTTAGAAAAAGTAACATTTTAATCGTTTGAACGAATGAGTTCAGAATGATTTGTAAACACATGCGTTCAAAAGATAGACAGTGTTTTTCAAACTTTTCAAACAAGAATATTATTGTTAAAAAAATTGAAAATGGGGATAGACAAAAAAAAAAAGTTCATGTGGAATAGCTCTCATTGGATTTGTATAGAATGGCATGATAGTTTCATTTCTGCTAATGAAATAAAGTTGAGATTAATTAATCTCGACAATGTAATAACTAGCGATCCAAAAAGACCATAGACCAGGGTAAATCAAACTAATGACTTGGTCCCATTAATTTTTGTACAGTGTGTGAGACCGAATTGGTTCGATTTTATCATCTACAAAAAATAAATCATTCCATCTTGTTTCCAAGAATTTAATTTTTTAGTTTCTAGAAAAAGAAAAAATTGCTCTGTTTTGGTACAAACCCAGGCTTAGATATTCTAAAGCCCATAAAATAACTTTTTGATGCGCTGCGCCGCTGCCCCACTGCCCAAGTAGCCAAGTAGCCAAGTAGTACCCTTCTTTCACTCGCATTTTACACGGAATAGCTCATGCAAGCGCCACAGTGGTACTAAAACACTTCTCAAACGCTTCCGATTCGAGTTCGTTGTGACGGAATGTATAACGAGTTAAGAATTTGACCGAATATCTGTGAAACAATATTCGTTGTATTAATGACTGCGGAGAAAATAGTATAGAACAACCAAAATATGCGACGGAATGGGGACATGAATGGGATACGTATATGAGTCCGTGTCCCCAAGTACGTGAAAAAATAGACGGCCCAGATTAATTCCAGCCGGGTGAAACTCAAAACGATACCTATTGTGACTGTAGGAGTGCTTTGAGATATGTGTCAAGTTAAAAGAACGATCTGAATTTGCCACTAACACCTCAGCTATTTGGAATAATGATACGGATTCTTGGACAACTATTTTTAGTTTTTTACGTCCCATTCGAGACCTAGTTTATTGGAATAATTTCAAATATACTCTTAAAAAGTTTCTAAATTGCGTCCTACTGATCAATGTTGTAAAAAACATTCGTTTAGGCCGATTAGTCGTTGGCGGTGATCAAATCGTCACAGTTTTTTTAAATTTCTGACAAACTTACAAATTAAATTTGTGAGTTTTTTTAAAGCTAGAAGGGTAAATATAATATTACGATCTTTAGAAAGAGAAATACTTATTTCAGCCATTGAAGGGTGTATATATGAAATTCCCCCTAATTTGTTTTGTAAAAGCGGTGTGCGGTATTCTCAACAGCCTGTAATCCGAAGCTTCTCTGAGTGGAAACTCCAATCCTCCGTTTGACATCAAAGTGATGTGAAGTACCAGAAATGCCCTCACGCAATCTTCCCATTTGCATTTTACAGTTACTTTTGCACTTTAGTTGGTCTCCTTATTTTGGTTCTTTAGAGAGAACCCCTGTAAGATTTAATATTCTCCTTTTTTTGGGTATAATTAGTTGATTTGCTGCAAAAGATGAAATGTTTTTTACTTCTATGAATCAATTGGCTATTACAGAAAACTCATCTATGAGCTTGTTATTTAGTGGATTGTGTCATACTCATACTATTGTGCAATTACCAAATAGTTTTGTTTTAATTTGTAGCCTTTTCTCTTAAATGCGTAACCTAGGTTTTTTAGTCCAGAACATATTAACTCATTTTCTGTATAGTTCGTCTCATTTCTCATGACAGCATGTGTCCTATTGAATGATCACTTGAAATGTTGCACTTCTTATTATATCTCAAATAAATATGTTCTATTGCAAGATTATAATTAGTTAATTCTTGCAGATTACTCGGTGGGCTGGTATTTTAGCATAACAGAAGAGACAACAACATCTTATATCTCGGTTAGTTAAAGAAAAATTAAAATCTGAAATTCAAGACGAAGCCTACACAGCGAAATCAACAAACACTTGCAGTACCATAGACGAAATCTCTATAGAGAACCAACCAACCAAAACAAAACATCAAAATCCATTCTGTAATTTCATAAATTCAGTTTCTGCACTTACTGGGACCCGTTTCAAGAAATTCGGGCCATCACCCTCAGTCAAGTTCAAACAAATTGCATTGGAGAGAGATGATATATCCCATTCTGTCCAATCGGAAAATCATAATTTGCCCCAAATTCAGCACCAGCTGCCCCGGTTGCACTTCAAAGAAATCGATTGGGCCCACGTATTGGTCTTGACAAAAGAATGGATCAGAGATCCTTTAAACATGGTTCTATTTGTATGGATTCTATGTGTTGCAATTTCAGGTGCAATCCTCTTTTTATGACCGGCATGTTAAACCTCCCATTGCCTAGAAAATCACAAAGGGATACTTGGTTTGAATAACCAGATATTAAATGCATTATTTACCTTCATGTGCTTGTACCAGCACCCAAAGAGGTTATACCACCTGGTGCTTTTACTCCGATGGCAACAAAAATACATCCTACGCTTAAGGAAGTTATATTGCAAGAACGGCACATACAAGCCACACGAATGGATGCACTTGATGGTTGTAGTTGTTCTCCTTAATTTAAACTGCTTTGCACAGTATTCGCTGTGCGGTTTGAATTTAGGTTACCGTAGATCAAACGGACCTGCAATTGGGGTTGCTATATGTATCTCTGTGGCCATTGGTGCACCGGCTTTCGCGGGATTGTATAATGTGCTTAGCCCTCTTGGAAAGGATTATGACCTAGAAGTAGATGAAGAAGCACAGCAGTCTGTGTCAACTATTACTAGTACGGTACTGTTACGGCTGTTACAGGTACGCAACCAACTCCTGGAAAGCTAAATACATTGGAGAGGAGATACTCTTTCGTAAATGAAAAGAGGATGATTATTGACACTCAACCTGAATGGATTGGTGGCATACTTGATTTCTGGGATGACATTTCATTGGCGTACCTGTTGATTTTTTGTGTTTTTGGCTGGAGCATGCAGAGGCTAGGGTTTGGTAACATGTTTGTTCACATTGTCACTTTCGTACTCTTCTGTTCAGCTCCTTTTTTCATTTTCAACCTTGCTGCAGTGAACATTGACAATGAGGCCCTTCGCGAGGCATTGGGTATCACTGGCATAATTCTCTGCTTCCTGGGTTTGCTATATGGTGGTTTTTGGAGGATCCAGATGTGAAAAAGATATAACCTCCCTGGAAGTAGATTTTTGTGTTTCAACCCCTCAGTTACTGATTGTGTTGATTGGTTGTGTGGTTGCTGGTGCGCCCTCACACAGGAGGTGAGAACTGCTGATTATTATGAAATCACCAAAGATAATAGGTCATATGCTGGTCATAGAAGTCAAACAGTTGATGGATCTCCATCTTTGATTTCTCCTTTTCCAAGAGAAGACGGTACGCCCCTTTTTACTTCTGGATCTAGTTCTCCTTTTGCGAGTCGATCTAGCCCAAGCCCGGCAAGGGCAATGAAGGCTCCTGTGCCTTCTGTCATAGAAAAAGATGATTTCTCGGAACAATAGGTTAGTAGGGAAAATTTTTACTCTGTGTGTATCTTCCATGGCTGAAGCATGATACATTTGCATAATGTGTGAGAGCGAAAAATCTGGTGCAGATATTTTGTTTTAAGATTCCAATTATATATATTTTCATTTCCAGCTGATTTGCTACCTAAACATCGTAGGAAATGATTTCTTGTATTTTTTTTTATGACTTTGAGAGAATGGAAAAACATTGTCAGTAGCTTTGTGTTGACAAAGGATAAATTTTTCACTATAAATTCTGTTTGGAATTTAGAAACAGGAGTTCATGTTATCAATGAATTCCCTTGGAAAGTGCAGTTCTCTCCAAGTGGCCTTGGCATATTAATTCAATTATAATTTGAGTTGTTCTTCTATGGACACCAAATATGCAGCGGTAAATTTGTTTAAACAGATCAGAGCCATCCATTAAGTTAGGGATAAAATTGGTATTCAAAGGTGTTATACGTTAGTCACTCCCGACCTCCGGTAAATTTTTACCATGCACTGGTTCATTTTGTTTTTGACATCCATTTGTATCATGTACCAGTTCATGTTCCATTAGATGAAAGGATTAAGTAAATCAAGCAGGCACCAGTTCTGA
Organism: Carex myosuroides; assembly: GCA_028015225.1. Taxonomy (NCBI): domain Eukaryota; kingdom Viridiplantae; phylum Streptophyta; class Magnoliopsida; order Poales; family Cyperaceae; genus Carex; species Carex myosuroides. The sequence goes on from CM051471.1 coordinate 4,852,743, forward strand.
TGGTTAAACAAATTAAGCAAGTACCACCACACCAATCTCTATTAACTACTGGTACAACCACTGTACCAGTACCAATTTCTGACGGCCACTGGTATAGCAACTGTAGAGCACCTTAAAATCTACCGTTTTAAGGTTCTTTTCATGGTGCTTGAAATTTATTAAGTTTTAGTAGAGATAACAATTAGTTCCCGTAATTAGATGCCTTCATAATTTGTGTTCATCCATATTCCATTTCAATTTTACAAAAAAATCCTGTATAAAAGATAGGTTACAAAAGTGATGAAGAGAAAAAAGTTCCTAATTTCTCTCAACTTCATCTAATCATCTTTCCTTATAATGCCCTTTGTAATTACCTTTTGTTTTTCTTTTCAGGGAATTGCACAAGGAATGCTTCAGTGAATTTTATGGTTACTTTTTTGTAGATTAAAAAGTGAAGTTTAATCTGAACTTGTCGTCAGCTACTGCAACGAGCAAGAGTGTCATAATTTCCAAACTTGTCCCAAGGTATGTCATCCTCCCTTGTATAAGAGGTCAATTGTATGGTTTTCTTTTATTTCATGCATACATGATAATAGTCTGTTTTGTAGCACATATGAGAGAGTGCTGAGGGAAGAGAAAAAAAGAGGTAATATGCATATTAGGAACCCTAAAAAATATGCATATTACGGATCAATCTGTGCTATGGATTCATAGCTCTATTTTTGAAATTCAAACAATTGATCGGGACTGTTAAACATGATCTCCATATGAAAATGTACTTGCAAACCAAATTTTACCTTTTTTAATATCTTTTAGATAGGTAGAAAACCACTGCTTTTGGATGAATGGTCCAGAATTTTCAAATCGTAATTTTGTACCTATCTAAAAAAAATAGTAAAAATATTCTAAAAAATGTAAAATTTGATTTGCAAGTACATTGTTCATATGAATATCAAGTTGAATGGTTCAGATCAACTGTTTAGACTTTAAAATGACAATGCGAGTCCATAGCACGGACTGGTATGTAATATGCATATTACCATAGCCTCACTCTTACAAGTATATGTTGTTATCAGTTGATGTTGTTGTTGTTTTTTTACCTAGGCCTTATTTATGAAAACTGTGTTATATAGGCTGATTGTGTGAACCTTCTGGTAAAGTACTTCAACGAAGCAAAGCACGGTATTCACCTGGGCAGTGAAGAAGAAGACATCCAAGCTAGCAGAGATGACATCACTGCCACATCTGCAGGTGTGCCATTTGACAGGCAACCTAGCACATCCCGAACAAACTTAACAAACATGAAATCGAAATCGAGGGGAGGGAGGAGATGTTGTATATGTTTTGAACCATTCCCGACGGAAGGGGTGTCAGTTGTGACCTTCTTTTGAGTGAAACTTGTGTAAATTTGTGTGTTTATATGCGGGAATGTAAGTAAGCCTCGTTTATTCTTGAGATGATATTTTAATCTGCTTGTACTTGACGTAGTGGCTGGTTTTCAAATAATATAGTGTTCGATTTGGTATATATATACTGTTGTAGAAAGATTTTTTTTCCGTCAATCTCGGTTGTAAAATGTATGATAATAATATTTTTGTATTGAAAATTTTAATAATATTATATCTTTTTTCTAGCGTACGTGTTTACAAGTCATTCTAAATTAATATGTTCAGACAGCTGGAAATTGTTAAAGAAAATAATTGTAAGTACTAAAACAAATAGTCTGAACGCAGGGCATTAAACACATGCATTTAGATTAAACTGTAAACATAATGCGTTCACAATTCAAATCTGAACAAATCTGTTAAGGTTTAAATATTGAAACGTACGTGTTCTTAAAGCAAAAAAAAAGAAAAAAAGAAACGTATGTGTTCACAGATCATTCTTGAACTCATTCAGAATGTCTTGTTAGTCAGTTGTTAGTTGTTACGGTACTTCAATTTTGTTTTTTAACATTTTTTAATTGTTTGAATGAATGAGTTCAGAATGATTTGTAAACACACGTTTGAAAGATATAGCATTGTCAAACTTTACAAAACAAGAATATTATTGTTAAAAAATTGAAAGTGGGGATAGACAAAAAATGGAGCATTATGCTCTATCCTTGCTTTGCGTGAGACATTAAGCGATGGCGCTTGTCAATACTTTTGAATACAAAGTTCATCTTAGCTTAATCTCTGCTTGAATTCTATTTTTCTTAATACCTCCCAGGTTGGATTATGTTGCATGAACCTGTCGGTCAATTGTAAAATTACATAATTTTATTGTTTTAGTTAAAATATGAGATTATTTTTCCAGATTTTTCTAATGTTAAAAAACAAAACATTAAACATAAACAAGACCTGGACCCGACCCAATAACTTTGAATAAACCAACTTAACGGTAAGACTTTTATGTAAACCAATTAGTTCTTAAATCTAAGACAATAGTACATCAACATTAAAGAGGAAGAAAATAAGGCAGCAAAATTTCATGGGACAAAAAATATAAGAAAACAAAATGCAACTATGTACATTACTGTTTGAAATCCAAAGATCATTTATTAACTCTTCGTAGATTCAACTGAATCAGACCAACAAAAGAGAACCTATTAGAGAAACAGACTCAATCTAAACGTTCTTCATTTTTGGATCAGGACAAGTCTCAATTCCCCATTTCCTGCGCACCTCCTCCAAATTCTCGCTAAAGTGCTTCTCATAATAAATGCACATCAGATCAGTGCTTTTAACACCTGCACGTAGGGCCCGCGGGAAGTAATGCTGAAAGAACAGCCTTCTCTGCCTCTCATTAAACCTAGCTGAGCCCCCAACAACTGACATAAAACACATTGGAAGAAACATCTGTTCAAACTCGATCACTTTAAGTGCCGACTCACCTATTAAGTTTGTTGGGAGGCCAAAAAGCACATGCCAAAAATCGTGCACCTCACGCGCACGTGTTGCTACATAGGCAAGTTCGTCGGAATCCATAAACCTAACTGGGGGCCGATCGTCAGGTGAGAAGTTTCTAGAACCCATAAAGTTTGCATATGCTGCACCAAATGTGTTTTCTGGCATGTCCCATGCGTGTGAGACTTGAGAAGATATGACCCGTGGCCGGTGCAAAAGTACTTCCTGAATCAACAATATAAAAATTATGAGAATTATACCATTCCAGTACCCTCAAATGCAAGAGTGCAAATTTAGTGTGAAAGATCACAGCATGTCCCAATTACAGCAAAACATTAAACCCCCGTAGAGCTGCAACCAAAAAAAAATCTATGCCAGTAAATTTCTTTTTGCTAATGCCCAAAATTGACAACTTTCTACTGGTCCTTTCCTGAATAAATGAATGGAAAGGAGTCTTATAGGATACTTCCTTTTACTGTCGGGGTTAAAAAGATCTCTCATTTTACATGTGTAAGCATTAAACTCCAATTTTTGAGGGAATATATAGAAACAAGTTGTTCTAGAGGTCACAACATGGTAATCCACGCTACAAACAGAACCAGAAAGAAGCAGCTATAACAACAAAATCAACAGCCACTGTGCACGCATAAATAAGAGGAACAATCGAATCAATTTGCTCCAATACATATACCAGCAATCCATGAAAAAAATTAGCATGTCAAACATGCCCCTCAGGGCAATTTATGATTCACTAAAGCAAATTCTGAGTTAATGATAACTTAAACTATCTACCATAACTAAATAAAATGAATGGCATATAGAGGTTTTTATCAATGAAACTCACCCTTCCTTCGGTGCTGTTTTTCATGCGCTGAAGCACACGCTCGAACGCTGGCTTACCAGTGGTCTCTCCCAGAGCCGCTATCAAATCGGCTCTTCTCGGATCCATTAATGCACCAAAAGCGGACCCCACTGCAACCGCCGCCTGCTGCCATCCCTTCAGACTGACACGCGCACAAGACATGATCTTATGTTTACTTGTCGTTGATCGTGAATCTAGGAGACGGTATTGGAGAGGGGAAACGGGTACCGAGAGCTGAAAGGCGAGAGAGAATTCGCGAGAAATAAGTCCGGATCCTCTCCTTATCCCCTAAAGTAGCACAAAATTTGGGTTTATATCTGAACCGTCCGATCAGAATCCGGAACAATCGGCCGGAGGTCCAATGCACAAGCTCCTTTAATATTCGTGCCATAGCAGATCGGACAGTCCGGATCCTAACTCAAAATTTGGGTTACTATAAGAGCTCTGAGAACCTATATGGGCCATTTCCACCCAAAAAACTCAAATTTTGATTTTAGATCCGGACCAATCCGGCCCGAAATGGAATGCACGGACCTCCTTAATATTCGTGCCAGAAAAAATCTGACGGTCCGGATCTAATCTCAAAATTTGATTTACTTTAGGAGAATGAATTCGAGAGAAAGGTAGATAAACGGGTCGGATTCAGGCCCAGTGTCCTTATTGGTGTGTAATGGGCTGTTGGATGAAAATCTCATTGATGGGCTGATTTTGAGTGACGAATTTCCTACGATAATTTACAAATTGCATAGGCATATACGAAAAAGGATCCGACAACGCAAAGTAACATCTTTTTTATATTTTTTTACGCGCTGATGAGAGTCAAGAAATGGCGCTCACAGTAACCTACCCTTCGTTCTCTTCTCTCCTCACTTGTGCAAAGCGAGAAAGAAAATTCACTGTTCACGCATCAGCCACGTCAACCTCTACTGAGAAGGTCGAGCTTAGAGTGTGCGTGAACCGCACGTGCGCCAGGCAAGGCTCAAGGGAAACCCTCTTGACTCTCTCTGGTCTGGCCCCGCCGGGATTGTCTGTGGTCTCCTGCGGCTGTCTTGGTCGGTGTGGCGCCGGGCCGAACGTGGTGGTGCTCCCAAAAGGGGAATTGTTGGGCCACTGTGGCACTCCGGCTCGTGCGGCTGAAGTTCTGGCGTGGGTGTGTGGGCCCAATTTCGACCCTGGCACGAATCTCGAGGCTCTCGGATTGAGGAAGAGAGCTGAGGTGGCTCTGGCTAAGGGGAATGCGGCCGAGGCTGTAGTCCTTCTCTCACAGGTTCCTTTAAATTACACAGATTCATTTCTTATATGGAGATGAAGAGAAATAACATAGAACATCAAAGGGAGAAAGAAGAGTTCCTTAGATTTTGCTTTCAAATTGTAAGAATTTGAACTAATCAGGTAGTGATTTCCTTGGTTTGTGCATGCAGGCCATTGAGCTTAATCCTTATGGAGGTTTGCATGTATTGTATAATACAAGGTACCTTATCTAAATTCAACTGTGTTCCTCTTCCTCCCCATGTGATATTCTATTATTAGCAATAAACATGTTATTTTTTTACAAATTCTTAGTTTACTTTCAGGTCTGCTGCAAAATTGGCAATGGGAGACAGTGCTGCTGCTCTTTTAGATGCCAAGAAGGCATGTGAAATAGCCACCAGTTTTCCTCAGGTACCCCTAAATTAATCAAATTCTATTGATGAGCAAGACAACAATATCACCGGATTGATATCGTCAATAACAGTTTGGTTAAAATTTGGTTGTAGGGTTACATTTCACAAGGGGATGCATTCTTAGCAATGGAAGAATGCAATTCTGCTGAAGAGGCTTATGCAACTGCTTTGAATCTGGATCCTTCAATTCGACGGTCCAAATCGTTCAGGGTAACTCTTACAGTGTGTTAATGTTAATGTTGATAGATTTCATTGAAATTGAGTATATGCATGCAAAACTCCACTGGGAAGAGTAATATGTGTTTGTCTTTCAAGTTTTCAATATATCTAAGGGCATTTTTTTCATTATTTCTATATGCTTAAATTTTATAGGCTCGTGTTACAAAGCTTCAGGAAAAGCTCATGGCTGTAAATGCTTCATCTTGAAATCTTTAATTAAGAATTTTAAGGAGATGTGCACTTCGAGTAATTAAGACGTATGAGCATATCACAAAACTAATTTCTTCAGTTGATTTCTAAATTCAGCCGCTGTCAATAGGAGAAGAAAGGGAATTTTCTTTTTAAATATTTCAGCTTTAGTTTCAGAATGTAGATTTAAAGAAATAATTTGTATATTGATCAATTAATTTTATCATTTGATCATTGTAACCTTTGTGCTGACTGTCAATAAATTAAATTTATCTGCTTTCTTTCTTCCAAAGAAAATGCTTAGCAGTTGATAGCCTTGTCAAGGCCCTTGCTTAGTCGCTTGCATTTTAAATTTACGTTCCTGCTTAAAAGAACATTATCTTCATCTCAATACCAAATTATGCTTGAAACCTCACGTATGCCACAATTTGCAAATAATTTGGAAAATATGCGACCATGGGAGACATCTCTAGAAGTCTAGAACGAAAATTAAATGATGGAAAACAAATAAAGAAATCAAAATTTTGAAAAGAATCAACTCTGAGAAGATCAAATGGAATGCTTCACAAGAGTCCAGTATGTCAGACATCGCTAACAGACCAAAATAATTGAGATTTCGTAGGGGTTCAAGTAATTAATTCCGTAGGGTTTCAAGTACTTGAACAGCAACAATTAACCGTGAACTCCGTTTGACAAGGTAGGAGTATATAGGAAATAGTAAGCATGTGCAATTTGGATCACACAAGAGAGAGAATAACGAGACCAGTTCAAACTTCAATGGAATTACGGGTGTTCATCCGTTTGGTTCGATTAAAATCAAAATAAAATAAGTAAATTAAAATTTTATTTGGTTTTTCAAAAATAGAACTGAATCGACCAAACTAAACTTGCCAACTTAAAAATAATCAAACTGAACAAACCGAATTAAATTTCAGTTACTTCGGTTGAATCGAAATAAAATAAGAAATTAATCATACAAATAAACCCACCGTTATTAATTCCATATCAACTTCGCAGCCTCTGCGAAAGTTTCAAAAAATATATTAATTCAATATCCAACTGTTAATCTAAAAATTTGGAAAGAAAAAGAAAAACAACAGCAAGAAAAAAACCGAAAAACTGAACCGATCAGTCTAAACTTTTCTGATTCCGTTCAAAACCAAATAAACCGGACCGAATAAACACGAAGCTTCCCAATTCCATTTGAAGTTTTCCGCCGACTCACTGGATATTGAGACTTGGACAATGCATTAATTGGGAAGAGAAATTTCTCCTTTTCCTTCATGTTTTGATTGCAAATTTGCAAGAGAAAAATTGGCATTTAGAATTCATATTTTCTCAAATCAGCACGAGTCTAGACATCCCATGGACATAATTACATAATTACCCTCCCAGAAAATATTTGTGGTCGGCTACTTTATATGTCAGTAAGTAAAGTGACTACCGCTTGAGATTATCAGCTCTAATTTGTTTCAACTTTCAAACGATCAAAACATATCAGCTCCTTAGGCAAAAACTCAACAAAGAACACTAAATGAAAAAAAAAAAAAATGAAAAGGCGTACGGTATTTTTTATTTTATTTTTAACGATGTAGGCCCTCTTTAGTTTTTTTTTCTTGTATGAGAGTTTTTGAGGACCGGAGAAAGCAGCAGATATGTATCGCCGAAATTTTTATTAATATTAAAAAATTCAAAATTTAACAATTTTTGGAAATCTTTCTAATCAGGCCCATTTCTTCAAATTCAAAGACCAGAACCGGTGCTTCCCTAACTAAGCTCATCTTTTTTCTCCATAAAAGGCAAGCTGTGCCGATAAGCATAATCGTTGGGCTAAAAACACTCAAGAAATGCAAAAGCAAGGGCGTAGCAGAAAAAGAACATTAATGTGAAAAAGAAATCTAAGAGCGGATTGAATAGAGAACTTGAATTCATCGTTTTCGCATGTGAAGAATTACTTATCGGGGGGATGGCAACTGTGCCAGAAGCACCTGTAGCCTAGCCACCAAAACCCGAGCTTATCACTCCCACTGTCGAATAACTCACTGATACAAGATGCAATTAATTAATATAAATGTTCTAGTATATATGAGTATAGTTATTTTGCTACCTTTTTGGAAGGACGAGAGAAGTCAAACCACCAAATCATGAACTTCAATTTGCTATGAAAAAACCGAAAAAGTGTACCAAAGGCCAAATTCTCAAAAGAATAATATCTTGAACTTTGCCCAATTTCATTGAGAGTTGAGTCTTGAGCGGAGAGGTCAGATGGTTTGCGAAGTCAAGCTGGTCGAAGACAAAAGAGAGATGCGAAGAATAGGTTAATGAAACTTGTAATACCCGGCGAAGCGGAATATAATGACATGAGAAAGCAGAGAAATCGTTTAGCAACTCAAAGCATATATAGTATCTCACATAAGAGCGCTCTTTTTTAGTACCTATTAGTAGCGGATGAGCTGTAGTCATTCTAGCTAGAAAGTCGCATATACGCTTTCAATGTCTACTTCAAAGCCGACCATCCGTTTTTGGATTATTTCTGATTATGCCCAATCCGGAAAATAATTCTCCGAATTCGAGCTTACTTTCCGAATAATAATTCTCCGAATTCAAAAATTCTCTTTCCAGAAAATTATTCTCCGAATTTGAGTTTTTTTTAATTAAACAGAAAATATTCTAATTTATTTATTTTTTGTATTAAAATATTATAAATATTTTATATATTTATTTAAAAATAGACGGAATACTATATAATTTGATTTATTATAAAGACTGCGACAAATAATCCGGATCAACATTTTTCAGGCCGGATTTTTTTTGCGGCTGTAAGACAAATCAAAATATTTCTCTGTGTGTTATTGGAAAAAAAATAAAAATATTTTGAATCTGAGTTATTGATTCCGGTTCAAAAGTCACTTCTGAGTAAATAAAAAAAATATTGTGGTCCTTATAGTACATTCTATTTTGAATATTTTTTTTATGAGAAATCATTTCTTCTCACTTTTGTCGAAGCAAATTTTTATTTTTCAAAAATAGAAGAACCACAATATTTTCTGTATTTATCTAGAAGTGACTTTTGAACCGGGATCAATAACTCAGATTGAAATCATTTTTACTTTTTTCAATAACACAAAGAAATATTTTAATTTTTCTTACAACCGCAAAAAAAAATCCAGCCTGAAAAATGTTGACCGGGTTATTTGTCGCAGTCTTTATAATAAATCAAATTATATAGTATTCCGTCTATTTTCAAAGAAATATATAAAATATTTATAATATTTTAATATAAAAAATAAATAAATCATAATATTTTCTATTTTAATTAAAAAACAAAAAAACAATTATTCTCAAATAAACTAATCCTATATGTCCAAATTATTTTGCCACAAGTATAAGACACAAATATAAGCATTAATTCTATATGTCTTAAATAAACTAATCTATATGTCCAAAAAAAAAACGCACCATAACAAAGAAACAAAGTATAAGCATTAATATGACATACTGTATGAAATATATAAAGGGATGTGAGGGAAGAGAAAGTATGTACGAAGGATGTATATTTATATACAACACGAATATTTTGTTGACTTGTTCTAATTCTTATATACACGGATTTGAGTAAAATACCATTTACTAATTCATTTAGCATGTTCTAGCATTTCATCGTTTTTTTAAACATAACCCCTGCTCCAAAATTTTCATTTCACCCATCAATTTGCATCCTCTCTTTACGTAAAATTATTCTAATTTGTAATTTATCATGAAACTTCACTTTGACTAGAAGTTAACATATATAAAATAACAAAATCCTGCATAAAATTATTCGAATGTTGTAATTCAATTTTATTTTTATGTACGTGTATTCTGAAATGCTTAATTTTGTTGTAATTGCCACCGAATTCAATAATGTCATCGGACAAAAATTATCCAAATAATCTATAGTATATTTTGATATTTAATTTAAATATAATCGTTAATATAAAATAGGGTCTTCAATCTTAGCTGGATGGATAGATAAATAAAAATAAAATTTGATCAAACTTTTATACAATAAAATAAATGTTCACGTTGCATATTCATGCATATAGGATATGAATCATAAACTCTAGTCATGTGAGTTAATGAAGGCGCACACATATGTCGTCCGTTAGTTGACCTAAACCGTTGAAATTAAAGAGTATTACATTTATTTTCTTGTATCAAAATTGAATTAAATTTTGATTTTGAATACCTATTCACATGAAATACTGAAAACATCGAAGGGCTATGAATACTTCACGTTGGATCGAAACTCAGACATAATCCCGTTGAAATTATAATTTTTTTTTCATATTTTGTTGTACATGCATTACTTAATTTTATTGGTTTCACTTTCATAATATTTTTTTTCAAAAAGAATTGTTGTACATATGCAAATATAAAAAGTATTTTGTTTCACTTGTAATTTTATTTCGACTTTACTTTAAAAAAATCACTCAACTTAATTTATTCATAGTAAGTTTTCATTTTTTTTTCTTTCATATAATTATTTTCAATATGTAAATGAAAAAATTAATTACAAATTTGGTTAATTGTACAATAAGACATAAATTTGGTTATGAGACAAATATACAATAACAATTATAGAGCAAACTATTTTAATCGTACAATAATACATCAATTTCAGATAGATATTTTGTTAAAAACTTCATTTTTTTTGTTTTTAATAGTCATTATCGTAGAAGGAATATATAATTTCACTTCCCTCTCAATTTTCCCTCATAGTGCTTTGAAATTTGGGACGATTTTGTTAGCAGAGTAGTTTTCCTTTCATGTAGCGCACGGTCTATATATTTTAAAGAGCTACCAATTTTTAACACACTGCATGAAGCTAACACTGCTCTGTTAAAATTTGTACATCCGAAATTTTTTGTTCTCCCATCGTACCCAGAGAGCATTTAGGCGGCCGCCATCTCTGTTGTACTCATTTTCGCCCCCCTTCTTTATATCACGATTTCGCTTCCCTCCTAATTTTTCCATTTCCCTCCTATTTTGTCCGCTATTTCCCTCTTCTCTCTCCAAAAAAGAAAAGAACCCTAGATCTACAATGGCAGGAAGAGGAAAGGCGATCGGCGCGATAGCCGTCCCCCCTATCCTTTGCCCAGCCGCAAGAGAGAAGCTCCACGCTTGTCTCTCTCCCCGTCTCAGTTGGAGTTTATAGGTGATCAAGATGGATCAGGTTAGTTTTCCCGTCGTTAGATTATATGTTTTGCAGTCATGTGGGTGAGGTTCAACAAGACGAATATCCCCGTCAAGTGGAGAGAGAAAGGTCCTCACCCACATGACTATTCCTTGTTGAATTTTGTAAATACTCTATCGAAGGTCCTCACCCACATGACTGCAAAACATTTAATCTAACGACAGGGGAATGGCATCATTGTAATCTCGAAAACTGTCGAGCATTGTGGTTTCTATCAGGTTATCTTTTATCAATTATTCACTAGTTATTCAATTACAATTCAATTGTCAAGCACTGTAGTTATAAAACATGAATTATCATTGAAAATTTGACGTATGGAGAATGAGAACCTTGGTCGTTGCGTGTTGAGAATGAGAACCTTGGATGTACAATTATGTAGGAGGAAGTTGCCAAGGAATTCGGCATACCAGTGCAGTTCCAAAGGTATTGGTTGTGGGCCAAGCGCCAAAACCATACTTACCGGCCCCACTGTCCGCTGACGTCTCTTGAAGAACTGCAAACTGTAAGCTTCTTTATTATTGAATAATTTGGGAAGTAGTGGTAAAGTGCAGCCATTTAGCAAGCCCCTCAATGTTGACTCTAAACCAACATTACAAAGTACATTGCATTTGCAGTCTGACCTGCTAGTGTTGAGCCCTGTAACGAATACCTTGTGTAACCGTATAGGTGCTAGCCCAGACATAGGGCATTGTCACCTGGTATCCGTCCTTGATTTTGTGCCCTTCATTGATGACACACAATTGCTGATATAAACTAATATTGTTTAGATGACTTACATCCATGTTCTATTTATGCAGGTTGGTTCTCTTAGAGAGGTATCAAACAAGGCACATAATGCTGAGCGTGGTGTGGTAATGCCTTTAAAGTGTTTCAAGTACCTGTCTGTAAATTTCATTTGGGCCATAAAGTTACTTGATAACATATTTTCCTCTGTTTGTTTAGGATTTTTGCCTGCTTCCTTTACCTGATAAATCTAGGGAAGATATATTGATTTTTATTCAAGCTTTATGACCCCGAGAAGGAAGAGCTTTCAACTTTGCAAGAATCTCTATTGGCTTTCCTGCTGCCTTGAGAAACATTCTCCCCACATAACTAAGTTCAGCATAGACATAAAAATATGTAATCAGAAAAACTAATTTCTTTTATCGGAAAAAAAAACATACACATGCTATAAAATTTAAAATAATACCAAGTTCTTCCTTCTCGGGGTCATAAAGCTTGAAATAAAGAATGACTCTCTTAAATTAATTTTTGCAGCTTGAAGATGGCGATATTATCTGCATCCAGAAAGCTATTGTACCTGAAAGTGAAACCAATTATCGCTATCCTGATGTTCCTTCATTTTTGGAGTATGTCCATAACCGCCAGGTACAGCAAATATTGTAATATCCCTAATAAAAGTCAAAATGAAGAGATCATAGAATGTGCAACTCTCTCTCTCTCTCTATATATATATAGAGAGAGAGAGAGAGAGAGAGAGGAGGGATCCACTTACAACAATTCGTTTTTGGTGATTTTTAAAGTCCAAACAGTCGATCCAAACCGTTCAACATGATCTCTATATTAAAATGTGCTTGGAGATCAAATTTTACATTTTTTATTTTTTTTACTATTTATTAAGTATTTTACAAAATTGTTGTTTTTAGACAATTCTGGACTACTGAAAAACTGCAGTTTTGTAAAATACTTAATAAATAGTAAAAAAATTCAGAAAAATGTAAAATTTGATCTCCAAGCACATTTTAATATAGATGTCATTTTGAACGGTTTGGATCGACTGTTTGGACTTAGAAAATCCCAAAACCGAATTGTTGTAAGATGTTGTAATTTACAAATGTTGTAAGTGGATCCCTCCTCATATATCTCCATTTTATTAAGCACGTTGGTGTCCTAATCCGCCAACGGCTACGATTGAAAGATGAATTTTCGGATTTTGAATATCAGCCCTCCAATCAAATAATGGTCCCTGCACATGCTCTCTTAGCATTTGGTCTTGTCTTCCAGGTTACCTCTATATGCCTTTCCTCATTTCTTTCTTTCATTGGTATTTATATATTATGTAATTGTAGTTACTTTGTGCTAATGTTGCATTTCATGCAAAATGTCAGGCATGGATCTTGGAGCAAGCTAACTATACAATTGTAAATTGCATCTTTCAATTCAATCTTATTTTTGGTAATCAGAATTGTTCTTCTAGCTTGTACTAGCAACAGGTCGCAACAGGTCGCAACAGGTCGGTTGTTACTTGTGAGTTGATAATGACCAGAAACCACATATTATATTTGCAATGCAAGACTTTAATTGTTTACTGCTGTTACATTTGCATTGTGCATGAAGAAATATTGCAATTCTATCGGTAGCTATATGCGGTACAACTGGTTCTGGTTAAAATCAACTGTTTTTAAATTAAAAAAAAAGGTCAACTGCTGTTAAAATCATTCAATTTGTACTTTGTATCACGGCCTATGATGTTTTTCCTTTATTTATTCTCAACCCTTTGCTTGCAGATGCAGCACAACAGAGGAGGCTTTTAGTTCTGTCTCTCTGACGACTACTGGTAAAATAAACCCTAATTTCACAAATTAATAATATAGTTCATCAATCTGTATAATTATTCTGTTAGTTCTCTCCCATTCTTTGGCATGAGTATGTTGCTTGTCTACATAGAACTGAATCAGAATTTTGCTGTATAGAATGTGGGCATAAGCTGATCGGTCATTTTATTGTGATGCTATTCTAGAAAGTCGTATGAATTTTGTTACTTTAATGTCAATATATTTAATGACAATTATTTTTTTGTTGTTCTTTGTCATCTATAGCCTCTTTCAGTGGAACTAGGACCTTGTATCTTAGGCAGTATCTTTGACAGGATTCAGGTTTTTCAAAGATAGTTCTATTGTGTCATTATTAAATTTTAAATTTTAATTACTGCTTTCGTTTTGGTTTTTAATGACTTGTCTTATGTTCAATTGCACGTCATGATTTAGATCGATATTTTAAGCAGTGGATCGTTATTATCTGAATCGCTTTTGTGCATTTTGTACTTTGGGAAAAGGGAAAATAGTTGTACCAATATTTATACAAAACTCAGGGACATAGTTGTCAAATTTGTATTAGATTCTTGCATGGGACCTTCGCAATCTTTTGTTGTTTGTGAATATGTTGTATTGCCGTGCCTGTACACATTTTATTTTTTTTACCCTCAGATTGTCTCTCTTGCTATTTGTCTACTAATAAGTGGTTGCTAATGCATAGCGCAACTGGATAAAAACTGTGTAGGTTGGTACCTTGATGAGATAAACTGATGAACAAGTCGCAAGAAATAAAAAAGATAAAAACAATATTTGGTCTGACATATGATGTCATAATGTGTAGTTTATACCATTACATTTTTGTTACTGTAATAGTTCTTGAGCCACTAATAGTTCGGTGAGTTAACTATATTGAAAATTCAGGTGTTAACTTCACTGATGGCAAATCTGAATGCAATAGCTATTGAAGCATACAAGAAATATATGGTTGTCTCTTATGCACTCTGGTCAGGTATGTCTATAATTTGATAAATCAAGTATATTCTTGCAATTGAGCCTAAATTAAATTAATTTGCAGCTCATCATTGAACCATAATTGACTTGTCTTATGTCTCTAACTTTAATTAGCCTCAGTTGTGCTTTAATAAGGGAAACAAGCAACGAAGTATGACTTGCATAAAATTTATTTGGTACTGGTCTTAAAATACTCAAAATTGAGGTTTTTATGATTTTTATTTTTCAGAATTTTCTCTTTGCGTCGAAAGATGATGATTCTACATTGAAGGCTATTGATTTCGGCTCATCTGACCTTGTATGAGATTTTTTTTTCTTGTAATATGTACCCATTGCAACGCACGGGCACGATACTAGTGTACCAGATAATTACTTGGGAAAAGAAAGCCAATTATTTCTGTTTTGAGCTACATTTATATATATTTTTTCCTATGTTTCTTACAGGTCAAAGCTTCACACATACGATGATGTTGTAGAGAGAGTTGCCCGTCACATTGGACTGGATGATCCGTCTAAGATCCGTCTTACCTCTCATAATTGCTATTCCCAACAGCCCAAGCCTCAGCCCATTCGGTACAGAGGTGTGGAGCATCTCTCTGACATCCTGATCCATTATAATCAGGTGCGTTCAGATCTCTAATATCGAATCTTACCAACCGGATTGTAGCATTATTTGTAATAACTGATTTGCCATTCTGTAGTGTTCCAAAAAAGCTGTTTAAGTGCAAATTCTTCTTAACAATTATAAATATAAGGACCTTAAAAAAAAAACAATTATAAATATAAGAAAGTTAGCAGCTACTTACAACAAAGGACAGTAAATAGAAATCAAGTACAAAAAAAGGACTAGGAATTAGACTGAATTATTGTACAAGAATAGTGTGGTAGTATCATTCTGGCACTGGTCTTGGGCTTCTTTTCATGAATGATTCTGCGTGAAATTAAGGGCTTTCAATTTAAGACCTGTTATCTGTTATAACTACCATCAAATGGGGCTTGACAGCATTTTTATAAAATATACCATTATAAAGATGTGCGATTGTTTCACAACCTAATGGTTTGGCATGCGCAGACTTCAGTTATTTTGTATTATGAAGTGTTGGACATCCCACTGCCTGAGTTGCAGGGTTTGAAAACTCTGAAAGTTGTATTTCACCATTCTATAAAGGATGAGGTACATTACAACCTGATGCTTATGCAAGAAATTTCTTGCATAAGCTCCTACATATCTGTTATTGAATGCTTTTGATACAATGATATTGGTGAACAGGTGGTGAATCGTACTATAAGGCTTCCAAAGAATAGCACTGTTGGTGATGTGATCAATGACTTGAAGTCAAAGGTACTTTGCGTTTTGAATTGGGTTTTCATTGCCAAATACGACTTGTACTTGTTTGTACTGCACCTACCCAACCAGTTAGGATCTTTATGGTACCACCAGCCTTTTTGTTTTGGTTTAGACTAGACGTCAATCTCGAAATGGTCCGGACAGAGACATTTCTCTGCAAAGTCAGATATCATAAGAAGGTAGGTTAGTTGTGACTAATCAAACGAGGTTAACCTGATGGCAACAAATGTGTGCTTAGTCAAACTGAGTACTAATTCTAGAATATAATTCTCATAACAATTGGCATGTCTAAATTTCTGTATATATGTTTCAGGTTGAGCTTTCTCGTCCAGATGAGGAACTTCGGTTGCTTGAGGTGTTTTATCACAAGATTTACAAGGGTTTTTTTCCCCTTTCTTTTTCATTATTTCTGGTTCTGTTTTTTGAAGTTGTAGATTACGAACTGGGGCTACTGACTGTGTATGGGATGAGCCTTTATTTATTGTTAGACCCAGCAAAGCTATGTGTCTTTGATTGTATGTGGTTGGTATGCCATGGGTTGACATGCCTGCATCCTGCTCTCTACAAAGTATTTCCTATATCAAACCCAGGAGATGTTTGAGTCCTGTCAAAATAGAAAGACAATAAAAACTGTTTCTCACTATAAAGTATTAACCTTGGTTTTCTTAATCTCCATGGTAGATTTTCCCTCCCTTTGAGAAGATAGAAAGTATAAATGATCAGTACTGGACACTACGTGCAGAGGAGTATGTCTTATCTCAGCTCCTGATTTATTATTGCCTACAACAAAATGTATATCTAGGATCATATCTTTCACATTGTTGGCTACAAAGACAAGGTCACACGCACCAATATGTAATTTTCTGTTTATGGTGTTTTCCTCTCTAATTTGACAGATACCGGAGGAAGAGACTAACCTTGGGTCTCAGGATCAGCTGATTCATGTTTACCATTTCATGAAAGATCTAAATCAGAACCAGGTACCGAGTGAACCTAGTTGGACTGTTCCTAGCAAAATTAATATGCTTTCAGTTCCTTCATCATATTAGTTTCTGATTCTTGTGGTCTTCCCTTGTATTAAGGCAAAATTGGTTTTATCAAATGGGAAAGCCCAAAAGGACACATTAATTATTATTTGTGACTGTTATTACTATTGGGAGGGGCAGGTAACCTGAAAGTTTGTGCAGGTTAAGAAATAATGCACAAGTAAAAAAAACAGGCAGTACCAAATAATGTACTACTTTTTAAGAAAAAATTTGAGCAAACAAATTTGGATTACTTGAACTACCATATTTGGAAAGTTCCGTTAGTGAATCTTTTTGCTCTTGTTTTAATATTCAACAGCAGGTGCAAAACTTTGGAGAACCGTTCTTATTGGTAATTCATGAAGGTGAGACTTTAGCGGAGGTGAAGACGTGTATTCAGAAAAAACTTCAAGTTCCAGATGAGGAATTAAGGTTTTCTCTCTTTCTTTCTCCCATATAATAATGAGGCCTCTCAATGAGAAATATAGTACAAAATATTCGCTATAAAGTCTCTATAGAGAACGATTCCATTGCTGATTCCATCAATATGAAACATTCTTAGATATTGGGAGATAGAAAATGATGGGGTACTCGAGGAAGTAGAATGCCTCTCATTTCTTCAGGGTTTTGACTGTTTTTTTGAAGAGTGTCAAGTAAAATTCTTTGTTTATTTTGTTGTTGTAATTAAGTGAAGATGGATCTCCTTTTAATTATAAAAGATGATTTTCCTTTGTTCATTTGAAAGGATATATTGTATATTATATTCTGCTCTTTTTTATCATGATTAATTCATGAAAGTTGTTTGAGATCTATTAACCTTTGATCCAAAATGTCTAATCTTTTTCTTGATTTGTTGTCAGTGAAATTTTGCATTTTTATCCATGGATCGCCCTGAGTACCTCAAGGACAGTGATGTCATCTCCAGCCGTTTTCAGGTGAATAATTCTTATCTGTTGCTTAATCTGTTTTCTTTTGTATGCATATTTGTTTTCTGTTGAATGTAACATTGCTTGTTTGCATTTTTGATTGGATACAGAGAAGAGATGTATATGGTGTGTGGGAACAGTACCTTGGTTTGGAGCACACTGATACTACTCCTAAAAGACCAATGATTGCAAATCAGGTATACCTACGTACATGAAAGTTTTTTTCTCTCTCTTCTAGAGACTGCTTATTTTAGAAAAGAATAATAAGTCTGAAGGTTAATTCCATGGGGGGTACATGCTTTATTTTATTTCCATCAGAAACAGAAGAGGTGCTTGGAAGACTTAAAAAAAAAAAATATATGCTTCTTATAAAACTAGTGTGCGCAAAGTGCAAAGTTGGGTTATTAAGTATCTACAAGCTGTACATGTGAGATGCAAAATGGGTCCCTATGTTTTAAGCATTTTCTAATGAGAAAAGGAATTCTCCAGAACATCTTATTCTGTGTCAATTTCTACATGCCTTGCAATTTGATTTTCTAAAAGCATTGTTCAGATTTTTGATTGCAAATCTTGATTTTAATGCAGAACCGGCACACTTATGAAAAGCCAGTGAAGATCTACAATTAGTTTGTGTTTGAGGAATATCTCTCCTAGTGGTTCATCTCTTTGATTGGTCCTAGTTCAGAACTAGAAACAAAAATGAGAGGAATTGATTAGATTGTTTGTTAAAGGTCGATTAAGAAACAAAGGCTTTTCGACTATACTTTGTTGCTTTTTGTTGTTGTTGTCTTTCCTTGTAAAAAAAGGGCCCACTTAGGAAGGATCTGTCACAATGGGAAAGTCTAGTGCATAAAGTTTTGGGTTTTTTGGCAGCGGGGTCATGCATACAGCAGTAAAAAGGAAAATTTGTAAAACTTTACCATTTCTACGATTTTTCAGTTCTAAAGATGATGTAAATAGATGGAAGTGGTGTTGTTTTATTCAGTTCCTATAGTTTTACACCATTCCTTGTTTTTAAGAGTCCATTACCCGACTGTCGATCAATAGAATCGGGATGGGATACAAGTATAACGATGGAACAACACATTGTGCTTGCATCAAATGAAAAGAAATATAATATGCATCAAACTTTTCATATTGTCGGTGAATATTGTAATATGTGCTAAATTTTATTATTATTAATGTATAATAGGGATGGGTTATGTCGGCAATTAAACTAATTTAACAATAGCAACGATTAAAAAAATAATTATTAAAATAAAAAAAAGATTATACATGTGCTTTTTATAGCTTAGATAGTTTGTATCATAATGTAATAAATTTAGTACAATGATAAAATTAAACGGTTAATTGTTTTAAATTTTGCTTAATGTTTTTTTTTTTTTGGGAAAAGCCCGTAGGATACTAAAATCTAAATTTTGCTTAATAGTTGACTAATTAATTGAATTACATCAAAATCTAATTACAATTGGGGTTATAATTTTATTAGCTCTTGACCACGTATCAGGTTGAAATCTAAACTTAAATCATGATTGTTGAGATTGTCAATATAAAAATTCATTGATAATAGAATCTAATGCTATAAAAACTTATTTGTCGAGTTAATCAAAATTCAATGGATATCTAATTAGTTATAAGTATGATTTGACTACAGAAGAAGATGTAAACAATTTTAAAATTTTTGTTTGAAATTTTTTTCATATTATTTGTTATACATGTATTACCAAATTAGTAAACATCAAGTTTCGCCGATGAGGAGGGATCAAGTTACAACAAATTTGAGTTACAACATTCATTTTTTTCATTTTCAAAGTTCAAATCGTCGATCCAAACCGTTCAACATGATCTCCACAATAAAATGTGCTTGCAGATCAAATTTTACATTTTTTTGAATTTTTTTACTATTTATTAAGTATTTTACAAAAAATAGTCATATTCAGACCATTGAATTTTGTACCCATTTTAATAAATAGTAAAAAAATTCAAAAAAATATAAAATTTGATCTGCAAGCATATTTTATTTAGATAATCATGTTGAACGGTTTGAATCGACGATTTGGACTTTGAAAATAAAAAAAAAGAATGTTGTAACTTTATTGTAACTCAAATTTATTGTAACTTGATCCCTCCTCTTCGCCGATAGATAATAAATGACGCTGATATCTTCATTTAAGAGGCTGTGGCAGGGAGTCTATTTATGAGGTAACATAGCGTTTCAATTTTATCTCCCGCTCCCTCTCCTAGCCACCTTCGCCTAGGGTTTAATAAAACCCCCTCCTCCTCTCAGCCGTACCCCGCTCCTCCGCCCAGACGATCCCCTGCTTCTCCGCCCAGCCGTTCCCCGTCTCCTCCTCGCAGCCATTCCCCGTCTCCTCCGCGCAGCCTCCCCCCTATCCTTCGCCCAGCCGCAAGAGAGAAGCTCCACGCTCGTCTCTCTCCCCGTCTCAGTTGGAGTTTATAGGTGATCAAGATGGATCAGGTAAGTTTTCGAGATTACAATACCTCTGTAGATGCCATTTCCCTGTATTATATGTTTGCAGTCATGTGGGTGAGAACCCTCCGATAGAGTATTTACAAAATTCAACAAGGACAAACCATCTATATGAATGTCTGCTTGTCTTCTGTTCAGAAATAGTGCCTTCGCTCCAAGAAAATGAATATCCCCGTCAGGTGGCGAGAGAAAGGTGTAAGTGAACGAATATCCCGTAAAGTGAAGTAATAAAGGTGTCAAATGGAAAGATGTATCTATCATCACGAATTTTCACTAATACACCTATACATATCTCTTCATCACTAGATGCGCATACGTAAAGTACATGCGAATTTTGAGTAAACAGATATGCACGAGGCCTATTGTGTAGCAGATCATCAGATTAATTTATCCCGCCAAGAAGTAGATACGATGTAACCTCTTCAGTTTTCAGATTATAGGAAAAGACCTTTCCCGTGCCAATCCAATATAAATTTTTATCCCAGTGAATAAGAGAGTATGCACCATCAAATCTCTCTGGAATTGTAATTTCATGATGGGTCCAGCTGATTGTAATATCACTATTGTTAACAATTTTCCCATCCTCTAAATCATTTTCGACACTTGATTTTCAAAGGGTAAAAAAAAATTCCTCATCGTATCCTTCAATTAAAAATATTTCAAAGTCATTACTTGGAAATTTTTAATTGAAGAATATTTTTAATTGTCGTAATAACTTGCAAATATTTTTACTTGTCGTAATGACTTTTAAATATTTTTAATTGAAGGATACGATGAGGAATTTTTTTTTTACTCTTTGGAAATCAAGTGTCGAAAATGATTTAGAGGATAGAGAAATTGTCAACGATGGTGATATTACAATCAGCTGGACCCATCATGAAATTACAATTCCAGAGAGATTTGATGGTGCATACTCTCTTATTCACTGGGATAAAAATTTATATTGGATTGGCACGGGAAAGGTCTTTTCCTATAATCTGAAAACTGAAGAGGTTACATCGTATCTACTTCTTGGCGGGATAAATTACTCTGATGATCTGCTACACAATAGGCCTCGTGCATATCTGTTTACTCAAAATTCGCATGTACTTTACGTATGCGCATCTAGTGATGAAGAGATATGTATAGGTGTATTAGTGAAAATTCGTGATGATGGGTATGTCTTTTCACTTGACACCTTTATTACTTCACTTTATGGGGATATTCGTCCACTTGAGGATTTGCTCTGGAGACCGACAGAGCCTGAATCATGGCAGGAGACGACAAGGCACTCCTCTTTCGGCGAGGCTTCAACATCGGCTCAAGCGGAAGCTGCTCCACTCCCTCATGGCCTCACACCTGAAGCCCTGCAAGCACTTGGCGAGGAGGGAGCCCAAGTCTTAGTGTACTCGGGGTCTCTCGAGGGGAACTCGGCTATGCCTTATCCGGCTGACACCCCCTGCTCTAAATCTGCACCAATTGGAGCGGTGGTTCTTGGTACTCCTGCCGCACCACTAGTATCATCTATATTAACATAACCGTTTACTGCTTTGAAGGTACATTTTGCCTTAATTTTGATGGTCTATCCTGCTTTGTTAGAGATTGAGGCTGCAATAGTTCAAAACTATATGGCATTTTTAATTTTATGGAAAAGCCGCAAGTTACTTTTTTTTCTTGGCGTGCTTTGGCAAGCCTTGAGAAGGGTTGAAGTAGATCCATATATAGGAAGTTATTGACATATTTTGAACTAGGCAAAACCGTAAAAGGGACAAAATGTTGATCTGGTATTTCCAGTTGTTACTTGTATTCACCACAGCTGGTAAAAAAAAAAAAAACTGTCCAGTTCTTAATATTTCGTAAACATGACAGCTTCTGAAATTGGATGTACAATTATGTAGGAGGAAGTTGCCAAGGAATTCGGCATACCAGTGCAGTTCCAAAGGTATTGGTTGTGGGCCAAGCGCCAAAACCATACTTACCGGCCCCACCGTCCGCTGACGTCTCTTGAAGAACTACGAACTGTAAGCTTCTTTATTATTGAATAATTTGGGAAGTAGTGGTAAAGTGCAGCCATTTAGCAAGCCCCTCAATGTTGACTCTAAACCAACATTACAAAGTACATTGCATTTGCAGTCTGACCTTCTAGTGTTGAGCCCTGTAACGAATACCTTGTGTAACGGTATAGGTGTTAGCCCAGGCATAGGGCATTGTCACCTGGTATCAGTCCTTGATTTTGTGCCCTTCATTGATGACACACAATTGCTGATATAAACTAATATTGTTTAGATGACTTACATCCATGTTCTATTTATGCAGGTTGGTACTCTTAGAGAGGTATCAAACAAGGCACATAATGCTGAGATGAAGCTGTTCCTAGAAGTAGAGCGTGGTGTGGTAATGCCTTTAAAGTGTTTCAAGTCTGTTCTGTAAATTTCATTTGGGCCATAAAGTTACTTGATAACATATTTTCCTCTGTTTGTTTAGGATTTTAGCCTGCTTCCTTTACCTGATAAATCTAGGGAAGATATATTGATTTATTTCAAGCTTTATGACCCTGAGAAGGAAGAGCTTCGGTATTTTTTAAATTTTATATAGCATGTGCATGTTTTTTTTCCGATAAAAGAAATTAGTTTTTCTGATTACATGTTTTTATGTCTATGCTGAACTTAATTATGTGGGGAGAATGTTTCTCAAGGCAGCAGGAAAGCCAATAGAGATTCTTGCAAAGTTGAATGAACTAGCTGGGTTCCCAGATAATGAAGAGATTGAACTTTATGAGGTGCTTATTCATATGCATAACTTATAATATACTATCTCTTATCTTTTTCACACCTGCACATCAGATTATACATGAAGCTTTTCAATTTTGGATTTTTTTTTATTTGGAACTTGTCATGTCAGGTTGCCATTGTCATTCTTACTTGTGACATGGATGACAACTGGTGCATTTGCAGACACTTTTATTTCTTGAGATAACTCTCATATTACTTCCTTCTGTATTTGTAGGAGATCAAATTTGAGCCAAACATTATGTGTGAGCCAATAGACAAGAGAATCAGTTTCAAAAATAGCCAGGTCTGTTATGACACAACAAAGGAGTGTACAAACAGTGCAGAAATGTAGAATGACTCTCTTAAATTAATTTTTGCAGCTTGAAGATGGTGATATTATCTGCATCCAGAAAGCTATTGTACCTGAAAGTGAAACCAATTATCGCTATCCTGATGTTCCTTCATTTTTGGAGTATGTCCATAACCGCCAGGTACAGCAAATATTGTAATATCCCTAATAAAAGTCAAAACGAAGAGATCATAGAATGTGCAACTCTCTCTCTCTCTCTCTATATATATATATATATAGAGAGAGAGAGAGAGGAGGGATCCACTTACAACATTTGTAAGTTACAACATCTTACAACAGTTCCTTTTTGGTAATTTTTAAAGTCCAAATAGTCGATCCAAACCGTTCAACATGATCTCTATATTAAAATGTGCTTGGAGATCAAATTTTACATTTTTTTAATTTTTTTTACTATTTATTAAGTATTTTACAAAACTGTTGTTTTTAGACAATTCTGAACCACTGAAAAACAGCAGTTTTGTAAAATACTTAATAAATAGTAAAAAATTTTAAAAAAATGTAAAATTTGATCTCCAAGCACATTATAATATAGATATCATTTTGAACGGTTTGGACTTTGAAAATCGCAAAACCGAATTGTTGTAAGATGTTGTAACTTAAATGTTGTAAGTGGATCCCTCCTCATATATATATAGATATGTATGTATACACATGCACACCCTCTCCCCTTTGAAACTTCTATCTGTTCCATAATAGAATCACTTTTCTTTATAAAATGAGACTAGAAAAAGATTTGGATGTTGTAGGTTTGTTACCTTATTGTTATTTATTTGATTATCATCTGACTAATAATTTTGCTGAATGCATGATGTAGATAGTACATTTCAGACTTCTGGAAAAACCAAAGGAGGACGACTTTAGTCTAGAACTGTAAGCAAAGTTTTGTTACTTTGTAATTGTTGAGAGTAAGAATATATGTGTTCATCTATATGAGTGCCCAGTGATATTTACCAGTGCAAAAGGCAACCCCATATATGCTGAGTTGGCAGAGAGAAACAAAAGAAAAATGATAACTCAAACAAGAACAGAATGATCTAATAATACCTTATGGTACCGGCTTATATGTACCAGATAATTACTTGGGAAAAGAAAGCCAATTATTTCTGTTTTGAGCTACATTTATATATATTTTTTCCTATGTTTCTTACAGGTCAAAGCTTCACACATACGATGATGTTGTAGAGAGAGTTGCCCGTCACATTGGACTGGATGATCCGTCTAAGATCCGTCTTACCTCTCATAATTGCTATTCCCAACAGCCCAAGCCTCAGCCCATTCGGTACAGAGGTGTTGAGCATCTCTCTGACATCCTGATCCATTATAATCAGGTGCGTTCAGATCTCTAATATCGAATCTTACCAACCGGATTGTAGCATTATTTGTAATAACTGATTTGCCATTCTGTAGTGTTCCAAAAAAGCTGTTTAAGTGCAAATTCTTCTTAACAATTATAAATATAAGAAAGTTAGCAGCTATTTACAACAATGGACAGTAAATAGAAATCAAGTACAAAAAAAGGACTAGGAATTAGACTGAATTATTGTACAAGAATAGTGTGGTAGTACCATTCCGGCACTGGTCTTGGGCTTCTTTTCATAAATGATTCTGCGTGAAATTAAAGGCTTTCAATTTAAGACCTGTCATCTGTTATAACTACCCTCAAATGGGGCTTGACAGCATTTTCTTTTAAGCCTTCAGCATTTTTATAAAATATACCATTATAAAGATGTGCAATTGTTTCACAACCTAATGGTTTGGCATGCGCAGACTTCAGATATTTTGTATTATGAAGTGTTGGACATCCCACTGCCTGAGTTGCAGGGTTTGAAAACCCTGAAAGTTGTATTTCACCATTCTACAAAGGATGAGGTACATTACAACCCGATGCTTATCAATTTCTTGGATAAGCTCCTACATATCTGTTATTGAATGCTTTTGATACAACGATATTGGTGAACAGGTGGTGAGTCGTACTATAAGGCTTCCAAAGAATAGCACTGTTGGTGATGTGATCAATGACTTGAAGTCAAAGGTACTTTGCGTTTTGAATTGGGTTTTCATTGCCAAATACGACTTGTACTTGTTTGTACTGCACCTACCCAACCAGTTAGGATCTTTATGGTACCACCAGCCTTTTTGTTTTGGTTTAGACTAGACGTCAATCTCGAAATGGTCGGGACAGAGACATTTCTCTGCAAAGTCAGATATCATAAGAAGGTAGGTTAGTTGTGACTAATCAAACGAGGTTAACCTGATGGCAACAAATGTGTGCTTAGTCAAACTGAGTACTAATTCTAGAATATAATTCTCATAACAATTGGCATGTCTAAATTTCTGTATATATGTTTCAGGTTGAGCTTTCTCGTCCAGATGAGGAACTTCGGTTGCTTGAGGTGTTTTATCACAAGATTTACAAGGGTTTTTTTCCCCTTTCTTTTTCATTATTTCTGGTTCTGTTTTTTGAAGTTGTAGATTACGAACTGGGGCTACTGACTGTGTATGGGATGAGCCTTTATTTATTGTTAGACCCAGCAAAGCTATGTGTCTTTGATTGTATGTGGTTGGTATGCCATGGGTTGACATGCCTGCATCCTGCTCTCTACAAAGTATTTCCTATATCAAACCCAGGAGATGTTTGAGTCCTGTCAAAATAGAAAGACAATAAAAACTGTTTCTCACTATAAAGTATTAACCTTGGTTTTCTTAATCTCCATGGTAGATTTTCCCTCCCTTTGAGAAGATAGAAAGTATAAATGATCAGTACTGGACACTACGTGCAGAGGAGTATGTCTTATCTCAGCTCCTGATTTATTATTGCCTACAACAAAATGTATATCTAGGATCATATCTTTCACATTGTTGGCTACAAAGACAAGGTCACACGCACCAATATGTAATTTTCTGTTTATGGTGTTTTCCTCTCTAATTTGACAGATACCGGAGGAAGAGACTAACCTTGGGTCTCAGGATCAGCTGATTCATGTTTACCATTTCATGAAAGATCTAAATCAGAACCAGGTACCGAGTGAACCTAGTTGGACTGTTCCTAGCAAAATTAATATGCTTTCAGTTCCTTCATCATATTAGTTTCTGATTCTTGTGGTCTTCCCTTGTATTAAGGCAAAATTGGTTTTATCAAATGGGAAAGCCCAAAAGGACACATTAATTATTATTTGTGACTGTTATTACTATTGGGAGGGGCAGGTAACCTGAAAGTTTGTGCAGGTTAAGAAATAATACACAAGTAAAAAAACAGGCAGTACCAAATAATGTACTACTTTCTAAGAAAAAATTTGAGCAAACAAATTTGGATTACTTGAACCACCATATTTGGAAAGTTCCGTTAGTGAATCTTTTTGCTCTTGTTTTAATATTCAACAGCAGGTGCAAAGCTTTGGAGAACCGGTCTTATTGGTAATTCATGAAGGTGAGACTTTAGCGGAGGTGAAGACGCGTATTCAGAAAAAACTTAAGTTCCAGATGAGGAATTTGCTAAGGTTTTCTCTCTTTCTTTCTCCCATATAATAATGAGGCCTCTCAATGAGAAATATAGTACAAAATATTCGCTATAAAGTCTCTATAGAGAACGATTCCATTGCTGATTCCATCAATATGAAACATTCTTAGATATTGGGAGATAGAAAATGATGGGGTACTCGAGGAAGTAGAATGCCTCTCATTTCTTCAGGGTTTTGACTGTTTTTTTGAAGAGTGTCAAGTAAAATTCTTTGTTTCTTTTGTTGTTGTAATTAAGTGAAGATGGATCTCCTTTTAATTATAAAAGATGATTTTCCTTTGTTCATTTGAAAGGATGTATTGTATATTATATTCTGCTCATTTGTATCATGAAAGTTGTTTGAGATCTATTAACCTTTGATCCAAAATGTCTAATCTTTTTCTTGATTTGTTGTCAGTGGAATTTTGCATTTTTATCCATGAATCGCCCTGAGTACCTCGAGGACAGTGATGTCCTCTCCAGCCATTTTCAGGTGAATAATTCTTATCTGTTGCTTAATCTGTTTTCTTTTGTATGCATATTTGTTTTCTGTTGAATGTAACATTGCTTGTTTGCATTTTTGATTGGATACATAGAAGAGATGTATATGGTGCGTGGGAACAGTATCTTGGTTTGGAGCACACTGATACTACTCCTAAAAGACCAATGATTGCAAATCAGGTATATACGTACATAAAAGTTTTTTTCTCTCTTCTAGAGACTGCTTATTAGAAAAGAATAATATGTCTGAAGGTTAATTCCATGGGGGATACATGCTTTATTTTATTTCCATCAGAAACAGAAGAGGTGCTTGGAAGATTAAAAAAATATATATATATATATATATGCTTCTTATAAAACTAGTGTGTGCAAAGTGCAAAGTTGGGTTATTAAGTATCTACAAGCTGTACATGTGAGATGCAAAATGGGTCCCTATGTTTTAAGCATTTTCTAATGAGAAAAGGAATTCTCCAGAACATCTTATTCTGTCTCAATTTATACATGCCTTGCAATTTGATTTTCTAAAAGCATTGTTCAGATTTTTCATTGCAAATCTTGATTTTAATGCAGAACCGGCACACTTATGAAAAGCCAGTGAAGATCTACAATTAGTTTGTGTTTGAGGAATATCTCTCCTAGTGTTTCATCTCTTTGATTTGTCCTAGTTCAGAACTAGAAATAAAAATGAGAGGAATTGATTAGATTGTTTGTTAAAGGTCGATTAAGAAACAAAGGCTTTTGGACTATACTTTGTTGCTTTT
Organism: Carex myosuroides; assembly: GCA_028015225.1. Classification (NCBI taxonomy): domain Eukaryota; kingdom Viridiplantae; phylum Streptophyta; class Magnoliopsida; order Poales; family Cyperaceae; genus Carex; species Carex myosuroides. The sequence goes on from CM051471.1 coordinate 4,880,993, forward strand.
TTTGTTGTTCTTTCCTTATAAAAAAAGGGCCCACTTAGGAAGGATCTGTCACAATGGAAAAGTCTAGTGCATAAAGTTTTGGTTTTTTTGGCAGCGGGGTCATGCATACAGCAGTAAAAAGGAAAATTTGTAAAACTTTACCATTTCTACGATTTTTCAGTTCTAAAGATGATGTAAACATATGGGAAGCAGTGTTGTTTTATTCAGTTCCTATAGTTTTACACCATTCCTTGGTTTTAAGAGTCCATTACCCGACTGTCGATCAATAGAATCGGGATGGGATATAAGTATAACGATGGAACAACAGATTGTGCTTGCATCAAATGAAAATAAATATAATATGCATCAAACTTTCTTGGCTGGGTTTTGATAAAAATATCCAAATCGACCAGTATCTATTTTAATCCATCGGCGATTAAATGGCCGGTACTTTAATTTTTTTTTTGTTGTTGTTGTTGTTGTTTTACATGTACCTATCTTTCTCTCTCTTCTTCACAACTCACTCAACTCATACAAAAGAGAAAGGGATGAAAGAGAGAAAGAGAAGGCGAACTATTTTCTGTTTATTAGTAATTGAGTGTAACCATTAATAGTAATTACTATTTTTTTTGTTTTTGCTTTTTCTCCATTTGTTACTTATTCTATTACGGAACTATATTCTGTTTATAAGTAATTGAGTGTAACCATTAATAATAATTTAAATAAGATTTGGCATGGTTTTGGTCTGGTATAATACTGCTGCCATTTTCATCAAGGAGCAAAACTATTTTGACTGAAATTTTATGTTCATTGCAAAACTGAGCACAAAAAATGAGATTCGTTAAATTAAGTACAATGACTTGATTCAGTTAAACTGGTCCTAAATGCACGCCATCTAAATTGGGTATTATGTGCACAACTGAAGCTTAAAATGAAGAATTAACAAAAAAAATAGAAAAATCAGAAAAAGAAAAAAATAGAATAAAAGATGGAGAATAAAAAAATGAGTACGGGTGCCTACACAAGACTGTCTAATAAGCTCGATAAAACCTCCCAAGTTTTAATTTTTGTACATAATTTATTTTTCTGAAAAATTGTCACATGTACCAATACACTTAGTTATCATACTTTGCTCCAACTAATTAGGAAGGAAAATCAAAATATATATCATTAGAATTCATATTGATTGGAAGGGATCAATTTATAATTGAAGGAGAAATTAGCACTCCCAGATTTAGGGATTTTTGTGAGATGAATTGTTTAAGAATAATTATTCTAAGGGATGCATAATTAAGTCAATCATGGGGTGAATAAATTGTTCAAGAGAGAGGTCATGAATATTTTTGAAGTTCTAAATTTTTGAAAGCCATATCAATTGTACAAGTCCGAGTTCTAATTAATTTGTAGCAAGTCCTTGAGATTGTATGATTTAACCTAGATCGGACCTTAGACTAGCTGGGATGTCATTGCTTGAGGACAAGCAACAATTCAAGTTGGGAGGCGTGATAAAGCTCATTTTGTTAGTGAATTACGTAGGGGTTTGGCTTAGGTGTTTTCTTATTTTCTCACATTTATGTTTAATTATAATGTGAAAACGGTTAATGTTGCCCTACTTTGTGTTTTAGTGCAGGAACCATGTTTTGGGGCTATTTTACATCATTTAGAGCAAGAATCGGGTCGATCGAAAAAGCGCAGCTCATCGACTAAGGCTCTGGTACAGATCGTATTAGCCAATACAGACCAGAGCTCCAGTACGGACCAAAGATGGCCGAATACCCATTAACTCTCGCAGGGACACAATGGGAGTACAGTCCGTATTAGCCAATACGGACCGTACCCGAGACGCCCTTTGGTGAATAACTGCAACAGTTGTATCCAGATTAGATAACTTGGACTCCACTCATCTCCAGGCACCCCTTCACTCCTATATAAGCCCTCCGGACTGAACATAAACATATCTTTGTATCTTTTGTTTTATATTTTCTTAAGTGATAAGAGAGGAGTGTGTAGAGGTTAAGTAGGAGGATACTTCGTGTATGGTTGTATCATTCTCTTATCTCTTTGTAAACATGCCGTCCAGCGGCTAAGTTTAGATTCTTAGGGTTGGCGGTAAACCTTGTTACTCATGATGCTTTGATATATACTTTTATTTGATCATTATTTAGTATTTTGTTGTTCGATTGTTTTTGTGTTTTATGTTCTATCTTACTTGATTTTGTTTATTAGTCTAGACCGTCTTGTGATGGCCACACATGGAAGTTAGTCATCTTTAGGCTAATCGAATTGGGATAAGAAAGAATAAAAATACTAGATTAGTAGTGGAAACTTTAACTGGAGATACCATTAGTTGGATCAACAAAAGTACACATGGGAGTCTCGACATTCGCAGATGAATGTCGCATAGTCGTGCCTTACCATAGGGACACCCAACATGACCAAGATAGTAGGGTGATGTACCCAATAAGTGAAGTCTGAATTCTTTTGGGCTAGTCACAAATTTCCTTGCACTAATCAAGACAACCCTTAACGAGATCTCTTGAGTAGTAGGGTGGTTGCTAGGCGAAAGCGGTAATCACTAAATTGGATTAGAAACCCTTATACAACAACTGAAAACCAACATCAAATAAGATAAGAATTAAAATAGATTGAAGTAACAACGGTGTGTCAAAACCCTAGGAATTCACATCTCTATCTTTATTTTACTTACTTTTAATTTTCACCAAATACATTGATCAAAACCAACAATTCTTTGATTTCAGATTTTGTCTAACCTTTCGAAATATTGTGATTTAATCGCTCAAGACCTTAAATCTTATTCCCTGCGGATCGACACTCATTTATACTACTCGATAGCAAACCGGGTTATAAATTTTATTAGCCTGATCATATTTACACCCATCAAAAATTTAAAACACTACTTAAAATCTTGTTGGAGGGATGCCCGAATCTCTTGTGCCATCTATCATGATTAATTGAGCTTGCTGAAACACAAAATTTTAATTTTTCTAGGTCCAAAAGATAATGTCCATTTTTAAGAAACTCTTCACCAATCTTGTTCTCAGTTATCCGGTTCTGAAATATTACATTTTTACATGAGAAGATTACGTTACAATTAAATTCTTCCCTTAATTTTTTAACCGGAAGTAAATTTATTGGAGAGGGTTTTAAAAATAACATATTACTAATTTTTTTATTGTTCAAAATAATTTCACCTATACAATTAATTTTTTTTTTCATATCGTTTGCTACGGTTACATTTTGGTCATTTTAGTATTGTCAAATTTTTGGGGAAATTTTTATTTCCAAATATGTGATTGGTTGCATCACTATCAACAATTATTTGATTAAATAAATTAAAATCATTTGAGTGAGATGCAATACCAGTTGAGCTAGTAGAATTTTGAGAAAGCAACGCAGTTTACTACTGGAGAATCTGCTGCATTTGATCCCCTGGCCTGCTTGACCCTCCAGGGCCCAACCCATTTGACCCGCCAGCGCCTAAGCCCTGTTCAACTGAACCGGTTGAGTTATAATTTGTTTTTATTTTCAGTCTGAGCGGAGAAGCCCCCACGCGACCCTCTTTCTCTTTCTTTTTCTCTTCGTTCCAGCCACTGCCTCCTCCTTTCTTTGAATCCACCTCTGTCCACCACTTTGGCCTGAGGTTTGGATGAAGAAAATAGCACTTCTCGGCCCTGTGACCCTCTTTCTTGCAGTGAGAGCATTTCTCACTTCTCGAATTCGGTCGATTTTGATGATTTTAGGGAAATCTTACGACGTGACCGTGAGGCTCATGTCCCTCGCCATGGCTGGCTTGTGGACCCCTCATAGCTTCCCGCATAGAGTCTTGTCGCTGGATTTGGCTTACAACTTCGAAGAAGGAGGGTAATTCGGGTGCTCGGATAATTTGGGACCGTATAACCTCATAGCTTGAGTCAAAGCCCGAGAGGTATGGGAATATTTCATCTTCCTCTTGCCTTTTTTTGAGTTCTTTTGGATCAATTGTGAATGGTCGATAGATTTTGAGTTCATCATATTTCTTTTTAGGGACCTGAGATATTCTAGATGGCTTTTGGTTCTCTTTTTTTCTAGTTGAATTTCTTGTGTGAGGCGGTATACATGGGAATGATTTTTTTGTTGCCCGTAGAAGGATTTTATGTCCTCCAAGAGCTCTTGCGATGTCTCGGAACTTTAGAGAAAGAGGTCAAGCACTTGTTGTTCCATTGACCCGTATAACCAAGACATAACAGTGTGATCCTCTTTTTGTCATTTTTGAATTAACAATTTTTCGGCATCAGATGGTTTGTTTGGATCTAATGGTTCTGGTTTTTTTATCTCTTGAGATGAAGTCGATTTTGTCTCAACCACTATGGGTAATTGAAACAGATTTGGCCCATGATATGTAATTTGTACCATTTAGCAATTGTGGAGAGAGTTTCGATGGGTTGGTAGCCTCGTGAGATTGCTGCCCCCATTGATCCATTCTTGCACTGCTTGTGGAGAATTTCTTCTTGTGGACTTGATTGAGAGTTGATCGGAAGCTTGGAGCTTTATTGGGTTATTGGATATTTTATCAAGTTATCAGAATCGAGCTTAATGCTCTGGTTGATTTTATGATTTCTAAGGAGAATTATCTTATTGAACTAAAAAGTTAAGTTATTACAATGGTCCTAGTCTCTATTTATACAAGTATTCTAACGGCTCTTTTTATTGTACGTTGGTACTCTATTTTCGGTATAGTTGGTACTCTACCTACTCTTATTGTACCGTTGGTACTTTGTTGTCTAATACTATTCTTCTTGATTTAATCTGAGCCACTCGATCAATGATGATCAATGACTGAGATCGATTATATTACTCCAGCATTTTTAACACAACATATAAAAAAACTCAAGAATGAACACTAAATGAAAAAAAAATGAAAAGGCAGGGTATGGTATTTATTTAATTTTATTTTTAACGATGTAGGTCCTCTTTAGTTTTTTGTTCTTGTATGAGTGTTTTGAAGGACTCGAGAAAGCAGCAGACGTGTATCGTGTACCGTGTGTCCGTGTTTCTTTTATTTTTAATTAAACAAACTTGTCAATTTTAATAATAAGTATATTTCTGTAATTATTTTATTGCTATTTACAAGATTTTGCATTAATTATAATTACAATTAGTAGTACAATCAGACTAAGTTATAAGAACCAAACATAAATAAAATTAATCATGTCATTTTTTATGATGTGTATGCGTTCAATTTTACAGTATTATTTTTTTGGACTTCATTTTACAGTATTTTTTTAATGGAAATCTCTACCGAATTTTTTTTTGCCATCTTAAAAAAAAAACAATTAACTCATTTTTATGGTTAATTTGATTTTTATCAGAATCACGGTTTGAAACTGTAGTTCTATTAGTTTGTACTGCAGCTTCAAACTGTGGTCCCATCTTGTTTGAACTGTGATCTCCTTTCACTCATATTTGAAACATTTCTGAGACCGCAGTTTGAAATTGCAATATCAGATAATAGGACCGCAGCTTCAAACTATGGTCATGATAAAAATGGAATTTCTTAGAGTAGATGGTTAATTGGTTAATTTTTTCTTTTAAGATGTTAAAAAAAAAAATCGAAAGTCCGTACTCCATAGGCATAATTTTACAGTATTTATATGGATAATATTTTGAATATTAACAGTAGTAAAGAAGGGCTATATCTCCTTGAATTCAGATGCACTGAAATAACTCAATTTTTTTAGTTTTTATTCGGAACCGTTCAATTCAAATCCGCAACAATTTATTCATAAACAGAGCGTACACATCCTCCTCGTCACACTTACGCGGTACCACTCACCTCTTCCAGGAAACGCAACCCCACTATCCAGGACTGTCCCTGTCCCCTGCACTCTTTATAAACGAACAACTCTATTCACACTCAAATGCCTCAATTCTCCACCAGCAACCTCCCCTACAATCCTCCATAGTCTCCAGTTCCATCGATCGGCGCATATCACCATGTTTCTAACAGAGAAGCATCGACTGGTCTTAGTCTTTCCATCTCCAAACCGATACCCTCTCACTGATCCATTCGACGCTGCTCTTTCATCTCGCCTCCTCTCTCTACTCCCGATCCCAGCCTCCAGTTCAGCAACTGTCAACAACCTCTCATGGCTCTCACGTGCTTGTGATCTTCTCTCTCTCACCATCTCCGATGCTACCTCTCTTGACCCCTCCTGCTTTCTCGAATCAACTAGTCTCCCTCTCCTCGATTCATGCAATTCGGTCTCGGCTTTATCCGAGAGGCTTCTTCGCCGAGTTCTCTTTGTTCGTTTCTCGCTTAAATCACACAAAACAGTGTTTCCGGAAAAGAAGCCGTTGCCTCAGTTAAGCGCAGTGCGATTGCTGTCGTTATTGGAGAAACCGCCACATGGCAAAATCGACCCAGTCCAGAACGCAATCTGTGCTGTGGAAGCGCTGTCTGCGTTTGTAATAGGTGCAATTTGGGTGACACTGAGTGGTAAGGGAGAGAAATACTTGAGAGGATTGAAGGTTAATACTGAGATCTTTGCATGGGGTAAGGAGTTCAACAAAGTTTTGGAGGCTGCGTCGAAGAGGATTGGAGAAGGTTCTATTGATGGTGAAATGGAGAAGGTGGAAGCGATGATTGGAAAACTAACGGCTGAGATGGATTTGGACAGAGAAATGGAGAAGCAGATATTTGACGAAATGGAGAGGACGTGTGTGGAGATTAGAGAGGGACTGGAGAAGTTGAACGTGTCCATGAACGCGGTGTTTCAGGCGGCGCTGTGCGCTAGAAACGCGGCTGTGCAGAGTTTAATGGTTGGTGTACAGAAAAAGTGTTAATAGAAAAGAGGGATTATAATGAAAGTTTGAAAGATGTAATTTTGTGAGGTGATTTTGGAGAACGTTTTATTCAATTAGTTCAAACATGGGGCAACTGTGTAGATTATGTATTTTTTTTGTCTGTTTGAATTGAAAAGAGTTTAAAACGAAATGAACTTTCCCCACTTCTATAAAAAGTAAAAAAATAAAGAACTTCCAAACTTTTATTAATCATATGAAATTTTAATACAAATTTACTAGATACGAACTAATAATTTTAAACTTCTTTTCGTTATGCTAATAGTGTTGCCTTTATGATTTTTAAGCCAATCTCAGATTCCGAAGTTAACAATAAAATTTCCTCCAAAAAAAGTTAACAATAAAAATATTAGAAACGGAAAAGAAATGTAAAGAAAACGCAGGCCTAATCCGCTTTATGTCCATTGAAATATCAATGGCAATACGAAATTCCATCGAAACACAATAATAAATTATTTGGTTCTTCCAACAATTTCTTAGTCGTGCTTGATTCAAGAACTATATTTTCGCTCGAAAGTATCTTAAAATCATAGTAGTACGTAATATGAATACATATTGGTGCCGTTATAACTTATGATCATGTTTTATTATGGTATAAGTTATGAAATAAGTACTTTATTATGCACTTATGCTGCTAAATAGAACTAGGGTGTTCTTAAGCTCACCAAATTTCTTTGTGAACTTAATTCAAAAATCTTTTGAATTGGCTTTAAATGATGCATCCAAACTATTGAAACCGATCTACTTCACTCGTGATGTATTTACATGTCAAATTTATAAATTTTCGAACTAATTTAGTATAAAATCAAGCGGTAAAAAAAAGATGGTTTATAAGTTAATTTTAATGTGTTCATTTTTCATCATTTTTTGACCACTTGACTTTATATTAAATTAGTTCGAAAATTTAAAAACTTGACATGTAAACTCATCACTCGTGAAGTAGGTCGGTTTCAACGGTTTGGATATGTCGCTTGAAACCAATTCGTGAGTTTTTGAGTTAAGCTCACAAAGAAACTTGATAAGCTTAAGGACACCCTAGTTCTACTCAATATAAATAAAGTGTGATGAAATAATATAACACAAAAAAATCACTTATGTCATTCATTTAACCTACAACCAAGCATGACTTATAAGTGAAGTAATCCATTTAACATGGTTTTGTTACTTTGGAAATTTAGAAAATAATATAACGAACCAATTAATATATATGAAAACGTAAGTTGCCGAAACAAGTGAAGAAGTCTATTTAAGAAGATTATGTTTCTTCCGAACTTAGAAAATATTATAACAATCAAACATTTTTACCCACTAGGAGTTAAATACGGATCATATTTTAAATGGATAATAAATAAATTATATATGTATATGTTTTTAAATTTTAGATACAAATGAAGATACGAGTGATATAGATCATATATTAAACGGATACAAATATATATCGAATAATGAATACAAATACAAAACAAATATAGTTTAGATATTAAAACTAAACTATCACATATTTCATAGAAATATACACATTATTTATACGTACTGAAAAATACTGCATAATATTTCCATATAATATATATATTAATTAACAAATATTTATCATTAGTTATCGTTATATTGTAAGTCACATTGTACCAAAAAATCATAAATCTTAATAAAAGATAAAATATGAATGAGATGAGCTATGCTACTCCATGGAGTAAAACGCTTTGGTGCTCCACGCCGCTATATTTTTATTTTGAAAGTCCAAACGACCGATCCGAACCGCTCAACATGATCTCCATATTGAAATGTGCTTGGAGACCAAATTTTACATTTTTTAGAATTTTTTTACTATTTATTAAGCCACTTTGAAAATCACTGATCAGGCAGTCCAGAATTTTTTACTGTTTTTACTGTTCACCCGGATTTTCAGATTTTCAAAGTGACTTAATAAATAGTAAAAAAATTCTAAAAAATGTAAAATTTGGTCTCCAAGCACATTTTCAATATGGAGATCATGTTGAGCGGTTCAGATCGGTCGTTTGGACTTTCAAAATAAAAATACGGCGTGAAGTACAAACGCGTTTTACTCCATGGAGTAGCATAGCTCATCTCAATATGAATAAATATATTTGAGTAATTAGTCTAAAATTAATTGGATTTCTAAAAAAATATTCTATAATACTTCAAAGTCAAATGATATATGAGTCAATATTTGAATGTCAAGAAAATCCAATCCCATATAATTTTTCGAATTCGTATTCACTTTCGAATTAAAAATTATATTCGTACCCAGACCCGTACCGTATTTGTACCTGCATCAAATAAATTATTGAATCCGTTTAAGGAAAGATTATTCCATTTAGTACACGCATTAGTTAAAGCAAATGAAACATGCCATTCAGTATGTCTGGTGCATTTGAAGTAACTAACACCTAACATGAAACGACAAGCACCTAAATTTATCATCTTTTTTGGGACAATTCTTGCCAGCAAAATCATAACTGGAGATAGCAGACACCTAAGAATGAATTCAGATCCAGTGCATTAACTCAATTTTTGAGTTTTGATCCAAACCGTCCAAGATGCTCTAACACGAATCTTAAAGAACCTGAACCCCACAAATAATACTGGCCGCTGCGCTACCACCGAATAGGCACCGTACACGTCTAAACTCAAAAATTGGGTTACTTTAGGGGATCCGGACTCCCTAAGAATGATGGTATGGTTTTGAGTTCCTTGCACACTATTCCATTTCCCATGCAAAAAGTGTGCAATTGAGTGCATACGGAAGATATTTTCTCTTTTTGGAATAAAAGTGTTCCTATTCATTTTTATAAAATATTTTTTTATAAAGTTAAATATATCACTTTTCGTAAAGGGATAAAATATATGAATAGAACTGCATATTTTCGTAAAAAATATTAATAAGTTAATTGTAATTTATTATTTTTTATAATTTTTATGCTTGATTTTATATTAAATGAATTCAAAAATTTATAAATTTATAAATTTTACATGTAAACGCATAACTCGTCTAGTAGATCGATTTTAAAGGTTTCAATTTGTTGTTCAAAATTAATCCGATAGTTTTTAAAATTAAATTCACCAACAGGTTTAAAAAATTTAAAAGCATCATAATTCTACTCCAAAATTAATCACTATATATACTAAATTTACAATTCATCACAGAAGAAAAATAAAGAAAAGATATACCTAATACCTTACTATTTTTCTTTCTCATTTTGCATCCATGTTGGATGTTGTGTTAAGACTTAAGATTGATGATCCACAAAAAAAGACCGTCCAATGGTTGTAACTCGTAACAATTACATAACTGTATGTGCAATATACATTATTATTAGATCAAAAGAGAAAAACTAGAACAAAATGATTTGTTTAGTGAAAAAAAAAGGGTGCGTACAGACGGTATTTGATATTATTTTTGTTTTTATAGAAGATCAGGTTGATGCGCCACAACAAGATGTTTACACAGTGTTTCAACATTTCATTATAAAAATGATTCTTAAACGAGAGAATGCATTGTCACCGTTTCATAAAAATGCCAACTCATCGCTCTGATTCAACAGTTACCCACCTTTTGAAGGGCATTCTGTTAACTACTTTAATACTTTCGAAATTTTTAAAAAAACCCACAAAAAGTTGGTGCAAAATGGTGACCAAAAGCTTCATTAGTGACACTGACACCTGCTTACAGATCTGGACTGTGGATTTGTAAACCAACAGTCCAGATTGAAAAAAAAAAAAAATTAAAATCACGGACTTGGTGTGGACCTTTACGGGCTTTCAAGAGTTCGGGTTCGGCCCTTGTAATTTCCCTCTTGAACCGGACCTCATTTTGATGGACTTGGATCTGGAGACTAGATTGAAATAATACTTTCATTGGGACATATTTTTCAAAATTTGTTAATAATTTGATTTCAAATGCTATTCAAAAGTCATTTTGTAGTTAGAAACCCTTTTTTCCCCCCGAATTCATCTCAAAGCCCCAAAAGCCTTTTAACACATTCGGTCCATAGTCCAAGTCTACTCAGATTTTTTCCATCAACGGTTTGCGCCACTTTCGCCTATATTATACCCTCCTACAGTCGTATCCCTTCTCTCAAAAAAGAAACTGCTCTGCTATGCTCTGCTCTTCTATTCTCTAACTGCCTTCCCTCGCAAAATTCATCTTCTTCCAAAGAAAAAAAAAAGACGAAAAAAAAAAAACCCAACATTTTATGCCACAATGGCAGTATGTGGCTTAGCGAAGCTGATTTTTATTTCGGTGATGATTGTTTGGTGTTCGACTGCGCATGCGAACCATATAGAAGTAGGAGGAGAGAATGGGTGGGCTGTGCCGCCTGAGATAAATGATGATATGTATAATCATTGGGCTTCTCTAAATCGCTTTCAAGTCGGCGATACCATTTGTATTACTCTCTCTTTCTTGAATCTTTACAATTGATTTTTTTTTTTTTGGTATTGGATTCAGATCATTTTTTGTTTATGCAATTTCTTTAAATTAATTTGTACCTTTCATTTATTTTTTTCTAGACTTCTTGTTATGAACAAATTTGAATTGATAACTGAACCACAGTTATGAATTATTTCAATTCAATTATGCAAATCATTAGATGTATAATGCCGTTTTGTTTTAGGGTTGAACTTGAACTCTTATTTCAACTATTGAATGAATCCTCGGTAGCTTTCTTTCAAATTGATTTTGCTAGGTTTTCTGTTCTATTACAGTAAAATCACAAAATTGAATTATACATCAGGCAAGTTTATAAAGATTTCCAAAGAAGAAACTAATGAAGAAATGACATTTTCTTTTCTTTTCTATAATAGCAGAAACCATGTTTACTACAAATATCTTCCATTTTTTATAAAATAAAAGATAACAAATTTTGAAATATCATGGCAATTCCGATATTTCATTATATATGAAGATTATAGTAGGCATTTCTAAAGACATTATTATGTGACTCCTCAATCACAGATTTCAAGTACAAGAACGACTCAGTGATGGTTGTAAGCGAAGAAGCTTACAACAATTGCAACTGCACGCACCCGATATTCTTCTCCAACAATGGCAACACTCGTTATGAACTCGACCATTCGGGCCTTTTCTACTTCATCAGCGGCGAGGAAGACCACTGTGATCTCGGCCAGAAGGTAATTATCAAGGTGCTCGGCCCACCCGATGACATCAGTCCTACTGGGTCCTCTCCTGACATGGCCGAAATCCCGCTGCCTCCTCTTAGCCCCCCTTCTGAACACAAACACAGCGGTACCACGGCCAGGATTAGGGACTTCAGTCGAGTGGTTTCAGTTTTCGGATTATTCGTTATGATCTTAATTTGCTGATTCTCTCTTGGATTAGGATTTGTGCATGATGTTCTTCGTTTTTGCATTTTTTTTTTCTGTTGGTTAGAATGGAACTAAAACTGTATTAATCTCGGGTTCTAGGCGTACTGGCTTCTAGCTGCTCTACAGCAGATCACTGGTACTGGTAATTTAATGGACAGTTTGTGTATGTTTATAGGCTAGCTTAGATTTTGTTTGCTGAACACAGAATTTGGAAGTTTAATTTGTGCAGTTATTTAGTTGTGGATATTATTTTGCTGTTCAGAATTTTTTAAAGATATAGTTTGTTAAATCCAGAATTAATTGCTGGAGGTACAACTAAACCAAAAGAAGACAAAGCAAGGCGATTTTCTTGAGCAAAGAACAGAGTCGTTTTGACTTCATGCAGCGCATAAACCATATAGTGTTGTTTTGATTCTAGAGTCCGTACGCTGCATGAAGTTAAAACTCCTCTATTAAAAACTATATCCGGTTTCCTTGCACGGGCAGGGGCGGATCCAGTATAGTCCAAGGGGGGCAGCTGCCCCCCCTGGATTTTGAGTTTTAGTGGAATTTTATCGGTTCCGACTGACTTTGTCCCTCCCTGGATTTTTTTTTGTCCCCCTCTGAACGTTTAATTTGTAATTCGAGTTAAATTTTGGGTTAAAATTGAAATAAATCTGTTTGAATTTTGATTGGTAATTAGAATTATAAGTCAGAGCATCAGAAATTACAAGTCAAAGCATTGGAAAGTATAAGTTAAAGCATCGTTTTTTGTCGAGTACCTATTTAGTTAATGGATTTAAACCCGATTAGGTATTTAAATCCGATTCGATATTTTTTTGCTCCCCCTGACGAAAATCCTAGATCCGCCCCTGTGCACGGGGTCTTAATTTCTTGAAGAGAGGTTCGCCAATCTTATAAGAACAGAGGCCAGATCTTGTAAGTTGTAACAAATTTCGTAAGAGTTTAATTTTCTTTTATACAAAAAGAATTCGGTAGAGCTGATTTTAAACATAAATTAATGATAAGTGAAATAATTTGAAGAAGAATTAAAAAAATAATAATATAAATTACTCAAATTTTATAATTGAATTTATCACTATTATTCATTGCTCAATCAGTATATAAAGAAAGCTAATTACAAACGAGAGAAGATCATCTCTTATTGTCGAAAATAATAAAGATATCAAACCTCAACATGTAAAAAGAAGAATACGTAGTCGGATCGGATCTTCTCGATACCAACCAATTCTCCATTAAAAACATCTTTAAATTATTGTGGTTATATTGTGTTTTTATGTGATTTTGAAGCACAATTTGAAGAGAACACCGATTGAATATTTAGTTTGCATTTGACTATCTAAAGAGCTTTCTAAAAAATAAATTAAGTAATATGCCAGACCTTGGTGAAAGCAAAGATTCAGATCAGACCTGGCGTTCCACCATATATAAAATTATAGATAGTAAAAGCAATTATTTAATTGAATGCAATTCTATCTATATTCTATATCCATTCAATATTTAATTTATTTTCGTATCAGTAACAGTCTTGTTTAGGGGTGTCAATGGCACCCTTTTATCCGTTTATCCGATCCGTACCGTATTCGATAAGACGGGTACAGATAAGATTTTTTTCGTAAACTTATCGGGTATAGGTATGGATAAAGATTTTTTTTCGTTATTTAAACGAGTAAGGGTACAGGTAAAGCTTATTCCGTACCCGTTACCCTATCGGGTAATTATAAAAAAAATTATATATATTAATGAGCAATGAATATTAATTCTCTAACTATTCTTAATAGTTGTGTTACGCTTAATTAACCATTAAAACACGTAAATAAATTTCAGCAAATCTCAATAAAGTTTAGACCTTTAAAACACGTATATATATATATATATATATATATATATATATATATATATATATAGAGAGAGAGAGAGAGAGAGAGTGGCTAATATACAAACGTTTGTTCCTGGACTCAGGAACAAACGATTCGGTTCTCCGATTTTCAAAGTCCAAACAGTCGATCCAAACATTAGATATTCAATCTATATTAAAATGTGCTTGGAGACCAAATTTTACATTTTTTGGAATTTTTTTACTATTTATTAAGCTGGTTTGAAAACCGTTTTTTTTTTAATTTCTGCAGCATTGAAAAACAGCGGTTTTCAAACCAGCTTAATAAATAGTAAAAAAATTCCAAAAAATGTAAAATTTGGTCTCCAAGCACATTTTAATATAGATTTAATATCTAACGGTTTCGATCGACTGTTTGGACTTTAAAAATCAGAGAACCGAATTGTTTGTTCCTAAGTCCAGGAACAAACGTTTGTATATTAGCCATTCTCTCTCTATCTATCTATATATATATATATATATATATATATATATATAGAGGAGGGTTCAAATGCCTCCATTTTTCATGCCTCCACCATGCCTCCATTTTTAAAAACTTTAATAACTCAAAATTTAAAACTTAAAAGTCAAAATAAAACCGTTGGATATGATCTACATTATTTTATCTATGCACGTGTAAAAAATTATGACATTTCAATTTTATTTTGGTTGTCATCAAGAGCTTGTAAAAAACGTACTAATGTGGATAATTTCTAGACGTTGATTTTTCAACTTATTGATTCACATAAAAACAAAATCAAAATGTGATAATTTTTTATGAGCACATAGATAACATGATGTAGATCATATCAAACGGTTTTATTTTGACTTTTAAGTTTTAAATTTTGAGTTATTAAAGTTTTTAAAAATGGAGGCATTTGAACCCTCCTCATATATATATATATATATATATATATAGGAATTGGCTAGCATGCTACGCGTTGCTAACTCTAAAATTTGCTACGGACTCTTTTACTGTCGGATTTCTTTAATTGTCGTGCACAAGATTGAGCGCTGATTGCAAATGTGTTTAACGGAGATGGGGTAAAACGCATCAAAAGCCCTACGTTAACAAAGTCCCCTCCCAGTGCCTAATCCCCACCCCCCACCCCCCACCCCCCACCATTCCCACTCCCCGCTAGGATTTCGCCCTCGCCGAGCATCTTCGCCCTTGTTGCCCTCCCGCCCCGCGCCCCCTCATTCTCCCTCCCCGCTAGGGTTTCGCCTCGCCGTGCCTCTTCGCCCTTGTTTCCCTCCCGCCCCGCGGCTCTCTCTGTATTTGGATCAAGTCGTGTCGTTGAACAAGCAAATCCCGTTGCTATTGGTAAGGCCCTCTCCTCTGTGCTATTCCCCCTCTCTCTCTACCAATTTTGTCGTTCTTTTTGTGAATTTGCTAACTGTAAATTCAGACCCCTAAAATCCAAATTTCGACAACTTAACTTTCTACATATGACGGATTTACGCCATAGTCAGTAGCGAAATCTCTATTGTTTTTCTATTAAGAGGTTGTTATCCTATACATGTATCTAATTGAACTGGTGCGCATCAATTCATGGACATCCTTCTATTTAGTTCAGCCTCTTAATTTTAGTTTTTTTTTTTTTTGATGAAGTATCTCATTAGCTCCCTCTCACTGTGGTCCACATGAATTTCAGCACATCCTTCTATAAACCTATTAAAATTATAGTTTTAACAAATTGTGCAATATTGCTTCTCAAAATTCAAATTCAATAAGTGCCCTTTAGAGTTTGTTTTGTAGGAAGGCTAGTTTGGAGGTCACGAGATCGTGCTAAAAGAAAATAAAATAACGAGATGAAGATGATGACATGAGTGTTGCAACATGAATCTGTGTTGTAACAGTTATAATACTGAGTTTGGAGGTGAAGATCATGTTAAAGGAAAGAAAAAAAAAATGATAATGCTCAGTTTTTGCATGTTTGGAGATGGTTGGATCACTTTAGTTTGATTTTCTGTTGGGCTGAATCTATGATGTTATTTTCATTTTTAATTGTATGTTGTACTCTTTGTGATTAATACTAAGAAAGAATGTATGAATCTTCTGAATGCTAAGTGTGTGCTGTTATATGAATTTAATCACTGTTTTTTATTTTGCTTTGTTGGTACAGTTTACAATGTTGATTTTCTGTTGGTACCAGAGATGTGAATAAAGCATCCACAAAAACTAAGAATAAGTATCTTAAAGCAAAGGATCAAATAAACTGGTTCTGTGTGTATGGGGAGTTGGCACAATCAGAGGGCTTGGTTAGATGCTCTACACAGTAGATGAGACTCTTCTACGTACACACTGGTTCTTATTTTGAGGTTTTTGAGTTAAATGATATATTCACAAAATCAACAAGAAAGAATGTCAAAAAGGTTTTGAGTTATATGTTATCGTCAGCAGCTATCCATATCCATGACTTTGGTTCTACTGCCCCACTTTTATCTCACAAAAAAAGCACATGTTCTCTTCTCATATTTTTATATAGTAGTCTCTATTGTTTTGTTATTTAAAATCTGCCAAGTACATCGATTGGCTTGTTAAACCTGCATCTTGCATGCACATCCATTAACACACTGTGTTAGTTTACAAATTTAGCAACAAAAAATTCTGGTACAAGCAATTTATACATTAACAATAGAAAATAGAAGCAACAAGTAACAATAGGAACACAAACAATTTATTATTAGGAGCACAAGCAATTTATAAATTAACCAATGATAATCTTGAAATTTAACCAAAAGATCAATAAAAGTCATCATGTTATATATTAATAAATCCATTGCCATATATCAAAAGAAAGCAAGAGCAATCTAAGTAGTATAACAAAAGAAGAGAGCTCTATCAAAATATACAAGTAATTTCTATCTATCAAAATGCACAAGTAATTCCTATGTTTGTCCTTCATTCATTCATTGAGTTCCTTCACACCACAGCTCCAATAAAAAATAAAAGAAAAATGCTTTTCAAGTATCATCATCTTCAACTCGTTTTCTCTTTCCATTAGCCATATCTTGTTTGCGCTACAAACACAAAAAATTACATTCATGTATTCATGTAACAAAAATTAAAAAACAGAAAATGGCACTTGTCAGCATAGCCCTTTTACTGCTAACCTCCATTCCACTTGCTTTTATTCAAGCATAAGCAGTTCAAAATAACCCGAAATATGCCACTTATCAAGAAAGAACGCATGTACTAAACAATGTCATTTCACTGGCACCAAGCCCTGAACCGGCTGCTGATTCAATCAGTAAAAGCAGAGCTGCTGCTACTTCTGATAATACAGATGACTCAAAAAATAGTTTTGATGTGCAATCAAACGGAGCAGTTGGTGATGGAAAGACCGATGACAGTAAAGCATTTAAAGCCGCATGGGACTTGGCATTAATAAAACAAATGAGGCTAAAATCTTGGTTCCAAAGGGTAACTCTTTCTTGCTACAACCCATTGGTTTTTTTGGACCATGCTAGAATAACTCGATTTTTCAGGTATTTTTCTAAATTAGATAATGTCGAGGTTTGACAACTCTTGTAGCTTATTAATTATTATATGTTTATGTATCGAACATAGGTTGACGGCACTATAGTTGCACAACCAGACCCTAAATCATGGTCATCTAACCATGACAGCTGGCTAGAGTTTAACAGAGTCAATGGGCTAACCCTGCAAGGAGGGGGGGTCAATTGATGGCAAAGGAGAGAAATGGTGCAGTTGTGAATCGTGTACCAGACCTGTGGTATGATGGACTATCTATCAGAAATATATAACTGTGTATAGTTTTATTCTGAAATGAAACTTCTCTCTACCTTTCAAAAATGTGAAATATCATACTCCTGGATTCCGTTAAGAAATTATACTATAAATTATTGCTCAATAGTCAATATCCTTCCATTATTTAATTTGTCCAAAAATATCCAAACAATAAAAACGGATTCATTCTTACCTTTTTGTTCGCGGCCCCTGATAACATAAGCAGAACAACTTAATTTTGCTCCTTGTAGGCATTGAGATTTCGCACCTGCAAAAATTTGACTGTTCGTGGATCCGACGAATCTAGATTGAGTATCAAAAACAGCCCACAATTTCATGTTATGATCGATCAAGAATGCCATAATGTAACAGTTGACTCGATCTCCATTGTCTCTCCGGCCACAAGCCCGAACACAGATGGAATCCATATAGCATCGAAAGATATAGTCATCAGAAACTCACATATCTCTAATGGTAAAGTATTTTTAACCTAGCTATGATGATTTCGTCCTACTGTGAATAATTACAAGAGAGTTTTAGTGAAATATCTGACTAAACAACTTACGCATTAATTCAAATTCCAGGTGATGATTGTATATCCATGTCGAATGAAAATGAGAACATTCACATAGAGAACATGGATTGTCGTGACGGTCATGGTATTAGGTACGCTATTAAGTAAAAGTATATTGATATTTATGTATTATTTTCTGAAAATTGTTAGATTTAATTTTCATTTTGTTTGTGCAGAATTACACTTGACATAAAGAATTACAGAGAGGACCTTACCAATAGCAACGGGATTTGCTTGTTCAACGACACGCTTGATCCAAATACAGAGGGAGTCGGGGGCGGGAGGGAAACAAGGGCGAAGAGGCGCGGCGAGGCGAAACCCTAGCGGGGATGGAGAATGAGGGGGCGCGGGGCGGGAGGGCAACAAGGGCGAAGATGCTCGGCGAGGGCGAAACCCTAGCGGGGAGGGGGCATGGTGGGGGGTGGGGGTGGGGATTGGGCACTGGGAGGGGAGAACGGAGTAGGTCCGATGCCCATCGGACCTACTTTTAGGTTCAACGCCACGCTGACCGTCCGATCTAGTATAAGATTTGTGCACACGAAAATTGAAACATACACGCACGGGGTTTAAAGCATTTCGCACGAATCTAAAATCAAATCAATGGTGATTAAACCCATCGAACCGAGGTAGGTCCGATGCCCATCGGACCTACTCTCAAGTCCTGGGAGGGGACTTTGTTAACGGAGGGCTTTTGATGCGTTTTACCCCGTCTCCGTTAAACACATTTGCAATCAGCGCTCAATCTTGTGCACGAAAATTAAAGAAATCCGGCGGTAAAAGAGTCCGTAGCAAATTTTTGAGTTAGCAAAGCGTAGCATGCTAGCCAATTCCTATATATATATATATATATATATATAGAGTGGTTAATATCAAAACGTTTGCACCAAGCCTCTCGTGCAACCAAGTTGTTTTCGGATTTTCAAAGTCCAAACGGTCGACCCGAACCGTTAGATATTCAATCTATATTAAAATATGCTTGGAGACCAAATTTTACATTTTTTGGAATTTTTTTGCTATTTATTAAGCCAGTTTGAAAATTGCTGATCCGGGTGAACAGTAAAAACAGTGCAACTAAATTCTGGACCATGCGATCAGAAATTTTCAAAGTGGCTTAATAAATAGCAAAAAAATTCCAAAAAATATAAAATTTGGTCTCCAAGCAGCTAATATCAAAACGTTTGCACCAAGCCTCTCGTGCAACAAAGTTGTTTTCGGATTTTCAAAGTCCAAACGGTCGACCCGAACCGTTAGATGTTCAATCTATATTAAAATATGCTTGGAGACCAAATTTTACATTTTTTGGAATTTTTTTGCTATTTATTAAGCCAGTTTGAAAATTGCTGATCCGGGTGAACAGTAAAAACAGTGCAACTAAATTCTGGACCATGCGATCAGAAATTTTCAAAGTGGCTTAATAAATAGTAAAAAAATTCCAAAAAATATAAAATTTGGTCTCCAAGCAACTTTTAATATAGAGATCACATCTAACGGCTCGGATCGACCGTTTGGACTTTGAAAATCCAAAAACGACTTGGTTGCACGAGAAGGCTTGGTGCAAACGTTTTGATATTAGCCACTATATATATATATATATATGTATATATATATATATATTTGTGAAATGAATGTGTTTTAATGTATTATTTAGTAAATAATAATTTTTTTCATTATACTATATTACCCGTTATTTACCCGCCGTTTCGTTATATGACAATTATAATGAATAATAGTAGAGTACGAATAAGATAATTCTAACAAATAAGAATAAAATACAATTAAAAATAATTTGTAATGAATACAGATATAAAATTACTTCCATCCAACTCTTATCTTATACCCCTAGTCATGTTCGGGAAGGATGAAGGATCCCATCTCTCACTGCATTGACTGGGTTCACAGTTTTGCCATGACAAGACTTGGTCCATCCTTTCGAAGTAAGCCATCCTTGTAATTGGCTGGACAGTGGGTCCAGGTGACCAGGCCCCCAATTATGTTGGATCCAATGCGGCCTACTTCAACAGTTAGTCTGTGCGTGCTAATGTCATGATGTGTCGTCGTGTTTTAAAGTTCAAATAATTAGATTTTGTGTGCTTACGAAAAGCTGAAGTTTCAAGAAAAAAATTTATGAATATCCTTTTTATAAAAAGAATTACGATGATTTATGTGTACTTTTTTAGTTAGTTGAACATTGAAGACACTAGCCGTTGCTACATTAATTTTGAGTAGATGGAGTCGAATAATATTTGATAAGAAAAATGTAAATGTGGATGTAAAAAATAACAATTTGGACTTTTATTTTGGAAATATACAATGGATAATCATACATGTTAAAGAACTGGGGTCAAAATCATGCATATAAACTGTCAAAATTTGAAATTGTAGTACTTCTGAATAGAGAATAGATCACTTGATAATTATTTATTTTGACAATCTATCTTTAAAAATAAAAATTTAATTTAAAATATGACAAAATGTGCATGATTTATATGGTGATACAAATCATGTCCATAGAAAATGAAGAAACAAACACGCAACTCTACAAAAGGATTTGACTGAATAAATCCAACAGGCTCTAGACACTCGACACTTTTTTTTTTTTGAGTCGAAGCCCTTTAGGCATATTTTATTGCAATTCTAAAACGGTTACATTGTCCCTAAGTTGCTAAGAAGAACCTACTACTACCAAAAGCAGGAACTACCTTCCCTTAAGCCTGAAACACAAACTAATATTGAAATTTAAAAAAGAAAACTACTGGAGCTAATGTTTAAGACCCTCTCCAAGGATGCTTTGTCCAATTCAGAGAGTTTAAGGGACCTTTCCTCAACTTTCCCTTTTAATCTCTGACACCCTGTTTTGGTACCATATAGACACTCACACGGGATTTTTTTTTTAAATAGAATTTCTGTAAACTAAATCAACGGAACAAGCCTCTGGGTTAAGGATTTTCGAAATCTAGCCTCCACCGATTCCTAGAATCGGTGGAGCAAAAAAAACACAACCTACACCGGTTCCTAGAACCGGTGGAGCATGTTTTGCACTGGCCACAGCGTCCTACACGAAAGGCCACACGAAAAACCTCTGCACCGATCCTGTGAATCGGTGGAGCTTAAAAAATGCCTCCACCGGTCCTGTGGATCGGTGTAGGCAGGTTTAACATCAAATGGATATTGAAAACAAATGGATATATGGCAAAGGGTGAAGTCAAAGTCAAAGGGTAATAAATTCAAATTTTCAACCGTGGAAAAAAAAATGGATATATGTTAAAATTTTACCCTTCACACTTGCTCAGATGAGCTCTCGGGCTGCAAAATTGGAGATCAAGCCTCCACCGATCCTGGAGATCGGTGGAGCTAAAGATGAGGGATTTTCTGTGGCAAGGATTTCGTCTGGTGCAAAACAGGCTCCACCGATCCGCAGGATCGGTGTAGGTTGGGTTTTTTTTGCTACACCGGTCCCTAGGATCGGTGGAGGCTAGATTTCGAAAATCCCAAAGCCAGAGGCTTGTTCCGTTGATTTAGTTTACAGTAATTCTATTTAAAAAAAAAAACCCTCACACGGTCACACCACAATCGGCCTTCCCGCCAAAATTCGCAGTGGGACCCTCACACGTCCGAATGGTCTCTATAAAGTCCCTCCCAGGTCTCCAGTTCTCCATACGAACTGTACCACTTTTGAAAGCTCCATCAAAGAACAAAAAACCAAAGGGGTCAAAGCGCAAAAATGGCAGCAGCTTCCAAAACCCTAATGGAGATGATGCGTCCAGCGAAGCGCATCCGCTCGGCCTCCAAGGAAGGACTATCCCCTAAATCCTCCATTTCCGCCATCTCCGCCATCTCCGATGGCGGCGCCTCCGGCTCCTGTGGCGGGGATGCGTCGGTGGAGCCCCCCGCTGTTACAGTCACGCTGGAGCAGAGAAGAAGGATGGAGTTCAACAAGGCCATTGCTAGGTCCAAGCGGAATCTCAAGCTCTGTGCTGATCGTATTGAGAAAGCTAAAGGTACTGAAATAAACTGGTAGCCAAGCCAGACATACTGGTCTCAAAAATCTTGAAATTATGTATTTCTTCTCTAAAATTCATAATATCATATTTACCCTTCTAAATTTTTAAAACTCACAAATTTACCAGATTTTATTTTTTTATTAAAACTCATTTTGAATTTATAAAATACCCATTTTTTTTTTAAGGTTGGCGGCGAATTACCGCCAACAAATATATTGATAAAATGGAAAGTTTAATTGCAAGGGTCCTAACCTAGTACACCTCAGCAACATAGTTACAAATTGCACTAAGCTAAGATATTTACAAAATACCCATTTTACCCTTTATAAAAAATAAAAAATGTGTAGCATGTATAAAAAATAAA
The DNA here is from genome assembly GCA_028015225.1 of Carex myosuroides. NCBI lineage: Eukaryota > Viridiplantae > Streptophyta > Magnoliopsida > Poales > Cyperaceae > Carex > Carex myosuroides. Next base: position 4,903,748 of record CM051471.1, read on the forward strand.
AAACGGTTCATTTCTCTACTTTTATGCATACGCAAGTGACATTTAAGTATGCACTTGTATGTGTATTACAAGTAGAGAGATGAATCATTAGTACTCACAAACAAATTAATTAGAAGACGACACATTTTTATTTTTTTAATAAAGGGTAAAATGAGAAGTTAATAAATTTAAAATGAGTTTAAATATAAAAGACAATAAACTGGGGAAATTTGTGAGTTTTTGGAATTTAAAAGGATAAAAGGATAAATATGATATTACAAATTTTAGAAGGGGAAATACACAATTTTGAAACTTTTGAGGGGCATATATGAAATCCCCCCTGGATAATTATCACAAAATAAGGTATTTGCTCAGTTTAACTAAAGACCACTACAGAAGTAACCAAGTAAGAAAAATTCCTGGTAAATGTAGCTGATGGAAGTGGATATGTTAAGTTGGGGGAGCTGCTGGTGGAGGATTCATGGCGTAAAATCTTACCCGGTGAGTTAAAGAAACCATATGCGCAGAGTCTTTGTAAATTTGTGGAATATGAGATTAGGGGCAGCACACCCATTTACCCTCCTCCGCAGCTCATATTTAATGCACTCCACTCGACACCATTTGATCAAGTCAAGGCTGTCATAATTGGACAGGTAATATTTGTTTAATTTAAACCTCAGATTATGGAATTTGCTAATCTGGCATTCGAATTAGGTACCATACTTCAATGGGGGCATTTGATCTGATCCCGCATAACTAACTGGTACAAAAAAATAGTAATAAAACAAAAGAAATAATCATTGAATGAAGTTCTGTCCAATTCAGAGGTGTATTTCTTTTGGTACCCAGGATGTAACTCTGATTCCTATCTGGAGTTCTTAATCAAGTTTAACCTTCTCGGGATAATAAAATTGTAAAATCTTTCAGAGATACCAGAAATAGAGCTGTATCAAAATCTGCGTACTACCAATGACTGGTAATCAGCATCCACAGATATAGTATCTATGTTTGTTCTTGCCAAACCTTGTGCTAAGAAAAAACTCTTGCGTATTTACTATCTCCCCTAATTGTTAATTAGGATCCATATCATGGGCCTGGCCAAGCAATGGGTCTATCTTTCTCAGTGCCAGAAGGAATAAAGATACCGTCGAGCCTTGTTAACATATTTAAGGAGCTTGAGAAAGATTTGGGTTGTAAAATACCATCACATGGGAATCTTGAAAGATGGGCCATACAGGTAAAATTTTTGTTCATATCAGAGTGTGCTATTACTTTTCTCTCTGGTTGTGTGGCCTGTAAGAGGGGGGCCTTATTTTTTCTTGTGTGATTGGGGATTAATTATTTTTATCTCTGTGCTGGTTATATCTGATTAGAACTTAAAATGTTAATTATATAGCTCTACTGAGAAGTATTTTAAATGCAGGGTGTCCTTCTGCTCAATACCGTTCTAACTGGTACTCTTTCTCTACTAGGACGTAACAAATTAATTACATGTATTTATTTTAAGAGCGCCATTCATTTTTTTTCTTTTTTTGCCTTTTTTTTTTATTAGTGCGGCACCACCAGGCTAACTCTCATGCAAAGAAAGGATGGGAGCAATTTACTGATGCTGTCATTCAAGCAATATCAAGGGAGAGATCAGGGGTTGTTTTTCTTCTTTGGGGAAACTCTGCCCAGGCCAAGATCAAGTATTTGCTTAAGACTAATCTAATCAATACTTGGATTTTGTTGCTGTAATAATTTAACTTGTGTATAAATGACTATTGTTGTTTCAGATTAATTGATGCATCCAAACATCACATTCTAAAAGCTGCTCATCCATCCGGCCTCTCTGCCAACAGGGGCTTCTTTAATTGCAAGTTCGTCTTTTTTTGTTTTATTTTTTCTTTTGAGAAATTTTATCCTAATAAAATTTTGGTGTTTACTACTTGAATAAGATTAAATTAATCCATGAGTGAACATTCAGATTAAACACAAAACAAGCAAAGAACGGTACTAGCATGGTTTCATAGTCTAGTGTTAACAACAGCTGGTTTAAGAATTTTGTTGAATAAACCTTATAAAAAAAGATATTTTTGTTGAATAATATATTATTTTGTTGTACTTCACGCATTTGTCCTTCTCAAATGCAGGCATTTTTCTCAAACAAACAAGATATTGGAGAAGCTGGGATACACTCCCATTGATTGGCAGCTCTAATTAAGTTCTAAAGCAAGTTCTTCCTTTTTTGTGCTTGAAGTATTTTCCATGAATTATGATGTGCCTTTAATTTTGTAAAATTACCAAGCTGATCTGGCCACAGCGCCACGTTTTGTTCATAAGGGTGCTTTTATATATTATGCAATGGTCTATTGTGTGCAAATTGCAGTTGTTTCTCTCTTTTGGTGCTTGAGTTGGACTGTTGGAGCAACAATTGCATAATATTTGTCCCTGACCCTAATTATACTTTTATTTTTTTTCCTTGTGAGTTTACTCTCAAAGGGCCTGTTTGGAATCTTTGGATTGACTGGACTCCAACGGGACCCTCTCACTGTCTCAAAGGGGTGTAAACGGATCGGATATTATTCGCATTCATTCGGATCCGAATCTGAAAAATTCTGGAACGGATATTTGGATACGGATATTTTCGGATACGGATTCGGATTTGGATAATTTTTTACCGGATACGGATGCGGATACGGTTGTGGATATTGAATTGGATACGGATCCCTGACAATTTATTTAATTCGGATATCCGAATTTCACTCCGACTTCCCTTCGTCATGGTCCCCACCGAGAAGAGATATTCTGTATCCGATCGATACTCACCAAATATATATAGCATGTGGCATCAAATCAAATCAATCCCCACATGATATATATTTGTGACTCGTTATACATTTTGGCATTTATTAATCATTGAAAAGAATCCATAACTTGCCCCATGTGCTTTAAAGTTGGAATCCATTCCTGTCGTTAGTTCCCGATCACCTTTTTTCCATTATTTTTTAGTACTTGTATTCATTATCACTTGTTTTAATATTTGGAATTCCGCGTCAGGACTGGGAGTCATTAATTAGTTACAATTGTTATTTAGATTATGGTTTCATGTCATTCCAATTTTCATCAGCTTTATTTATGAACGTACGATTGCAACTTGCAACATTTGAATTAATTAATCCGTGATGAGGCAGCGATGGCGTCACAATTAATTCAAAGTTAATGAAACCTTTTTTTTCTGAATTAATTGAATTTTGAATGCAGTGTGGCAGTGTGGGATTTTTTTTTAAAAACATAATAAAAAATATTATTTTTACCAAACCAACGAACTTCTTATGAAAAATATTAGATCTAATTTATGATGAAAAAAGTAATATTTAGATGTTATTCTTTATTAAAATGTAAATTAGTAATTTATTTTTAATTATCCGAATTATATTCATATTCGTATCCGTTTTCGTCTGATATCCGATCCGTATCCGTATCCGTTTAATATCCGATCCGTATCCGAGACTATCCGTATTCGTATCCGTATCCGAAAAATTATAACGGATACGGTAAGGCCACTATCTGATCCGTATCCGACCGTTTACACCCCTACCTCTAGGACTCACTTATACTTGGCATTCCATAGCATCGACCTCTTGTCCCGGAATTCTGATCCACTATTTTATATCACTTCTCTGTATCACAGAAGGCTACAGCCACTTTCTAAATACGGTTACGGTTTAATCAGATCACTTTTCTTCAGATAAATCCAAATAAATCAATAAAAATCAAATGCTCGAACTAAAATCCTATTAATGCATAATCAGGTGTTTCAGGTTGAGTCATAATGCATAATCAGGTGTTTCAGGTTGAGTCAAATTCAATAAGCGTCGTGTTAGAAGAAAATTTGCAAATATATGAAGCCGGATTCTGTAGAGAAGAAATTTTGTTGTTGGCATTTTACAGCTGACACTAATATGAATTCTAGATCGTCACAGACCTTTACAAAGGTCGAACAATTATAGATACTAAGATGGATTGATATACTTTTACATGTTAATATTTTTATACAGAGGTCGATAATTGTTAGGTGCCAACCAATAATATTCATGAAATTATACTTAAGACTCTTTGTTGATTTACACTAATTAATTGTTAGCTTACATGTATCCCTTTAGAGGTGAAAACTAAACGATTTATCTGTTGATGTTTTAATCTTATTAAATAGACATTTACATTTACAATCTTATTAATATTAAGGGCGAGCACACCCAACCAACACAAAATGATCATTGTTGGTTACTAATTATACTGTTTTGGGTACGTTTGGATGAGGGTTAGAATAGCTAGAATAGCGAAATTTTAGAATAGTAAATGAGAATAGAGAAAAAATATTGATTTTCATATTAGTGTGAAAATGGTGCTATTTGGATTAGTAAAAATGTTGTTTGGATTGTATATGTGGAATAGTGAATAGCTATAACCAATAAAAAATAGTGTTAACAATGTGTTAATTAAGAAGAAAGATAGGCAAGTGGGATCACAAATGAATTGTCACGACGTGGAGATAGCGGAAAGTGGTATCAAATTTGTCATTCCGGGATTGTGTTGGCGGAAATCTAAAAAGAAAATATTTTTTCTCTCATTTCACATTTCCGAATAGTAGCTATCTCAACATTTACAAGGAATAGAGAATAGCAGGTATTCTAGCTATTCTGAATAGCAAAAATATTATTTGGATGCACATTGCTATTCCAAATAGCTTCTATTCTAGAATAGCCTCTATTCTTACTATTCTTGTGTCATCTAAACATAGCTTATGAGTTATGACCAAGTATTACCTACAACTATACTATTCATTTGTACATCATTAAAAAAAAAAAATACAATGTACTATCCTAACCAAATATCACTCTGTATATTAGGTGCCAAAGAGTCTAAAGAGCTTCACAAAAATTTAACAAAAATGCAGACCATAACAGCTAGAGAGTGATGTTTAGCATATGATTAAAACGCTTCAATCCGATGGAGGGAATCAATACAAGCCTATTACTCGCCTCTATCCTCAAATTGTGCACTAAACCTCATCCCCTCATATGCCGCAACAAAACAGTTTAGCCGAAAGGAAGCATCGACGTATTGTTGAGTTAAGCTTTTCTATTATGTCACATGCCTCTTTACCTACTCAATTATGGAATCATGTGTTTCAAAGCGTGGTGTTTCTTATCAACCGCTTACCACCTTCCTCACCTCCTCATCTTTCTCCCTTCACACGGCTTTTTCAAAGTTCTCCCGATTATCAATTTCTTCGGATAATTGGTTGTCTTTGCTTCCCCTACCTACGACCCTACAATTCCCATAAATTACAATACCGATCATTGTCTTGTGTGTTCTTGGTATATTGCTAAACTCAAAATGGATATAAATGCCTTCATTTACCAACGAATAAAATTTATGTCAGTTGGAATGTCAAATTTTAGGAACATATTTTTCCTTTTGCTACTTTTGCTAACTCTCAGTCCAGTGCTTCTCAACTTTGCACTGATCCTCCAGCAGCGAATTCTCAATTTCCTCTTAGCTCTCTTGCGCACCAGCTGCCTACACAGGCCCTTATTTCTCCTCAACCAGGCCTTGATACAACTGCTGCCTCCAACTCATGCAATTCACCACATGGGTTACCTGCTGCTACTCGGCCTGCTATGGCTCCATCCCAGCCCACATCTACTAGCCCGCCTCTATCACCTTTACTTTCTCAGAGCTGCAGCCCGATCCAGTTACACCTGCGCCGAATTTTTCTCTTAACTAGTGCGCCGAATCTGTTATGTAACAGATACATGGAAGTTATTTCAAGTGCTTGGTAAGGCTAGGGTCAAAATTTGCAAAAATAAGAAAAATGGACAGTGGCCATCTTGTCTATACCAGTACATCTAAAGTATCTGGACACTTCATTCTCCCATGAAACGAATTCCAATACACTACCTTATACTCTCCAAAAAATGCCATAGTTTTGCAACAAAAACAAATAGCTCGCTTCACGTCCTTAGTCTCATTAATTTTACTCTGCATCAGCGTCTTATCACTTGTGCAGATTCTCGTCGTGACTCTCCATCTCACAGAGTCACAGTACTGCTTCACTTGTGAAACAGTCACTTTTCCTTGTTCCCAAAGAGATATTGCCTTGTCAAATGCAAAAATTAGTTCAAATGCTAACTTGCATATTCCATCTTCATTCAAGGAATGCGAATATTCTGGCACCTGCATATATTGGAGACCTGAACAATCAAAGGTTTGGTTCGGGGGGTTCATTGGATCCGGTTTATTTTGATTTCAACCAAACCGATAAATTTGGATTAAATGGTTAAGTTTTTTGGTTTAAATGGTTCGGTTCGGTTGAATTTTTGAATTACTTTGGTTTTTTATTTGGTTCGGTTTAATCTCTCTTATTTCGATTCAACCAAACAAACCGATTTACTTGATATTTACTTGAATTACTTTGGTTTTTATACTTAGTTCGGTTGAATCTCTCTTATTTCAGTTCGACTCACATATATCTTGACATTTATTTCGATGATTATTAAATGTATTTGTGTTATTGTGTATGTATTGAGTTTTCACCTTTTGAAATTTAATCTCTCTTATTTCGGTTCAACCAAACCGAAATTTACGATTTTTTTGGTTCAGTTCTTACTTGGTTGACAAATTTAATTCGGGTTGGTTCGGTTAGATTTTTTAAAACCGAACAAAATTTTGTTTTGATTATTTTAATTCAGAACCGTTTGGTTCCCTATAAAATTATGAGTCCATATTCTCGACGGTACTGTAAAAGATTCCCTTTTATAATTAGCTATTTACGGTTTGAGATTAACTCTCAGCCGGTTTGGGATTCAGACTGACTGAGGGGGCAGTATTATTGGGCTTTGAGATTCGTGCCAAGATAAAAAGAACGGTCCAGATCAAGTAATTGTAAAAGATTCCTTTTTACGGTACCGTCGGTGATATGAATTCTAAAATTATGCAATGTCCCTATAGAATTTAGAAGAGGAATAGAAATGATGAACAATAATCTTTTATTGTGTATATTGTGTCTTTTACAATGTATGTACAAGACTATTTATAGGTTAAAAATTCTACTAGCTGTTAGGCTATTTTCTAATTTACAGAGGCTATAATCTATATTCTAATTGTATCTTAATTACAAGATTTACTAGCTGTTGCTAATATCCAGCTAGATACCTAATTAGTGTGACAGCTATACATTTGGTTGTTATATTATTTGTTGCCTAAGTTGCCAATGATGAATAATATCTGAGGGAAAGATCTTTATTCTTCAATACTCCCCCTCAAGTTGGGTTCGAATAAATTAATTGAGCCCAACTTGCTAAGTATGTTTAGATGACTGGCTTTGTCGAGTGCTTTAGTAAAGACATCTGCCAGTTGCTCTTTGCTTCTGACGAATGGGGTTTCTATTTCTCCAGACTGTACTTTTTCTCTGACAAAGTGACAGTCAACCTCTATGTGTTTTGTTCTTTCATGGAACACTGGGTTGGATGCAAATCGTGCAGCTTGATTGTCACAGTACATTTTCATTGCTCCTGTGTGCTCCATCTTCATGTCGCTAAGTAGTTGCTTGATTCAGATGGCTCACTCGCAGTAGATGCCATGGCTCTATATTCTGCTTCCACACTTGATCTTGTCACCACATTCTGTTTCTTGCTCTTCCACGTGACCAAGTTGCCACCTACAAAGGTACAAAAACCTGTGGTTGATTTTCTATCGCAGTTACTGGCCCAATCTGCATCAGAGAAACCAACCACTTCATTAGAATTCTTTTTTTTCATCCAAATTCCTTGACCTGGAGTGCTTTTAAGATATCTCAGAATTCTATCGATAGCACTCAAGTGATGGTGCGTGGAGCATGCATAAATTGGCTTATAACACTAACTGCAAAGGCAATATCAGGTCTGGTAACTGTAAGGTAAATCAACTTGCCTACCAACCTTTGATATTGTCCTATATCAGGTAGTGGTTCACCATCCTCAATTCCAAGTTTAATATTGGTCTCCATTAGGGTATTGGCTGGTTTAGCTCCTAATTTACCAGTTTCTTTTAACAGGTCAATGACATATTTTCTTTGGCATAGAAATAAGTCTTTACTTGAGTGAGCTATTTCTATTCCCAAAAATATGAAAGTTTTCCAAGGTCCTTGATATCAAATTCCTCCTTCAAATATTGTTTTACCTTTTTAATTTCCTCATTATTATTTCCAGTGATGATAATATCATATATATAGACAAGAATAATGGTGGTGCAATTTTGTGAATGTTTGACAAACATAGAGGAATTTGATGTGCTTTTATTAAAGTTAATTTTTAAAAGAGAAAAGCTTAGCTTGGCATACCATGCTCGTGGTGATTGTTTTATGCCATAAATTGTTTTCTTTAACTTACACGCCAAAGTTGAATTTGATGCATTCTTGTGACCTGGAGGAAGGGTCATGTAGACCTCTTCTTCTAATGTTCCTTGGAAAAATGTATTTTTTACGTCCATTTGGAACAAATCCCATCCTAAGTTGGTGGCTATTGATAACAAAATTCTAACAGTGCTCATTTTTGCTACTGGTGCAAGGGTTTCTTGGTAGTCAATACCATAAGTTTGGGTATATCATTTGGCTACTAATCTAGCTTTGTACCTTTCAATTGTACCATCACAATTGTATTTGATTTTGTATACCCATTTGCAACCTACAGTCTTTTTGTTTTTTGGTAAATAAATAATATCCCATGTATCATTTTTTTCTAAGGCTTGAAGTTCTTCTTTCATAGCCTTACGCCAAATCAAACTTTGGTTTGCCTCATTAAAGTTTGTTGGTTCGGTTTGGTTGTTGATATTACCCAAGTAGGCCTGGTATGTAGGAGATACCTTTTTATAAGAAATATAATCTTGAATTGCATACATCATTTGATGAGATATATAATCTCTCAGTTTGATTGGAGGCCGAGTTTGTCTTACTGATTTTCTCAAGCCACTTTCTTCTTGAGTTGCTTCTTCGCTTGAGTCAATTTCAATCTCTTCTTGAGTTGTTTCTTCACTTGACTCAGTTTCTTCATTTTCTCCCCCTGAAGGGATTGCATCAGTGTGATCTCCTTCAACCTGTTCTTGATTTATTTCTTCAGGAAATATAAAATTATTTGGAGACAATTGTATTGGTTGACCTTGTGCATTTCCTTGTTCATTTGTTTGATAATATGGTTCATTTTCAAAGAATGAAACATCTCGTGAAATATAAAGTTTATGATTTTTTGGGTCATAACACTTATATCCTTTCTTTTCTGAGGAGTATCCTAAAAAAATAGCTTTAACCGAATTTTTATCTAACTTGTCTTGTCTTTTTATATGTACAAAACATGTACACCCAAATATTCTTATATGGTCAAGATCAATTTTTCTACCCTTAAGAATTTCTAAAGGACTCTGTTCCTAAGTCTAGCACTAGGTAATCTATTTATAAGGCAAGTTGCTGTTAACACCGCGTCTGACCAATAAGTTTTTGGAACGTTAGTTTGAAAGGGAAGTGATTTAGTAACTTCAAGTAAATGTCTATTTTTTCTTTCTGAAACTCCGTTTTGTTCGGGTGTGTTGATGCATGTGGTTTGATATAAAATTCTTTCTGTTTAAAAAATTCTAAGAAATTATTATTTATGTATTCTGTTCCATTATCAGACCTAAAAATTTAATTTTCGCATTATATTGATTTTCGAAAAAATTATAAAATTCTTGAAAGTATGAAAAAACTTCATGTTTTCCTTTCAAAAGGTATACCCAAGTTGTACGAGAAAAATCATCAATAAATGTGACAAAATATCTAAAATGATTATAAGAATTGATAGGAGCTGGACCCCAAACATCTGAATGAATTAAGTCAAAACATTTTTCTGACATATTGGTGGATGAAGAAAATGGTAATCTAGTTTGTTTTGAAAATTACACACATCACAATTTTTTGAATCAAGATTATAACAAAAAAGTTTATTTAAAACTTGATCAGATGGATGACCAAATCGTCGGTGTAGCAATTTGTCACGATCTACTGAATTTAATGACACAAGACATTTAGTGTTATTTTCTTCAAGGTAATAAAGACTATTTTTCAAACATCCCTCACCAATTGTATTCCCTGATTCTCGATCCTGAAGGGTTACTTTATTTGGTGAAAATATGACATTACAATTCAACTCTTGGGTTATTTTACTAACCCATAATAAATTTGAGTTAAAATCTGGTAAATACAAAATATCATTCACATTTTTTGTAAGAAATTTGGTTGTACCAACACCTTGAATTTGGACCTTATTTCCATTCGCAACAATCACATGTTGAGGGTCTTAATGTTGCGTAATATTTTCTAATTTGGTTGGATCCCATGTCATATAGTCAGTTGCACCCGAATCAATAATCCATTTACTTGTTATGACACAGGTTTGCTGTGATACCATATAGAATTTAGAAGAGGAATAGAAATGATGAACAATAATCTTTTATTGTGTATATTGTGTCTTTTACAATGTCTGTACAAGACTATTTATAGGTTAAAAATTCTACTAGCCGTTAGGCTGTTTCCTAATTTACAGAGGCTATAATCTATATTCTAATTGTATCTTAATTACAAGATTTACTAGCTGTTGCTAATATCCAGCTAGATACCTAATTAGTGTGACAGCTATACATTTGGTTGTTATATTATTTGTTGCCTAAGTTGCCAATGATGAATAATATCTGAGGGAAAGATTTTTATTCTTCAATAGTCCCATTCATTTACTGGCTCAAGTATATAGAGGAATGAAGAATTACATTTTGGTAATATTCTGAAGTAATGCTCACATCTCATCATGCCTCATTTGTACAGAAATTATTTCCAATAAATTCAATTAATTCTAATTACAGCTTTTTTCAGCCTCAGCTAGAACGCCTGTATTATTGTTCATCAATTAACACTCAGTTTCGCATTTTTTTCCCTAAATTTAACAGAATTTAGCTTAAATTAATAATATTTGATCAATGCAAAATAATTTATTTATAAAAAATTCCAAGACACATAAAAAAGCGATCAAATTGGGCAACAGAGGGATGAAACAGGTACAGCTACTGAGGCTAGCCTAGTATGATAGGGAAATCCAGGGTGATACTTTCACAGGAAAAAACCATAGAACAATCATAAAAAATTAGCTCAACTAAGCAAAGGCAAAGTCTTCCTTTTCAATACATAAAACAGAATATGTAAATTTGACACAAAGTATAAGATTTATACCAACTTAGAGAGGATCCTTAGTGTGTCTAATTCTTCAAGAATGTCGCTTTACTTGTTTGAGAAAACTATAGTACCTTTGCAATGAAGAAAAGAAAACTCGATTAGGTTAGAGCAAGATAGAGAGATCAGGGAAAGAAAGGTAGAGCAATCAGGGTTTTAATGCGATTTCAGTTTATGGAATTCGGATCTCATCAAGTAACTTTCAGTTTGGATCCGGGCCGTCCGAGCAGAATCTGCACAAATATTAAAGGCCCGAAAATTTTACCTCGGTCCGGATCCAAACTCAAATTTTGAGTTACTTTAGGGGATCTTGACCCAACATGCTTTGGGCCCTGAATTAATTATTACTCTTGAAGCCCGGAAATGAGACAGCATGAAAAATGTTGGGGTAAAGATTTTAAAAGAACAGTTTTGACTTCCTGCAAAGTATGAAGCCGACATTTTTATTAATATCCAAAGTTAATCAGAAATTAATATTTATGTCCAGAATTCTCCAGTTTAAGGCCGGTTTTTTTTTCGAGACACTATAAAGAATAATGAAATCTAACACTGAAAATTCGAATTTTTTGTTTAAATTATTTGTTAGATTACTTCTTTTGATTTATAATACCATATTTATACTAAAATACACTAGATTACTTGAAATTATGTTGAATTACACTATGTTACATTAAATTACGCTAAATTATGTTAAATTACGCTAAAATACGGTAAATTCCGGTAAATTACTGTGTGTCTTCATAGTAATGTATAATTAGAAATTATTTTTTGTTTCTCTTTTATCTTCATAGTGATTTATAATTATAAACTTTTTTTTTAGTAATTATATGTTCCCCCATCTATCTTTCCCCTATTTTCATCTCTCAACTAACTAACTTTCTCTTCTAACTATAATTACAAATTCTAACTACCTAGTGGTCCCTACAAATTAATTAGCAAATTTTCTTCCTTTTATTTCTTTCCTCTCTCTCCCTCCCTCTCCCACCTCCGCCTTCGCCTTCCATCTCCGCCTCCCCCACCTCTCCCTCTCCGCCTCCGTCTCCCACCTCCGCCTCCCACCTCCCACCTCCGCCTCCGTCATTCCATCCCAATTAAGTACACCTCCACCAGGTTAGATCCATCACTGTCGACCGCAGGGTCAGATCCATCGTGTCTATGTTCCTCTTCCTCATGCAGTAGCGAGTTATTTACAAAGAACAAAGCTTCATTAATGGTGAATTAGGCCAGTGCGTACTAAGTACTAAGAAATGACAGAAAAACAAATTTTGAAAAAATTAGAGGTGTATGAATGAATACTTGATGTCTTAGATATGAATACTTCAACGTGTATGAATGAATACTTGATATCTTAGGTATAAATACTTTAACATATATGTATGAATACTTGATATCTTATGGATGAATATTTCAATGAAATATGTTTTGTTTCTTTTAAATATTATTTTTGTTTTTTTTATAACATTTCAATTATATAATCTGTAAAATTTGATAGATTATTTTTGTTTTGACAGTGAAACATGTGGCAACTATTTTTTATTTCCAAAAAATAAAATTGAACTAGAAAGCAATAAAGCAATGTTCAATACTATTCGGCTGCTCTTGTAAAATTAATCGAGGTATGCTCATATGCTTGTAATACTCTTGATACATTAACTATTTACACTTACACGACGAGGTATGAATACTTGATGTATTATAGGTGAATACTTGATGTATTATGTATTAATACTTGCGCGCGCCAGTTGTAAAATCTTTCAAATATTAGGCAGTCTCCAAATAGTAAGTGGTCCCCCCAAGTAGTTAGTAGTTACTCAAGTAGTTATTGACTGGGGGATGAAACGAGGGATGGATCCCGGGGGATAGCTAGGCTCGCCCTTTTTTTTTTTAAGAGACACTATGAAGAGCAAGATAATGAAATCTAACACTTAAAAATTGAATTTCTTGTTTAAATTATTTGTTAGATTACTTATTTTAATGTATAATTAGCATATTTATACTAAAATATGCTAAATTACTTGAAATTATATTGAATTACACTATATTACGTTAAATTACGCTAAATTACATTACATTACGCTCAAATACGCTAAATTACATATGAATAGGGACGATATCTTCACTGAAAAGGTGAAAAACGATGACGAAATTTCAAACGGCCATAAAACGGCGCTCCAGTGTCCGATTTTAGCAAATGACCACTTTTCGAAAAGCTTGTGAAAATACGCATGCGTCAGTGCCCATGGTGCTGGATTTCAAAATTCAAAATTGCCAAAAAACAAAGAAAAGAGCCTCAAAATTTGAGTTGAAGTTTCCGATTAAGATTTTCATTTCTATTATTCAATTCAAGTAGCTCAGTAAATTAGTTACATAATGAACTTGTAGAATACCAATTTTTACTATTTTTGGAATTTTTTGTTTACTATTTTTTATGATTCATGAAAGATGGCACAAAATCGGTCTACTTTAGCGTAATTTTGTGTAGTTTAGCGTAATTTACTGCATTTTTATCAATTAGTGAAGTTATTGTAATTTAGTGTAATTTAACGTAATTTAAGATAATTTATTGTAATATAGTGTAATTTAACATTGCGTAATTTAATGTAACTTAAATTTAGTGTAATTTAGTGTAACTTAAAACATCGCGTAATTTAATGTAATATGTTTTGATTATATAGCCTTCATTTTCTCTTGACATATTTAGGTTACCGTACCAAAATCATCCTGACAGTATCAAATATCAACGTTTAAAACAAAAAATTTAATTGGTGGCAAATTGGTCATTGCTGGGTCTACTTTGACCCCTTCCCTACAAGCAAACTTAGCTTTATTTGTTTTCCTAAATTTTTTGAACATATGTTGATTCAAAGATTTTATGGATCCTACGAAAAGCGGAAATAAATCTGCTGTGGTTATTTGAGAATCACATGACTCTGGTATTTTAAATCCACTACTTCATATATTTTGAGATTTGTGTATAGAAAATAATTGTTTTTGAGATTTGTGCATTCTAAAAAAATAAAGAGATAGATTTGAAATAACAGAATTATGTGGTTCTCAAAAATCACAGTAGTTTTATTTTATACGAAAAGCACCCACTCTAAAATGAAATTGTCATTTCTTATTGGTTTGAATTCATCTATTTAATATGGGATAATTTAGGTAAGAAGCAAACTTATGGTGATAAAAATGCACCATCTAAAAATTATGTATATATAAGACTAACAAACAGCTTCATATTGATAGCTTTTTAATAGTAAAATAAATATTCTTCAAACCATCTCTTTTGGGATCTTTTATTTGTACCATGGTCCCGTAAAAGCTAAACAAAATACAATACAATAATTGAACTATACAATTATGTGAATAAGATGTTGGAGGAAACAAAAAATTATCGTTATTCGAAGTTACACAAATCGAGCTGGACTATGGTGCTTTATGTATATTTAGTGACATGTGGTGTTATGATCATCAAAATTTATTAAATCAGTTTCAAATGACGAATTTAAACTTTTAAAACTAATTTAGTTTATGAGTAATATATTTATATGCAAAAAATTTATATATATTCAATTTATGTTAGTATAAAGTTAAGTTGTCAAAAATTAAATGTTTCTAAGTTAATTTTAATGCATTCACTTTTTTATCGCTTGATTTTATAATTAAATAATTCGAAAATTTATAATTTTCCATGTAAATACGTCACTTGTAAAGTAGATCGATTTCAAAAATTAGAATCATCGTTTGAAACAATCCAATAAATTTTGAAAGTCATAGCAACACATGTCACTAAATATGCATAACACCGTATCCCAAGTCTATTAAGAATGAAAAATTTGAAAAAATATTTTCGCTTATTTGATAATCTTTATTTTGAATTTTTTTATGATCATTTGGAAACAATCATACAAACTCTTTATATACCAGAGATAAACACTTAATAAATTTGAAAATAAACGCTTTGCATCTTGAGAATAAATCACTCTTGATATATTGCAAAACATAAAAGAGGAGGGATCAAGTTACAACAAATTTGAATTATTACAACAAAGTTACAACAACCATTTTTTTCATTTTCAAAGTCCAAATCGTCGATTCAAACCGTTCAACATGATGCGTCTAGAGTGCTCTACGATCAGTACAACTGTAGATGAGCAAATACGAATACAAATATAAAATTAAGAAATATAAACATATCAAAATCGAAATAGATAGTGTAAAATCATGTACGCATCCTCATTTTATCGAGCAAATACAAATACATATATAAAAAACATAGACGATTGTCAGAATCCAAAATCAAATCAGTGCCTAAATGAAAACGGACAAGACGAATAATTAATGAATATTGATTGAAATGCATATATAAAACGGCAAATAAAGAAATATTACTAGCAATTGTGTAGGTTTAACAGATAAGTGAACATCTAAAGTAATAATAATAATTTATGGGGAATTTCATGTATACCCCTCGAAAACATCAAATTACATATTTCCCCCTATTAAATTCACATTTACCCTTCTAAACTCTAAAAACTCACAACTTTACCCATTTATTGTCTTTTATATTAAAACTCATTTTAAATTTATGAAATATCCATTTTACCCTTCATTTAAAAATAAAAACTAATAGCATGTTTCATAAAAAGAACTAGTCTTCTAATTGGTCCGTTTTCAAGGGCAAGTGGGTAATTTCTCCACTTTCGACATTTACACGAGCATATATGTAAATGGCATTGTGTAAGTGTCAGAAGTAGAGAAATTACTCATTTGCCCTCATAAACCGTCCAATTAGACGACTGACACTTTTCTAAAACATGCTACATATTTTTTTATTTTTTAATAAAGGGTAAAATGGGTATTTCATGAATTTAAATGTAAAATACATGAAACTGGGTAAATTTGTGAGTTTTTGAAGTTTAGAAGGGTAAATATGATATTATGAACTTTAGAGGGGGAAATATGTAGTTTCAAAGTTTTTGAGGGTATACGGGAAATTCCTCCTAAATTTAAATAAGAAAAATGATAACAGTCCCGCATGTATTATTTGATATTCATTAATACACAACAAGTATATACAGTTTGAGAATATTTAATAAAAGGAAAAAGAAAAGGCTAAAATTGAGATGCTTTAATAGAAATAATTATAATTCGGATAATACAAGATATCCGCTTCTTTGTTTTTTTTTTTGAAATTCTTCACAGAAACTACGAAGTTGTGAGAGAGTTTCGAACTCTCAATCTTTTTTTAGAATTTTTTTTGTAACTAACTGTGCTACCTCCTTTTTCTAACTTTTTAGTTGATGCGGATACAAATATGAAGATCAGATTTTATACGGAAAAAATATTAATATATCCACTCTGTTTAGACCCCATATGAAGCTTAAAATATACACCGTCTTATTTGTGCATGTAGGAGATTATTATTCCAAGTAATTAATTGGACGGTGATTTATTGACAATATATTAACTTAGACAACTTTGATAATGATGAAAATAAATTTATAGTTTTGAAATTCGACTTTTAAAATGTGATCTATACTATATTTCTATGACATACATTAGAAATGATGAAAGTTAATTCATGCTTGCCGTTTATCGAACAACTTAAAACTTGCAACGATCTACGGACAATATTTAATTGAATATCAAATGATACTAAAATTGTATAAAACTTGACAATTAAGTATTATAAATAGAGTTCGTTCTACAGAATAATACTTTTGTTTTCAAAATTCAAATAATCGACCTGAATCCGTTTAACATGATTTTTATATAGAAATATACTTGCATACTAAATTATATATAAAACATGATTTTACTTTTTTTAGATAGATAAAAAATCAATATTTTTGAATGCTAGAATTTTTAGATCAAGTGATTTTTCTACCTATGCAAAGATAGTAAAAAATATATTTTTTTTATATACAAGTAAATTTTCATACGATGCTCACAATGTACGACTTAGAACGATTGCTGATTTTTTTTTATTAATATCCAACATTAAATAAAAAATAA
Source organism: Carex myosuroides (assembly GCA_028015225.1). NCBI lineage: Eukaryota > Viridiplantae > Streptophyta > Magnoliopsida > Poales > Cyperaceae > Carex > Carex myosuroides. The sequence continues at coordinate 4,921,014 of CM051471.1, forward strand.
TAGAAATACCTATGTTTTTGTGTTAATTTTAAAAATGTTCAGAGCACTGAGATTCTCGATAGTCCACTTCTTTTCTTATCGTTAAGACGTCTGGTGGTCCAGAAATGTTTTAAATTTTCCAAAAAAACGTGAGCATTTCTATTTTTTTTTTATTTAATATTGAATATTAATAAAAAAATTGGAATTGATTGTTTTAATTTTTAAAAAATAAGATATCGATCCATAATACGGACTAATTTACGGCTTTACGCTTTACATAATACCGTAACCTAACTCTTACATTATTACTAACATATTCGAACCTTATTAAATTGAACTTCTCTATACTTTTTCATATAATCATGCGCCGCACAGAATATGTCCGGCTAGCAGAACAACACGCGAAACGGCCAAAGTGCCAAAATCAGATGTTCAGGTTTCCTTGCCAGCTGGACCAAAGCATATATCGTAACTCGTTAGCCCCTTAAAATCCACAGATGGGTCTGATCAATGATGGCGTGTGATCTGATGAGGGACCCATAAAAGATTCAAATGTCGGGTCCACAAGAGGACAGCTCATCCGGGCTGGTCGCTCACTCCAGATCATTACTTGATTCGGTCTCCTCGTCGGCCACGACTTGACCTAAACTTTGTGGACAACAACGGGTTAAAGATATTAACAGAGCATTTTTTGCTTATGCAGCGGACTGACAATATCCGGCACTGTTTTGATTCTATAGTCCTTGCGCTGTATTAAGCGAAAACTACTCTGTTAAAATATTCACCCAAAACATATATGAAATTTTTTTAGAAATCATAAATAAAAAAATTTTTACCAAACCAACTTGATTGCTTTGGTTTTTACGAAAATCATAAGAACTAAGATGTCATTTCAGTTTGAAATTTTTTTTTTCCGAACCGAATTGTTATTTTGGTCCGAGCCATTTTCACAGATTTCGAAAAAAAATAATGTACATGTTGAGGTAAAACTTATGAAAATACCTCAACCAAAATGACAATTCGGTCGGAAAAAAAAAATTTCGGACTAAAATGACATCTCGACTTCACAATTTTTTAAAACCAAAACAATCAAGTTGATTTGATAAAAAAAAAATTATTTATGATTTCTAAAAGAAATTCCGCATATATGCACCGTGACAGCTTTCTCTTTCTTTCCTGGTCTTTTCCCACCGAAACATGCCATGCGGTTTTGTGTCCTGCTCTGCCAATCTGCCAATCTGGCTGTCTGGCGCCAATTGCCAAATGGAGAATCCGAATTGGAAGGAAACTTCTCAAAAGACTGGCTCATAGAATCCCACGACACTATTCCTTTCCCTGTCGTGTTATTGGCACAAAGATACTATTCCAATCTTGTTTTTGTTTGGATAACACTATCGACTGACACTGTTCCTATCTGTCTTGCCTGATCCTGTAGCGTCAGATGGTTGATCTGTATGAGAATTTTTATTAATTTGGTAGATTAAAGCTGAAAGGAAATAGATGTTGTTCTTGTCATATCTTTTGGAATAACATCAAATCATATTGAATCCGAAAAGGAAATGGATGTTGTTGTTGTTGTCATATTTTTTGGAATAACATCAAATGATTCAAATCAACTAACAAAATTTATTCTATGGGATATTCGACAAAATTTAATTTTGATGATTTTTATTCAAAAAATATATTATATTAAGTAATTCCTCTTATCGACCAACTTTCAAATAAATAAATAAAAATAGAGCTAACAAGATAATGCCTCTTATTGACCATGTTCAATTACTCATACAAGAAAACACAGCTTACAAGACCAGAAACTCATGCTGATCTCTCACTTTATAATTTGACGTGAAAGTTGCAACTCATGCTGATCACTCACTTTATAATTTGACGTGAAAGATGCAACTGTATCTCTAGAGAAACAAGCAAAAATACAATTAAGCTAATTCAAAAGGTAACTACACAGTGGAGGATTAGTGTACGAGAAAACAAATGTAGAGTGAGAAATAAAACCAAAAGATATAGAACGGGACTGTTTCCCTCACTTTTAATTTTATATGTTTAAAACTCTTTCTCACTCTTCTGTTATTTTTCTATTATTCCCTTTCATTTTCAACTTTTTGGTACAACGGGTTTTTACTCAGAAATTCAAAAAATTATCACCAATTATGGTTAATGAAAAATGAGGGCAAGATTCTTATTGATTCTCCAAAAAAAATGTGTTTATTTTGGTGAAAGTTAGTGATTATCATTTATTTCGTTAAAATAAAGATGTATGTATTTTGGTTCATACACGTTGTCATTTTTGGTGTAGACAATTGTTAAATTATGTTCAGACAAATACATATTTCGGGTTGAGGGTAGGGGTGGTAAAAAAGTTCGTAGTTCGTGGTACGATCGTAACTCGTATTTAACTCATTTGCTAACAGCTCGCTCGTTACTAGATCGAGTTGTTAAGAAGTCAGCTCGTTAGTGGCTTGGTTCAAATTAAACGAGTTTAAGATAGGGCCTACCTCGCTCACCAGCTCGGCTAAGTATGAATTTGTGTACATTTTATGCTGTCCATTTCGGTTCAGCTTGATCTAAAAAGTTTGTAAATTTTTTTTTTTTTTCTTAAAACAAGGTCCAATCAGACCCAGCGAGCCAGCTTGCAAGCTGACTCGTGACGATTACAATTTGAGATTTCAGCTAGGAACTCTAAAGTCAGCTCAGTCTAGCTCACTCGGTAAATAAATGAGCCCCTGGGCCCAGCTCAGTTACCACCCCGGGTTGAGGGTATCGAATAAAGACTAGACATTACGTGCAGCTGTATAAAATAAAAATTAAAAAATGTGCATTTTAAAATAGCTTAATTTGTATCGTAAGGTACTGTGAAGAATTTTAAAGGCAAAACGAAGACAAAAATTTCTTCCCATCTTTCTCCCAATCAAACGGCATGTTAGGAATTTGGTCGGCAACAATAATACTTTACTTGTTAAAAGCAGCCATCAAAGATCACGCAAATACGGTGAAGGTTTGTTCATCTAAAATCAGTGGATCATTTATGATGTGTGACCCATAAAATGCTAATTAATTAAGATGTGTGACCCATGAAATGATTTTGTTACCCTGAGTTTTGGAAGGAACTTTTGTGATGAAAAACGTTTTAACTTGCAAGTTTTTTTTAATTTTAACTTCGTATCTCTATGAAAAAAAACATTCGCCTCTTCTTCTGCATAATGTCAATATTTTTTTTGGAAAGTTTAAAGAATTTAAACTTTAGAAATGGGACCCGAATGACTGAATCAGTTTGCTAATTTCAGTCAAAATTGTCATTATCATAAAATAGTTGTCTTCAACTTGGGAGAATATAAATCCAGAACCAATTAAATGAGTTAGATTGGGATAATAATGGTTTCGTTCTTGCAACTTTCATAGACCAATGGACATGAGTGCAATTCTGTTAGCAAACAAATTAAATTAGTCAAATAAATTAACAAAAAAAAAATATTTGCACAATATCACTGCAGAATGTTCTATCATAAGGTTCATAACATATACAAATAATACAATAAAGACTAACGACCTTGAATGGGTTGACATCTAAGTTCAATGCATGTAGAATTAAATTGATTTTCTATTATTATAATCCTTTCTGAACAGGTAGTTCAGCAAATGGGTCAGTTGTCCATTCATGTGCTTAGAAGCCACTGCAATATATACAACTTTTTTAATTAGTAATGTAACTAACTAACGAATTATTGTTTGACAATATTGGACATGGGCTGCCATTGTTCTAATGTTAGTGGGATCCCTTACAATCATATATCCTTTTCATAATTTTATTCTCAAAAATAGCCTCTCAAATTTATATTTGCATATTGATACTAAGAAAATATAATGAAGGATTGAAGACATCATTATAAAAAGATACTGAAAGCTATTTCTTTTCTTAATTTGCGCACCTAATTCCATTAAAATAGGCAAAAACAAGTAAATTTCATTCATGGCTACCTCTTTTGGTTTGAATAAAAGTAAAACTAACCCCTACCAAAATTAGAAAGTCTAGAAACGGAGCAAAACTATGTCCAAAAAAAGAAAAAGAATTTCTTCTAAGATCGGACGGGACGGTTAGCATCTCATCACGCGGTTACAGAGTCGTGACACGTCACCAAGCCGTACGGGCTTGATCAAGAAATCCTCTGCTCCTTCTTGGAGACACCTGGAGATCCTGTTGGGTACATTTTCGGATGACATTATCACCACCGGGATTTTCTTCAGCTCTGCAGACTCCTAAATTTTACAAAAAATAAACAAATTTAGTACCAAATTAATACATTTGAAATTTGAAAATTTTGAAAATTTTGAAAAAAAAGCTGACCTTGACCCGCTTGAGCAGATCGTAACCTGTCATCTCCGGCATCCAGTAATCCGTGATTATCATATTCACATTTGGCTCCTGCAAATTCAAATTAATTCGAGTTCAGTACCAAATCGATAGTAATTTAGTAATTTCCAGATGAAATCGTGTATATAGTTTTGCTACGTACCAAGCCAAGAAGCTCTAATGCTCGCTGCGCACTATCCACAGAAGTAACTGCAAAACAACAGATTAACAAACCGAATCAATCATCTAAACTAGCAAGAGATTACGAATTTCTGCGAATTCCAAGCGAAGAAAGGGAAAGTACCTCTGAATTTTGAACTTCTTAAAAGCATGGCGATCAAAGCGCGGTCGACTGGGCTATCATCAACAGCCAGCACGTGCAACTCACGCTCCTCTTGCAACACCATTTTTCTAATTGCCTTCTCCTTTGAGATTAGTTAGTTAGCTTGAGGGATGATCTATCTAGAGAAGAAGCAAAGGAGACGAATTGATACTTGACTGGAATTGCTATCAATTTCGTGTTTATATAGCCCTATAATTACAAAAAGGCCAATCAAGACGAAATATATCTCCGTGAACGCGGAGCGGAGAATCTATAATAAATCAATTTCACTGAAAGGTGGTCCCCAGTCCTGCGGTGTATGTTGTGGATTGGGGAGAGGAGAGACAAGCGGATGGAATAGGCTGATTTTGGGTCCCACGGGTAGATTTGTTGAGGATTTGGCTCGTCCCCCGATTCGTACCAACCTGGTGACTTTTCTTCCTCTTTTATTTCTTTCGTATCTCCAATGCACGGACTCCAACCCGGCCAGCCGTCTAGATTTTGTGTCATAAATTATTTGGATTTTCTTTTATTTTTTTCTCTTTTCATTATCGCATAGACGTTAAGATACCCTGTAATCTTTTTATTTTCTTTTTATAGAGAACAAGTTTGCCGTGCCACCCTGTAATCTTTTTATTTTTGATTTTATATACAACAACAACAGCCAAGTATTTATATCATAGTAGTATTTAATCTGAGTAAGATTTGACAGTATCACAATTTAAAGATAGTGCACAAAGGAAACGGGCCAACGGCCATCCAAACTGTGCTTAATTTATTGCTAATTTTGTTTTCTTTTTTTTTGAATGTGTAAACACCTACTAATTATTGTAATTATTTCTGTGAATAATAGTGGAGAAATCCACCGACTTTTATTAAAGCAAAAACTACTACATAAAAGTATATGATAAAGGTACCTACATATAGCACAGTACCTACCGCTATACCAGTATCGCTTAAAATAGAACTACAATCATAGCACTACCAAAGTACCAAGACACATAGCTACTAACAGCACATAATTTTCTAAACATATATAAAACCTACGAAGCTGCAACAGTTCAAACTACAAAACAATATAGGATAAACACATAGTACAAAAGCTGTAGTACTATCAGATTACTCAAAATAAACATCCATAGCTCAATCTAGAAACATAAATCAGTAGACACTTCCTCTCTAGATGGGTCTCCTTCTCCGGACATTAGATAGAAGGTACTGATCCCACCTTCTATGTTCATAAGAATCTGGAAAAAATCCCAACGAAATCCATCATTGTAATTATTTTTCTCTTTAATTTTTATTGAACTAAAAAAAAATAAAGAATTTACAGGCTAGAGGGAGATAGAACATAGAAGGATGTGCAGTATTATGGAAACTAAAGAAACTATTGTATTGAATTGAACTTTTTAATCTGTTTTCATTACACACTCATTTACATACAGTCATCTATATATAGGCATTCGGCCTCAGTACAAATAGCTAAAGGGTTGACACAAGTCAGACCCGTTAATGCCTAATACAATCCACTAAGAGTAAACTAGAGTAAAGAGTATATTCTGTCTAATATCCCCCCTCAAACGAAGGCTGAGAAGCATCTAAGCCGAGTTTGGAACAAAGAAATTTAAGTCTGGGAGAAGAGAGTCCTTTGGTGAGAAGATCGGCGAGTTGATCTTTGGAGCAAATAAACCGAACAATCAAATCTTGTGAAGCAACCCGTTCACGCACGAAGTGATAGTCAATCTCGATATGTTTCGTACGTGCATGAAAAACAGGGTTAGAAGCCAAGAATGTGGCGCCTAAGTTATCACACCATAAGGTCGGTTTGTGAGGAAGAGAAACATGAAGTTCGCGAAGAAGATGCTGAATCCAAATGAGCTCGGCACAAGCTATCGCCATGCTGCGGTACTCCGCCTCGGTACTCGAACGAGACACTGTATGTTGCTTCTTGGAACCCCAAGAGAGCAAGTTGGACCCGAGGAAGACACAGAATCCCATGGTGGAGCGTCTATCGTCCGGACACCCCGCCCAATCGGCATCGGAATACGCATGAAGCTCAAAAGAAGAAGAAGCATGAAGATGAATGCCATGTGTGAGTGTACCTTTTAAGTACCGAAGAATTCGCTTGACCGCACCCCAATGTTCATCGGTGGGAGCATGCATGAATTGCGAAGCTTTGTTAACCGCATAGGTAATATCCGGTCGTGTGATCGTAGCGTATTGAAGCGCACCAACGACACTATGATAGAGGTGAGGATCAGCCATAGGAGAGCCATCAAATTTGGAGAGTGTGTGGCCGGGTGTGCATGGTGTAGAACAAGGTTTCGAACCATCCATCTTAGAACGAACAAGAAGATCCCTAATATATTTTGGTTGAGAGAGATGAATGCCATGAGAGGTAGAGGAGACATGAATTCCCAAGAAATAATGAAGAGGACCAAGGTCTTTGAGAGAGAAGCGAGAAGCAAGATCACTAATGAGAGAGGTGATATGAGAATGGCTAGAACCCGTGACAATGATGTCATCAACATAGACAAGAACTAAGGTGAGGGAAGAGGGAGAAGCTCGAATAAACAAAGAAGGATCAGATTGTGATGCCTTGAAGTCAAGGTCGGAGAGAGCGGAAGCGAGTTTGTGAAACCAAGCACGTGGAGCTTGTTTGAGACCATAGAGAGCCTTCTTTAGGAGACACACATGAGAAGGGCGAAGAGGATCAATAAAACCCGGGGGTTGAGTCATAAAGACATTTTCTTGGAGATCACCATGTAAAAACGCATTGTTAACATCAAGTTGACGCATCGGCCATTTGTGAGACACGGCTAAAGAAAGAACGACTCGAATGGTGGTTGGTTTGACAACGGGACTAAACGTCTCGTTGTAATCTATGCCTTCTTCTTGACTAAACCCCTTAGCTACAAGACGAGCTTTGTGACGCTCAATCGAACCGTCGGCCTTGCGCTTAATTTTGAAGATCCATTTGCACCCAATAATATGTTGGTTCGGAGGAGGAGGCACGAGAATCCATGTTTGATTATGAGCAAGGGCATTCAATTCACATGCCATAGCCTCACGCCATGCGGGAGATTTGTTGGCACAAGTGAAGGAAGTAGGCTCATCACTAGGAGGAAGACTAAGTGGATGGCGAGTGGTAAGAAAGGTGACATGGTCGGGAAACCTTTTTGGTCGGTTAGTGCGATCCTTTTGTCGAGTGACCATGTGGTGACGAGATAATTGAGGTAGAATAGGAGTAGCAGGAAGGGCAGAGGTACATGGAGTGATAGGAGGTGGTAAACCATCAGTATGATGTGTAGCCGAGAGTGGCTCAGTCTGGTAAGAAGAAGTAAGGGGTTCGGCCAGCTGAGAGTTAGAAGGAATTATTTGGTGAGTAGTGATGGGCTGAGGCGAAATAGAGGAAGAAGTGGGCTGTAGAGAGGAGACAACCTGTTGAGAAGTGGGTCGGGCCTGTAGAGAGGGAATAGAAGAATGAGGAGAGGCGGCCTGTAGAGAAGTAGGTGGAATATGTTGAGTAGCAGCGGCCTGTGAAGAATTGGGCCGAAGGAGAGCAGGCTGACGCTGGAGAATTGTCAAGGGTAAGGAGATTGAAGAATTTTTGCTGGAGCCCAAAATTGGCAGAGGGGCTGAGAGTTGCGGCATTGAAGAAAAACCAGCCAGAGAGGCAGCAACTTGAGCTGTTGAAAATTGCTTAGAAAAAGGGAAAATTGTTTCGTCGAAACGAACATTCCGGCTCACATAAATTTTGTTAGTAGGAATATGAAGACACTTATAACCTTTTTGATTTTGACAATAACCCAAGAAAACACAAGGTAAAGACCGATATTGGAGTTTATGAGTATTATAGGGGCGAAGAAAAGGAAAACATAGACATCCTATTACCCTAAGAAAGGTATATTCGGGTACCTTTTTGAAAAGAATAGTAAATGGAGAAATATGAGGAAAAGATGTAGGAGGTAACCTATTAATTAAAAATACCACACTTTGAAAGATTTGATCCCAAAAACGAGGTGGAATATGTGCATGAGACATGATTGCTAAGCTAAGCTCGATAATGTGTCGATGCTTTCGTTCCGCCAACCCATTTTGTTGAGGAGTATGTGGACAAGAAATGCGATGAAGAATTTGAGGGAAACGCTTGGTGATAGGCTTATACTCTGTGCCACCATCGGTTTGAAGTGTCTTAATTGTAGTGCTAAATAAGTTCTCCACTTGTGCTTTAAATAAAGCAAAAACATGTACTACCTCATCCTTAGATCTAAGGAAATAAATCCAAGAAAACCTAGAAAACTCATCAATAAAATGAACATAATATCTAAATCCATTACAAGAAATAATAGGAGAGGGTCCCCATAAATCCGAATGTACAATTTCTAATGGTGAAGAAACAGTAGAATGAGAAGAAGTAAATGGTAAAACACAAGCCTTGGCTTTACAACAATCAACACATAGTGGCAATTTATTTGAAGTAGTAGGAAGTTTATTAGAGTTTATTATAAAACGAGTTGTGCTTGTAGAAGGGTGTCCCAATCTTGCATGCCACAAATTGGCCGAGACACGTTCTCCTAAACAAGCTTGAGGGGAGCAATTAAGGTTGTAAAGGCCATTATTGAGCTTGGCTCGAAGTAGAGGAGTCTTGGTACGACGATCCTTCACAATACAAAAGAAAGGATGAAATTCAAGGAATACATCATTATCTAATGTAAATTGAGATATGCTAATTAAGTTCTTAGTAATAGAAGGAACATGAAGAACATTGTTAAGGCTTAAATTTGCACCATTACTAGAAAAGGAACAATGACCTAAATGCCTAATAGGCAAGTGTGAACCATTACCAACTTGTAGCTGATCACCACCAGTGTACGGCATGAAGGAATTCAAATTGTTGATATCGGAAGTAACATGATTCGTAGCCCCCGAGTCGAGAAACCAACCTTCATGTGGTGGAGCGGTGGTGGTGTTGAAATAGGCTTGAAATTGGGGAGGAGCAGCAGAGGTGTAAGAATGATTGAATCTGTGATGACATTCAAGTGCGACATGTCCCCGTTTGAAGCAAATCTGACAGGAAGGGCGATCAGTGGCTGAATGAGAGGAATTGGCTCTGTTGGAGTTAAATTGGGGAGTGGAGGCGCCGCTGGTTGAATAATGGGAATAGGTGGAACGATATGGGCCTCCACGGCCTGTATTGTATTGAGGTGTGGGAAGAATGGTTCGGATCCAGAAGAGACACTGCCTTTACCCGATCCATTACCACGTCCAGATCCTGAGCCATTGTTTCTACCCGATCCGCGAGATTTGCCCCTTCCACGATTATTTTGAGCAGCGTACAAGGCGGTAGGGTCAGTTGAGAAGGAGGAGGAGATTTGAGATTGAGCATGGAGGAGGTTCTCATGAGCAAGTAGAAATCCATGAAGTTCAGCAAGAGAGACAGGGACGGACCTGGTAGTTAAAGTCACGACAAGAGGATTAAATTCAGGTCCTAATCCAGTAAGGATGTAGCTTACCAGATCAGATTCAGAGATCGGAGCACCAGCCGAGGCTAATTGATCGGAAATTTGAAGCATTTGTGCATAGTAGTCCGAGCAAGATTGAGTGCCGCGAGTTCTTGACTGAAGTGATCTGCGCAATTCCATCACGCGAGCAGCTGAAACGGCCGAGTACACACGATGTAGAGTCATCCAAAGGTGGAGAGTAGACTTGCTGGTGACATACTGAGAGAGAACAGTAGAGGTAATTGTGGATCGCAGCCACCCAAGCAAGAGCATATCTTGCTGATTCCAAGATTGAAAGAGCGGATTAGGCTTGGAAACTCCATTAACAGTCAGATTCTTCTCCGGAGGAGTGAAATGCTCATCAATGTGATCGGACAAGCCATAACCAATGATAATCGGCTCAATCTGGGATTTCCATGTAAGAAAGTTATCCCGATCGAGTTTAGTGGAAACAGGAATGGTAATCTGAACTAAGGCAGAAGACTGGCGAGAAGAAAGAGAAGAAAGGGAATCTGGAGGCGGATCAGAGGTGCCAGAAGAGATCTCAGCCATGGCCGAAAATCAAGAGATCAAGAATAGAAGAAGAGAAGAAGGGAACCTGGCTGATACCATATGGAAACTAAAGAAACTATTGTATTGAATTGAACTTTTTAATCTGTTTTCATTACACACTCATTTACATACAGTCATCTATATATAGGCATTCGGCCTCAGTACAAATAGCTAAAGGGTTGACACAAGTCAGACCCGTTAATGCCTAATACAATCCACTAAGAGTAAACTAGAGTAAAGAGTATATTTTGTCTAATAAGTATAAAAGGAGGAAATAAAGAAAGCTAGTGACAGAGTATGACAATTTAATTTTAGATTATAATAATTAGAGCAAATATATTTAAAAAAAAGTTGTGCACAAATGAAGTAGTGCGTTGAGGCGTTAAATAAAAGTTTATTGTTTTTATTATTATTCACAAGGTAAAGGGTGGAAAAGGTCCACGCATTGACTGAAGGACTTTAATTGAAAATTGCAGAGGAAAAATTCAAGAGTAAGAAATATATATATAAATAAATAATTAATTAACTCGTCATGGGCCGTCGCTTTAAAAATTAATGTCTAATATTTTTTCTGATATAAAATCTATCTTTTAATAACTATTATTGTCTACTATCCTCACCGTATGCAATACAGATAGTGGGAAATGCCATTACAATCTTTTCAATAGAATCCCTCCAAATCTGCGTAATTAGAAAATTAGACTTTGTCTTTTTTCTCTTCTTTTGTTGGAGAGGCAAGGCGGAATATTAACACCAAAAAATATAAACAAATATATTAGGAAATATTTGGCCGGTACAATATGATATTCAGTATCATGGATCGAATATTTGGACTGGTTCGATTTTTTTTTTTTAAATTTTGGAATATTTTACTATAACAACTCTAATACTAAAATATAATACGAATTCTAATTCATGTTACATAAATATTAAATAAATTATTATGACTTCAATTGTCCCACCTCAATACATCTACTGATACATCAATTATCCCTTTAAAGAACAATAATTTATGATCTATAAGTTTAATTAAAATTATAAATTTAAAATTGCATTCGGAGTACCTAATTGAAATTAATTTGATCATTTTGTTGATGCTGTAATTTGGATTACCTAAAAGTGGCAAATGAAGTAAATAGAAACTGAAAACTAATTTGAAAATATAGAATGTTACCTGTGATTGGTACTTATTAAATACATATACCCATTTTTTCTTATTATTAGTAGTTTAGTACTGACTTCGTTCTTTATACATACATATAGATAGTAAGAGAGCTATTTTGACTTCACACAACATACAATCAATAAAGACAAAATAAATAAAAAAGTATATAAATAGTGCTCTGCATGAAGCCAAACCAGCTCTGTTAATATAGTTGCCCCTTTATATATGTTAATTTAGGTTTGAAACTGATTACATTATTTTAGATGAGTATCATAAATGGAGGGTCTGACCTTTTTCATTTATTCAACTTAATATAAAAAAATAAAGTACATTGTTGACAAATATATACAGCCTTCAAATTAACAAGTAAAAATATGGAATGTTTAAGGACTATAATACAAAATGTCACCTTTACCAGTAGCTAATAAATAGATTAACAACAAAATCACTTAACCGGTAACGAGGCAGATCTCCATCACTATCAAACCCATTCTTTAAGGATTACTTTATTATATTTTAAAAACAACTCGTTATTATTTTTGGGGCTTTTAATAAACAAGAGACATTCTTAACCGGCCTAGTGAAATTACATCATTGGTACCTGCACTTATGTAAAATATCAATTCTTTAATTTGAACATTTTTTTATTTTATTATTGACACCGTACACGAGGGGGTTTATTTGTTTTAAATGGACCAATTTACCAAACTACGTTGACTTTTCAGTACTACGATTTTGTTTTTATTTTTAAAAATTAAAAACTGAATTATTTAAAACGATAATGTTTGTTTTTTCGGTCTCATGGATGAGACCGGCCATTGATTCGATTCCAGTGAAATATTTTCTGAGGCCGAACTATTGATTATGTCTCATCAACTTCTAATCAAGGGTTCCATTTCATTTATTTTTCAAAGAAAAAAATAATCAATTTGATTCCGATAATTTTTTTTTTTATTTCTAAAAGTAAAAAACATGATCTACCTAAGTGTGCCATTTAATGGTAAGACGAGTAGCAATTTTTTATTAATTAATAACAGGAATACATGAGCTAAGATATTTGAAATCGAAATAAAAATTGCAAGAGCATATTTCATGCATCTAGTTTGAAAGGGAAAAATTAGGTGTACGAATCTTATTCTAAAGGCAAAAAATATTCATGTGTCATGCATTAAATCGTTCTGGATATGAAAATCAAAATATAAAAAAGTACAGGTAAGAATATTGCAGTATTATCGCCGATTTTTTGTTTAATTTATGCACTACTTGTTGAAGAGGAGGTGCAATCTTTGGTAGGAGCAAAAAGGTTTATTCTCTGTCAGGTGTATCGTGTGCAGCACCGCAGCAGCATTGAAATCTAATATTTAAATCATAAAGTAAATATTGTTCTTAAAAGGATGACTTTAATACTTTTATAATGTATTTGATTGAAAATGGATAAATTGATGGAAACAGTACAAGTTTTTCATTTATTCAAAATCGCTGTTTTGATGCTGCAATCTTGCAAAAATTTCATTTTTTTTTTCGACATGATCTCAATATGCTATTGGTGCACCGTGCGCACGCACAATTAAATACATGTAATTGAAAATTTTGACTTATATGTCACACACCAATAATTTAGCAATATTTCATAATGTTTTCATCTCTATAATTTTAATTTCGCTAATGGGACAATTTTTTTTTTATATTGTAAAGTTTGGAGGATTGTTCAATTATCAATTACTTTCCATCGTTGCAATTTGCAAAATGATGTAAAAAACATGAGATGTTAAAAAAAAAAATTACTTTATGATGGAAGGCAGTCGATTCTTTTTTCTTACCATCTTCTCAAAAACAATAAATAAAATTGACAGAATTTTCATAAAAAAAATAATATTTTATCAGAGAAGCGGATTTAATCTGTGCCCATCCTGAGAAGGGGCGCAAATTAAATCTGCACTATGTGCTGCTTTCAATGGAGCGGATATTTAATCTGTGTCCCAACCGAGAATGACAGTCACCTCAGATATCTTCACACCATAACCACATGTAACGTGACCAGTCCGTTGTCAGCACTCTGCACTACTACTTTTTATCAAAAAAATTATAGAAGTAGCCGGTCGATCAAGATCTAACAGATGTAAACACGTGTGTCCATGATCTTTCGAGTCTGGATCCCCTAAAGTAACCCAATTTTTGAGTTTAGACGTGTACGGTGCCTATTCGGTGGTAGCGCAGGGGGCCAGTATTATTTGTGGGGTCCAGACTCTTTAAGATTCGTGTTAGAGCATCTTGGACGGTTTGGATCAAAACTCAAAAATTGGGTTAATGCACTGGATCTGAATTCTGATCTTTCGTGGCGTGAGGTGTCAAGAACAGTTCATGTGACATATCGTACTATTTTCGGACTAGAGTAGTCAAGCCAAGTGAAATGACACGACATGCGACCGCAAGTCAGGCTATGTGACCATCACATATGCCCGGCCGTAACGAGATGCGATGGAGTCAATCACACCGTGACTTTCTCTTCTTCTTTACTCACAATTAAAATTTTCAATTTATAATTTCTTTACGAGTGGGATAGATGCTCTAAATATCCGAACATGATCCACATTTGTTAAAGACAATCTGTGTATTTTTTTTTTTCTAAACATCTGGACGTGATCAACATTTGTTAAACACAAATCGTATAATTTTTTGAGTGAGGCTACGGTGCTATGCATAGTACGGATGAATCCATATCCTCGACGGTACCGTAAAAGATTCCCTTTTACAATTAGCTATTTACGGTCTGAGATTAACTCTCAGCCGGTTTGGGATTCGGGCTGACTGAGGGGACCAGTATTATTGGGCTTTGAGATTCGTGCCAAGTTAAAAATAACGGTCCAGATCAAGTAATTGTAAAAGATTCTCTTTTACGGTACCGTCGGTGATATGAATTCTAGTACGGATTGGGTCCGTGCTACGGCTCAAAATTTGACTTTTCAAAATTCTAACGGTCGATCCGAACCGTTCAACATGATTATAAAATGAATATGTACTTGCAAACCAAATTTTACATTTTTTCGATTTTTTTTACTATTTTTTTAGATAGGCTGTTTTTGGATGGTCCAGAATATTCAGATCAAGTGATTTTCGAAAAAATAGTAAAAAAATTCGAAAAAAATGTAAAATTTGGTTTGCAAGTACATATTCATTTTATAATCATGTTGAACGGTTCGGATCGACCGTTAGGATTTTGAAAAATCAAATTTTGAGCCGTAGGACGGACCCAATCCGTGCTATGCATAGCACCGTAGCCTCACTCTAATTTTTTTGTATTAGTTATAAATTCCTCTCACAGTTTAAATTTTCTATATAATTTACTTAACACGTAGTGGATTGCGAATTGTGAATCGGATTTTAATTATATTTCATTTTTTTAAACAACAAGCAATTAGACGGTCACCGTAATCTAATTAGATTAGTCTTAATACATATCACTTACAATCATTATAATCAGACAAGTAAAATATAATTCTATTAAAAAAAATTACAAGTCAGAGGATTTACATAATGTACTACAATCACTAATAAATATTATGCTATTAAAAAATTAGAGCAAATTTTCGTTTTTTGTTATTTATCTAAATCATAACACAAATTCAGATCCTACTAATTCCAAATGTATATCAAATAAATCATGCGGATCCTCTTTGAAGTTTTAAATATAGTTCCATATATTATATGAGCATTTGTAAGATCTACATGCAGATTTATTCATAAACATTTCAATTGAATTATTAGATTATTAATTTTTATTAACAGTGCTATAATGTAACAAAGGCTTGACTATTTTCTATAAATATATGATATAAACATCATTTTAGAAAATCCACCATATCATAAATTGTTCGAAGATTATTAATACACAACCGCATCTCTTTTAAAAAAGGTTTTATTTTTAGGGTTAATTTTCTAGATACCCTTAAAGACTTCTTCAATTTCATATTTACCCTCATACTCTTAGTTATATCTAATATATCCTTCAACTCTGATTGTTCTTTCTTTTTACCCTTTAAGTTAATAACTCACAATAAAATATTGTCTAATTTATTATTTTCCAATCTTACCCTTGTCCTTTCTCTTTTAAAAACTGAAATCGAGTTGCATACACAAAATTTTCTACTCAAAACAGAAAAATCTCTGATTCAGTGACGCAAACAAAAAAAACTCAGCACCAGTATAAATACCCTTGTCCTTTCTCTCTAATTTTTTTTAATGCAACTAAATGGAAGATGCGTTTTATGTGCTGCATTTTTCACGACACAGATTTGTGATTTCTTTTGTGAATATGCATAAAATATAGGAGAAACTGAGGCTTTGAGGCTTTGAGCAGTATTAGAAAGGAGAAAAAGAGATTGCATTCAATTTCTTATTACTCTTTCATTTTGATATTACAACAAGTGAATACTTTGTTTGTAGTCGAGATTAGCTGTAGTTTTCCATTTACAGTACATGCATTTTATACTTTGTTTATAGTCTAGATTAGCTGTGTTTTCCTATTAAGAAGAATTTAGACCCAGTGCAGTACCTCACCTAGTAGAATGAGATTTCCGTCGGTTCTTTTTAATTTGGCATGAATTTAAAACGGACCCCCTATATCTAAATAGACAGCGAATTCTAATCGTACTCTGTTCAGGGGAAATATGTATGCAATATGCAATATGGACTTATATCACACTGGATCATGCCAAGCGAACTCCAATAATGCAAACTCTGTTTAGGGGCAATGTCTCATCTCAGGCTGAAATGGAATTGAACTGCATGGGCCCAAAACTCTCACAGGTACCGGCCATAGATGTGCTTGTAGCATTTAATTAAGGAACATCCAAATTAATTATACCTTGGTGTACTCCCGGCCATAGATGTGCTTGTAGCTGGTGAAAGCAAGCCTTAATTGAGGAATGCTTCTCTTGCTAGATATCTCCAGTATCATGGACTCGTCAACCCCTTAATGGAGAGAAGAGGTTCGAGTTTTTTTTTGTTTGCGTCACTGAAACAGACGGACTGGATTTTGAGTAGAAAATTTTGTGTATGCAACTCGATTTCAGTTTTTAAGAGAGAAAGGACAAGGGTAAGATTGGAAAATAATAAATTAGACAATATTTTATTGTGAGTTATTAACTCAAGGGGTAAAAAGAAAAGAACAATCAGAGTTGAGGGATATATTAGATATAACTAAGAGTACGAGGGTAAATAGGAAATTGAAGAAGTCTTTAAGGATATCTAGAAAATTAACCCTTATTTTTAAATTTGGGTCATCCGATTTAAAATATGTGGACTGAATCTATAATACAAATCAAATATGTTTGTATTGAAAAGGTGGAATTATACTTTTCTCACAGCAAAAAAAAAAAAAAAAAAAAAGCCATGCACGGAGAGTACTGAAGCAGTGGTACCAGAACAACTATTTCAACGGTACATGCAATATATTATGTTTGTAGCTAGGAATTGTCACCGTCAAATTCCAAAGAAGAGAAAAAAATAAATCAATAATTATAATTGTCCTTTAATTCCATATAGATGCTCTTCATAATTTAGGTTCCCCGCTATGATTCATTAAATCTTGCAAAGTGTTTCACAAAAGACAAAACTATAGACTAGCCGCTGCGTTGTGGTACCGATATCCAACTATCCAAGCACGCCAATGGCCACACACCATTGCGGGATAAAGATATTAATTAACAGAGCTATGTTGGCTTAAAACAATACACCAGTCATAAATTTTATAAAATTACTTCGATTTGTCCTCCCACCCTAATTTCATACTCTGGGTTAGGGTAAAGATATTGAATGAGCAGTTTTTGCTACATGCAGCGCACGGACAACAGAGCCAAAACTTCACTGTGTATGAAGTAAAAACTTCTCTGTTAATATCTTTACCCCTGGGTTACCCTCTGGAGTCTGGATAGTGGGTAGTGTGTTAAACTGGTAAATTTTGATTAAGCCTCTTAAACTAGATTCCAATGATAGATGAACAATAAAATTAAAGAAAATAAGAAAATAAATTAATATATGAGAGAACAAAATTATCAGTTACCAATTATGATTAGCCCACCCGCACTGCAGATTAAAATAAAAATTGATCAATACAAATATTTAATAAAATATAATAAATAGCAGTTTCTCTCTCAAGCGATTTACCACTATTCAATCTTTGTGTAATCTCAACTGTTTCCAAAAGAAGTTTGTTTAAAAAGTAAACAAACCTAAACAAACCTGAATGTAACATTCGCACTTTGGATAATCTACAGCTAGCCCTGCAATATTTTTATTTTTTTTCCAGTAATATTATACTTAGGATTGTCGTAAGTCCATGACAGTAGATTACGTTCATTGAAATAACTAATGAGTTAATTGTTGGAATTATACTACAAGCTAAATTGTTTGGACTGAATTTAATAGTTAAATTTTGAAATTAATTCTGGATTAAATTTTATTGGGCTGTGGTTAATGGACCCCATATTTCTGCTCTATGGATAAGTATATATGAGAAGGTGCAGATTAATGGGTGTGACTAAGTGGTGCACAATATTATAAATATACATGCTAAGTTCATTTTTGGTTCGCACCACTTCAGAAATCAAGAGAGAGAGAGAGAGAGAGAGCGAAGGGGTGTTTGTTTGGTGCTAGCATACTGACTAACAGTAGTATGTCAACCTGTTCGTGTGGATACTGATAGAGACGTGACTGCTCTTGCTGCATAGATCCAACACTAAATTAAGAAGTAAAGAAGATTATTGCTAGAGCTTGAAGCGCGTCTAGTAGTAAACTTTATCTTGAATTTAATTTTACATTTAAATAATATTTTAGATAGTAATCAATTGACTGAATTAAATAGTTGAACCAATATTCTATCTGAAATTCCAACAATATTAACGGTTCTTATTGTCTATAAAAAAATGTTTTTCTCATTGTTAAGTTAAAAACAAAATATTGCTGGGTTTTCCTGTAAGAGAAATTAATCACCGCCAACTGCACTATTTCTTATGCTAAACAGCTATCTTATTCAAGTTACTGTATAGAAATTTATTCAAGCAACATAATTACCTCTGATTAACAATTATAAAGTCAAAAACTACGCACCTTGACTTCTATAGAAACATATATTTTATTATTATAAAAAATAAGAGTTTATTGATTATAATAAAAATAAGAGTGGCTAAAAAGATTACATTGCAACAGGGCCAGAGTTATATATATGCTTTTAACTGCGAATTGTTCTGCTTGGAATACATTTTTTTGTTTGTTTTGATTTATCTTTTTATTTTTTATTTTTTTTTATGGTCACACTATTGATATGACTATAAAATTGAAATGTTATTTTTGTACTTTCACGGTCACAATAAATAAGTAACATAGAGTCGGTAAATATAACACAAGTATCATAAAATCTTGCTATATATATATAACACAACTATATCAACCCTCTCCAAGAGAAAAATAAAGTAAATAATCTAACAACTATATGTGTTATGATGTAATTAATAATAACTATCTATCAATAAATTTATATATTCGTGTCTTTGTATTATTTACCATTAAGTTATTTAAGTCTTAAACAATATTAATGAGAAATTGGAGGAAAAACTAATTATACTTTAAAATTAACATACTGGTAGTGGATTTCTTACTTCTTTGGGTGTTGATGTTTGTGTGACACTAGTCTCTATTTCAGATTAACTTTGGGTGTTGATGTTTGAGACAATTAGAAAATCACTTGGTCTAAAAATTCTGGACCATCCATTTTCTACCTACAAAAAAAATAGTAAAAAAGTTCCAAAAAATATAAAATTTGATCTCCAAGTATATTTTCATATGATAATAATGTTGAGCGGTTCGGATCGACTATTTGAACTTAAAAGACGAAGATATGAATCCAATGCACGAAACGATCCACGCATTACAAAGTACCATAGCCTCACTCTAGCTATATTATTAGCTGGAGTGTTATAGAAGGATAACATTTTAGAAAGCATTGTATTTTCGAAAAACGTACTTAACAATTTTGCATATATTTATGAGTGTTTTCTAATAAGTTTCTTAACAATAATTTGTAAAATTTATGAGTTTTTACTCATAATTTATTAATGAGTGCAAATCTTTTTGTCGTAGCAGAATTTTTTTCATACTAACAAGGTTGTGCTCTACAGATGATTTAATAATAGCATAATCTTTTATTAGATCTCCATTATGATACTATTCATGAGTCATAGGATTGAAATGTTATTTTGTACCTTTACAGACACAATAAATAAGTGACATAGAATCTGTTGATATAACACAACTATAAAAAAATCTTGCTATATATATAACACAACTATCAACCCTTCACAAAAGTGAAAAATAAAGTAATTAACCTAACAACTATATGTGTATCTAGTAAGATGTAATAAATAATAATTACCTATCAATAGATGTATATATTCGGATATTTGTATTATTTACCATTAAGGTATTTACGTCTTAAATAATATTAATGAAAAATTGAAGAAAAACCTAATTATACTTTAAATAAAATACTGGTAACCGTGCGGAATCCTAGTTGGAGATGCTCCGAATTGTTTTAGATGCGAAAGAATACAAGATATTGTTGACTTTTAATTCCATTCAATGATTGAGTGAGAAGAAAAAAAAATGCAGTTTAGTACATCAATCATTTGGCAATGCAATGTCAAACCCTTTGCTCAGATTTCAGAAGTTTAATTAATAAGATCGGAATTTTATAAATAAAGAAGAATATAATTGGTCAAATTCTCTTTTATATATATATATAGAGAGAGAGAGAATGGCTAATATACAAATGTTTGTTCCTGGACTCAAGAACAAACGATTCAGTTCTCCGATTTTCAAAGTCCAAACAGTCGATCCAAACCGTTAGATATTCACTCTATATCAATGGTTTAAATAGCGATTATAGCGGTATAGCGGGACGGTTAAAAAAAATAAGCAATTGCACTAAGTAGCTAGCTATAGCGCCGATAGCTAGCTATATATCGCCCATAGCGCCATAGCTTTTAGGGTCCAAAAAAGCTATAGCTAGCTATTTAGAACCCTGCTCTATATTAAAATGTGCTTGGAGACCAAATTTTACATTTTTAGAATTTTTTTACTATTTATTAAGCTGGTCTGAAAACTGCTGATTTTATTAAACTTATGCACCATTGAAAAACAGCGGTTTTCAAACCAGCTTAATAAATAGTAAAAAAAATTCTAAAAAATGTAAAATTTGGTCTCCAAGCACATTTTAATATAGATTGAATATCTAACGGTTTGGATCGACTGTTTGGACTTTGAAAATCAAAGAACCGAACCGTTTGTTCCTGAGTCCAGGAACAAACGTTTGTATATTAGCCATTCTCTCTCTCCCTCTCTCTATAATATATATATATATATATATATATATATATATAGAGTATGGCTAAGTTGCTGCCGGCAGCATTTCGGCGAGGTGCTGTCGGCAGCGTTTCGGCCATTCCGGTGTTCAAACAACAATTTTTTTTTATATAGATGTTCAATCTATATTAAAATCTACTTGAAGACCAAATTTTACATTTTTTGGAATTTTTTTACTATTTATTAAGCCACTTTGAAAATTGTTGATCCGGGTGAACAATAAAAACAGTCTGGACCATATGATCTGGAATTTTCAAAGTGGCTTAATAAATAGTAAAAAAATTCCAAAAAATGTAAAATTTGGTCTTCAAGTAGATTTTAATATTTAGAACACGTTAAACGGTTCGGATTTTCTGTTTGAACACCGGAATGGCCGAAACGCTGCCGGCAGCACCTCGCCGAAATGCTGCCGGCAGCAACTTAGCCATACTATATATATATATATATATATGAGGAGGGATCAAGTTACAACAAAGTTACAACAACCATTTTTTTTAATTTTCGAAGTCTAAATCGTCAATCCAAACCGTTCAACATGATTATCTAAATAAAATGTGCTTGCAGATAAAATTTTACATTTTTTTTGAATTTTTTTACTATTTATTAAGATGGGTACAAAATTCAATGGTCTGAATATGACTATTTTTTTTAAAAAATACATAATAAATAGTACAATATTCAAAAAAATATAAAATTTGATCTGCAAGCACATTTTATTGTGGAGATCATGTTGAACGGTTTAGATCGACGATTTGAACTTTGAAAATGAAAAAAAGGTTGTTGTAACTTGATCCCTCCTCTTATATATATATAGAGAGAGAGAGAGAGGTTGGCTACTCTACTTACATAAGCATATGAGGGCATATGCTTATAAGTTATTTTTGTATTTTCAATGTCCAAACGATCGATCTAAAGCGCTCAACATGTTCTCCATATTAATAAGTGTTTGGAAATGAAATTTTACATTTTTTAGAATTTTTTTACTATTTTTTTAGAATTTTTCAAAACAGTGGTTTAATATGGTAAACAAAATAATAAAAAAAAAAATCTGAAAAATGCTATTTTGAAAAATTCTAAACAAATAGTAATAAAATTCCAAAAAATATAAAATTTTGTTTCCAAACACATATTAATATGGAGAACATGTTGAGCGCTTCAGATCGACCATTTAGACCTTGAAAACGCAAAAATGACTTATAAGCATATGTTCTCATATGTTTATAAAAATAGAATATCCACTCACTATATATATATATGAGTGAGGCTAGCTACGGTACTATGCATAGCACGGTTTAGTCCTGCTACGGCTCAATATTTGAGTTTTCAAAATCCTAACGGTCGATCCGAACCGTTCAACATGATTATAAAATGAATATGTACTTGCAAACCAAATTTTACATTTTTTCGAATTTGTTTACTATTTTTTTAGATAGGTAGAAAATCACTTGATCTGAAAATTCTGGACCATCCAAAAATAGTGATTTTCTACCTATCTAAAAAAATAGTAAACAAATTCAGAAAAATGTAAAATTTGGTTTGCATGTACATATTCATTTTATAATCATGTTGAACGGTTTGGATCGACCGTTAGGATTTTGAAAACTCAAATATTGAGCCGTAGCACTGACCAATCCGTGCTATTCATAGCACCGTAGCCTCACTATATATATATATATATATATATATATATATATATATATATATAGAGGAGGGTTCCAATGCCTCCATTTTTCATGCCTCCACCATGCCTCCATTTTTTAAACTTTAATAACTCAAAATTTAAAACTTAAAGTCAAAATAAAACCGTTGAATATGATCTATATCATTTTATCTATGTGCTCATAAAAAATTATCACATTTTGATTTTGTTTTTATGTGAATCAATAAGTTGAAAAATCAACGTCTAGAAATTATCCACATTAGTAAGTTTTTTACAAGCTCTTGATGACAACCAAAACAAAATTGAAATGTCATAATTTTTTACACGTGTATAGATATAATGATGTAGATCATATCCAACGGTTTTATTTTGACTTTTAAGTTTTAAATTTTGAGTTATTAAAGTTTTAAAAATGGAGGCATGGTGGAGGCATGAAAAAATGGAGGCATTGGAACCCTCCTCATATATATATATATATATATAGAGTATGGCTAAATTGCTGCCGGCAGCATTCTGGCCAGCTGCTGCCGGGGGAAATTCGGTAATTTCCGGTGTTCAAACAACAAATCTGAACCGTTCAACGTGTTCTAAATATTAAAATCTACTTGGAGACCAAATTTTACATTTTTTGGAATTTTTTTACTATTTATTAAGCCACTTTGAAAATTCCAGATCACATGGTCCAGAATTTTGGTGCACTGTTCACCCGGATCAGCCAATTTCAAAGTGGCCTAATAAATAGCTAAAAAATTCCAAAAAATGTAAAATTTGGTCTCCAAGTAGATTTTAATATTTAGAACATATCTGTATAAAAAAATTTGTTGTTTGAACACCGGAAATGACCGAATTGCCCCCGGCAGCAGCTGGCCAGAATGCTGCCGGCAGCAATTTAGCCATACTCTATATATATATATATATATATATATATATATATATATATATATATATATATATATATATATATGAGGAGGGTTCCAATACCTCATGTTTTTCATACCTCATCATACCTCATATTTGATATATTCGTTTTTAAGCTCTAAATTGCCGATCCAAATTGGTCAACATGACATCCATACTAAAATATGTCTGGGAATGAAATTTTATAATTTTTGGAATTTTTTTAGAGAGGTATAAAATCACTGTTTTTGAATGGTCCAGAAATAGTGATTTTGTACATATCTTGAAAAATAGTAAAAGTTCCAAAAATTATAATTTCATACTTAGTCATATTTTAGTATGGATATCATGTTGAACGGTTTGGATCACCAATTTGAACTTTGAAAACTAAAATATAAAATATGAGGTATGGTGAGGTACGAAAGAATTGAGACATTAGAACCTCCTCATATATATATATATATATATTTACATTTCGCTTATGACTTATGAACTTAAAAGGTTCACCGAACTTAGCAATTGCCAGCTTATTATATTAGCTTTGCCTTTTGGACCTATAAACTGAAGATTCGATTATATCATTAATTTTTTTAAAAAATCGTTAATGTATTTTCTTATTTTGACTTAAGTTCTATAAAGAAAAACTTATATTCGGTTCACAATTTTTTTTTAAATATATGCATACATATAATATCCACATATTTTATCACATATATGTTCGTCCATTCTACCCCATAAAAAATATTGTTTTAGAAACATTGACACACTTTAGAATGAGTAGCGGTTGAGAACTGGGTATGACTTATAAGCGACGAATATATAATTGATTTTATTATAAATAAAAGTTTGTTAACCGCTGGTTTAGTATATTGTATATATAATATATTCAACCTAGTCAAAAGGAAGAGAACATTTTTTTTTTTTTTTTTGTAGAGTCTGGCCGCTGATCCTGGGATGTGAGTATTTGGATGACAGCTGGAGATGAGATTGTTAGGCGCATATTTCATGCTTATCCACAGGCCACAGGGATACGGATCACTAGTACTGCAGATTAAAGAATCACAACTATTATATTTTATTACAGTGCTAAAAACACTGCTAATTATTTTGTACATATATTGCTTTCTTCCAAACTATCCGCACACTTATCTGAGGAGAGAGGAAAAAAATAACGGTGGGCACACTTATCCGCACAGTTATCTGTTTTGAAATTCATACCAAGTTAAAACAACGATCTGGATTAAAAATTCTACCATCCGTACCGAAATAGATCTGAATTCACCATCATGGAGACTGTGCTTCATTGAGAGACTAAATATTAGCATTTAATATTAACTAGGTGCTTCATGTTGCGGCAACCGTTATGTTTCGTAAATGTTGGTGTGCGTGGATGTCAGCTTCAGGTTTCAGGTTCAGTGATTTCACTTCAAAGGATTGAATTTTTTCTGAAAAAGCTGTGAGATATATTATTCTAATTCAAAAAAAAAACTGTCATTTTCATGTTTGATCTCAAGCATTGATTTCTCGCGGAAATATTCTATCATCAATTTCTTTTTGGATCCTGTGATTTACTCAAATAAATTTTTCCAATTGTAAATAACGGAAAATAATATGAATAATTGTAAATATGTAAATATAGTATAAAATTAATTTTCTAAGAGAAGTTGGCTTCAGTTGCACCTTTTACTTCTGTCTCTTTCTTGTGTACTGCACAAATTCAAATTATAAAAAAAAAAGATCTTGAATTGAGGAACCGTTAAACATAAATGCGTATTTAGGTTGAATTGATAAGTTAAATTTACTAACACTTGGTTCGGTCGACTTAGTTCGGAGACAACAATTTCGAGTTATCATTATTTTGTTGTTTTAAGTTCTGGATCGTGATGTACAAGTTTGGCATGAATTGGATGGTTCAAGGCCTTGCTTTTTCAAGTTTATTCTGTTTAATAAGTCGTCTTAATTTGGAACTGAGAATCTGCCTAAATTTTCAGGTACCTTAATTTTTAATTACAAACAGGAAAAAGTAAGAGAAAAAGGATGGATCCATAAGAAAATTTAGTCAGAGAGGGTTATCAAAAGTGCAGATGGTACCAATTTCTGATCCATTTGGTTCGGTCGAGTTCAGCGAGGAAAGAGCATCCATGATTATGGAATTATACCTGATGTTGACAAAATCATATTCTACAAAAAATAGCAATTTACTTTGACATATTGAAATTTTATTGTTAACGCTCTCCAATAATAATGCTTCCATCTCTCCTCCCTTTTAGTTTAAAAAAAAAATAGCATAAGGCCGCTCTTTCCATCAATTCAAGACATGGAGCAATTTTATAAGCAGTTCACCAGCTAGCAAGTTATTAATCAAATGGAAAGTAGATACAAAAATAAAAAATATATTCTCAACTGAACCCTATTAAACCAAGCTAGCATACCTCAACATAAACCAATCGAGCCACAATGAACCCAAATATGCATCATTCAATAAAGGTAATGTAGTAAAAAAAGAAAAAAGAGAAGGACAAATAAACTTAGGCTTGTTGGCAGGGTCAGTGATTTCACTTCTTCGGAGAGAGGAAGGAAGAGAGAAGATTGGCATATTGCCTTGGCCACTGCTGTCAGCACATGATGATGGCCTCTGGGTAGATAATGGTAATTTTGATTTTGTTGTTCTTATCTTCTTTCTTTAACCTAAACTACTGAAGCTTACACTCATATTCCTCCATTTATCCTGATCAAGTTCACCACCACATATTTAGTATTTGATTTCAGCAGAAAAATAGATAAGCATGCTTATTTGGTAACAAAGATCTAAGATCAGACAAAATCTATCCAATGAACCTCTGTGATTAATGAATTAATGCGTTCACTCAGAAATCACTTGTGTAAATCCTACCCAATTTATGATATCTGATACGCTTGCTAATAATGATTTTAATTCCAGATTCATGGAACACCCGTCAAGGGAAAACATACCTTGGGCTTGGGAAGGTTGAATCATCAAAGTAATCATATTTTGTGAATACTGAATACAGTACCGGACTTAACTGAGGTGACCAAAACATGTAGTATTTTAGGATGCTCTATTGATCTGTTTGAAGTTTGAACTGAGCTGTGAGTATACAGTACGATCTTTTGAAATAAAGCAAAGAAATAAGACCAGTGTAGCAGTTGATGCATTACTCATAGTACTTCGGCAATAATAATTAAAGTTGGTTGATTTTTCCATTTGGTTCAGACATAGTTTATAAAAATGACTGACTAGGGTTAATCGCAACTCAGAAAGAAAAAAATAATCATAGTTCAAAAAAGTTAGGGTTACCAGGCTGACTAGTTGAGCCGCTTCCTATCCTGCATGAGCATGCTAACACCAGAGCCAATATTTACAAGGAGGTATGGGAAAATATTCTGATCTACATTTTCAGCTATCACCTTCCCATCGACAGGTACCGAAGTTTTTGTGAGCTTACCTGTATGGAAAATAAAATTTCTTTTAGTTTTAATAGACATATTGCATCTTTTCCTTTTCACTTTCATATTTCTTTTAGTTTCACTTGTTATTTTTTTTTTTTAAACTTAACAGTGGTTTTCAAGTGAGTACAGAAATTAAATTTTTACAGCAACAAGAAGCAACTAAAACAGCTCAAAACAGTAAATCTCAATACTATTAGCAATACCCACTCCACAACAGTCCCTCTTGCACCACAAATTCAGCTAGGGCTCGATGATTTGGTCTCTCCCTTTCAAAACACCACTTATTGCGTTGCTTCCACAGTCCCCAATAGGTTGAGGTGAAAAGGACAACCCAAAGTTTTGAAGACAATCCATTTGCCCTTGCCCGCTCTCTTGAATTGAGAAACGTCTCCTTCACTGTTTCCTTTTCATGCATCAGTTTTATGCCTAATATTCCATGACTTTTATTCCAAACTGTCACTGCATGCGAGCATTTGAAAAATGAATGCATAGCCGATTCTAAAACCCCCACATTACATACTGTTCACGAAGTGTCACATTTGAACCCTCTTTTATGCATCAACTCATGAGTTAGCAAACTTATCTTTAAGAAGCAAATAGAGGAAGATCTTGACAGTAGGCGGTATGCACAACCTCCAGTTTATTGCAAATCGGCATCTAATTGTCTCACTTGTTCAACTGGCACTTCTAAGGATGTTAAAAATGGTTGTATTGCTAATGGTACACTGGAAATTTTCCCTTTTTTTAAAATTTCAAATGAAACTTGTTTGTATGTATTGCTAATAGACCTGACTAGTACCAGTATGGAAATGCTTTCGTCAGGCATTGAGCACTAATACCTTACCTCTGTTAAGGTATTATGTTTCTAGGCATTTAAATGTACCTCCAAAACAGCCATACTATAAAGTAAACACCACTAATGTAACTTATTCACACGTAGATTACCAGACCTGACTGTATCATGTGTAGACAGTATGGTTATATATATCAATGCCTTTGTTTTGTCAGAATTAATATTGGGCACTACAGAAGTAGTTCTCATCCACAGGGGCATAGCAGGGTGGGGCAATTATTTTGGATGAGGCATGATTTAGTCATTTTTTTGAATATTAAGTATTTTTATATTTTTTCCTGAGAAAAAATAAAAATTGAAGCATATTAAAAAATTTCAGGGGTAGACAAAAATTTATAATTTTTTTAAACTTCAAGAATACTTTTGTAAATTTTTTTAAGGCACAAATATGAAACCCTACTTACTGGTTAATACTAGTTCATCAACAATCATGTCTCAACCACTGATAACATCAAAATCACAACAATATTCCTCAATGGAAAATAGAATGCAGCATTGACGAACACTGCAAATATTAAATAATAAATCATTAGAAGCAAAACTTTGGCAAGAGGAATAAAAGTTACGTACCTGAGGTTGCATAAGAGGGAGGAATCTGAAGAGATGGCAGTGCCCGACCCTGACGAAGCAGAAATTAATGGATAGTGGAGAAATTCCAAGACGGTCGGTGAAAAAAGAGATAGATGTGTAAATCAGATGAGGGGAGAACTGAGCCGACTTTGAATTGTGCTGGTAAACAGTCGATTTTGTTGCCAAAGAGTGGAATGGTTGTAGAAATTACTAAATTTGAAAGGAATCATACCAACGGGAAGAACCGAAGCTAGAAGAGGCGAGAAGGGTCGATGACAGGGAAAAGCCTAGCCTCTGTGCAGGATAGCGAGAGAGAAAGATGAGTGAAACTCAACAGAATACAGTTGAGCAATAGGAATTAAATGAGAAAAGTAAAATCAATAATGCCAAGAGAAGAAATACCGACGAAAACCGAAAGAAGGCGCTGAGAGCGGGAGAAGCAACACGTTGCGGGGAGACGAATACGTGGCAATCGCGAAAGAGAATAAGCTGACAACTACGAAGTAATAAATGAAGTAGATTCCATGTACGACAGATTATTCTCCTCAAGCATGAGGACTTTGGAACAACTTTAAAATTGACATTCCTTTTTCTGAGAATTGGGAATTTGATTGAGGGAGACGAAGAGGTCAAGCTGGGTGGGGAGTAGAGGCGAAGAGGTAAAGCTGGGGTGCGAGGGAGGTGAGAGGAGGGTTTAGGTTTAAGGGGACGAGAGGGTGCAGACGGGTGGAAGGGGGCTAGCGAAGGAGGAGAAGTGCACGAATGGACGGAAAGAGAGGAGAAAGAGAGGAAGGAGAAGGGGCGGCGCGGAACAGGCGTATACGAAGGAGAGAAGCGGCGGACAAGAGGCGGATAGTAGCTATAGCAAACGGATTAGATCGAAGGAAAGGCTAGGTGGCGAGCGTAAGAAGGGAGAAATGACAGCTGTTTAGCCGACGGGCAGGAGAGGAAGAGAACATGTGGCGAGAGCTCTGACCATGTATTTTCCAATTTGGGACGAATTTGAGCGTCAAAATTGGAATGATATCAGCTGACGTCAGAGAAATGCATCTGGAGCCCTTCGTCTCTGATCGGACGGTACTAAGAAGGGGTGTCACTGTTGTTTCTACAGTACAACCCCATTGCCAATTAAGGTTTTATAATACCTTAGCAGTACTAGTGATTAGCGGATAAGCATGAAATATTCGCATAATAATTCACCATCTGGCAAGACTTATGGTATGAGAATTGTATCTTAGCTACTAGATTTCCTCAGTTATATAGACTATGTAGTAACAAAAGGGTATTATTGTCAGTATTAACGCAAACACAAGGTGGGTGGGGGGGGGAGGGGGGTCAGATTTCTAGCTACTCTGACTGGTATACTACAACAAGAATGGATAGAAATCTTATGTCTTATTAAACCAAATTTCCTTTACACCCATTTATGATAAAATTGCTTGGAGGTGGTAAGCAACAAGGGAGTTCTCTGTTCAATCTATCTATAAAATTCTCAATTTTAGAGGGTTATTACTAGGTCAACCTCCTCTACTATGGTGGAAGCTCCCAGTACCACCTAAATTAGGATTTTATGTGGCTTCTGAGCTCAGATAGAATACTGACTAAAACCAATTTTACTTGCTAAAGGGTGGACTGGTGACCCTACTTGTCAGTTCTGTGACCAACCAGAAATACTTGACCATCTTTTCTTAACATGCCCTATAGCACAAACAATTGGTTCTGGATGGGTCACAGTCAAGAACAATTTCAAAATTAGACAACTTGCAAACACATAATACAATTCTCTCTCACTTTACCAAATACTAATAAATATGTTTTTCTCTTAGTGTACAGTGCTCTCTGTTGGACCTTATGGAAACACAGGAATAACATTTGTTTTAATCATGTAAGTACCAAATCATCAAGAAATATTATTTTATTCATAATTTCTTTGGTCACATATTGGACAGGGAACACTTCTAAGAAGGTTAAAGAGTCTACAGCGTTGTGGCTGCCAAACAATCTAGATGACATTCCACTGTGCTCGCTGGCACCTGGAGAAGAACTACCTCAGATAGAAGAACAAGAAGGGGTGCAGAGTCTTCTGCAGTAGAGAAATGAAGACAACTAAAATGTTTCTTTTTGATATAGATAGCTAAACCTCCAGACCTCTTCCAGAGAGACTTAGTATCAGACCCTGTGTTTTTGCTGTTTAGATTTGATTCAAACTTTGCAGTTGTGGTGTTTTGTTTTACTAATATTCTGCATGAGGAAAGCACCTAGTGGGTGCTGTTATGATTGTGCATAGCAAAAAAACACTGCCTTATGTAACTTAATTTTTGTTTCATTAACATGAAACGCGGGCTTTTCAGCCTTTTATCCAAAAAAAAAAGTCCATAAAGGCTCTCTTAGAAAATTCATAATAAACGTGCAAGACTATACAGCATGATTTTGTGTATTATGTTGTAATGATGAAATTTCGATTATAGGAACAAATTTAAAATAAAGGAAGGTCTGTCTCCCTCAAATTAAAACCATCAACATTAGACAAAATTAAAGTTTTGTCATAATTAAATATCTCGCAATATGTAAAAAATGTTTACTTTAAAATTTTGAGTTTTTTTAGGTTGTTAGGACAGAATATTCTATAACTTAAAATTAATAATATTTATATATTCTTTTGGAAGAGGGGCACGACATATAGACTGGGCAGATTGAAAAGAATGTTTCTTTTAATATATTTTCATCATTTTCTCACATATAAAATAATTTATGTGATATTTCTAGTCGAGTTATTAGAGGGGCACCACATATAGACTCGGCAGATTGAAAAGAATATTTCTTTTAATATATTTTCATCATTTTCTCACAAATAAAATTATTAATGTGATATTTCTAGTCGAGTTATTAGAGGTGTACAATCAGTTTTTTTTCCAAAATTTTTATTAATATTAAAAAATATTAAATTTCAAAATCTACATTCTATGCTAAGAAATTTCGAAATCTGCCCAAACTGCAAATTTTTTTTTGCGGAAATTCAGCCTAAAACTGCAAAATAAGTTTGCGGTTTTATGTTTTGTTATTCTGAAACTTCTCTTTTTTAAGTTTTTCTTATTATTTTTTAATTAAACAAAAATGTTTATAATTTTTTTTATTGATATATTAGAAATATTTTATATATTTCATTGAAAATAGATGGAATACTATATAATTTGATTTATTAGAAAGACTGTGACAAATAACCGGATCAACATTTTTCAGGCCGGATTTTTTGCGGCCGTAAGAAAAATTAAAATATTTATTTGTGTGTTATTGGAAAAATATAAAAATATTTTGAATCTAAATTATTAATCTCGGTTCAAAAGTCACTTCTAGATAAATACAGAAAATATTTAAATTCTTCTATTTTCAGAAAAACAAAAAAATTTCTCAACATAGTTCTGACAAATTTTTTTTTGAAATTCTACATCGGTCTTCATGTCTTTAAAATTGTGTCTTTCAAAAATCCCGAGAACCTCACTTTTATTAGCCCGCCACACCATGCGGCATGTCAATACAGAGACCAACCCAGGCAGAATTATTTCGGAATAACACAACATAAAACTGAAAATAAGCTTATTTTGCGGTTTGGAATTCCAAAACCGCAAAATAATTTTGTAGTTTTAGGCTGAATTTCCGCAATTTTTTTTTGTAGTTTGGACAAATTTCAAAATTTCTCAGCATAGGGTGTAGATTTTGAAATTTAATATTTTTTTTAGATATTAATAAAAAAAATCCGGGCTTTTTTTTATGGATGTTTTCCCACAGAAAAATATAACTGGTTGGATTGAGAATGCATCTTAAGATAGAATACACTCATTTGAATAAATCCACTGAAATTTTTACTATTTTCTGCTAGAAATATTTTTATTAACTTGTACAATTTGGTTTGGATGCTTTATTTATTTATTTATTTTGTATTTTCTAATTCATGTTCTAACTTATTTATTATCTTTTATGGTCATCATTTTATTACATAATCTCTTAAAATAATATTAACAATTTACTAATAAAGCTATTAGTTTCTTTGCTTGACTTGCAACTGTTTAACGCTAACTGGGATTAGAATTCTTTTTCTTCTCTCAAGAGTAATTTATTTAACACGCTAATCTTGAAAGAATGACAACCTAGATATGGCTAACTAAAGCGTTCGAAACTCAAACTTGATTCTTTTCTTCCTAAAAGTACTCAAACCTGTGCGCTGAGCTGATAGCATGTTCTATGCAAACATAAATTTTTATATTCTACAGAGAAAGTACTGGTACGATTTTTTTTTTTTATCCTATAGGGATTATTGGCTGCACGCTTGCTCCATGATGCAAAACACCAACCTCAAACTTTTCTATTTTTTTTTTTTCAAAAAATCTTAGAACATCTACATTGATAATTTCATACCAATTTTAAATCCTAAGTAGTACTTTCTTCGCAATTTCAGAGATGTATGATAATTTTATAAATAAAAAGATTATTATAATGAAATTGTTTTTCTAATGTCATGTTGGCAAAAAATATTAATTTATTCGTTCATTTATCTCATAAATTAATTTATGGATTGTATGAGAATTTATTTTTCAATTTCAGAAAGCTAAAAACAATTAAAATTAATTACATGAGTGTAGTGTTTTTGAAATTAACTTTCAATTAATTTCATTTTTTTCTGTTGTAATTCCAGTCTAATTTCAGATAAACTATGTATATATATCAGATGATTGATATAAGTTTTGGATCAATTTTCAAAAGAAAAAAAAAATGTACCTTTATTTTTTTTTCCTCATACAACTTGCATTTTGTGATATCCAATCCTAAATTGAAAAGGCATGAAATTTATCCTCATACAACTTGTACCTCCAACTACTCACATGCATATTTTGAATATGCACTTGACAAAAAAGAAGAAAAGGCGAGAAAAAAATACCTTGAGAAGTTGATGTATTATTCAATTATTGCATCTAGAAGAACTGAGAATATGTCCTGACTAAAGTTGACAGCATAAACTTATTCCACAATTGACATTTGGGGATTCGCATCTGCACCTATATCCAAACAAAAAGCAACCTCACATATTGCAATTGGATTCATTATTGGTTCATTGTTTGAAGTATTGCAAATAAAATCGAATTGTATAACACCATTAATTTTTTTTTCAGGAAATCAAATTATCTTTTTAGGTCCAGTGCTTGTATATTCATGATAATGAGCTGAGAAATTACAACTGAAAAGGAATAATGGGCTTATTTATGTGTAATCTCTTACCTAACAAGAAGGCCCAATTAGAGCCCAATTAATGAAGTCCAGCAAGGAAAAAACGCCTGTCACCTTTTCAATAAAGAACCAGTTAAAATATTAAAAAATTAAAGGCCTGGTACGGTGGTACCTTTTCCCGATATTTTTATTAAAACCCCCAAAAAAAAACAAATTATCAAATCTCCTCCCACCCTAACTTTATTTTTATTTCTACCCCAACCGCCCGTAGGATGGGCGGTCCACTTTCTGGACCTGACCGCCCAGCCGGCGGGCGGTCCACTACCCTTATCCGACCGCCCAGCAGCTGGGCGGTCCGCTATAAAACCCTATAAAAGAGCCTTTTCTCTCTCCTGATGAGCACAGTATTCATTCCCCAATCCCACAAATTTCCAGAACCGAAAGAGAGAGCTGTCAGGCGATTTTGAGGTATGGACAGTAACAAACGAGGTAAGAAAGCGAGCAACCGAGATCGTGGCGTAGCGAGAGGAGGGTCAATTAGTGATCGAGGTAAAAATGCGAAAAAAAAATACAAGTGTCAAATATGTCGTGATTTTTTTAATTGTGAGACATGTAAGCTGGAGGAATGGAAAAAACGACATGTTCAGTATGAAATTTCAGACGATGACTTTGTGGAAAACCCCTACGGCTTTGGTTTGAAAAAGAAGAAAGTTGATCCAGAGCCTCCCGCATCGGACGACGAGTTTGTTCCGTGTACTGGTAAGGCTACCACTTCGTCTGCTGTGACTGATCCAGATCAGGCAAACTCTGATGATGATTTTGTTCCATGCACTTTCAAGGCTCGTTATAAGAAGTAGATTTTTTAGGAATTTATGTTGTAGAATTTTTAGAAATTTATGTCGCAGACTTTATTTCAATAGTTTTGTGTTTGTTTATATTTTATGTTGTTAGTTTTTGTATACGTAATTAAGTAATAAAAATAACAAAAATGAAGCATATAAAATAATCGAGGCAAATAAAAAATTGCATAGTTCACAAACTACCAATTAGAATAGTTCACAATATACATCTAAAATAGTTCATAACATAATTTAACAAAACTTGGTAATCAGCGACGACGGCCGAACAAACTCAAAATACGACGCCTGGGTCTGGGTGCAGCTGGTTCTGCGGCACTACCGGATGTCTCTCCATGGCTACTACCGGTTCTTGGGCTTTCATGAGTGCGGCGGCTACTACCGGTTCCTGAGCTTTCACCCCTGCGGTGGCTACTCCCGGTAGCCTCAGCAACAACTCTAGCATTTTCTCTTTCGTTGGCTTCGTTAATGGCATCTGCATTGCATTCCAATTGAAATAAAATCAAAACAAAATATAAGTAAATAAAAAAAATATAAGTAAATAAAAAAAATATAAGTAAATAAAAGGAATCAACCGTACCTGCTCGCTGCCTGTCAGTTGTTGAACGGCGGGCCTGATGTCCCATTCGCCTACCTTCCATCTCGTCCATGTTCATTACTTGACGCTTGTGGGGTCTTCTTCCTTTTCTGATCCACCCGCTTGCGGGACAGACTTTATCACCAACATAGGGCGGCCACTGATACTGGTTGGGATAAGGATGGAAAGATGCACCCCAAGTACTCGCAAGGTACTCGGTACGGTACATGTCTGCGACATAATCATCCTCAGGGAAGTTTCTCTCCCGGCACACCGCCATAACATGAGAACAAGGTATGTGGGCCAACTGGATTCCTTGGCAAGTGCATGTTACAGTATTGTGAGGTGCAAAAATAACAACATACTTGAACATCCTTTTCACAAACTCCATAGTCCCATCCGGTCTACGGCCGGTTGGAGCAAACTCATCTGGACAGTGCACTTCGAATTCCAATTGGTTATCCCCGTACGGGACAACTCTCATAACTGCACCTTTCTCCCTATGTTTCCTTAGTTTCCCCTCCACCCTTGTTGAAAACGTTTGATTCCTGGACAGTAATTCAGAAAATATAAGTCAACAAATAAAAATATGCATACCTTGGCAAAATCTCTGAATAAAAATATACATACCTGGACAGTAATTCGAGGGCTTTAACACGCCGTGCAACAAACCATGCATTTAACTTGTAGAAGGTGTCCTCCACAATTGCTGACACGGGCAACTGCCGGCTCTGCTTGAAAACAGCATTCAAGGACTCACGACCCGAGTGCTCACGACCCGAGTTGTCATAACCCGAGTGGCGGGGGTTGTCATACCCCGAGTGCTCACGACCCGAGTTGTCATAACCCGAGTGATCATAACTCGAGCTGTCATAACTCGAGTGACGCGGGTTGTCATAACCCGAGTGATCATAACCTCTATTTTCCCTAGATGTTCCAACCCCGGGTTCACGCTGAACTCTCCTGGAATATAAGTCCATTACCATTACCCCCTGTGTCTGAAAAGTGTTGTAAACACTCCTCCATACCGACTCATCAGTTATTGGAAACCTGGTATAGTAAGGTCTACCACCACTTACTGTGTTAATCCGGGTAGCTAAATCTATATCACACCGGTTGGGGTTCACACCAATTTTTTCATACACTATTCCCCTCAGTTCAACAAATGAGGTATTTTCATTTACCTCAAAGCCGTAGGCTGCTTCCTTGGTGTACTGTGCTCCCTCCGCACCCCGGGTAAACTTCCCGCCCACATACAGTGCAACCAACATATTTCCGTGCTGGAATTACTGTTCTGGAAATACTGTGCTGAAAATACTGTTCT
The DNA here is from genome assembly GCA_028015225.1 of Carex myosuroides. Lineage (NCBI taxonomy): Eukaryota > Viridiplantae > Streptophyta > Magnoliopsida > Poales > Cyperaceae > Carex > Carex myosuroides. The sequence goes on from CM051471.1 coordinate 4,957,745, forward strand.
GGAAATACTGTGCTGGAAATACTGTGCTGGAAATACTGTGCTCGCTGTTACTGTGCTGGGATTACTGTGCTGGGATTACTGTGCTGGGATTACTGTGCTGAGATTACTGTGCTGGGATTACTGTGCTGGGATTACTGTGCTGGGATTACTGTGCACAATCGCCTCAAAATCGCCTCTGACGGCTCTCTCATCTCTCATTCAATCGGTTCTGGAAATTTGTGGGATTGGAATGAATACTGTGCTCATCAGGAGAGAGAAAAGGCTCTTTTATAGGGTTTTATAGCGGACCGCCCAGCTGCTGGGCGGTCGGATAAGGGCAGTGGACCGCCCGCCTGCTGGGCGGTCAGATCCACAAAGTGGACCGCCCATCCCACGGGCGGTTGGGGTAGAAATAAAAATAAAGTTGGGGTGGGAGCAGATTTGATAATTTGTTTTTTTTTGGGGGTTTTAATAAAAATATCGGTACCTTTTCAATAAAGAGTAAGTTAAAATATTAGAAAAGTGAACCCACTTTAGATGACCAATGAACTCTCTTTTTTTTTTAAAAGAGGAAAAGAAAATAATTAGTATTTGCTGGCCCCATAGTGACGCTAAAGCACATGCTCGAATTATGGCGCATGAACCGCTTAATTAATTTCTCAAAATGTTGATTAATTAATTAATATATCAACTGGGGACCCTTCAAGTTGAATTAGATATTTTCTCTGGTCGGAGAATGCTAGATAAGGATTCCAGATCTAGTGCAATAACCGTATTATTCTATAGTGATAAGGTAGCATTCAATCCTTTTCAAATTAAAATCAATTTAATCATATATATTCTGAAATCATTTCAGGGAAAAGGTTGCATAAGCTAGAATAAGATGCTATCACTGTTTTACCTTTAGGGGTGCAAATGGATCGGATGAACAAATTTATGTATATATCTATAGATATCTGATTCGCGTGTATTTGTGTAATATTCAATCTGTATCTGTATTCCAAAAACAAAAACAGATGCGAATATGGTTTTACCACTATTTGATCCGGATTAGATACGGATTGTGTACCATAATGTGGTATTTGATCCGTTTGACTACACAATATCTAGGCTACGTTTGGATGCACTCTAGAATAGCTAGAATAGCTACTGTTTAGAATAGTAAATAAGAACAGCTACTGTTTAAGAACAATGCTAACTCGAGCTATTCAGAATAGTGAAAAAGTTGTTTGGATTGCATATTAGGAATAGAGTTTGGAGGGAATGAATAGAATAATAATTTATGTGTTAGATTAAATCTTTTTATTAATACGTAATATAAAAATCTTTTTATCCAATACGTAATATAATATTAATTTAATTATTAAATAAAATATTAGATTAAATATAATATAATTATTAGATTAAATATAATATAATACAATACAATATAATATTAATTTATATATTAAAGGTAATATAATATTATTTTAAATATTAGATTAGTATTAAATAAAATATTAGATTAAATATAATATAATATTAGATCAAATATAATACAATATAATATTAATTTAATTATTAAATGTAATATAATATTATTTTAAATATTAGATTGGTATTAAATAAAATATTAGAGTAAATATAATATAATATTAGATTAAATATAATACAATATAATATTAATTTAAATGTTAAATGTAATATATATTATTTTGAATATTAGATTAGTATTAAATAAAATATTATATTAAATAAATATAATATTAGTTTAAATATAATACAATATAATATTAATTTAATTATTAAATGTAATATAATATTATTTTAAATATTAGATTAGTATTAAATAAAATAAAATATTATATTATTATATTAAATAAATATAATATTAGTTTAAATATAATACAATATAATATTAATTTAATTATTAAATGTAATATAATATTATTTTAAATATTAGATTAGTATTAAATAAAATATTATATTAAATATAATATAATATAATATAATATTAATTTGAATGTTAAATGTAATATAATATTTATTTTAAATATTATATTAGTATTAAATAAAATATTATATTAAATATAATATAATAATAGTTTAATTTTAATACAATATAATATTAATTTAATTATTAAATGTAATATAATATTATTTTAAATATTAGATTTGTATTAAATAAAATATTATATTATATTATTATATTAAATATAATATAGTATTAGTTTAAATATAATACAATATAATATTAATTTAATTATTAAATGTAATATAATATTATTTGAAATATTAGATTAGTATTAAATAAAATATTACAATAAATATAATACAATATAATATTAATTCAAATGTTAAATGTAATATAATATTATTTTAAATATTAGATTAGTATTAAATAAACTATTAGATTAGATATAATATAATATTATATTAAATATAATACAATATAATATTAATTTAAATGTTAAATGTAATATAATATTATTTTAAATATTAGATTAGTATTAAATAAACTATTAGATTAAATATAATATAATATTAGATTAAATATAATACAATATAATATTAATTTAAATGTTAAACGTAATATAATATTATTTTAAATGTTAGATTAGTATTAATATTGAAAGCTCCAATCGCTATTCCAACTTTTTGTTAGAATAGCGGAACAAGGCTATTCTTCTTGTTCCGAATAGCAAGTAGTACGTTTGGTTGCTCAAGCTATTCGAATAGCAATGCTATTCTAAGAATAGCACTATTCTTAGTGCATCCAAACATACCCCTAATCCTTGGTAAATGCAGAATTAGCGTACCATACAATTGACTACACATACTTGTACCACAGAAGAACCACATGCCTCCTATATTTTGCGTTCCCTTCTTGATTAGTGAACAAATTTATACTAATTTATCTTTATTTTATTTTTGTGAAAGTTTGGAAAATAATACTTTGCGGGTATTTGAATTCTCCTGCCTTAGCTTGGTACTAATGATTGCTTCTGTTGAACAACGCTTATTTTTATTTTCCTTTTTAGTACGTCCATGGTTTGGTCATCTTTCTCTCCGTTTAGAGCAAAATGGAGACACCCCCAAATGGTTCCAAAAGGAGTAAGCATCTCACTTGTTGATAGGGGTGCCAATGGGTACGGTACGGGTCGGGTGGAGACATTTTCATACCCATACCTATTAAAAATTGATCTTTTCTAACTCTACTATTTCCCATTAATATTATCGGGTAACGAAACGGTAGCGGATGAATCACGGATAATACTAATATAATAATTAGTTTATCATAGTATACAAATTAAATATAAAAAAACTCATTCATTTTACACATATGTAATTACATTTCTAATAAAAAAATAATATGCAATCAATTCCAACTAAAATTTTTTTACAAAAGAAAAAAAATTCAAAAACACGAATACATATTTAGGTGGGTTGGAAATTGAATTGAATATATATTTAGATTTTATAATTACCCTACCCTATAGGTACGAAATAGTCATTATTCATACCCTTACCCATTTGGTTAACGAAAAAAAATTATTATCCATACCCATACCCAATAAGCTAACGAAAAAAAAATCTTACCCATACCCGTCTTATCGAATACGATACGGGTCGAGTAAACGGCTAAAAAGGTACCATTGACACCCCTACTTGTTGATGGATGAATCATCACAGCAAAAGTTGTACAACAACATTTTAGGTATGATATATATTTGTTACAACTTGAGCTGGTATATATATTCATGCATTACTCAATACTTTGTTTTCATTCCCTTTTTCTGGTGGAATATTTTTATTAATTACCATGATTTTACCTTTTTTTTATTATTTATGACCAGGACCATTCGATCTGCTTCAATATTCATGCATATTCGCGTTAATTTTTATGCGCACAGATCTTAAAGCAGATCATATGATTCTAGACCCCATTAGACTCAAAATAAGGTCTGATGCTCATCGGACCTACTCTGTTTTGCATAACAAATTTCACCTATATACTTTTGGTGATATTCGACACATGGAAATTAAGTTCCTTTAACTTTCTTAGTCGCTTAATTCTTTCAAACATCGGTTCCTAGCTAGTCTTAAGGCATATCTATTTAAATCAAGCCTCCTGTCTATGAATTAAGATAACTGAACATAAGCTTTCTAGTACAAATTATTTAATTATACTTTTATCGTTGAACGACCCCTTCATGTCCAGTGTTTAAAGGTTCATACTTCCTGACCATAATCCTTACATAGGTGACAGGTCAGGTGTATGTAAGACTGAGTTATAGTTGCAAAGGAGAGGAGCAATTTTATATTGCCGTCCTTTTTTAGGTAAAAATAATAACCAATCATTTCCCCTCCTAAAGGCATGACATTAGGCCTCTGAGACGTTGTCTCCACTAACAAGATTTTATGAGACATCACAATTAGATAGATATATAGATGTTCATGGCCAATTATTAGATTCGGATTCTTCTCTCACTTAATTATTGTGTTCTGATTTGGATTTGACCTCTTCTAATGAAGATTCTGCGTCTTCTTCTCGTTGTATATATGTTGCTTTCTTAAAACTTTAGGTATATATGAAGTTTAGTTGGCATGGAATTTAGTTAAGGTTAGCAGATCATGACTAACCAATTAATGAACATGTCCCAGAGTTTGTGTTCAACCCCGGATCTTTTAGCGTTCGGATCCCCTAATGTAACTCAATCTTTGGGTTTTCGACCGAGACCGTCCGATTCGAATTCGTCGCTCGGAATTGTCTCGGGATTCAAATTCGTCGTCGGGATGTGTGCGCTCACTTCAGGAATGAATTTTCGTGGATTTGAATCGGCGGTCTCGATCCAAAACTCAAAGATTGGGTTAGTTCACTGGATCGGAATTCGATCTTTTATGGCGTTCAAATCTACAGTAGATCTCATGTAATCACGCAAAAATGAATTTTTGAGTAATTCATTTGGCTTTCGTTCAGTGGGTGGAAAGTTTCTCATTCTCTTTTTTTTTTATTATTAAGAGTAGACATTTTGCATAGAAATTTATTAAGAGAAAAGTCTATTACAAGGAAGAAGAAAAAAAATAGGAGGTATATATAAACACATTTAGGATCAGATCTTAATGCAAATTCAGGGTGCTTGTCACTTCTATAATTTTAATAAATTTTAATTATATATATTGAAATATAATTGAATTCTATTGTCTAAATTTTTTTTATATAATTCAGTCCTCTTACAAAATATTAAATGTGTGTTCGTAACTTAGTAGTTAAAATTTCATGTTGTGATTCTGAAGACTTGAGTTTGATTTCTAGCTACTACGCATTATGTATTTTACATTTCAGCCCATCTAAATTTTTTAATTCCGCTAGTGAGTACACATCTAATAAATTAATAATCCTAAAAAAATATATACAGGTACGAAATGTCAAGGTGGAAAAAAAAACTGTTTTATCCAAGTTAATTAGAGCTTATCCACAAGCCTATAATTTCAGTTAACTCAAACAATTTTTAATTAGAAAAAATAAGTAGTATATACTGAGCACGATCCTTTTAAGAGATCATTCACATGTGCTATTTTTTGTGTGACTTTTATAGAATATTTCTTCACAATCAAAGCTCTTGTCTAATTCAATCATTCGTTGGTTTGAACATGGAAACAATATATAACTATTTTAACTAAATTACTTAGTTACTAGTTGTCTACTACGTTCAAATAAAGATTGAATAGACTAATTTCATCAAACAGCTCTTTCCTTTAGTAATAAATGTCCTTGTCCTTTATGCATGTTTAGCTATATATTAGATAAAAAAGAGAGTATATACTAATTCCATGAAAATTGGAAGCAATAGTCACTATCGAATAGAATACTACATCTTTTTTCTTTCATCCGAACAATATCTTTCGCTACTCTCTTGAAAGCAATAGTCACTATTTATTATTCTCGATTTTAAGAAATATGTGAGAGATTTAAATTTAATAAAAAAAGTAAGAAACAATTGTACTAATTTTTTTTTTTTTAACCAGAACCACATCTAAGCAAAAAATATCATGCTTGATTAAAAAGTATGTTTAGAAAACGTGAGTTTATATGACACATCAATCAACAAATTGCAATAATATTTATACCAAATCAATTAAAAATTTATATAGTTGGAGCTTTAATTTGAAAGAATTTGTCTGAATTAAGTGCGTGTACTAGTGGACTTGTACTAAAAAAAAGAGCAAGAAAATACAGAATTATCATTTTGAAACTTTTTTGACAAGTGAATTTTGCAACTGATAATATACCAAAGCTGACAAATATATATACATATAAGGATAATAAGATTCAAGACCACACATGAAATTTATATCAACATATATATTACAACGTGATTTTTTAAAGTTCAAATAGTCGATCCAAACCGTTCAACATGATCTCTATATTAAAATGTGCTTTGAGATCAAATTTTATATTTTTTTGAATTTTTTTACTATTTATTAAGTATTTTATAAAACTATTGTTTTCAAACTATTGAATTTTGTATCCATCTTAATAAATAGTAAAAAAATTCAAAAAATTGTAAGAACATTTTAATATAGAGATCATGTTGAACAGTTTGGACTTTGAAAATTCATGTTTTAAGATATTGTAACTATATAATGTTGTAAGTAATATCCCTTCTTTATATATTGATATTAGAATAAGTTCTTAATTTTTTTTAGAGTAAAACTAGCGTGTGCTATGTTCACCACAAGGGTTGGTGAGTATAAGTTTCAAAATCTATTGGATTGGTTTCAAATGACGAATTCAAACCGTTGAAATCGATTTACTTTACGAGTGATGTGTGTATATGCAAAACTTTTAAATTTTCGAACTCATTTAGTATCAAATAAAGTGGTAAAAAATAATGAAAAATAAATGTATTAAAGTAACTTATAAAACTCCATTTTTCATCATTTTTTTACCACTTGACTTTGTACAAAATAAGTTCGAAAATTTCATAATTTTGCACATACACACATCACTCGTGAACTATCGGCTTAAACGGTTTAAATTTGTCATTTGAAATCAATCCGATATTTTTTTTAAAATTATGCTCACCAAATTTTTTGCTATGAACATAGCATATGCTAGATTTACTCTCTTTTTTTAACGCTATGCACTTGTTGGTACTTGGTAACATGCGAAAAATGTGTGATTCAGGACAGTCTACTCTGTTTTCTACTCCAGCCACATAAAACCTAGAACACCGCTTTTTTAACCTTTTTGCGTAGTGGGATTCTTTTCCGCTGGTTTTGGGGAACCTTTGTGCAAAGTACGGCAAATGAGGTGATGTTGCTAACTTTTTCAGTCAAAAATTCGTCATTTCATTTTTTTTGTATTCTTTTGGAAATGTAATTCGTGGTTATTTGTGATGGTTGGTATCAATAAAGTTATCTCCTCTGGATTTTCTGTGAATACCACGAAGTTTTCTACTGTGTAATTTTCCTTTTTGTAGAATATTTCTATTGACTTGTATAATTTTTGTGGGAGTCTACATCTGTTAAAATAAAAATATTCGGAATTGACTCAACAACTTTTTTGTAGGTCATAGGACATAGATTATGCTTTGATTCTTTATAACAGATATTTTAGTTTTCATACAAAACATTTGATTTCGATCCGACAGTTCACTCACAGACTGCGACATGTTGTTACTGTCAGACATGTTGTTGCTGTCATTTCTATTACAACGAGCGCAGGGTGGTTTTAATTGTGTTTTTTTATTTATAAATAGTCAACTGAAAACTAATATCATTATCGTAAAATAAAAAAAATAGGAAAAAAATACACAATAGCCCGATTTGATCCTAACTTTTTTATTTACCATTTTAACCTTATTTTCTGAAAAGTTTCATATTTATCAGAATTGTAGTTTGAAACTGTGATACCAACATTGCATTTAATATCACGCTGAATGCATTAATTTGGTACCGCAATTTGAAACTGTGGTCCCGGTAAATATTAATTTTTCAGAAAATAGAGTTAAATGGTTTAAATTTTTAAGATGGTAAATAAAAATATTTCGTTGATTTTATTTATACCAATATCTCAAGTGAACCAAATTTAAAATCTTACAGTATTAACCGCATAACCAATCGAACCCCTACCGTCGCAACAGAAAATCCGAAGCAGTTTGCTTTGAAAGGCGTGCACCGCACATATGTGCGTGCCCCTTTTCTTCTCTCATCACCTATTCCATACTTTGTGCCGCCATTTATAACCAATACCTAACTGACACGCGTCGAACGCTGATTGGTTCCTTACTTTTGCATCTGACGAAACCAAAATGCGCTCACGTGCACGCATGCTAGCCTCTGTGGATCTTTATCTCTTTATTGTTCCGGTCAGGTCAAGTCAACTAGCCTCGGTGAATTATAATTTTTGGCTGTTAATTTGTCATCTTCGGAAAGATTCTACGACAGTAAAATTTTGCACTGATATTCTTGACATTCTTGTGCAACTAAAAGTTTGCATTTTTACACGAAATAAGTTGCAGTATGACATGGAGATGACTCGGTATTTATTTTTGTCTCATTGAAATATTGTGCACTGTAAAAGTAAAACTAAGTTGCATCTAACTTTTATGAGGAAGTTCGGCAACAAAAAGACAAATTTACAAATTTGGACAAAAAGTTATAAAAGTGGATGTTTAGTTTTCTTAAGAAGACTTATGTAGAATGACTTCTTAAAAATTTGAACAAAATGAAGATTAAGAAAGTGATTTTAAGTTTTAAAAAGGAGCAAGTGTTTCGCAAAGTTAAGACTCCTTAGTTCTAAGGAGGTCTAAGAAAGTTTAAAGAGACTGTGCCAAACACTACCTATAACATTAAGCGAGCAATACTTTAAACACATCTAGAAATTATAATTTTACAAAACAGATTCCAAAATTAAGAATAAAAGTCTGATTTTATTAGTAACTATTTTTTTTTTGAGTAAGAGACAGGGGTTGTGCTTCTATTTTTTTTTACTGCAATTGGTTATATCGGTTGTTAGGAGAAAAATAAGAACTTATCGTCCATTCGAAAAGTTCCATTGACTTATTGTTTTAATTAGTTAATATTTTTTATTCAGCTTCTTCTAAACTTGTTGGATTTTTCTTAGGCCATTGCTATGAACAACCAACAATCTGAATTAGCTAATTCACGACAACCTGCATGCAACCTGCTAGTTGTACCTATAATTTTTTTTTAACTACATCCAATAAAAATCCTGACTACGCCTCATATTATTGAAACTCTTTTTGGACACTTAAATAGAATGGGATAAGAAAATGTTTGTTTCTTATCAGAAATCGTAATAAATGTATAATTATAAGAGTAGAACTAGGGTGTTCCTAAGTTCATCAAGTCTTTTTGTGAACTCAACTCTAAAATCTATCGGATTGACTTCAAATGACAAATCTGAATTGTTGAAACCCGTCTACATTACGAGTGATGCGTATACATACAAATTTTTAAAATTTTGAATTAATTTTGTATAGAATCAAGTGGTAAAAAAACATTAAAAAAATGAATGCATTAAAATTAATTTATGAACCTTCTAATTTTGACCGCTTGACTTTATACTAAATTAATTTGAAATTTTAATTTTTTTAAATGTAGACGCATCACTTGTAAGGTAGATGAGATTCAACGGTTTGAATTTGTCATTTAAAATCAATCTGATAGATTTTAGAATTTGAATTCACAAAAAGGTTTGCTGAACTTAGGTACACCCTAGTTCTACTCTAATTATAATAATACTCTTATGAAAAAACTTTTGTTTTATACACCATTATTAAATAAAATTAATAACGATTGTCTGTATTTTCAATACGTACTAACTCCATAATATTTTATTTTTTAAAGATCAAGATTCCGCAGCATGGCACAGACGAATGGTTAATTTTCGGAAAATTTAATAAAATGCTCTTCTTTAAAAAAATATCAAACAAAATATCTCTTCTCTAAAAATATTAACAAAATATTCTTGTGGTCTCAATTTACCCCCCTCTCCTCCTCCCTCTCAATTACTTCCTTCTCTATTCTCTTCCCTCCACTATTGAGTTGTACATAGTTAGTTATTTATTATGGAAATATTTAAATATAATATTTTTATTAATTGAAAATAAATCTGATCAATAAATATTAATATATTTCATTCAAAATTTTAAAAATAAATTATTTTAACGGTTTGACATGTGGAAAAAAAAATAATAAACACGTTTTTGAAACATAAGAAGTTCAAATTTTGGATGAAATATCAAATCAAAGTTTTTTGAATAATGCAAAATATTAGTTTTACCTCTTTTCATTTTGTGCAAATACCAAATATAGTAGAACCACAAAACATGTGAATCTAAAAAATTTAATGATGCACTGTTAAGTTTTTGTTTTGTGAAAATATTAGTTATCATAATTTTAATTTTAGAAATTTAAAAAATTCCATTAAATTCAAGAAAAGAAGCTAAGTTTTAAGAAAATCCTTAAATACAATAACTAAATTTTAAAGGCTGACTTATAAGCACTTAACATTTCTTTCACTATCATTTACTTCAAGTTTTTGTGTTAAGTATTTTTAAAACTTAGTTTCCTTCCGATAATTTGATGAAAATTTTCAATTTCCAAAATAAAAAATTTGAAAATTAGTATTTTCACAAAATGAAAACTAATATTTTGTATCACTCAAAAACTTAAAATTAATATTTTCGAATAAATTGGAACTATAAAATATGCAAATCCAAAATTGGATGACCTTATAAAATTGAATTTCACTTTTATATTGTGAAAAAAATCAGTTCTAACACATGAAGTCGTTACACCAAGTTCACATGGAACACACCATAACTTTTTTTAAATTTACACACAATTAATCTATACCAGATATTTTTTCTCAAAAAATTAGAAGGGTTAGTATATATATATCCAAAATTAAAGAGGAATGATTACACTGGGAAAGAAAAATTCATAGACCAATTTGATCTGCAACTTTAATGTAATTTTTCAAATTTTTAAAATTAAAATTATGAAAATTAATATTTTCACAAAACAGAAAACTAAAATTTTTGCATCATAAAAATTTTAAATTTGCATATTTTATGATTCTACTCTATTTGATATTTGCACAAACTGAAAAGCTAAAACTAATCTTTTGTATTATTCAAAAAACTTTGATTTGTTATTTCATCCAAAATTTTGAAACACTTATATTTCAAAAATTGAGTTTATTATTTTATTTTTTCACATATCAAACCATTAAAATAATTTATTTTTAAAATTTGGAATGAAATATATTAATATTTCTTGATCATATTTATCTTCAATTAATAAAAATATTATATTTAAATATTTCCATAATAAATGCCTAACTATGTACAACTCAGTAGTGGAGAGAGGAGAATAGACCGACATTTTTATTAATATCCAAAGTTTAATAGAAATTAATTATTATATCCAGAATTTTCAGGTTTCGCCAAAAATGTCTAAACCGGCCATTTTATGGCCGGTTTACTCTTTTTTTTTTTGGAGACACTATGAAGAATAATGAAATCTAACACTGAAAATTCGAATTTTTTATTTAAATTATTTGTTAGATTACTTCTTTTAATTTATAATTAGCATATTTATACTAAATACACTAGATTACTTGAAATTATGTTGAATTACGGAATTTTAAATTACTGTGTGTCTTCATAGTGATGTATAATTAGAAACTATTTTTTGTTTTTCTTTTATCTTCATACTGATTTATAATTAGAAACTTTTTTTTTAAGAGACACTATGAAGAGCAAGATAATGAAATCTAACACTGAAAAATTGAATTTTTTGTTTAAATTATTTGTTAGATTACTTCAAAATGATGTATAATTAGCATATTTATACTAAAATACGCTAAATTACTTGAACTATGCTAAATTACATTACATTACGCTAAAATACGGTAAATTACGCTAAATTACATATGAATAGGGACGATATCTTCACTCAAAAGGCGAAAAACAACGACGAAACTTCAAACGGCCATAACACGGCGCTCGAGTGTCCAATTTTAGCAAATGACCACTTTTCGGAAAGCTTGCGAAAAGATGCATGCGTTCGTGCTCGCTACGCCAGATTTCCAAATTCAAAATTGCCAAAAAACTAAGGAAAGAGGCTCAAAACTTGAGTTGAAGTTTCTGATTAAGATTTTCATTTCTATTCTTCCATCTAAGTAGCTCAGTAAATTAGTTACATAATGAACTTGTAGAATACCAATTTTTACTATTTTCAGAATTTTTTTACTATTTTTTATGATTAATGAAAGATGGCACAAAATCGGTCTACTTTTGGCGTAATCTAGTGTATTTTTATCAATTAGCGAAGTTATTGTAATTTAGAATTCAACATAATTTCAAGTAATCTAGTGTATTTTAGTATAAATATGCTAATTATAAATCAAAAGAAATAATCTAACAAATAATTTAAACAAAAAATTCGAATTTTCAGTGTTAGATTTCATTATTCTTCATAGTGTCTTCAAAAAAAGAAGAAGAAGAGTAAACCGGTAAAATGGCCGGTTTGGGCATTTTTGGCGAAACCCGGGAATTTTGGGTATAATAATTAATTTTTATTAAACTTTGGATATTAATAAAAATGTCGGGAGAATAGAGAAGAAATGTAAATATTATTAGAAGAAGGGTATTTTGTTTGATGAGGAAGGTTCCAATGCCTCATGTCTTTAATACCTCATCACACCTCATATTTTATATCTTCGTTTTCAAAGTCTAAATTGTCGATCCGAACCGTTTAACATGATATCCATACTAAAATATGGTTTGAGATGAAATTTTATAATTTTTTAAAATTTTTTACTATTTTTTAAGATGGGTAGAAAATCACTGTTTTTTTAACGATCCAAAAACAGTGATTTTGTACCCATTTTAAAAAATAGTAAAAAAATTTCAAAAAATATAAAATTTCATTGGAACTCTCCAAAAAATAAGATGGATATGATGAGGTATGAAAGACACGAGAGGCATTGGAACCCTCGTGTTTGATAGTTTTTAAAAGAAAGGTATTTTATAAAAAAAGAATCGTTAATTTTCAAAATTTAGGCTCAATATTTTTTCTTTTCAAAAAATAGGCTCAAATTAAAGTAAGCCAATTATTCAGACCTCAATCCAGTCAACAGTCAATATCATGAACCAATAACTGTGCACAAAAGGGATCACAATTATCGACGACCTTTATTGTTTTGTACCACCGAAGAAGATTCTTTGTTTGAGCACAGTGAAAAGATTCCAGGTTCCTTGTTCTCCACTAGCCGACAGGTAAATCCCACGCCAACCTGTCTTTCTCCTTTCTCACCGTCCGATGTACTTATGAGCGACCACAGCCGTCGAATCATGAACGGCTCGTAGTAACCATTACGGACTCCTTGATGCATTTTATAACTGACATTTGCCGCCAAATGGCAGTTTGTAATTTTATGAAAGTAAGAGGCTAATTTGGTTACTAAGGCCCCTACTTAAAGTAGGCGATTGGTGGAGTAGGAACGGGATGGGCACATCCCTAGTTTTATTATAATAATTGACTGGACTTGGTGTATTGGAACTGATGTGAACGGTGAGGACATTAGTTTAAGGCATGGTGCTTCTTAATTTTTAGATTAATTTTTTTATTTATTAAAGTTCCATAGTTCCACATCTACATACGAACCGTTCATAGTCCCACATCTACATACGAGTAAGATATTTTTTCGTAAACTTATCGGGTACGGCTACGGGTAATTTTTTTTTTTCGTTATCTAAACGGATAAGGGTACGGGTAATGTCTATTTCATACCCGTTACCCGATCGGGTAATTATAAAAAAAATTATATATATTATATATATTAATATACATTGAAATAGTACTTTAATTGTTTACTTGCACTTAGCATGATCAGAATTTTTTTCCAATAAAGTACTATACACGTGTCAAATAAATATATGTTTAAATATATCATTTATTTTCATGAATTCATTTAAACTACTATAATAATCTAATCCTACTTATCTACACTCTTAAAATCTTATTACCTCATTTTCCATCTCTCTTCACGACCGGAACTGCCTTTTCGTCCGATAGCCCCCACTCTCCGACGGTTGGATCTACTCACCACCGCGCTCCAATCGAGATGCGGGTAGAGACTCTATACTCCGAGCTCCGATGATATCGCACTCTCGACTCCGCTCCCCCCCTCTTCCTCATTCTCCTCTCCGTTCGAGGAGGTAGAGACGAAAGAGTGGAGGATATCGTTGTTCAGTGGTGAGGTCTAAAAGTGGTGAGAGAGAAAAAATGAGAGGAGGAGGCTGGGGGGCTAGAGTTAACTGGATCGCTCTTTTTCACTCTGGACGAAAAGAGAAAAACAACGCTTCTGCGATCCACTCCTTATTTTGTTGTTAGATTCAACCAACACATTGGATTGAAAAACTATACACATATATTAATTTCAGAAGTATTGTGGAGTGCATATGTGTCAGAATATAACTAATGCAATAAGTATCTTGTTATTTGTTATTTGGTTATTAACATATTCCTATAATTTCAATATTAAATTTTGTTATTATTGCATCGGTTATCAAGGTTAATTGTGTTTGTCAACATAATCTAAACTATTAATTCTTTTTAAATTAATCAAAAAAATATTGTCAAACAAATTAGGTATACAGTATAATTATTATAAATTATTTTTCATGTCGTGAGAAAATATAAATTTACTTTCCTACTTAATATATGAATAGCAATTTTACTGATGCAAAGAGATTGGTGATATGAAAAATATTAGATAAATTTGTCAGTTATAAATTACATGTTATATAATATTTAATGAAAAATGCAAATCTGAGTCATCATTATATATGAAAGTGCGCATGAAATGAAATAGAATAACACTAGTATCTCATTAAGCGAGTTCACGGTGCACCAAGTCTATGCAAAGGATAGTTCCAGCGAAGATAGCAGAACAAAACAAAACAGTAAGAAAGGACGAAGCAATCGACAAAGAGAGAGAGGTAAAATAAAAAGAGAGGGGAGGAGGAATGAGGATGGATGAACCCCGGCTGATGAGGAAAAATTGAAGGAAAATTAGGGTAAAATCGACAAGGAAAAAAAAAAGATCAAATTGTCAGCTTGAGCATCTAATGCTAGTATTGGGATTCCAACACGAGAGCCAATAGTAGTTGCTGGATTATTTTATTCTCCTCTCTCTCTCTCTCTCTCCTCTCTGAAAGGCAAGGCCTTTCGTTTGGAGCCTTCTACAGAGGGAAATTGAATGAAATTGGAGAAAGAGAGGAAGTACTGTATACAGGTTAGCTTTCTCAGTATTTTCTTTCCTTTTTTGTTTGTAAGGAATGGTTTATTGTTTCTTTTTTAAGCCCTTTGCCATATTCCTTTGTTTACTCTAATTGGTGTGTAAAAATGCGACCTTTGGTCGCCTTGCCAGTGGGTTTTTTTTAATACTAGTTATTCAAGAGTTTAATTCAGTTGAATTTATTTATTGGTTTTTGTTGAGTTGTTTGATTTAACACTCAATTTTAATGATCTGACCTTTTCTTGTCTGATTTATCTTCCCTTTTGCTCATCCAGGGGGCCAACGGGATCTCTAGGGTTTACATCAATTCAGTTGTTGCTTTGGCCAAATTTGAAGTTCAATTTCGATCCTGAGTGAAGATATTTATAATCTTGATTAATGGTATTGTTAGCTAAATTCTCTCCCAAAAGAGAGGAGAAATAACATATTAAGCAATAAATTGATAACTCATGGCCGCTGATTCTAGCATGGGGTTTCACCAGGGGATTATCCCTTCTTTCTACAACCAACACATGGTGTCATTTCAGTCAGGTACCATGAATAACAATTCTAGAGGATTGAGTGGCATTGGTGCAGTTGGTACCAGTAGTAACGCGGGTCTGTTTCTCTCTCCTAATTCTCCATCCAACCTCATCAGCAACATGCCGGGTCCCACTATTGTTCAAGCGGGCAGTTCGTCAAGTGACCCGTTTTGTGGGTCCATGCCGAAATTCAAGTTTGTTACAGGTTCACCAGCTGATTGGTCTCTCAGTGAATTGGCCATACTTAAAGAAGGACTTGTCAGGTGCGTACCTGTTCCTATGGTATTATTTTGTTGTCTTGTTATGCTGGCTTTAAGGTATGAAAGATTATCCAGGGAAAAAGTAGAAAAATCCATTAGATTTGTTGAAGTAATTTTGGAATAACGATATTGTGTTTGCTTTATAACTTTTCATGCTTTGGCGCATATTATCAACATGGACACCAATGTGGATAGGGATATGACATGGAAAGAATTTTGTTATATTCAGTTTGACACTTGAGATATGATCGAACTAGAAATTTTATATGAAGATTCTCACAAACTTACTGTTCAAATTACTTAATACAACTAAAGGAAAAGAATTGTTAGGGATGCATTAGCTTAGAAATTACAATAGTCTAGAAGCTATGTCTCTGATATGAAGAGTCAAATGTAATTCAGATGTAGATTACTTATTTTAGAAAAATGATAAATATTTTCAGATATGCACATGAGGCAACAATAATGAAGTACATAAAAATAGCAGCCATGCTTCCTACAAAGACCATAAGGGATGTCGCATTGAGGTGCTGGTGGAATATGGTAAATAATTTCTTATTAACTTCCGAATTAATGATTTTAGCCTACATTTATCTAAATGGTGCTCCAGTTGCACATAAAAAGCCTTGTCCTGATCAGCTATCTTCTACTAAATAGAATTTACATTTCTAATCACATTATTATCACAGATTGCTGTATCCTTTGTTTTTTTTCAGAAATTAGACAAGTTTTCTCTCTGTTTTTATTTAAAAGTATACCATTATTTTTGTTTGTTATGCTGTCTATATTTTCATCAGAGCAAAGAAGGCAATAAAAGACGAAAACCTGAAGATCATTACACAGGGAAAAAGATGCGGGACATGAAGGTAATTTTACACTCTGCAAGACCCATTTTTTAGGAAGGATGATCCTTTCATCCAATAACTTCTATTTTTTTTGTTTTTATTTGAACTCTTATTTCAGGAAAAAATGATGGCCTCTACCTCTAATGGTAACATGGTTTCTTTGGATGAATTGGCACCTTTTTCTCTCTTGATGCTTCCCTCCAACCAATATCCCGCCAGTGAAGGTTATTGTTTTGTAATTTCTGATGAATGCTTTTTTTAAGTCTAAAGTAGGCCTAACTTTCATAATAACACATTAGTTTATTGAGAGAAGAACCCTCCTTTCTAGCAGGCCCGGTAATAGATAGTGCAACTCAGCGACTCATTGAGGAAAACAATACCTTACTCAGCCAGATAGCAGCTAATATTGAGACATTTAAGGTATACATTTACATATATATATATGGAGTATGGCTAAGATGCTGCTGGCAGCATTTCGGCCAGCTGCTGCCGGGGCTATATTTAGCCATACGATGTTCAAACAACAAATCCAAACCGTTAGATGTGATCTTTATATTAAAATCTACTTGGAGACCAAATTTTACATTTTTTGGAATTTTTTTTACTATTTATTAAGCCATTTTGAAAATTGCTGATCCGGGTGAACAGTAAAAACAGTCTGGACCATATGATCTGAAATTTTCAAAGTGGCTTAATAAATAGTAAAAAAATTCCAAAAAATGTAAAATTTGGTCTCCAAGTAGATTTTAATATAGAGATCACATCTAACTGTTTGGATTTGTTGTTTGAACATCGTATGGCTAAATATAGCCCCGGCAGCAGCTGGCCGAAATGCTGCCAGCTGCAACTTAGCCATACTCTATATATATATATATATATATATATATATATATATATATATATATTTCTGTATTTTCATTGACAATACGATAATGTTATTTTGTTATCTTGTATGGTTTT
Source organism: Carex myosuroides (assembly GCA_028015225.1). NCBI lineage: Eukaryota > Viridiplantae > Streptophyta > Magnoliopsida > Poales > Cyperaceae > Carex > Carex myosuroides. The sequence goes on from CM051471.1 coordinate 4,975,632, forward strand.
CTGGGGTAGAAGTGATTCTTGTTGAAAAGTGGGCACAAATATCTTCTCAGACAATTTTTTTAAAAGAAAAGGTCGCACAAGTTTTAAGTATTTCCATTACATAGATGCATCTTGCAAATAATTTGTGCAACAGTACACTTTTCAATAATTATATCTGGTATTTCCTAGCTTTATCTCATGTCTGTAAAATCTTACTGTTCTACTGGAATTAATAAAAAAATAAAGCTGAGATTGTTTTCCTTTACTTTTCATTTAACATTTTGACTTCATTACAGTTACAAGAGAATCCGGATCTGTTTGTTCGCACAAGTAACAACATCATGACAGTTTTGAATAGGTACTCATCCGCCTTTTTACCGTTTGTAGTAACTTCTCTCATATGATGGTAAAAATTGGGATCACTTCACTGATCTCATAAAAAAAAAGTGTAATGGTCTTGAGAAGAAACAGACAAAATTGGCATATTTATTGGAATAATGAAATACATTCAATTATTATACAGAATGAGTGAGATGCCTGGTGTAATGTGCCGGATGCCTCCATATCCTATATCTGTCAATATCAACGAAGAGAACCTCAATTCAGTTTTTCAACTCAATAGGATGGTAAGTTCTTTTTTCCATGTACAATATTTAACCTAAGTTAAATTGGAAGCTCGTCCCTTGTTATCTTTCTTTCTTTTCTATTCTTTTTTATTTGTTTTGACATTATTAATATTAATCATGAGAAAGTACATGGCAGACTGTATATCATAAATGCTACCAACATAAACTGGCACACCTTTTTTTAATCTTTCATGAGGAGGAAAGGCATTTATATTTTTCTTGAAGGTCGGCGACAATTGTCGCCAATGAATATATTAATAAAGAAAGTTATTTACACGCATCATGTCCTATGTTTACAAGTTAAAAAGGCAATTATATTGTACAGCAAGTTAATGGAACTTTGCTTTTAAGCAGCAATTTGTCAGACTATAAAATTTACTATTGTAAGCTGAAACTGTTTTAGTAGTCTCCTTTAAAATGTAAGAAGAAAAAGGGAGGAAAAAAAAACTAAGAAAATAATAAAAGGTTAATGATTGCTTTAATTTCTTTATTTTTATTTTGAAGGTTTTGTATGGGGGGCAAAGCATAATGCACATGAAGCAGGAACCGAGAAGCTGATGTTTTCAAGAACATTTGGGCTGTTCTTCTACAAGATGTACAGGTGAATTTGCAGTAGATCCACTTACAGCAAATGAGAAAGTTACATAGTAGCTGTTTCCAGTCACGACAGCGTGATGTAGTTTTCTTTTCTGATTTCTTTTTCTATATGAGCCTCTTTTTTGCAACGCGAGTTTTCTTTATGATGGTTGTTTATGTACCATAATAAATACTGTGCATTGTTATTGGTTAAATTACAAATTTGGTCCCTATAATTTGACCTCGACTCCTTGGTCAACTTTCCCCCCTAACTTGACCTTGACTCCTTGGTCAACTTCCCCCCTTAACTATCAGATTTTTGTTTTTGCATCTAGGCGGTTGAATTTAATAGATGCTTTGAAACATTGTGTAACTTACAAGCAGCAGCTAATTGTTATAACTGAATGGAGCTTTTATTAGAGTTGATGTCAAAATTTTAGGGACTACATTTGTAATTTTCCATTATTGCTTTGTAATCTGCATGACAGATGAGCAGCAATCTGAACTATGCAAGAGTTTGAGTGTAAATATGGAAAATCTAGTACCACAAGCCGAGTATAATCTAAGATCAAATATGCTTAGTAGTTTTTTTTTTTCTCATCACATATCTAATTCTCTCTGTAGATTGACATTTCTAATTTTGATTGCATTATGATGCTCTTGTACCTGATACTCACATCATGGAGTTAGCAGAGTAGCAGTGTATTATGTCCTTGCTTGCTTTGTATTATGATATAGGCTTGAATTAGGGGTGAAAACGGGTCGGATATTATCTGACCGAATTCAGATCTGTATTTGGAAATTAGATACGGATATCCAATATCCGAATATTTGTGCAGGTAGTGGTACATATATGGTTTTGAATTTTAATTATCCGTATCCGAATATTAAATATATACCATATAGTTTAATATATATTATGAAAATATTTATTTATATATCTATGAATATCCGATATCTGATCCGTTTTCACCCCTAGCTTGAATACGCTATTAGTAACAACAACAAAACACAAAAAAAGAAGCACAAAAAGAGGAGGAGAACACTTTGTCAGCTTGTGCGAGTACGTGTAATTCATTTTGTTTGAATGGTCACATCGTGTTTTGATCACCATATGGCACTTCCTCTAAACAAAATGATATACAAACAAAAATATTTACAAGCAACAATCGTAAAGTACTTTCTTATTTACAAATCATCTGAACAATGAGTTTATATCATGGAATATAAATCAATTTTTTCATTAGACTACTTACAAAAAAGAAAAAGAAAAAGAAATCATACAAGTATTTCATATCAACAAAATACTCTTTAAGTACTGGGCAGCTCATCACGGGCCTTTACTTCCTGAAGACCGTTTTCATGTATTTCTTCCACAGGAGAACTACTAGTAACTGCATTTTCTGGAAGTGGAGTTGCAGGAGTCTCCTTATCAGTACCAGTACTTGCTTCCTGCTCCTCATTTTGTCGGGCCCCATTTAGTGCATGGCAGTGTGGGCAGTAGTATGTAATAAAAGGAACATCCTCTTTTCTTGCAAGTCCTGTACATGCATTTGTTTAGAGAGAAATTATTGAACAGGTTTTTCTCTAAATTTGCAACAAAGAATTATTGTGCTTTGCTTCAATTCACTAGATATCCGGACTTGCTTTCCTAAATTAACCTTTGCAAAAGCGGATCCTTCTATTATTTCTTATTATTTGGCGTGCATTTCTATTATTGTAAATAAAATCCTTGTAATCCAAAGACTACAGTTATGCATCTAAAGTTTTTCATTAGAATAATTAGCAGCTTACAATGAAAGGTGTGAAAACAAACAACTTTTCCTGTTCAAATCCATAAACAGAAAATACATCAAATTATATCAAATCTATGTGAACTTTTTTGCAAGATGGGACGAAAGCTACCAAATAGAGTTTGAACCTAGCTCCACTAAAAATTAGCGCAATAATAGAAAAATGAAAGGCAAAAACATATCTAACGTACCATTATGCATATGACATTTGTTGCAAATCAGCGCATAACACTGAGACGGATGCTCTCCTACCAGCAAAGCGGCAATCTGAGCCAACCACCCCTCACTATAACCCCCCGAAATTTTATATTTCTCCAAACCCTTCTGATTTGTTTCTTCAATATCATCACTCTCACTAAACTCATTTAATGACTCTTCAATTACATCCAAAACTGGACCAATCGATCTTTTACGGTGGAGCTTGGGGCTAGATAACGGATTTGGTTCATCCCCTATGGAGGCCCTGAGTTTGGAAGCGAGTACAGCTGCAGCAGCAGCCTTTTCGGCCGGATCAAGGTCATATCTCTGGCACAATGAAGATTTTGTATTAGAACGAGTTGCAAAATATTCACCTGGTATGTATCAATACCTCTCCAAACCTTAGTGGTACATAGGGGTGTCAATGGGTACGAAACGGGTCGGGTGGAAGCATTTTCAACCCATATCCAATAAGTTAACGAAAAAAAAACTCTACCCTTACCCATACCCGATAAGCTAACGAAAAAGAAAACCTTACCCATACCCGTCTTATTGAATACGGTACGGGTCGGATAAACGGATAAAAGGGTGCCATTGAATAGATATACATGGGCCATAAATAATACTATATCATATCATATTATGCATCATACCCATATAAATATATTCCATATATATAATTTTATTTTTTAAAATTACTTTAAGAGTAACACGTACGAAACCCTTACCCGTTACCCGATAAGCTAACGAAAAAAAAAAACTTACCCATACCTGTCTCATCGAATATGATAACGGATCGGATAAACAGATAAAAGGGTACCATTGACACCCCTAGAACTGGTACAGTAGGATGCTGGTTTTGTGAGCTTTTTTTTTTTACTAAGTCTCATGTCTTGATATCTCGTGTAAAGTTGAACCTAAAATAGTGATATCTTGGCCAGTTTATACATGTACTGGCTATTATGTTAGAAACCAATATTAAGGGCTTTTGTTGAACTAATTTCAGTTGGTAGTGTACCGGAGTGCCAGGCTACATTGGTATTCAGACCTCGTACCATCATATACCAGCTACTGGTATTACATCTGGTTGACTCTGTTGTTGCCAGATCATATCAAAGATTTTAATTTCTCAAAATAAGATTGTTCAGTTACCTAACCTGAATTAGTTGTTGGGTTGCGTAATAATTAGTTTTCTCCTTTAACTGGTCTATTTTGGCTTGTCTATCTTCTCGCAGCCTCTCCAGTGTGTTCTTGTCTCGCTCATTAACTGAACAACCGAACAAGCTTAATTAAACTACTGTTCCATTTCGGTTATTATCATGTTTTCTAATATAAATAATCTTCAAAAGATTACGAAACTGTTTCATTAGCTATCAGTAGAAGAGATTAGAATTACATAATTTTACGAGGCGTGTAAGCATGTAATAAACTAGAGCAGCAAATGCAGGAACAACCACCACAGAAAGAAATCTCATAGACCTGGCCTGCCAGCTCAATTCAGGATTTCTTCCAACTACTATTGCAAATAAAACCACCAAAACCTACAAAATTACATAAAAGTAAACAAATATCATGTTTTCAAAAATCAATAGAATGAAAAAATTAAAGCAAGGAAGGAAGTACCTCAAGAGACATGGAAACCGCGATGACATTGCGCGCCACGTGGCGGGAGGATCGCGCCCGTTTCTTCATCCTGGCGCGTACGGATGCCTCCTCTTTGGAGAGAAGCTGGAGCTTATTCTCCAAGTCCTCGCCTCCAAATATTCCTTTCAAAAATCGAGATACCACTCCGTCTCTCCCGTTTTGCTTCCTCTTCGAAGGTGTATTGGGCTCTTCCTCCATGGACGCGATCAAATCGAGGTGTCAAGGAAGAATGTTTTCTTCTTTTGTTCTTTCAAATAACGTTTGCTTAATCAATTAATGTTCCGTTCAACAAATTTTGAGATTGCTTCCTCTGTTTATTTATATTTTCGCAATAAAGTAAGATATAATTGATCTTTGCTTCCAGAAGGGGTAATTCTCTGTTGATCCTGTTTTTGCTTCCTTTTCCTTTTCCACCGACTTGCTTTGGAAATTGGACTTGGGGACGAAAATGGATTTCGCATCCTCTGAGACATCTCATATTTTGCGTTTTTCTGGAAAATCTCAACCGTTCAAATATGTTCTGCACGAATCTCAAAGCAAAAATAATACTGACCGCCGCGCTATCCCCGAATAGGCACCGGACACGTCGGTCACGCAAAATATGAGATATCTCAGAGGAAACGCACTGGCGACTCTCATATTCATTTTCGATTTCCATCTCCGGTTCAGCATAATGGAGATGTCCTGTGACTTTAATCTAATGAACTTTGGTTATTAAAAAGGCGAAATTTATATTTACAGAATTTTAAATTGGCGTTTACATTTACTGAAACCAAATATATAAATTGTTCCCTTTATAGATTTTTTATTTTTTTACAGATTTATTTAAGTATTTGAATTCATAATAGAGTCACAAGTCTATATATGAGGTTGTGTTGAATGGAGATATTTGGCAGCCTGAGTGACCGTTGACCGCAAAACGCGGGACATCAGCATTAACCGTCGTCCAGAATTGCTGCGGGCAGGCGAGCAAAGGGGCAGAATCGTCATTCAACAGTTCAATATTTAAATTACAACTTTTTATCTTTTTAGTTGTTTTCAACCAAGAATAGAAGTAGAAATATATTATTTACATAAAATGTGCTAAAATTCATTTTATGAGGTATAAGAAAGTGCATTACTCTCATGACCCATAATTCATTGTGGGCTTGAAAACGAGGATGGATGCTTTCTATATGGGCCATAAGAAAACTGGACACTTGGCGCTAACATGTACTAATTTTATGGCACCGCACGGAGTATACTGTCGTGCTAGCGAGGTATTGCTTCGTTTTAATTATTTCCTAGTATCTAATAATTAATGAAACTTTTGGGCTCGTGTTACGTGTATGTACAATTTTTTTTCTTGGACTTGCCCAAATGATTTTCAAACTTAAACATATGCAATTGTTGACGTTGTAATTTCTCGGTGCATAACTTATTATGTTTTAATTTTTTAAGTATCAATTCTTAATTGTCAATAATTTTAAATAATTTTTAACGTGGAATTGTTTGTAAATGTGACAAGTAATATTAATTATAGAATACAAATTTTATGCAATATTAACAGTGTAATTATGTAAGGATTTTAATAATAATAATAATAAACGTTATAATTTCAGTCTAAGTTATAACGAGTCAGTTTTGGCGATTTCAAAGTTCGAACAGTCGATCCAAACCGCTCAATGTGATCTCCATATTAAAATGTGCTTGGAGACCAAATTTTATATTTTTTGGAATTTTATACTATTTTTTTAGATAGGTACAAAATCATTGTTTTGGATGGTCTAGAATAATCTCAAAACGGTGATTTTGTACCTATCTAAAAAAATAGTAAAAAATTTCTAAAAAATATAAAATTTGGTCTCCAAGCACATTTTAATATGGAGATCATGTTGAGCTGTTTGGATCGACTGTTCGGACTTTGAAATCCCTAAAAATGACTCGTTATAACTTAAGCTGAAATTATAACGTTATGACATTAGCCAGACTCTAATAATCATCATCATCATCGATCATCATCATCATCACAAAATATGCTAGCCAACCCTAGGCACGCCAATCCATGGTAGAGTTTAATTAACACAGTATCAAAATATTACTCGAAATGCATGCATTCACTCGGAAAATAAATTATCTACATGTCAGTTCGCATGTTAACTTAATTAATTAAGGTTTAAAATTTGTTTACTGTATTTAAGAACTTTTGGCAAGAAAAAAATATTGAGTTATCCTAAACAAAGAATTAGATTTTCTTATATTAACATAGCTAGAGTATATAACACATAGCTTTAGTCATTCATATTAACTTTTAATGAAAAAAAAAAGACAAATCGATATTTATTCAACGTAATAGAGTAACAGGTTAAATATTAACAGATTCAAATCATTCTCATGTAATTAAGAGACTATGACTGATTCAAATCATTTTGGTTATGATTTCTTTGACAACACTTGGTGTGTCCAGTTCGTTCAATTTGATGGCGCACCGAGAGGAAACAGAATGGCGCACCGTCACCAAGCAAAAACCCTTCTCAGCGGCGGCCGCCCATGCGGTTAAACCCTACATCCCCTTTCGTACCAAACCACTCTATAGCCAGATCCTCTCCTCCCCCCCACCTGCTGCCACTCCAACACCCCCAATCTCTCCCTCCGAGAACCCCAAATCGGCACCACCCCGCCCCATGGCACACACGACAAACACCTCTCCGCCGCCTATCTCCCCGCCCACCTCTCCGCCTGCCTCCCCGCCTCCTCCTCATGCGACCTACTACATTTCCCCACATAGTCCGACCCGGCTCCGATTCCCACCATCTTCCCACTTCACTGAGTGGCGTGGAAGATGCTTCCGCTGCTGTAGAACTGGTCACAACACGGCCATGTGCAGGAACCCAATGCGCTGTGGCAAGTGTTGGGGTGAGGGCCACCTTGGCGCTCGTTGCAACACCTCCACCCTCAACCCGGCGGCCTTACCCTACTGGTCTAACAAAGCACGTCAGCAGCCGGCCAAGTTGGCAAATCCCAAGCCCTTTGATGATGCCCTACTCAGGCCTTCCCCTCTCGCAGCACAAGCGATGCCAGCCAACAGACCCACCGACGTCAAGTATTTTGCTGACAAAGACCCCAACCTCCTATCAGAGATTGCCAAATTAGACTCCGCGGTTGTCTTTGACACCAATGGCAAGGAGCTGGGATTCAAAATTGGAGATATACTGAGCTTTGCAACGAGAACGAACTTGGTTCAACCAGCCGACCTATCCATCTCTATACTCGCCAAGGACAAATTCCTGATTCTCCTCCCAACCGGCCTTGCTCCAGAAACCTTTATAAATGCCACCACTCCTGAGCTTTGGGAGGCCGGTTTTACCTTCCAGCCTTGGTCCCCGACTGATGGGGCCACCGTAGTGCTGCCTGAATACAAAGCTCTAATCACTCTCACGGGCATCCCGCCTCACCTGTTTCGTGAAAAAGAGGTCGCAAAGGCTGTCGCAACATTCGGTACCTACCTTCATACGGTGCCTCGGAGGGACATATCCGACCTCTCCATCTGGACTGCGGCTATTGCCGTTGATCGACTCGAGCGCATCCCCTTTAACCTCACATTCAATGCCTTGGGGTTTGAATACCCGGTCTCCATCCACACAGCTAATTGGATCCGTGCTCCTCTCTACACGGCGGCTGAGTTACCCAAACACAAGCCAAAATTCAGCAAGCCATATAACAGCCATCACTTAGGCAGACATGAAGAAGAGCAAATACACGTCTCGAGGGCCGCTCTCAGAAACCTCTGCAAGGACCTTGACCCAACATCGCTACCGGCGGAGATTCAGGCAATCTTAACCGACTACTCGGTTCAGCCAGTCATCACATTCGAACAGGCAGAAATGATAGCAAACCTACCAACCATACCGGTACCGGCCCCCCCAAGCCATCCTCCGGCGGCAGCTCATCCCTCTCCTGGTAAGCTGGGCTCGGCGGTGCAGCCACCGGCCAAATCGCCACCACCAATCCTCACTCGTGCAACCTCTTGTGAGGTCGGTCAATCCTCCAGCACACATAGACGCCACACAGAGGTTACAGCTTCCCGGTCTCAGCAAACAAGGCGGATCCTGCAACGATCTGACCCTTCTGAAGCTGCTCTCAGTATGACGCCACCAGTCCCCCTGCCAATGCAGTCTGACCCTGTTATTCTGGAATCAGGTCCGGACCGCGACCAGCCGTTGCGTGAGGGAGACCCCCACCAGCCAAACAAACCTACACGTGTGCCTTCGGCCTTGGCGAATCAGCAAGGAAATAAAAGGCCCATAAGTAAAGGCAAGCAGGCTCAAACCAAGCCCAAAAAGGGGATGCCGTTTCTTTTCCATCCTAAACCAATTGCCTTCAAAAAACAGGCCCAGCAAGCTCCCTTCAAGCCCAAATCCTCTAAGGACAGAGACCTTGGCCGACTGGCTCAGGTTTCGCAAACACCTGACGGCATGATTGAAGTTAGCGTCAACTATGGCCATTTCGAAGCGCTGGCTGCAGGTTGTGGTTTTCAGACTACTGATATCATCAATGCTCTTCAACAAGACAATTTGCAGCGCAAATCTGAGACCCACCAAGCCACTTCAGATGCCCCGATAGATGCCGGGATGGAGGGCCCTACCCTGTTTGACTCCGAAGATGATTTGGACACGGGGGATGAGTCGGCCTAGGCCCCTCTCCACATGTCTGCTCGCTGTAGTGCCAGTTATCCAATGTTATACAAAAATTTTAAACTTTTTTGCTGGAATGTAAGAGGGCTGGGGGATGACAACAAGTGTCAGGTTGTGCGTAACATAGTAAAAAACGCTAGATGTGATGTTGTTTTATTTCAGGAAACCAAGGCTAATCAATTGGATTTCTCTTATGTTGCTCGATTTTTACCTTCTTTTTTCTCTACTGACGTGGTTTACAATTTGGCCATTCACTCATCAGGTGGCACTTTGATTGCTTGGAAGCGCTCCTTCCAGAGAGTTAATTCGTGGTCAACTAAGCACACTACCTCCGTATTGTTGCAACACACCGGCTCCGGCAACCTCTGCCTCATCACAAATGCTTACGGACCCACTGATGACTCTCTCAAGCCAGCGTTCATTGCTGAACTCAGATCTATAGCGGCCATCTCTACAACTCCTTGGGTGCTAGCGGGGGATTTCAACCTCGTTAGGTGGCTCACCGACCGTTCGGCATCACTCAGCATCTTCCGACTGATGACAATGTTCAATGATTTCATCTCAAAGGTGGGCATTAGCGATGTACCGCTCGGCAATAGGTCTTTCACCTGGTCCAGCAAACGGCCAACTCCGGTTTTCTCCAAGCTTGATAGAGTCTTCATTTCACATGAGTGGTCGGTATCTTACCCAATTATCAAGTTACAAGCACTCGAGGTGATTGTATCGGACCACACCCCCCTTGTTCTCACTTGCCAGGGGGTCCCACAGAGGGCCAAACGTTTTCAACTTGAACTGTTTTGGCTCAAGTACCACCAGCCGCGACTCATGATTCAGAACCTGTGGCAACCACATCAGATACCAATGACCTTGGCGACTTTTCACCAAAAAACGCAAATCCTGCATAGAGCTCTAAAGATATGGCATTCTGAAAATTTCGGCCATATGGAGAGGCAGCTTCAGCAACACAGAAACTCGTTACTGGATCTTGATAAAATTGAGGAAGTCCGACAGTTGACCGCGCATGAGTTCCGTTCGAGACTACTCATCCGAGAACAGGCGTTCAACTTGGCATGCAATATAGAATCCAAGTGGAAGCAAAGATCTCGATGTCAATGGCTACAACTTGGTGATCAGAACACTAAGTTCTTCCACTCATTTGCTTCATCAAGGTTGGGAAGAAACACGATCAAAGAGATCAACAATGGTTCAGCTACGGAAACGGACCCGAATGAGATTCTTCAGGTTTTTTTCAACTCCATGCAAGAAATATTGGGAGAATGCACAGCAACGACCTCCTTTGATGCAGCAGCCCTATACCCCCAAAATCCGAACCTTCAGTCACTGGATGCGACCTTTACCATCACGGAAATTCACTTGGCAGTCAAGCAGCTGGCCAACAATAAAGCTTCCGGTCCTGACGGCCTCCCGAATGAGTTTCTGAAGCTCTATTGGGAGGAAGTGAAGGAAAGTCTGTTCCAAATCTTCTCATCCTTCTATGATGGTTCCATTAATCTCTCCCAGTATAATGTGGCCAACCTAGTGATGATCCCCAAAACGGACCAGCCAATGACACCCGCTGATTTTCGCCCAATTAGTGTCATTAGCCTCCTCCCAAAACTGATCTCTAAGGTCCTGTCCAACCGACTCAGAACCTTTCTTCCGGACTTGATTTCGCCAAACCAAACTGCCTTTGTTCATGGCAGACAAATTTCTGAAAATTTCGTTACCACCCGGGAATTACTGCACCACATTGATAGTTCGGGGAACCCGGCGGTGTTCGCCAAAATTGACTTCAAGAAGGCTTTCGACACCATTGAATGGCCTTTCTTGCTTAGTGTCATGAGTGGTAGAGGTTTTCCCCACAAATGGCTCCACTGGATATCGACAATTTGGTCGACCTCTACATCCAAAGTTTGTGTTAATGGAGAGTACTCGGCACCTTTCAAGCATAAGCGGGGTCTCCGCCAAGGAGACCCGCTCTCACCCATGTTATTCAACCTAGCTGTTGATGTTTTCCAACGAATGGTCCAAACGGTAAATTCTATTCTCAACTCTCCTTTAACCAACAGACTTAGTGCCTCCATTATTGCGCTCCAATATGCCGACGACACGGCCGTGGTGGCCAAGGCCGATATTGACACTTTAGTCTCCTTCAAACTCATTCTGCGCCTATTTTCAGCTGCCTCTGGCCTTCAGGTCAATTTCTCCAAAAGTTGTTACATCCCTTTAAACATTCCCCAAACTGAAACACCCCTGATCCGTGCTATTATGGGCTGCTCCCAAACTGCCTTCCCTACTGTCTACCTAGGTTTGCCGTTAACTATCACAAAGCCAACTAAAGACCTATACTTACCACTCATTCAAAAGGTAGAACAGAAAGTGCAAGGCTGGCAGGCACGGTTGCTGAGTAGAGGGGGACGCCTGGTTCTCATCAGAACTGTGCTTATGTCCATCCCTATATATTTCATGATCTCTTTCCAACTCCCAAAATGGGTGATCGCAAGAATGGAGAAGGTATGCCGCACTTTTCTTTGGAGCAAACCAGGAACTTCAGGTAGGCCAATTTCTCTTTGCAATTGGGAACTAGCTTGCTTGCCTAGAACTTGGGGAGGGTTGGGAATCCCGAATCTCGGCCTCCGGAACCTGTCATTACTGCTGCGGTGGTGGTGGAAAGGCTACCAGGACCGAACCTCTATGTGGGGCAGCTTGATTTCTAACATCAGATGGCAAGGAGCACATTCTGCGGGTCCAGTTTTATGGTCTAAGCGGGGTTCTTTCTTTTGGGAACAGTTAATTAGAATCAAGCGTTTTTTTGATTGGTCCACTACTTGGCAGATAGGTAATGGTCGTGCCATCTCATACTGGTACGACATTTGGGACACAGCCGCCTTGGCGGATACGGGTACTAGGCAGCGACAGCATGCAATATCGCTCCGAAGTGCATCCGAAAGGGGTCTTCCAGGTAACTTCCCAGATTTTTTTGAGGATTCGGATGTCCTAATCTGGAATTGGAGTACCGCTGGTAAGTATTCTGCAAACTCCTTTTACAAAATCAGAATGGGAGGGGGTCTGATCAGGTGGGAATTTGCTGGGATTTAGAAATTCAAAGTGCCGCATACGATACGGATCTTCCTTTATCTCTTGCTCATGGGCAAACTCCTAACAAGGGAAGTACTACAACATCGAAATTTATTGCAAGGTGACACCTCATGTGTAATGTGTGCTGATGGCCACTTAGAATCGGATCATCACTTGTTTATAAACTGCACTTATGCACGCCGGGTATGGCAGCAGGTGGGTCTGCGGGTAGGGAGTTCCTGGGTTATGGCAGATTCAGTACCGGATGCATGGCGTTTGTCATTTCAAGCTCAGAGCCACACTGCTGCTGCGCGAACCAAGTGGAAGCTGGTCTTCCCTTGTGTCTGCTGGGCAATCTGGAGAAGCCGTAATTCCCTGATATTTGATGGGAAAAGAATGCCGATTGACATCATTGCCAACTGGATAGTTAGAGAAGCCACCCTCTGGAAGAAGTACTGTGTTTGATTTTTAATACTTTTGCTCTAGTTGATTAGGCTATGTCGTTCTATTTACTGCCCAAGCTTGGTAAGCTGCGGCCTTGTATGGACGTTTATCTTTCTATAATATAACCTGGCAGCCACTGCCTGGGATTTTTTAAAAAAAAAACAAATGATCAAAACCATCTGTTTTCATGGCCGATTTCAAGGCTTTGGGGGAGGCAAGATGTCTGACGCATGCAGCTTTGAGATGAGGTAAATTGTGCTGCTCAGCCAGTGCAAGTGTCGTACCGACGTTACTCGTATCGAGATTATTACATAGTTTTTTTTCACAAGTTAACCTCAACCTCTCCAACAAGTACTTATCAGCAGCCACGAGCAGGTGCTGAGTCATCGCTATATCAGCATCCTTGTCAATCTCTGGCAAGGTGTCTTTATAAATGAAATAAAGCATAGCGTCAAATACTGAAGCTTCTATGTCTGTTATTTTGAACTTTTTATTTGTCGACTCTTTCATCTGACCAAATAGTTGTGCCTTGAACACTGGTGAACTGGCAGCCAAAACACATTTATGCGCATGAAAGCTTGTATCACCCACTTCAACAGTTATGTCAACACCCTTTTTACTAAAAAGGAGACCACCGAGTTGCTCACGGATATCAGAAGATGGAATCACTAGTACAAAAAACCCCTTCACCGACTGTTAAAAAACCCTTTTACCGACTGTTATTGAGGCGTCGGTGATGGTGGCGACGGTATAGATAAATCTTTACTGACGGGTGAATAACAGTCAGTGTAGGCACCCAACACCGACTGTTTTTTGAAAAAAACAGTCGGTGTAGGCGCCCAACACCGACTGTTTTTTGTAAAAACCGTCGGTGTAGGTGCCCAACACCGAAATTTTTTTTTTTGCACCTGTAGACGTGACAACTGGCAAGCCAAAATTTGGGTCATCTTACATTTTAATTACTCAGCTAAGAAGTTCAGAATTTACATATATAACACAATAATAAACACATGTCCCAGAACCTAATTCAATCATGCACATAGAATACATCAAATTAAATTCAAGTATTTGGTATTAATTTATACAAGCAGGGCCACTTTGCAAAATCAGTATACTATTACAGTAAGCGAACATATAGCATAATATATAAAATTTTGTGGGACATACATGAAAAATAAAAGAATGAACTAACAAGTACATAAATAAACCCATACATATGCGTAGTCACAGTCAAACTTAGAGGGAAGAGAGCCTCTGGCCTGGTAACCAAAGAAATGGCATATCGCATTGAACTTCTTTCCCTTGTATGTGCCTTCCTTCTACAATTATCACAAAACAAAAAAAAAGCACATGTGATCAATGATCTTGATTTTTACCCAGGAGTATACAAAAAAAATATATAAAAAGAAAGGTGTGAAGAAAACTAACCAAGCGCCTATTGATCTCTGATTCAACCAACTGTGCAAGAAGCTTCTCTGTATCAATCTAAAAAGAATAGACACATTTATTTCCTTTTCATCACAAATTTTGCAGTGCCAAAATAGCTTCACCATAAAGGATTCATGAAAATTCAGAGATTATTTTACCTAAGAAAGTTGTGCTGAGTCATCTGATTCTGGATGCAGTAGCAGCTGCAAAGCAGTAAAAGAATGCCTCGGGTCAAATGTACACCAAATTATGAAAAAAAATAACTAAATAACTAAATAAATTATTCTCATACATAGAAATCTAACCAATTTAGATAATTTTGAGAAAACAAACATAACATGATTTGAATAACTTTGAGAAACAAATCTCACCAATATCAGCCCGTGCCTGAACTGCATCACAGATTTGTTGTGCTAGGTCAAAAATAGTGAGCTTTGATGCAACCACCTCCTCTCCTAAGATAACCTGAAAAGCAATCAAAAGACTAACTAAACTTTCCTTGCAAAGTTTGATTAGGGTCTCTCATAGACTAGATTTTGGATTCATACCAGAACACGTGCAGTAATTACAACTGCTAATGGGTACTTACTTACCTTGTCAAATCAGGCATTCAATTGTAGTTAATTAAAATAAGGGCAACTGTTAGGTTTCATTTCAGAAATATTTTTAAATAACTCTAATGGAGGCTTAACTAGAATATAATTTAGGTTTAATGAGGCAGCATACTGCAATGATTGAATTAAGGCTTCAAGCATAAAGAGTTCAATAACAGCTGTTTTGGAAATTTGGAAGCTGGTTTTCACTCATGTACCATACTATTCAGACCCAACTAGTATCCGACTTCTTTTTAATGAATTCAAAATTAGTGAAAAGTAGCAAATTGGACCATATTAGGGTGTGATTGGAGAGCACACTCCAATGCCACATGAGATGCCTTGCGTCCCATCAGCCGAATGAAGTAGTAATACTATACAAGAACAAACAAATAATAAGATGAATACCACTTTCATGTGCAAATGCATTAGCCCCTACAATTGCCTTATGTGGCTGTACATGTGTAATCCACTATGTTCTTCTACCTAAACATATATATATATATATATATATATATATACGTATATAATTAATTCACACATAAACCCAAATCACATTTGAAGAAACATATGTACCAAGGAAAGCATGCAATGTGATGCGATCAGTGAGTTTATCATTAATTGAAACATACCATCTTGCTAATCGTAATGATATGCCTGGTGTTGATGCCAGTATATACTCCTTCCATTGCATTCTGACGGCACTTTATAGCAAGCACAACCTAAGTCAAGATCAATAATATAATTAAGAACAATATTCAATACAGATCAAAATAAGCAAAGCTTTAGAGCTTGTGCTAAACACTTGTAATTAATTAATTACACGTAATTAATTAATTAATGAATTGTCAGGGGCTAAAGTCTCTTACCTTAACAAAAAAAGACAATGACATTGTGATACTTATCTGGAATTTTGAATTTAAGGTCTGAGTTTGCGCTTTGCTGCAGGCTCAGTTTTTCTTTATAGGAACAACTGTGATAGAGACGCAAAGCTTTAGAGCTTGTAATTAATTTAAAAAACTTTCGTATCAAAATAAGCAAAGCTTTAGAGCTTGTGCTAAACACTTGTAATTAATTAATTACACGTACCAAAGATGAATAAAAAGGATATATAAAATAAAATAAAATAATTTTAATACCTCCTCCAGTGAAGCATTTCCAGCTCTCTCTCCTCCAGTGAAGCATTTCCAGGGTTGTGTCAGCAGTTGAGGAGTTAGGATTACAAGGGTTGAGAAGTTGTTACCATGTGGCCTCCGTGAATTTTGGAGCTGCTAAAGCTGCTGGTACCAGTGTGAGTTGGAGCTGCTCACGCTGCTGGTACCAGTCCAATTCCGACTACAGTACAGAAGAGAAACTGGTATCTTAAACTGGTACTACAGTACAGAAGAGAAACAGTACTCTAAATCAACAAAAAACAACTACCTAATTCCGACTGGGTGACGCGCCGGAGGAGAGGCGGCGCGAGGGAGAGGGGAAGAGATCGCGATTGGGTGTCTGTGAGGCGCACATGAGAGTCTGAGAGAGGGGAAGAGTCGAAGTGCGATCGAGTGATTGATCGATACAGAGAGCAGAGATCGAGTGCTTGGGTGCTTGGGTGCTCGGGCGCACAACGCACTCCTCCTCCGCGCTCCAGCGGAGCTCGGGTGCTGGTGCGGGGCGAGGCAGCAAGGCGAGGTAGCGGGGCGGGGCGAGGCAGCAAGGCGACTCGGCTGCTCGGGTGCTTGGCGGAGCCGGAGGCAGCAAGGAAGAGGAGTGCGTTGGGAGATCGCGAGGCTGATCGACTCAACTCAAAATTGGAGGGTTTTCGGGAAAGAAGAGGGAAATGAAAACATTTCGCGGCTCATCGAAAGTTATAAAAACTGGAAACTAAATTTTGTTAGTTCAACACCGACTGTTTTTCTAAAAAACAGTCGGTGTAGGTATCACCAACACCGACTGTTTTTTAAACAAACAGTCGGTGTTGGTAATTGCTCAACACCGACTGTTTTTTACAAAAAACAGTCGGTGTAGGTATGAGCAACACCGACTGTTTTTTAGAAAAACAGTCGGTGTTGGTGACTGCTTAACACCGACTGTTGTTTGTGAAAAACAGTCGGTGTTGGTTTACTGACGGTTTTTTGTAAGAGAACAGTCGGTGTTGAGATTGTTCTTATTTATGATTTTACCAGCAGTCTCTACACCGACTGTTACATATTAAAACAGTCTGTGATTGAGGGTCGGTGAAGGGGTTTTTTGTACTAGTGAATTGGAACTGGAAAAGAAACATTACTACAAGTCACTGGTTCTGTTATAACTGTAACATCACAAATTATCGTGAGACTATCATGTCTAAGACATTTTGAAGCTTCAACCATTTTCCTTTCCAAGAAATACGGAAAACCCCCACGATACTGAAAGCTATTGAAGATTCCCAAATCGGCCTTTTTTGTGTACACTGCTTCTCCAGAAGAGTAGTCTAGAAGAGAGAAGCTGTAGATGGTTCTCAATTCACCTACTTTGGATTTAAAGTCAAGGTAGACAGACATGTAATCTGCAGGCAAACTAGAGGATCCATAAGGGTAGAAATGGATTTGCCATTCATATCCTCCGACAAAGAAGGTTGTTGATATGACGAACATCCCTGCACCACGCGCCTTAGTGAGTGCATAGTTCTGAACTTGGAAACTGTGACTTCCAGATACAGTATGCACCTGACTTATTGAATCTATTTCTCGCGTGCTATATATATTACTTGCAGCAAATTATGCAAAACAAATTAAGGATGTTATACCTTTATGCAGAACTAGGCTTACATATATTAATTGATTCAAGAAAATGACATAATACATATATGTTTATTTGTGCATGGTCTCTATATGATATCACATAAACCAGATCAGTTTAAAATCAGTATTGTCAGGTAATTAATTGCTAGCAATTCACGAGCTTTTTTACATTTTGTTTCTTTCTCTGCAAGCAAAATGCATATTAGTAATTATAAGTTTATAACCTTTTTAAATATTAGCCCAAAAGGAGCACTACTACGTACAGAACTTCAATACTAAAAATTAAGAGACAAATTAAGAAAGCAGTCAATTATTGACTCTATGAGCTTGTTGTCAACATTGTAAGGCTAACATGTCAGATTCTTGAAAAAAAATTTAAATATTAATGCTAACATATATATAGAAGAAAGAAAATTTGAAACTAGAAAACACATAATTCTCAGGCCCTGAGCAAAAGAGCGAAAAAAATGGTAGAGATTTAAAAGAAAAAAAAAATACCCTTTGGTTGTTCGCGTAGACCAACAGGAGTTTGTTGAGCTTTCCATGTGTGCTTGCCTTGTGCGCACACGTGCGTTTGTGTGTGTGTGTGTGTGTGTGTGTGTGGGGGAGGGGGGGGGGGGGGGCGCGGGGGCGCAATGCCATATAAGCTCATTAATATATATCTAATTATCTTGCCTCTTTTAACCATCCACCTTTTTTTTTTGTGAACCTTCTAAATATAAATTTGGCATGTACGAAAAAAATAAAAATTCTGGACCCTTGAAGCCCTAATTAACTAGATTCTTAACTAGATACAAGGACAAAATTAGAAATATTAAAGGCCGGTGCTATTTTAACCATGCAGCGTTTCTAATTATGAGTTGCTCCATGTGTAAAAGCTTATGTGCTTTTCTCGTCTTCCAAAAATAAATCCTTGCTATATAGTCGCTTCATTTATAGAGTGCCAAAGAGAAGTTGGCATTTCTATATTTAGATTGTACCGTTATAGAGAGCGTACACCCTGAGATATCTGTTGAAGGCCCATGATCAATGTCTCCACTTCTACTTTTGATAAATTATAAACAAGTCCAAACCCATAATTAATTTTGCAAGTAGATTGTAGAAACATCTAGAGATAGCAAGAAATATCTCTAACTCTAGATGTTTCCTTGACATTCCGTCACAACAAGAATCAAAGACTTTTTGCGAGGATAAAAAGTGACTTTTCGCAACGGAGTACCGTCATAAACGTGCTTTATCTATTTGCGACGGCACTTTTCGCGATGGAGATCCCTCGCGATAAGTTCCTACTTTGTTGTTGTGCGTGCATGTTTCCTTAGATATATATTTCCTTAGCTTTCTTAGGACAACTATAAATAGGCTAGTTGAGATGTAAGATGGCATCAAGCAAGCAAGCAAAGTAAGAAAAGAGTGAAAGTAAGAGATCCAAAAAGAGTATTGTCGTACGTAGCTAGTTTGAAGGTTTAGGAAATATTGAGTAGTAGAGGTGTGATTGTAAGAATAGTTTGAGTGAGTAATAAAATTAGTTTAATATAGTCTCTCTACTCAATAATATCTCATATTTTGTGTGACCGACATGTCTAGTGCCTATTCGGAGATATCACAGGGGGGCAGTATTATTTGAGCTTTGAGATTCGTGCAGAACATATTTGAACGGTTGTGATTTTTAAAAAAGTCACGCAAAATATGAGATATCTCAGAGGATGCGAATTCAACGTTATATATAGGCAACCATTGTAAATTCTTAGGGACTAATTATATTACCCTTGTAAATTGGGCTATAAAAGCCTCCATTGTATATCAGATGAAATAAATTCAAGTTCATCACTATTTCCACAATATGCTTTCAATTCCCACAAAAAATAACATGCAATCAGAACGGGTATAAGAACCCTGCTCAAAATCACACCAAGTGTCGTAAAGGCTATACCTAGTGCTAAAATCAGCTTCCAAACCTAATAAAGTTAGCTAGTACCAGCAATCAACAACAAAAAACAAAAGAGCGTATGTGCTCAGTGCTCTTATCAATTCATACCAGAAACCAGCAACCGAAAAAATTACCAGTACCAGAAATCAGCTAAACAAAAAAACAGCCAGCAAATTATCAGTGAAAGCTAGGAAGCCAAATTCTCAGCAAAAATTACCGGAACCAATCCAACAGCATGTTGAGAAACTCACAGGGATACTGCTCAATGACAAAAAATACTTGTCATGGGCCAGAGAAATCACATTTGCTCTAAGTGGAAGATCAAAAGTCTTGTATATCACGCACAACAAAAAGAAAGCAGCGTTTGATAAATCCTTCTCTCTTTGAAGACCTTTAATTTTAGTTCAGTAGTCATATTGACTATATACCTTTCTTTCTTTCTTTCTTCTTTTTATGAAATGACCGTAGGCCTTGCATTGATCTAGTATGTTTGTTATATTCATATATATCACGCACATCAATTCACATCCTTAGGACTACATACATTCACATCTATCTCACAACTACCTTTCTGGGCGAGCTCATACTTCTAGTATGTTTGCTGGGCGGGCTCATACTTCTTGTGTCTCAGTATGATACGTACGAATAGCTTGTCAGGACCATTTGTTAGGGTCAGTAAAACTCGGTCTTGCTCGATCATGGCCGTGTGTGTCGGTCGCAAACTAGGTCTATTATCTTCTTGTTTATAGTCCACAGCTTGTCTCATTCCTTATCAAATAATTTTTTTGAATTATTTATTTCATCATATGACCTTTATTTTTGCATCATATGTTAATTAAATAAATTACAACTCTTGTAATTAATTTAATCAACATTTACTCATATCAACATATGATATGCCTAATTAATTCTTTTATAGTCTTTTTTCCATTTTGGTGTGACCCATTGGAATCCATATCATCTTGTCAATAGAATCAAAACTCTCTTTTAATATTATAAATTAACCAAATAACATATATGATATGTCTACTACAGTATCATGGTCCTTAAGCAATATTTGTCTTGTGTCAATTCTCATGTCACATGAAATTATGAATAAATTCAAAATAGGAGTGTGTCATCCTTGCAATATTATTATTTTCTAGATTCCAAATAATTTAGTAAATTATGATTAACTTTTTAATCACAATTGAACGCATAATTTATTATTTTATCAAGGAGCTCAAAAATATCATCACTCATATCATAAGTACGAGGGACATGAATATTCTTGATGAAAAATTTCCCTCCGTAGAAAATAAACATACTAAGACACCATCTTTATAGCAACCAATTATGGATACATATATATCACATGTAGGAAACTAGCTATCTAGAATTCAAGACACAAATTAAACATAAATGACACTAAACACAATCCATATAATGTTTCATTTAGGGTCTGTCCAATACCAAGTTTTTCAACATGTATTTATGTGATTAAATTGATAACTCATTGTCATATGGTGTGTAGAACACAACCATCATTTAATCCACATACTAATCTTTATACTGATTGAATTAGTGTTTATGATAATTACCAAGATTATGGACCTTTTAGAGTATTTATTAATTTTCATTATAGAGTTCTATAATTCAAGTCCTCAACTCAAATATATAAATCCATAAAATAATAAAATACCCAATGAACAAATATTTTATTCCGCATTTAATTTCATGAACAATACATATAACATAAACTTGGCTTCTAAATGACTACGCTAATATAACCATCCTATTTTGAAACAACGTTAAAATTAACGGAAATCAATGCCTAAAATACTAAACACATTAGTCAATTTCTAGCCCCTCACAGCTTTTAGCTTTGCTTTTTAAAGTTTCCAGTTTTCGGGAATCAGGATGCAAGCTGTCTCAAAAAGAAAGAATTTTGACTGCAAAAACAATAAAACGGCAGATCTATATATGATTGATTAGAAATCAATGCCTAAAATACTAACACATTAGTCAATTTCTAGCCCCACACAGCTTTTAGCTTTGCTTTTTAAAGTTTCCAGTTTTCCGGAATCAGGATGCAAGCTGTCTCAAAAAGAAAAGAATTTTGACTGCAAAAACAATAAAGCGGCAGATTTATATATGATTGAAAGAAGCAGATCATTATTGATTCAAAAGTAAACATAAATAGTAGGAAGCAAAAAAAGAACAAACTTTGCATTTTGCTCATTCAAATTGATATATTGTAAAACTCCTTCATGTAGATACCACCGAAATTTTTATTAATAGAAAATAAAATAAATAAATATCGACATTGAAGAACGATTTGGCGGAAATTCGAGATATAACAAAGACGTTATGGTCCATCATGGCCAGATTAGCACCGTTGATTAGCAACTGATTAGCAATGATAAACGCACGGGCCGTTATGGTCCAGAACAGCCAAGGATGTGAAGAAAAAAAAAGAAAAAATCGGGCCGTTATGGAGCATAACGGCCAGGAGAGAAAAAAGAAGAAGCTTATGTCCGTGATGGAGCCAAATTCATTCGGCCAAATATGCATTCGGCCTTGGTATGAAATCGGCCATTAAATCGGCCAAAAAAATTTCGCCCCCCTTTGATTCGGTCAAATAATTTTTGACTTTTTACTCTCTATCCGCGCGACGATCCCCATTCCCGAAAAAGCTTTTTGCTTGAAAAAAGGAAGAAAGCGTGGTCTCGCTCTCGTACGCTCGGCAAACACGTCGTTCGGTCAAATAATTCGGCCAATCGTCTTGGCCGTTATGCTCCATAATGGCCTGGTTTTTCTTTTTCTTTTTTCAGAGCGTCCCTGGCCGTTATGGACCATAACGACCTGGTTTTTTTTTTTCAGCGCGTTCCTGGCCGTTATGGACCATAACGGCCCGTGTTTTGTTATACGTTCAACGCAGTCTAGGTGCTAATATGGCCGTGATGGTATGAACCAAAACGTTTTTGTTATATCTCAAATTTCCGCCAAATCGTTCTTCAATGTCGATATTTATTTATTTTATTTTCTATTAATAAAAATTTCAGTAGATACCAGCCCCTCTATTTATCCTTCCCAATAGATAATTGGCTATGTACGGAAAAAGCATAAAAAATCCTAATTGTTTAAATTATTGTTACTTATCAAATGAAAACAAAATAAACAAGTTAAGTTATGCTACCACAATGTTATTTTTGTGCTATATATTTGTTACAATAATTTCTCTTCCTCATGGATATTTTATAATAGAAGTCCAACATCATTATCTATATGATTAATTAATGTGTCTGCGTTCAAGTTTGTAATTTTTGGAGTTAAATTAAACAACCAAAATATGAATAAATTCTTAAAGTTTCTTATTTTAGATCACTCATATATTTTGAGAGAGATGGGCTATGGTGAGTTGCGAAGTAAGAATCTTGTTTTACTTCACGCTCATATTTTCGTTTTCAAAAACCAAACAGTCGATCTGAACCGCTCGAGATGATATTCATATTAAAATGTGCTTGGAGACAATTTTACATTTTTTGAAAAAAATTTACTATATTTTTAGATAGGTAAAAAACAGCTATTTTTGAATGGATTCTAGACCATAAAAAACAGTGATTTTGAAATATTCAAAAAAAAGAATAATTTTTTTTTTTCAAAAAATGTAAAATTTGGTCACCTAGCACATTTCAATATGGAGATCATGTTGAGTGGTTCAGATCGTCGCTTTGAAGTTTCAATATAGAAAATATGAGCGTGAAGTAAAACAAAGCCCTCACTTCACAACTCACCATAGCCCAACTATATATATATATATATATATATATATATATATATATATATATATATATAGAGAGAGAGAGAGAGAGAAGTCCAGCTAATGTCATAACATTATAATTTCAGCCTAAGTTATAACGAGTCAGTTTTTGCGATTTCAAAGTACAAACAGTCGATCTGAACCGTTCAACATGATCTCCATATTAAAATGGGCTTGGAGACCAAATTTTATATTTTTTGGAATTTGTTTACTATTTTTTTAGATAGGTACAAAATCACTATTTTTTATGGTCCAGAATTATCTGAAAACAATGATTTTGTACCTATCTAAAAATAGTAAAAAAATTTCAAAAAATATAAAATTTGGCCTCTAAGCCCATTTTAATATGGAGATCATGTTGAGTGGTTCAGATCAACTGTTTGGACTTTAAAATCGCAAAAATTAACTCGTTATAACTTAGGCTGAAATTATAACGTTATGACATTAGCCGAACTCTATATATACATATATATATATATATATACATATATACATATACATATATACATATATACATATACATATATACATATATACATATAGCATATATACATATATACATATATACATATATACATATATACATATATATATATATATATATATATATATATATATATATATATATATATATATATATATATATAGATGAGCTATGGTGAGACGTGGAGTAAAACCAAGTTTTTACTCCATGGCACTATATTTCCATTTTGAAAATCCAAATAACCGATCCGAACCGCTCAACATGTTCTCTATATTGAAATGTGCTTGGAGACCAAATTTTGCATTTTTTGAAATATTTTTACTATTTATTAAGCCACTTTGAAAATCGCTAATCAGGTGGTCCAGAAATTTTTACTATTTTTTACTGTTCACAGTGGATCAGCGATTTTCAAAGTGGCTTAATAAATAGTAAAAAAAATTCCAAAAAATGTAAAATTTAGTCTTAAGCACATTTCAATATAGAGAACATGTTGAGCGGTTCGGATCGGTTGTTTGGATTTTCGAAATGAAAATATGATGTGGAGTACAAACTTGTTTTACTCCACGTCTCACCAGAGCTCATCTCTCTCTATATATATATATATACATATATATATATACACATATACACATAAACATATATATATGAGCAAAGCTAGGGTGTGATGTGCTCACCAAGAGGGTTTGGTGAGCACAACTCCAAAAGTATATCGGATAGGCTTCAAACGGCGAATCCAAACCGTTGAAATCCATGTACTTCATGAGTGATGCATGTACATGCAAAATTTTGAAAGTTTCGAATTTATTTGCTACAAGGTCAAGCGGTCAAAGAAATGATGAAAAATGAATATATAAAACAACTTATAAAACAACTTATAAAATATTCATTTCTTTGACCGCTTGGCCTTGTAGCAAATAAATTCGAAACTTTCAAAATTTTGCATGTATATGCATCACTCATGAAGTACATGGATTTCAACAGTTTAGATTCGTAGTTTGAAGCCGATCCGATATACTTTTAAAGTTGTGGTCACCAAACCCTCTTGGTGAGCACATCACACCCTATCTTTGCTCTATATATATATATATATATATATATATATATATATATATATATATATACATATACATATACACACATACACATACACATACATACATATATACATATATACATATATACATATATACATATATTCATATATATATATATATATATATATATATATATGGATAGTGCTACGGTGCTACACATATATAAGGGCCCTCCGTGCTACGGCTCACTTTTTGAGTTTTCAAAATCCTAACGGTCGATCCGAACCGTTCAACATGATCTCCATATGAATATGTACTTGCAAACCAAATTTTACACTTTTTAGAATTGTTTTACTATTTATTAAGCCACTTTGAAAAAATAGTAATTTGTACACAACAGTAAACTTTTCTGGACCATTGGATCAGCGATTTTCAAAGTGGCTTAATAAATAGTAAAAAAATTCTAAAAAATGTAAAATTTGGTTTGCAAGTACATATTCATATGGAGATCATGTTGAACGGTTCGGATCGATCGTTAGAATTTAAAAACTCAAAAAGTGAGCCGTAGCACGGAGGGGCCCTTATATATGCGTAGCATATTAGCCAGATTCTATATATATATATATATATATATATATATATATATATAGAGCTGGGCAATGGTGAGTTGTGAAGTATGAGGTCATTTTTACTTCACGCTCATATTTTCATTTTGAAAATCCAAACAACCGATCTGAATCGCTCAACATGTTCTAAATATTGAAATGTGTTTGGAGACTAAATTTTACATTTTTTGGAATTTTTTTACTATTTATTAAGCCACATTGAAAATCGCTGATGCGGTGGTCCAGAAATTTTTACTGTTTTTTACTATTCACAGTGGATCAGCGATTTTCAAAGTGGCTTAATAAATGGTAAAAAAATTTCAAAAAAATGTAAAATTTAGTTTCCAAGCACATTTCAATATTTATAATATGTTGAGCGATTCGGATCGGTTATTTGGATTTTCAAAATGAAAATATGGTGTGAAGTAAAACGTTGTTTTACTTCACAACTCACCATAGTCTATCTCATATATATATATATATATATATTAAAGTCCGAAACGTTCAACATGATGTCCATATTAAAATGTGTTTGGAGACCAAATTAAACCCTAACCCTAAACCCTAAAAACAACAATTTTGTACCTATCTTAATAAATACTAAAAAAAATTCCAAAAAATATAAAATTTGGTCTCCAAGCACATTTTAATATGGAGATCATGTTGAATGGTTCGGATCGACTATTTGGACTTTGAAATTTGAAAAATGACTAATATGTATATGGTGTATAGAGTGGGAAAAATGGCACGGCGGAGCTGGCTTTGTCACGGAACAGCACGATTACGGCACAGAACGGCACGGCACGCGTGTCAGTTACGTGCTGTGACTCGCATGTCCCGTGCCGTGACCATCTTTTGAAAATTTGGCATGGCACGACACGTCACACAAAAGATCTAGTCACAGCACGGCACGTGGTCACGCGAGTCACGTGTAATTATGACCGTTAGATCTTGACCAAATGGTGAATCTTGAATAAACTAACTTAAAATTATGATAAAATGGTTACACGAATCACGTTTAGTCACGGCACGTGAAAAATTAACTTAATCACGGCACGACATGGCACGACACGGCACGTTTTTTCCACTCTAATGGTGTCAAGATGTGTCACCATAAAATGGTGTAATTAAATCCCTCCTCTACACATATACACATATACACATATATACATATATACATATATTTGAGGTGGGATCCACTTACAACATTTGTAAGTTACAATATCTTACAACAATTCAGTTTTACAATTTTAAAAGTCCAAACTGTTCAACATGATTTCTATATTAAAATGTGCTTGGAGATCAAATTTTATATTTTTTTGAATTTTTTTATTATGTATTAAGTATTTTACAAAAGTATTATTTTTAGTAGTCCAGAATTGTCTAAAAACAACCATTTTGTAAAATACTTAATAAAAAATTCAAAAAAATTCAAAAAAATGTAAAATTTGATCTTCAAGCACATTTTAATATAGAGATCATGTTGACTATTGAATCGACTGTTTGGACTTTAAAAATTATAAAACCGAATTATTATAAAATGTTGTAACTGACTAATGTTATAAATGAATCCCTCCTCTCTATATATATAGAGAGATATGGGCAGTGGCAAAAGAAACTTGAAAATTAACTTATTTAGACATGTACGAGTTGTTGTCTTGTGGATGACATTTCACAAAAGGAATTTATAGTAACTTTTTCACACAAGAAATCACTTGCCATAGGATGCTTTTTTTTTTCAAAAAGAAAAAATTATAGAATTACGAGAAAGAACAAAGCAGAAGCTTGCCAATGACAGGAAAGTTGGTTACTTTTGTTGATCCAAGATTTAAGCGAGAATTATCCTTTGTAGGAAACTGAACATTGGAAATCAAGTTGAGAGATATTTGTTGTGGATATTTAAAATTCAGAGGATTGACAGTGACACCATTCTTATCTCCAAAAAAAAAATTAGTGGGAAAGTAAAGCACTATTCTAGCTAGCTGAATTGTGTATATATATAGTCTTCATAAACACACCCTTGTCATAGATGAATAGAATTCTTAAAAGAACTTCAATTCACTTTGTTATATTTCAATTTAAGTTCCTGCAACATTTTACCATAGAATTTAAACAAAGATGACAGAGAGCCATCAACGGATACTCATGGATACCGAGCTGCTAACTGCGGCACGACAAGGTGATGAATCTCGTTTTGCATGCATTTTGGGACTTGAAGAGGATAATAGTGAAATTATCATTGGTACAGATAACCGGTGCATTGCAAGAGATGAGCCAGACTTTCTTCTAGGAGTAACATACCCGGGTAACTCACTTCTACACCTAGCGGTTAGCTCCAACTTCTTGCATCTCGCAGAAAAAATCTGGCGTAGGGAAACATCTCTTTTGGTGGCTCATAACAAGGTGCTTGAAACTCCTCTGCACTGTGCTGCAAAGAATGGAAACCGTGAAATGGTTTCATTGCTTATCGGTTTCGCATACGAGATGGGTGATGAAAACATAATGGAGAAGGTACTGAGGGCTCGGAACAAGGATGGGGAGACTGCATTACACGAGGCAGCCCGGAACAGCCATGCAGCTGTGGCACATTTATTAATTACTGCTGATCTGGGGTTGGCAAGTGTAATGGACGACCAAGGGATGTCGCCATTTTACTTAGCAACCACATCAGGTCATCTGGATGTGGTGCACGAAATGGTGCAAGGTTTGATTGGAATGGAAGTCTCTAAAGCGTGTTATGCTGGACCTGATGGGCAAACCGTGCTTCATGCTGCAGTCTTGAGAAGCAAAGGTAAACAAATTAATTTCTTTTGTTAAGTTCATCTCAATTATGTTTAAAAAAGATCCAAGGAACTAACAAATATTCAAACAGATTGTCCCATTTGCTGCGATTTCTGGAGGATTAGACAGCTATATATCAAAAAAGATATTTGACAAACATATGGAAGAAAATTTAGATTATACAGAAGGATCAGATATTTGAATTTGCCTGTTTGTGGGTCCCTGGTGGGAGGCCAGGGAAGGGTATATATATATACAGTCGTATCAAGTGGAATTCCCAAAGATAAATAGATAATGTTGCACTTGAGTTTATTGACCATAATATGGAATCAAGCTTGCATATAATTACCATAAACATATGTGAATAACGAAATATATAATAATAAACTAATCCTTTTACATTTTTTATTTCTAGAAATGACTGAAAAACTATTAACATGGAAGCCGTTACTAGCAAAAATGCCAGATAACAGTGGAAGTACTCCCCTTCACTTTGCTGCTTCATACGGTTATGATAAAATTGCCAGAGTTTTATTGAAGTGTGATCATTCACTGGCATATCTCCACGACTCGTGTGGATCTTTTCCCGTGCACGTTGCTGCAAAAATGGGTCATGTTGGGGTAATTAGAGCAATCATGGATCATTGCCCTGATTCTGATGAGCTTCTAGATGCTGAAAGAAGAAACTTTCTTCATGTCGCGGCTCAAAACGGGCGGTGTCCTGTAGTTCGGTTGATTTGTCGCACTACTTCAAGCCATAAAAACATGAAGAATGGTAGAGACAATGATGGAAATACTCCTCTCCATTTAGCAATTGATTCCACGCATGAAATTGTTGTTAAACAGCTAATGGAAGACAAGGAAGTGTCCATAAATATATTCAACAAGAAGGGCTTAACACTCCGGGATCACTCGGCAATTGCTACTTTCAATGACAACACAATTTCTCCGATATTCCAGGTGAAATATTGTACATCTAACTATAAATGTTTCTAATTTATTTTCCTGTCTATAATTAAATTACCAGAAAATGATTATTTCAGCAATATAAACTAAGCAAAATTATGTGGTGTGGCTAATGCATGTTAAACTATGAAGTTTGCTCAAATACATAAATAGCTTGTTCATGTAAAAATATATATAGATTTCATTTCAGCTGTTCCATAAACTGCTGCAATATGGAGAGGTTAACTATTGAATTTAACTTTTTTTTTGTAAAAAAATCTAATAGCCTAGATTGTAATAATTGAGAGATATGTATGAATCCGTTTGTCCAATCTATGATTTCTTCATTGATTCTGAAGCTTAAAATGATTTTAGTACCCTTAATTGTAAACTTTCTATTTCAATTATAAAATGTCCGATGAAATCCATATGGGCATATTTTTGTTAGTATAGTGGAGCATCACCCATTCAATTGTACCAATTTAGTCTTTTTGTTTATAATTATTATTTTCTTTCTACAGTTTTTTCATAGTTGCTTATTTTTTACCGCTAGATTATTTCTAACATTTCATTAATTTTGTTAATTAATTTCAGAAAGAAAACTTCTGGATAGAGAAGTCTACGGAAATGTTAGGAGCTTATTATGGTGCACGGCGGTGGGACCAGTTCGTTGATAACCATACTACAAAAGAAGATGAAGAAAAGGAGGATCTAAAACTCACAAATGCAATCCAAACCATTGGTTTAGGCTCCGTGCTCATTGCTACAGCAACATTCGCTGCTGCGTTTACCTTGCCAGGAGGTTATCGATCTGACAATCACCATAAAGCTGGCACGCCAACTCTAGCAGACAAATATGCTTTCAAAGCATTTCTCGTGTCAGATACCATAGCCTTTATTTGTGCCTTTCATAGCACAATGAGACTCCTCAACCGCGGAGTAACTTCATCCAAGCCTCATTTGAAGAAGCAATTTGTGTCTACATCTCTACGGTTTATGATTTGGGCATCGAGGTGCACTGTTATCTCATTTACACTTGCAATTTTTGTGGTCCTAGCTCCTGTCAACAAGTTGCTTGGAATTATTATTGTTGGAGCAGCCATATTTCAGTACGATGGAGTTGGTCGAGATCATTTATTAACTACTAGGGTAATATCTGGAAGGCGAGGTTGGAAGCAACTATTTCCAAATAAACTACCAGAGACTTCACTTAGGCAGAGTCTGGCAGCATGGTTACCATATGCACTCTCCTATATAATGTATTACGCAGATTTGCTCTGTCCGATTGTGATTACCGCTGTGGTTCCCGTAATAATGGACCTTGTTTGGCACATTGGTAAATTAGTCGTTACATATATAGCCAAACACGTTTAGTTTCATGTACCCTTCTCATATAGATATTGTGTTGTGATGAGAGAAAAGTGTGTTCCATTTCATATTGTAATCTTGATCTGAACTTCATGTTTTCTAATTTATAAATTAGTCAAATTTGTGTCTGCACACCACCATTGGTTATTTGGTTGCTCATTATTCATTTACCCCTGGAAAGGTACTTCTTGTAATAATGGAGTTTCTAATGAGTCTAGTAAATGAGATGAAATTTTAGTCAATTGTTACTTTATACGTATAAATAGAGATAAGTTGTAAAAATGAAGAAAAGTTGGTTTTGTTCCTAAAGAAAACAAAGAAGTAGAGATTTGTGACAGATAAAACCGAAAGTGAAACTTCAGGCCTTTAAATGGGCCTTTTTAAAGCTAAGTCTGTGCCAGAGGATCCTGGGCCAGACACTATTACTAGGAAGTTTTATGCATGGGCGCCCTTTTACTTTTGAAATTGCTCAACAGCTCAGAGTAAGAATTCTGATACAATCTTTGTAAAAAATATGGCTCAGATCAGAGCAGGAACTTCATCCAATGTTTTATGAGTTGTGGCTCTTAATAAGTTTAAAAGCATAAATTTCTACAACAGTTCAGAAGTTACAAGAGTATATAATGGATCTACGCAAAAGTACATCTCTTGGGTCTCGCAGAAAAAATCTGGCGTAGGGAGACATCTCTTTTGGTGCCTCGTAACAAGGTGCTTGAATCTCCTTTGCACTGTGCCGCAGAGAATGGAAACCATAAAATGATTTCATTGCTTATGAGTTTCGCGTATGAGATGGGTGATAAAGACATAATGGTAATGGATGGGTGATAAAGACAAAATTAAGTGAAGGGTTAGTTGACCAATCTGATTAGTTGTTAAGAGAAGTTTGCAGCCTTCCATCAGGAATTGCAAAGAGTACAATGGGCTTGGAATTGCGGAGGAAAGGGGAGTCGCAGCGGTAGTAGCCCTTCCTCTCCAGTTGGATAACCTCTCCTTGCTTGAGGTTTCTCATGTTGGAATCCCCCAGTGCAAAGGTCTCCTTGCGTGTCACCGAGTTTAGGTTATCCAAGAAATCTTCCCCTTCCTCCAGCTGTTATCAATAAACAATAATTAAAGAAGCTCACAGACTGTAATAAAAGAATAAATGGGTTCTCTCTTTTTCTTTTTCTTTTTCTTAACCTGGCTAGTAGAATGCTACTTTATTGAGCTTCCAAACAATAATCAAAATTCCTCGTACTTCTTCTAAACATTCCTTTCACGAGTAATTGCAGCTACCACTGAAGCATTAGCTTAGTAAACAATGTTCAGACATATTCACAAAATATTAACAGATATGTTGCAAACTTTAACATGTTCTTTCAACAAACAGATATAAAAATATAAATAAGAAAATTGAACTTTTAATTTGGACATCCTGCTACCAACATGCAAATGCCACAGTAAATTTGCTACAAAATGTTGAATGCTGTTCGCAAATATTGCATATGATTTATAAATAAATAACCAACACTGTCAAAATTGAAAGGTACCTTCTTCTTCTTTATCAAATAGTCGAAGTCGACCAATGAAAGGTGCACCAGCTCCTCAGTATCAGGAAGCCATGTTAGCTTCCACTTGGTACTCTTCACAGAACCCTCCAGGTGCAACTCACCAATCAGACCCACAATTTTATTATTACTATCCTTCTTTATTTCCTTCACAATAGCATTGCCCCATTCCATTAGAGTTACCTCCTCCCCTTGAGAAATGCTTGCCGCATCAGTATAATCCAGCCATATTTTGTTCGTGAATGTCGTTGCCTTTTTGCCGGCGGGCTCATATTTCTTGTGTCTCGGTATAATACGTACGAATGGCTTGTCAGGACCATTCAGGGTCAGTAAAACCCGGTCTTGCTCGATCACGGCCGTGTGTCGGGCGCAAACTGGGTCTATTATCTTCTTGTTTATAGTCCACAGCTTGTCCCATTCCATCAAATTTAGATTTTTAGAAGCACCCTAAAATGCAAAAAATGAATAAAATAAATAAATAATAGCATGTGCTTCATTGAAACAGACAGATTTCTGAAGTGAAGCTGACCTGCTGAAGAATGAACTGGATGAGTGCCTCAATTTTAAGGCCCCTTCGGACAATACCTTGTACAGTAGGGAAACGGGGGTCATCCCAACCATCAACCTTACCATTTTGCACAAACCAGAGAAGTTTGCGTTTACTGAGAAGCGTGTACACCATGTTCAGCCGGCTAAACTCATATATCTGCACCCTCCTTAGCTCCATATCATCTAGAATTCTGTAGTATTGAGCGTTCCTGTCATGGTATTCACTCGACCTCAATGCATGAGTTATTCCCTCGGTGGCATCCACAAATGGGCATGCAAAGTCATACGTTGGGTACACCTTGTACTTTGACCCGACCCGATGATGCGGGTCTGCATTACACCTGTAGTAAACTGGGTCACACATTGACTTGTTTGGGTCTTTCATGTCAAGCTTTCCCCTGACGCAGCATTGCTTACCTCTCTCAGTTCCTCGTAACATCTCATTCCACATTGCAAAATTTTGTTCTACCGTGTTATTTCTACAAGCCGACTCAATACCGTCCATTCTCTCCTTCTGCATCTGCTCCCTCGGCGTGTCATCAACATAAGCCTTCCCTTGCTTAATCACTTTTTCAACCATGGCCATAAGAGCGTCGAAGTAGTCTGATGTGTAGGTCACTCTGTCATACTTGACTCCAAGGGTTTCTATATCTTTCAAAACATTGTCAACAAACTCCTCACTCTCTTTAGAAGGGTTGGTGTCATCAAACCGCACAATCAACTGGCCATTGTACCGTTCAGCAAAGTATTTGTTTAGAAGTGCGGCTTTCGAGTGGCCTATGTGGAGGTAGCCACTTGGCTCAGGAGCAAATCGCACACAAACTTTCCCAACTTCTGCACCAGGTAGGTCGACCTCAAAGGATGAATTGCTGTTAGAATTGAACGTATCAGTTAACAGCTTTGGGGGATGCTCTTTTGATTTAAGGCTCGGTGCAGGTGATTTGCCAATGCCTCTTTTGCCTACAAAAGCAGCTACCGTTTCATTTAAGATACTGTGCTCTGCTGCTATGGAATTAAACCAGCGCACCAGGTTTTCGTACTTATTCGACTTCCTTAGGCTCTCCCATCTCTGACCGATACCTGGTTTAAAGATAATCAAGTATCACATCTGGTCAAACATCTTTAAAATTGTAAGGCATACAATGTAAGCAATGTAATGGTGCCAAAAGAGAATCAAGTACCAGCAAGAGCAGTCCAAACCGCAACATCAGCAATAGTGAAATTGAACCCAACCAAAAAGGTATGGTGTAACAGGTAATCATTGACATATGCACATGCATTCTCAAATTCAGAACCTATTGAGAAGATTGGTGCATAATCGAGCCATTGGTCAATCTACAACAGTTGACATTAATTAGTTACTTAATGAATGGATTAGATCAGTGATGTTTAAATTGTAACAATTGGGTAAAGATGGAATAACCTAACCTGTCCAGATTGGACAGCATCAGTCCCGTACAAATTGGGAAGAGATGAAACCCTCCCAATGTAACGTAGAAGTGTATTTACTCCATGCAAACTCACTCTGCAAATTATCCTCAAATTAATACAATATACCCATACATAAAGCATGATTAAGAACATAAGAAATGTTGTTTTAGCAATTTAAAAGAAACAGATCTAAATTAAGTAGGAAGACAAGATCAAGATAGCTCAATGGAAAGAAAACCAACCCAGATGACAAGCGCAGTTCAGGCGGAGAGCCAGAAGGGACAGCCCCGGCATTGACAGAGATATTAACTCCAGCAACCTTTGCGGCGGCGATGACCGATAGTGGCGGTGCATCAGATGAGAATGCCAATGTCACTGCCTCCATTTGGTTCACGGAAAGAAAGAAAGAAACTTTTCCGGACTGGTGTGCTAGGGTTTTGGGATAAAGGAAGACAAACAGTGATGAGTGGTGACCAAGTCGCTTAACAAAAGAATAATGCAAACTGTTTGGTTGAGGCCTAAAGTTTTGGAGGTCTAAGTTGCTTATTCTAACTTCGGACGGCCTAAGCTATTCATGTTTGATTAAGGTCTAAAAGTTATGTCATGGCCTAAACTATTCCTTGTTTGGTAAAAATTGGATTTTTTTTTTTTTTTTTTGGCATTTAGTACTGCTGCTAACTTAGTTAAATTGTATAGTTCATGCAGCCACTTTTTTTTACTTAGTTGAATTGATTGTGGTACCACTACACACATACCAGCCAAATTATATAAAAGTGCAATAGAGTACGAATCCAATTTTTTTTTTTGGTTTTTAAAAAAGATGGACGATGAAATTATGTTTCCATATTTTCATGTTCTTCCTTATGTAATCCCAAAACTATTCAACCTAATTAAAATTAAACATTAAGCTATCTGGTTGATTTAGTTCTAAATCATACTTTAAGTCTACGTTTTTCTTCAAATTTGCCTATGCTTAGTGTAATAATATCTTATATAAAGTAAACCACAGTACAACAAAGAAAAGAACAGAAACAAAAATCAAAGAAAATTAAGTGCTTTTGTTTTTAGGAAAATAAAAGCTTCTCGAGTAATCAATCAAAGAACAGCAACATATATCAAAGAGGTTAAACTGTTTCGTAAAGGCCAGAGAGAGAGAGAGAGCGCAAACCTGTAGAGAAGAAGTCGCAGATGGAGAGGAGCGGAGGGTAGAGGAGGAGATTCTACCGTCAGCGGCGGCTAGGGTTTTTGCTACGATCGAATTATTCAATAATTTTAACAATTGGCTCTGTCAATGTTCGTTTCAAGAAGAAGGAAACATCGGGCAAATCGGGCAGGAAGAACGGGCAAGCAGAATTAATACATTTACCTCTGTGTAATGGGACCCTCTCAATAAATCTGACCTCTCAAGCTATTTTTTTGCATACTGGGACCAGCACGTCAGAACAGGAGAATACAAGTACAAGTAGGACTGGAGAAAAGAAGAGAATTCTTTAATCCAGACCAGCCCCGGATCTAGGAGTGGCAATGACAACCGTTTATTACCGTATTTGATAAAACGGGTATGAATAATTTTTTTTCGTTAACTTATCAGGTATGGATATGAATAAGAATTTTTTTATTAGCTAAACGGGTAAGGATACGGATAAAGGCTATTTCGTACATGCTACCTTATAGGATAATTATATAAAATAAAATTATATAATAATGTTTGGACAATAATTAGTGATGGTGAAATTTATTTACATGATATTTCATATAATATTGTTTGAGCAATAATTAGTGGTATACTTTTGTTATTTAGTTTATATTTTTACTATAAAAATATTAATTATATTACTTTTATTTGCATATTTTGTTATTTAGTTAAATAATTGAATTTATCCAAAGAGATATTCGTGTTTTTGAATTCTCTTACTTTATAAAAAAAAAATAGTTAGAATTGATTGTACATTTTTTTATTAATAATGTGATTATATATGTGTGAAATGAATGAATTTTTATGTTCTATTTATAAAATATAATAAAACTAATTATTATATTAATATTATTCGTTATTCATCAAAAATTAAGTCGCAATTAGAAGTCGTTCAGTTAATCTGAAGCTCTGAACACCTCTCTGCTTTTTAAATTAATATTGAAAATTTGGTGTTCTGCTTTCCAAATTCATATTAAAATTTTAGCATAAAGATTCTCTATTTTCTTCTCTTTATTTGTTTTTTTTTTGCTCTTTCTGTCTATTTTTTCTTTTTCTTTTTTCTACCCGTTGCACAATCCACAGCCACGTATTGATACTTCGTATTTTCAATTTTTTTCCTTAATAAAATTATTTATTTGGCAATTAGCCTACTTAGAGAAAAACATAACCTTGTCAATCAAGGGAATAAATATGGACTCTAAAGTTGAATATAGCATTTAGCAAATTAAAAAATCTTAAGAGAAGTTGGAAGATAGGAGGTAGGCTATAGAAAAGAGAATGTTGAGAAGGACGAAAATGCCCTCAAGTGCTCACTTATAAATAAGCCAAATAATTGTTCCCCGAGCAAAAGGCTCATTCCAAATGCGCACACACACCAAACACAGCATAAGTTCTACACCTATAACTGAAAAATTAAAAGGAAGATAAAAACAAAAGAAATTAATATCTAAGATAGCACGACACCAACTTTTCTAGCAAAAGCTTGCTCATCATCATCCTCAAATTCCTCTTCTCCCTCGGGAAATTCATTTGCTTCTTCTTCTCCTCCCTCTTGATATGCATTTTCATCCTCCATCCTGTACTCTTCTCCTTCCTCCCCTTCGTAAAAATTTGACGGCTCCTCCATCTCTTGATCCAACTCATCTGCACCGTCCACTTTAGACGTGAATTGAACCTCGTCATTCGTGTCATTGCTTTCAGAGATCATCCCCTCTTCTATCTCTACATCAGTTTTAGGACCACCTTTAGGGCCAGAACAGTCATTGTGGGTTTTATTCTCTGATGATGATGAACCATTGCCGGTCACCTTTCTCTTCCTCTTAAGAATTTCACTGAATGGTATTGGGCCTTCAAAATCCACAGCACTGTCCTTCACCCCACCTCCTTCTGACACTTTATTATCAGTGGTAGCTTTTTCATTCCTGAGTTCAGCTAAACTCTTTGGTCCAGAAAAATTAACCTCATCCCTATCCCTCCTCGAGCCCAGTCGGCCACCAACAAACTCACGATCGCTCGATCGCCGTCCCATTCTGTCATGAGGACGCTTTGAGGAAATATCAACCGGCACGGGTGAAACCCTAGCAGTGCCTCTCACGTGCCTCTCATGCATAAAATCAGACCTTTCAGCCGGAGGTCTCAGAGGCATCTTTATCCTGCCCTCCAAGCGGCTCCTTCCATGTGCAGCTGCTCCCCGGTCAAGTAGATCAGCACGGTCCAAACCTCGACTTCTGTACCGGTCTCGCTCTTCCAAATGTCTCTCTCTCTCATCTCGCCGGTGGTGGCTGCTGCGGGGATGCCCATCGTCTCGCTGGTCAGGGCTCACATCGGATCTTGATCTGGAGCCATTGAGCTTTCTTTGTTTATTCATTAGTCGGTTGCGTAAATCTGGGCCATTGATTCCTCCAGTTTCTGCACCTATTATTCCAGCAGCATCCTCTCTCTGAGACTGGGACCGTCTTCTTATAGGTTGCTGATCTAGAGCACGCTCAGAAGAGGAATCCCTCCTGCGGCGCTTCCTATCATACTGATCATTATTTCCCTTGTATCCACCGACAAAACGATCCACCTCAGGATCAAACTCAGGCTCGTACTCCTGCTCTGACATAACTCCATGTCCATGTCGGTCCCTCTCATACCTGGATATCATCTCATAATCATCTAAAGGGTACATCTCAGCATATGCCCTCCGGAAATCATCTTCATTTGGAGGCAAGTATCTAGAACCTTCCTCATCATGATCCACAATAACATCAAAGCCCGGAGATGACTCACCAAGAAACTCATCACCTTCCCTGCTATCCTGGGGCCCATCGTCAGACCTGTCATTGTTTTGCACTGGGGTCCCTCTACTCAAAGGATGAGGGTAGCTGAGCTGGTCCTCATCTGATGTTTTATTAGGAAGCTGGTGTGTATTATTTACTGATGAGTTAACAGCAGCCCTTGGTTTTGTAATAGCTGGTGCTGCCCCATTGGGTCCATTAAAATTCAAAACAGGCTTAGAGGCATTGGATACTGGGTTTCCTTGTGTTGATTTGGTGTTATTTGCATTATGCTTGGCAATGGCAGAAGGATTTGATGGCTCTTTTCTGCGGCTCCCAAGAGACGGGACAATAGGAGAGGCGGCAGAGACTTTAGCAGGCTGTCGTTGGACAGCATTTGTGCCTGATGAAGGTGGCCCGTGCATGAAGGGGCATCGGTCACCCTTTAGGCAGTTGCCTTTAAGGAAGTAATAGCAAGGGGTGCTCTGCTTGGTCGGTGGGTTATAAGCAGTAGCTGGAGGTAGTGCAGCTGGAGTTGGCATGGCCCCAAATAGACCTTCAAGCGGCTGAAAATTAAATAGTAAGATTATATACCAGTAACTAGGAATGTAATTATTTCCTTGTTCATTATTAAATGTAAAAGCAAAGCGGACAAGAAAGAGCCTTACTGGATGGCGAAAGGCGCATGTTTGGTTCGTGCAATGACCATTGAGCCAATAATAACAGTCTCTTGGGTTGATCCTTGCTCCTTCGCTATGTCGATACTCACATTCACTTCCCTGAGGGGGGTAAAAAAGTGACAAGATAGATACAAGTGAGGACAATCATAAATATTAATAGATCTTGTTGCATAAATTGCAATCCAGTTGTAAATGCTGCCATAAATGATGCAATCAAAAATTTAATGCCACAGTTTCTTTCAGAATCTCAACTATAAAATCTCTTATAAATTCCTGCTATATTTTCCATTAGAAAGAAAATAGGAAACAAGTTTTTATAAAGAAAGAACAAACTATGAAACACAGAAAATTGTAAATCAATCCCTGATTCTAGATAAATAAACGCAAGTGCAGTAGTGTAGTCTACCCCATCCAGTTCAGCTGTTAATTAAGAATGTTGCCAGTAAGAACCATAACTGTTAGCGAATACTGCCGTCCAAACCATCATCTAAATTGATCAACCCTCTGATCTGATCCACATCAGAAAAGAACCCATCCAAATAACAAAATAAACCCCATCTCAGAAATGACCTGTCACACCAGATAAACTTTAGAGAGAGACACAGAACCCCATGCTTAGAGAGATATGGAGGGGTGACAGAGAAGCTGTGGGTGGAGAGAGAGATTGTCACGGTTAGGTTTTTGTTGGAGGAAGAAGAGATAGAGACCAAATCTTTTCATTAACTCATAAACCTCTTAATATCTTAACCTTTGCTAAAATCGATTACTATCTGACAGCTAATAAAAACCTATCAGAAAGATTTATTATTAACACAGTAAGCTAAGGTATCAAAATTTTGAGCTGATATATGATCCATTACTGTTTCAAACAACTAATTTAGCAAGATGCTTAAGGTTACAGTTGTTCAAGCTGTGCTACATACATGAATGAAATGAAAAGCACAACGAAGATAACTAAAAACAGACCAATTGTCGAAGTAAAACCTAATTGAACTGAAGTACCCAAGGAAAATAATTCTATGTAAGGAGGAGGGCTAGAAGCTGATTTATCTCCTTCCTAATTGATTTCTATAGCTCTAATTTCTAACTCGATTCATCTCAAGTTGAATACTCATCGATCATATAAAGGACTAACATAGCTCCAAAAAAAGTTAAAAGAAACCCTAATACTAATAAAGACAGCTGAAATTTAACAAATCTGAAGTACTAAAGCAAATAACATATTTTACAATCCAAGTAGAAAGAGGAAAACCCTAGTAATGAAGAATCTGGAAAAAAAAAAAACTGAATAAGAGAAAAAGATAAAAACCTTCTTGCATGTGAGAGGCGAAGCGAGGAAATAAACACAGTCCGTGTTTCTCTTGAGAGCCTCCTCCTCGGCCGTCAATTGCACCGGAACCGCGGCAGCTGCAGCCGCAGCCGCTGCTGGAGGCCGGATTCCGCCTGATTCCATCGGTTCCGAGCACCCCCCCTTCAATCTTTATTTTGGTCTCCGACAGATCGTGTACAATTACTGCTGAGAAGAAAACAATTCCTCAATGGATCCCCAAATTAGGTCGAGAGATGGAGAGAGAGAAAGCAGATCGGAAAAATGGAAAATATAACAAAGGGGCGGCCGGATAGGGAGAGAGTAGAACAAGGGTGGAGATTGAGAGATAATCCGGAACTTATGAAAAGACCCGGCTTGTGTACACCGATGACTGGATTTGTGATTATATTTCTTTCTTTGGGTGTTGGTCCTGATGGCGGTGTATTACCTGTTGAACTGACCTGATCAAACTGGTTACGGGACAAGAAATTAATTACTTACGAGCAGTGTTCTAAATAGGGCGCTATAGCGTCGCTATAGCGTTTTTGGACCCTAAACGCTAAGCTATGGCATGAAAATATGCTAATTGCACTACGGCCGCTATAGCGGTAATAGCGGTCCGCTATAGCGCATAGCGTGTAGCGCGCTATTTGCGCGCTATGCATATTGGGCTTTTTTAGACAATTTATATGGGCTTAAATAAAGATCCATAAAATTTATTTT
Organism: Carex myosuroides; assembly: GCA_028015225.1. Lineage (NCBI taxonomy): Eukaryota > Viridiplantae > Streptophyta > Magnoliopsida > Poales > Cyperaceae > Carex > Carex myosuroides. The sequence goes on from CM051471.1 coordinate 5,016,565, forward strand.
GTATACAAAAAAAAAATAGAATGAATCATGATGCTTAAGATATTTTGTATAGAAAAAGATCGATAGTTTATGATATTATTATGGATATTTTGAACCATGGACTTTTGTACTAGTTCAATATGAATATTATAATTTCTTAATTAATTGGTGTTATTTATTGTTCTATGAAACTTTAGATAATGTTAATATATAGTACAAATATATAATATAATTTTTGTAAAAAAGAAAAAACGCTATTTGGAATAGCTTCCGCTATAGCTACGATATTCACTATAGCTTTTTTTGTAGCATTCCCGCTATGACGCTATAAACGCTATTTAAAACATTGCTTACAAGTCTGAAGTTATCTATGAACAGCATGGGGGTGCAAACGGATCGGATATTATCCGGATCATTTTTTGATCTGTATCTGAAAATTAAATACGAATATTCAATATTTGAATATATGTACAGATACAAATATGTATATAATTTTGAATTTTAATTATTCGTATTCTAATAGTAGATATATATATAACATATAGTTTAATATATATTATAAAATATTTATGTAAATATATATTTACGGATATCCGATATCCAATTATCATCTAATATCCAATTTATATCTGTATTCAAAAAATAAAATCAGATACAGAGATGATTTTACCACTATTGATACGTATCCGATCCGTCCATGTGAACTACTTTTTTCTGTATTTCAAATGGGCTTTTTTTCAATTATGTCTCTAAATTTTATTTGGATTCAAATAGGCTCCCTATTGATTGAAAATCTAATAATGCTTATCTAGCACGATAATGCTTGTCTAATCCGCTTTTCGAGTTTTGAGAATATTCCATCATTTGTATTTTCTCCACTCTCCATTACCCGTATATTATTTGTAAAAAAAAATTCAATAATAGACTGACTAACAATCACCAAACATTCAATACAATAATAATGATTTTAGCTCTGTCAAATTAAATGACACAACATATCACACCTCAAATAAAAGTAGAGATGTTTGATAAAACATCGACAACAAAATAAAAAAAAAAAAAAAACAACTATTCAGCCAACATAACCTTCAAAACTAGCATTCCAATTTGTTATTATAATTTTTCCAATGGTCTTCACATGGTCATGCAATTTGTTGACCAGCCGATCAACCATCTCATTGTTCTTCATCCATTTTATGATCTTCACAAACTCAAGTTGCTCCCGCTGGAACAAAGCACCTTTTGCTTCCTCGTGTCTTGACTTTTCTTTGGAGTATTGGCCCCATTTCCTTATTGGCTTTAGTATGAAGAAAACCTGGAAAAAAAAAAAGTTGCCGGATCCTAATCATAGAAACAGGTCTCAAATAATGTAGGTAATAGGTATCACATAATAATGCGTCTTTTTTTTTTTTTTGGAGTATTGGCCCCATTTCCTTATTGGCTTTATCAATGGCGATTTTGGCGATTTTTCCTTATTGGCTTTAGTATGAAGAAAACCTGGAAAAAAAAAAGTTGCCGGATCCTAATCATAGAAACAGGTCTCAAATAATGTAGGTAATAGGTATCACATAATAATGCGTCTTTTTTTTTTTTTGGCATTGCATGTTATATTGTCATTCGCTTGGCAGCAGCAGGAATGATGGGTACGTTCTTTGAGGCGATAAAAATGGCGATTTTGGCGTGAAAAAATCAAAAAAAGAAAAGAAAAGAAAAGCAAAAGGAAAAACAAAAAAGCAAATACAAAAATAATGTCGATATACAAAGCCCACCAAATAGAGGCCGCGCGAGCTTCTTTCCTCTCGCTAATGGCGATCGGCCCACAGGGCCTCGTGAATCCGACACGCTCGTATCGCCAAGCCCTATTACAAATGCCACGCTGGCCTCCAATCAGCGAAAGGAAATTGAAGGAGACGAGATCTTCACTCGTTTTTACACGTATTGAGGATATCAGACGCCGATCTACGCCATCTCATCCAATCTGCTTGAGGTGTGGTGATCGGGGACATAAAGCTCTCCAATGTCGAAATGCTTTAATTTGTTTCAAATGTCACCAGACGGGACATAAAAGCGCGTCTTTTCAATCCCTCACATCTTTTCGCTCTCTCTCTCACACTTCATCACCTTCTGCCTCTCAGTCTTCCGAGATGGCGCCCATGGGTAACCGCCGTGGTCTAGGCCGCGCTAGGTATCAACCTTTCGGGGACCGACCTCCGATCAGGAACAATACGAATGCAATACCGACACGGGGTTTTCTTCACCAAGCTCCACCGCAACCATTGCCGGATAGGATCCTTCATATCCCTAATCCGCCATATGCTCGAACCCCTCAGACATTGCCCGCTCAGATTCCACCAGATCGACCTATCCCTTTGAGTCATCCACCTCCTCCACAACCAGCTACGGATGTCCCTGTTGCACCCCCTCCGATCGATGAAGCGCTTCCGAGACAGGTGCGTCCACCGATCCTGATGTTCAATACAACACCAGAGTCAGAAGCGATTCAGAGGGAACTACATCTTAGCTTCCTTTTTGACGATATCGCCGCCTGGGGGCCTGAGAAGGTCGAAAAAATCCTCCGTCACTCTTATCCCCCTTTCGAATGGCGCGTCGCAGTGTTTGATGAATTCATCTACGTCATCCAATGCCCCTCTGAGGATTGGCTATTAGCAGCAACCAGGAGGAAATGGCTGAAAATGGAAGACGTACAGTTCCCGATAGTGAGATGGAATGATAACTTCAACCCGGGGCGCAAGCTCACCTCCGTTTGGGTTCGGGTACATGCACTCCCCTATGGCCTCTGGTACTGGGAGGAGTTCAGCCGTCTCTTTGCTCCGTTTGGCGCGGTTGTCCTTGAATTAGACCCTGGCACCCGTTTCAGGTATGACTACCGCTTTGCTCGAGTTCGTCTAGGAATAGGTGATATTTCTGCCTTACCAACGCAACATAACCTCACACACAGAGCACCGAATGGTTTTGTCTCATCCCATGACATAGACTTTGAGATTGAAACCTCTCAAACTGAGAGTGTTAATTCCTGGAGAGGTCGGCTTAATGGCAGACCTTACCCAAATGGTACCCCATTTGGTGTGAAACCACCTTTACCAGACCCAACACCTGCCATCCCCCCCTCCCCCTGATCCCATTCCTCACATGGAAGAAGACACCAGTTCACACTCCAATCCTCACCAAGCTCCTCTCTCTCAATCAGCCCCTCCTGCCCAAAGGGGACTATATTTTACTCCCCCACATCACACTCCCAGTCTCATATCACCCATGATTAATAGAAGAAGGGGAGGCCCACACATTTCAGATTCCCCAACCATGCCTAAACCAGTACTAGGACAGTCTCCTCAAGATGGGAAAGGCAAACAACCTATGTCTTCTGGCTGCAAACCTAATTCTCAGCAATTCCCTCATTCAGATGAGGATTCTGATGAAGACTCCTTCCAAAAGGCTTTAGATGCCATCCACCATATGGAGAGAGGAGGGGTTGGTACTTCTCAAACACAGAGACACAATGGTCCATCTACAACTCAAACCCCCCCTCACATCCTAGGCAATACCTCTTCTCACTCAGTTTCTGTCCATGCTGAACCCCACTGTGTCCCAGATGACATTTTCTTGCAGTTTGCTCTACATGACATGTACCACTCCCATACACAACCTTCAATACACAAAGAAACCTCTCCCACTTCTGGCGCCATACCTGCCACCCCCCTCTCTTGTTCCAGATATGCCCACCACTGGCACATCAGATACTGAAAGTTCAATTCATATGCATGCCCCCTCACCTCTCCCTGAAAACAATGTTAGTGATGAGGAGATCATAGCTGACATGGTGGACAGACTAATCGATGTTAAACCCCTTTCTAATAGGGCTAAGAAATTACAGGCCCTGAAGGCTAAAGCCAAACCAACTAAATTCAAAAAACCTGCTGCTGGTAAACAAGTAAGATTCACTACACCCAAACCACCTTCTAGGAGAAAGCCCAGCAAGAGCAACAGTCCCAAATCCAAACCTCCCTCTGTTTCCCAGAAACATAAAAACTGGAAACACCACCCTAGATCACCCACTAAAAAATTCTGCTCTTCTTCTCAACACACCCCTATCATTGAACTCTCTGACTCTTCACCAGAATATACCCACACGCCTGACCCTCATGAATGGAGATATAACCAGGCAGTACCTAGAAGAAGCTTCAGAGTTCAAATGAGGTCTTCTCACACCCCTGTGGTTCAAAGAGCCCAAAAAAGAAAAGCCTCTGGACCATCTAAACCAACAGGTATCCCTTTGCTCCAAAATTTTCCTTATAATAGATTTACTGTGGAGCAAATTGAGCAATTATTTTTAGTTTATAATATTACATTAGGCACAAATGATACAAATAGAAAACAACTAATTGAAGCAATTCAAAAGCTTAGTAGAGCTCAATTTGAGCAAGTTCTACATACAGTAGATTTCCAACCCCATAACATTCATCAACAGACTAGTATTACTATGTCTCACATTCTGAATAATCAGGGACTAGATATAGACAGAGATGATACCAGTTATCCATGATAGTTCTAAATTGGAATATTAGAGGGATGAATTCTCCCAGGAAAAGACAGGCTTTGACTGATTACATTCACAAATATCAACCTGACATTATAGCTATTCAGGAAACTAAAAAAGAAAACTTTAGTCATAGAATATTGAGAGCCCTCTCTAATAAAATTGATATTTGGATCTATGCCCCATCCATGGGCAGATCAGGCGGAATCCTTTTTGGGGGAGATAGTAATTCTATAGAAATTATTTCTCATAGTATACATCATTTTAGTTTAGATGTACATTTAATCAATAAATTTGATCAAACTGAATGGCAATACACTATTGTCTATGGACCTACTGTTAGAAGTAGAAAAAAAGACTTTTGGAGTGAATTAGATAATATTAGGCAACCATATACAAAACCATGGATACTTAGTGGGGACTTCAATGCAATTAGACACCCTCAAGAAAAATCAGGGCAAAACTTTGATATACATATCAGTCATAATTTTAATCAATTTATAAATAGGCATGATCTACTGGAGCATAAACTCCACAATAGAAAGTATACTTGGTCTAATGGAACACATTTTGTTTTATTAGATAGATATTTTACCACACTTGATTGGGATCAACTATACCCATTTAGTACAATTACAGACCTAGCTAAAAATGGCTCAGACCACTGTCCTCTTTTACTACATCTCAATAAGAATAACCCAACTCAGACCAGTCAGTTTAGATTAGATCCTTTATGGACTGAACAAGAAGAATTCCGTAGTCTCATCACCAAATGGTGGACTGAACATCCCCTAGACTTGCAAGATGTTGCTCTTAGCTGGCAACAAAAATTAACCATACTCAGGAGAAAAATTAGAGGTTGGGCCAAAAATTATTATGGCCAAAAGAAAAAAGAAAAACTTCTTATCTTAGACCAACTCAATCATTTAGATATTCTTAAGGAAATTAGATTACTTAACTCTCAAGAAACTAAGGAATGGCATACACTCAAATGTAAATTGGAAGATCTCTACTTAGAAGAAGAATTATATTGGAAACATAGATCTAAACAAACCTGGCTTGATGAAGGAGATCATAACTCCAAGTTTTTTCATGTTATAGCTAATCATAAAAAGAAAAAAAATAGAATACATAGTTTAGTGATTAATGATAATACATCCTCCTCCCTTCCTGAAATCAAACAACATGCTATTGCTTACTATAAGGATATATTAGGTACTCAAGGAGTGAAATATGCTTCTCTAGCCAATAACTTCTGAGACCCACCTGACAAAGTCACAACACATGAAAATGAATTGTTAGAAAAACCTTTTACTATGGAGGAAATCAAAATAGCTTTGTTTGCATGTGCAGCTCATGGAGCCCCTGGTCCAGATGGCTTCTCTTTTCATTTTTATCAAACCTTCTGGGATTTAGTTAAACAAGATCTCTTCACTTTATGCACTTCCTTCTATCATCAAACATTAAATTTAGATAAACTCAACATATCTATTATATGTTTGATCCCTAAAGAACCCCAGGCCACAACTATGAATAAATTCAGACCAATCAGCTTAGTCAACTGTAGCTTTAAACTCATATCAAAAATTTTAACTCATCGACTAGGATTGATTATGAATCGAATCATTGATGAGAGTCAGGCAGCCTTTCTGCCAGATAGGTATATACTAGATAATGTAGTAGTCAGTCAAGAAATTATTCACTTTACCAATATTACCAAACAAAATGGAGTAGTCATCAAAGTAGACTTTGAAAAGGCATATGATAAAATTCACTGGGACTACATTTTAGAAGTTTTATACAGTAGAGGGTTTGGGTCCAAATGGATTTCTTGGATACAAAAATGGTTAATTAGTTCACAATCCTGTCTTACTATTAATGGAGAATTAACTCCTTACTTTTATTGTAAAAGGGGAGTGAGACAAGGGGATCCCCTCTCACCTTTCCTCTTCATCTTAGCAGCAGATACACTTAGTAAAATTTTTCACAAAGGTAAATCACATAATGTTATAAAAGGGCTAGGTCCTGCATGTTTCAAGCAACAAGCTGTCACTAACTGTCATTATGCAGATGACACAATCTTGTTTTTAGAAGCTACACCTGAAATAGTAGAAACTGCATGGTGGGCAATGCAAGCCTTTGAAGCAGTATCAGGCATCAAAATAAATCTAGCTAAAACTGAAATGTATGGTCTTAATAATGCTCCTCTAGAATTTTTAGCTCATATATTCAAATGTAAATCAGCTGTCTTCCTTATTAGATATCTAGGGCTCCCTTTACATAATAGAAAACTTTCAGTGCTAGATTGACAATTTCTAATTTCTAAAATTGAGAAGAGATTACAAAACTGGAAAGGACAATTATTATCTCTAGGGGGGAGACATACACTACTTAATTCTGTTCTCTCTACCATCCCTATATATGCAATGTCCTTATATAAAATTCCTGCCACTGTTATTAAAGATATTGATAAGATTAGATGTCGATTCCTCTGGCAAGGTACTAGCAGAACTTAGAAGAAATATGCATTAGTCAATTGGAGAAGGGTTTGTTTAGCCAAAAATTATGGAGGTTTAGGAATACTTAATCTTAGAGATATGAATATTTCTCTCCTTGTTAAATGGTGGTGGAAATTGAAAGACCCTAATTATTCTAGTAATTGGAAAACTATAATCCATCATCTCTATTACAGCAATATACACTTCCCATTTTCACCTTTCTGGAAGACCATTTTGAAGTTAGAATCTTTGGGCAACTGTAGTATCCAATATTCACCAGGTAGCAATTCTAGAGTAAGATTTTGGGAGGATATTTGGTATGAGAACTGTGCTTTATCTTCTAGATTCCCTCAATTATATGAGAACTGTATCAACAAATCTATTCTATTCTCATCAGTTATACAGTCACAAGGACAAGAGGTTATTTTTAGAGAAGTACTGACAGGTGTTTCTTTACAGGAATGGACTCAATTATTGACTATCCTTAGTCATATGTCTTTCACCCACTATGAGGACAAACTTTCATGGAGATGGGAAAATTCAGGAAGTTTTAGTGTTAAATCTTTGTACCAACTTGTCAACTACAAAGGGATCCTAGTAGTTGACCCTTTAATGTGGTGGTCTCTGCCTTTACCACCAAAAATAAAACTTTTCATGTGGTTAACCTTCCATAATAAAATTTTATCTAAGGTTAACTTGAGGAAAAAAGGTTGGGAGGGTGATATATCATGTGTGTTCTGCTCACAGAATGAATCTGTTAGTCACTTATTTTTAACTTGCCCATTAATGACTCAAATCTGGTGTTGGCTAGGCAAAACGGACTTACCTTATAATCAATGGATTACTATGCAAACTGTCTTCACATATGTGCAAACACTTTCTCAGTTAGAAAAAACTACTTTTTTAATTGTATTCAGTGCCACATGTTGGACGGTATGGAAACATAGGAATGAAGTTTGTTTTCAACATATGCAACCTAAAACAGCTAGGAGTCTCATATATCTAATCATCTCTCTGGTTTTGTATTGGACAGGCAGTAAGCACACCAAACCAAGGGTGAGACAGGAAACCATCAAATGGATCCCAGATGCCGAAGTCATGGAAGCTATCCCACTCCGAGTGATTTGGCCAGATGAAGAAGAGCGTGAATCAATTCCTCAGGGGACATCAGACATTGATTAGCTTACTGGCATTTAGTCTCAATTGTTTTGTTATATCTTTTGTTGTGCTGGCTGTTGCCATAGTTAATTGTTGGACGTTTAAGGATATGAATATGGGGGGACATAGATCCTGGTAGCAGAAAAGAGGTTGCATACCCTCTTTTATATTGGCTATAGCCTTTTTGTACTTAAAACCTTCGTTTCTAATGAAACTGGGCTGTTCCAGCCTTTTTACCAAAAAAAAAATAATAATGCGTCTTTTTCGTACAGGAACCTGGCAAAAAGTATTTATGTACGTATCTTTTAACCATATTTTTAATCTTCAATAACTCTGTATTACTATCAAGTGTTTTATTCTTTATCTCTGAAAAGAGCTATAAAATATTTGAGAGTGTGTGTGGGTATGTGTGGCTCTGTGCAGTTGTGTGGATGTGTGTCATTGGAGTGCGTATCCTATGAGATATCTCATATTTTGCGTGACCGACGTGTCCGGTGCCTATTCGGGGTTAGCGTAGGATGCCAGTATTATTTGAGCTTTGAGATTCGTGCAAAACGTATTTGAACGGTTGAGATTTTCCATAAAGTCACGCAAAATATGAGATATCTCAGAGGATGCGAATTCGTGTCATTGATCCCTTGTACATGTGTACATGCAACAAAAATTACATCGTAGTTGTATATCGTGAGCCTCTGTAGATTAGGCGAACGGAGAAAAAAAGCAACCAACTCAAAGTCACTACTCATACACCAACCCCCGAGTGTCAAGGTCTTCAAGTTGTTGAAGATTGGGCAATTAGGAATTTCTTTCTCAAGCAATCCCTTCATACAAAAATAGCAATATATAAGAGTTCAATCTTATCAGAAGGAACCAATAAAAAAACCTAATAAAACTATGCTGTGGAGAAACATTAATTCCAACAGTACATATATAATTTGTTGTATCCTTCTAAACAAATGAAAATTTGACACAAAACAATCTCAAGATTCTGCAGGTCACTTGATGCTGGAAAAAAAATCTAAATACAAAACAGAATAGCATGGGCCATATGTTCAAGAAGAAGAAGAAGAAAAACATAAGCAAAATGAATAGACAATCTTTAGTTTTCCATTTGGTTAGGAAAATCCAGTTCCTTTTGCAATGACAAGACAAACAATATTCCTTGATTAATGAATTATAAAATTGAATATTGCAATACATAACACGGTCCATTCTGCCTCAAATTATATTTTTGTCATCTTAAAATGTCCCATAACTGAGTAATCAATCAATGAAATATAAACTATTAACTATGACTAAAAAAAAGTGGTAGGAAAAGAAGTACCCTAACCTGAGGATCGCTTAATTGAAGATCTAGGTTTGTAACATTTGAAAGATTGGTGAGGAGCTTGAACCCAACATCAGTCAGATCATCATCATAATAAGAAGTGGGAAGTTCAACTCTTGCATTTATTAGAGATGCCATATTTTCCCATGAAAATGTTCTCATTGGTGGCATGTTTTCCCATACCAATGCAACTGGTAACACTCGCCCGCAGCCCCTGATCTCCAAATCAAGCAAGACAGGGGTAGAAATCTTCAAGTACTGTTCCAGACCACAATCAAGGAGAACCAACTTCTTTAATTTACCAGAAGAAATCTTGTAGATGTTCAAATTACAATTGTGTAGAAACAATTCTTCAAGGATGGGACAACCAAAAAAAAGCTTATCCACAAAACCATCATTCACTGTTACACGAGTGAGATGCAATTTTTTGAGGCACAGAAGATGGACTGTGCTAGGTGCAATTTTGAGATAATCATGTCGCCAACAATCTTGCTCCAATACAACATCATGCAGTGATGCACATGTGAAAATTGGATCGGTATCAAAACTTGAGAAACAGAAAGGGATAAAACTTGAGGTTTGAATTTCATGGCTTGCAATATAAAGCGCCCAAGAGCTCGAGAATTGTAAGAAGCACCGTCTTTCGTATAACAAACAAGTCTGAATTTCTCCAAATTTGACGGTTCTCTGTTTTGCATCACACCTTTAACAAATCGCTCGAACTTGGCCTCCCTATCTTGATAAGGTCCCCCGAACTCTTCTAAGCTCACGTCTAAAACCGGTACACAGGCCCATGTGTATTTCCATCTTTTGGACAACACACATGTCTCCACGGCTTCTTTAGTACTGAGGAAGGAGAGGATGTGCTGTAGAAGAACATCAGGCAAGTTGCTAATCCTATCAATTGCATCACTTATTTCGGAACAGTTAATTTTATCCATCTTCACCCTTTAAGAAGCGTCTCCTCAAACACCTTGCATGCAAGATAAAAGCTAGCTTGCTCCCACAAGAAAGAGATGGTATTGAGGAATATACCTACAATAATCTCCAAGACTAAATTCATCTCGGTTATAGGAATTTCTTTTATAGAAGACTGGGAGTAAAAAACGAGGTCTGTAGATCAGGGAAGTGGAAAAGGCACGAATGCACGATGAACCTGGGAATTAATGAGAGAAAAGTGGGATAAATTTTGAATTTTCGAGGTTGCCCCGGCCTGTTCAGTTCTTCTACAGCGTACACCGAGAGAAACTCTCTGGAACTGGGTCCCGCAATATATTTCCAAGTTTTTTATGAACTCAACCGCCCCTCTTTCTTCGTCTCTTCTAGAAATGAAATGTTGACCGTTTTCGTGGTTTAGCAATTAGCATATAGAAATTTGAAGAAAATAATAACTTTGTTTCGGATCCGCCGTGGCTGATACAAAACAACCGTGGTGCAGATATCCTGCCGCGATACACTCTGAGTCTCTGCACCACAGAGTCTTAGACCCTGTTTGCATTTGTTTTTATCACTCTTAAATTAAGATGAATTCCTTTTATAATGATGAAATTATTTATCATTTTATTTCTTCCATTTGTTCAATATGGAGTAAGAACCTTTTGGGACATATATATACAAGCTAATATGTAAGAAGGAATTTCATATGAAGTTAGTATACCACTAATTTCAGATTTATAATAACAAGAAAATTTATTTACTGATGAGTTAATAACTAAACTAAGAGGCAAGTTTTATTATCGAAAGAAATACTAAATTGTCTTATATCCACAGGTTATCTTTACCACATATAATTTCAAGGATAGACATAAATATAGTCAATTAGGTACAATTTTTTTAAGAGATCAGCACAATAGTCAATTAGACAAAAGCTTGATCCATATTTTGAAGGAGAAAGATGGCAATGGCCATTAATATACTCATCTCGGTTTAAATAATTTCCATTAATATACCAAATGAACTTTCGTATTATATTCCAGGGATTTAATAATTAATTTGAGAAACATGTACGTAAACCGTTTTTTGACCCAAAAGAATTTAATTTTGGAGGCAGTGTACTTGCATGAATTCCATAAACAAATTATAGTGATATTTTTTTCTTTTCTGTATTCGATTAACTACACAAAACCTTAAATCAATGAAACTCCTATATTCTAGCTAGTGCCTAATTTTAAGTGTGAAACAACGCGTTTTATTAGTTATACTAGAGGTAAGCCTCGCTTTGCTTCGCTGCCATTGTTGAGAGAGGAGAAAAATATGTAAAAAGTTTGTATGAGAAGATTGTATATAAGAACACAATACGCTACATAGATAAATGACCGACTATATAGAAAGTTATACCTATTATACACAGACATGACAAACAGACATGAGAAGGGGAAGAGAAGAAGCGGGTACCAAGTAAGGAGTGGGGGGTGGTCCGAGGGCATAGGAGCAAATTCAGTCTGATGTCAAATCAATACCGTTCGATCCACATAAAAAATTGTGCACATTTGATATGCACAAAATCTAAAATTGTCCATACAAATCTTAATACCAATCAAACGATTCCGACCACAGATTTGATGACTTTATAATGCACCCTTCCCGGATAATCTCATTCAAACAACAGAAATTTGAGATAACTATACCAAGTCCAAACTTAATTAAATATGCATCTTGACACCCTAATTAAGCAATAAATTAAATATGCCTCACAAAGTTTTGAAAAGCTTTTTCAGTTGAACTCTGATTTGTCTTGCACTCCTGAAATTCATTTAAGACTTGCTAATATTCAGACAGGATGCATCATGATAGCTTTGCATTTAGCAACGTAATGCCTGAAAAATATAAAACATAATCAATGGTCCGTGAACAAATATATACTACATAATCATAGTAGACAAACATCGAGTCCGTGCCTCCAAAATACGCAGAGTTAATAGGAGCACCTAAACATAAAGATTATCTCTGTCAAGAAGCTAATAATAATTGTTCCAACATAACCAATGAAAATCATAATTTCACGTGATCTCACATACAAAATATAACATCGAACAAAAAGTAAAAGGAAGCATTTTGCGAGAGCGCATATGGCCACCCAACACATACAAGCAGATTCCACAACTCTCATCAAAACATCAAACTGCTAGTATCCTGACATCAATGCTGTAGAATCTGCAACAAAAGTAACAATATTTAATTAAATCAATAAACATAAACAGGGGGTGTGCTAGCAGAAGGCGCACATCCCCCACCTTTATTTTAAAGCACAATCTTTACCTTTTCAAAAGGCGTCTTGGCTTTGTCGTGACTAACGGGGATTGTTTCCTTGCTTACCCATCTTCTGCACATCCGTCGGCGAAAGTATCTTGATGTACCACACACTATTCACAAATGACCTGCAAATTTAATACCATTCTAGCTCAGCAACTACAAATAAGAGAGAGAGATTAGATGTGGATGATGTGTTTTATTTAATGAAAAGAGTGAGGCTATGGTACCTATGCATAGTGCATATTGGTATGTACTAAGGATCAATAACTGCATTTTCAAAGTCCAAACAATCAATCTGAACCGCTCAACATGATCTCCATATAATAATGTATTTGTGTAGATCAAATTTTATATTTTTTTAATTTTTTTACTATTTTTTTAGATAAGTAGAAAATCACTTGATCTAAAAATTCTAGACCATTAAGTAATTTTATATCTATCTAAAAAATAGTAAAAAGAATTTCTAGAAAGAAATATAAAATTTGGTTCAGATAGACTATTTGGACTTTGAAAATGAAAATATTGATCCGTAGTACGGACCACTCTCTGCTATGCAGTACCATAGCCTCACTCTTAATAAAAATTATTCTTGCCAGCCGCTGCCAAGGTTTCGAGAGAGAGAGAGAGAGAGAGAGAAGAGGGGCGCGTACTCCCAAGGGTCATCGCCGAGGAGAAGAATATCATTCTCTCGGTCGACGAATACAAGCTGCCAGCCTGATCTATCCGGGTCATCCAACTGACCCTTTATACCAAACATCTGTCCCAGTTCCTCCCTTAACTCTGCGTAGTTGCTGAACCTGCTGATGTCCAGTGACCTACCCACCGACCCCGACTTGTACACCTGCACTCATCATATATTCGTACAAATTCAGACACAAGCCAAAACAAAGAGTGCGTAAAAATGTTCCAGAAAAAAATAGAAAGTCTACAGTTCCTAAACTTCAGGGGCCGTTCAACAAAATGTGAAATAGTGAAAGTATAGAGGAAAAGTGGAATTTGGAATAGGCTTCTATTTCATACTATTACGGTCCTGTTCGGTTGATGGTGGAAGAGTATTGGAAAATGAGCCAATTCCATCTCTTGGAAAAGGCCAATTCCTCTATTCCACCATCCCCGTGAAATAGAGAATTGGCTCGTAGAGGAATATAGAAGGGACCAAAGGGTAAAAAGCAGGGGTTTGACTGCAAAAGTTCAATCCCAATTCCACAATTCCACTAATTCTTTTCTTGTTTGGCGGGAATAGAACCTCTATTCCACTCTATTCCTCTTTTCACACTAGCCGAACAAGCCTCAGGCAATCACAAGGTTCAATAGGGAAAGACAACCTAGTAACACTGGACATGTCATGCACAGCAAGAGGTTTAATAGTGCGAGAGTCAAACTTTTAAGAGTATATCAGATAATACAGCATTTAAAACTTAAAAAGGCAATAAATAATTTGTGGAAGGTTCTGACTGAGACCCAAAAAGGAGAAGAAAAGTATATATGGTCAAACTGAAACATTTATTTTTTTACCTTGACAAATGTCCTGGCGGTGGATTCGTTCTCTCCTGTAGGTTGCAACAAGCCTGACGATTCGTCCATGCAACCATACAGGGACTGTTGAGGAGCATATGCAGACGGGCCCGCAAACCCGGACACATCGCTCTCAGAGGCACTAGAACTCATATTGGGAACCATGTTATACAAAAGTGATGATGCATCCACATTTGCACCAAAAATTGCAGTATTCTGTAGGTCACCTGCACCTCCACGATTACTCTCATTTCCCATGCAATTTTCCTTGCCAGCAAGTGACGACATCATGCTGGAGTTACCAAATGTACCCATCTGTGCACCCATAAGTTTCTGGTCCCACTGGGTTTGCTGGAACCGAGAATAGTCAGCAGCTTGCTTTGAAGTACCATCGAGAAAGCTGCAATCTAGCACACTCTGCTGGTGGTCCCCACTGGAAGTGAGATATGTGGAAGTGCTCATGCTGGTATCTGTGAATCCAAATTTCTCACGCAAGTGAGGGGGAACCTGCACCTGGTAAGCTTGTGGTGATTGCTGGTTTTTCTGTTTCTGATCACTCATCTGCTGCTGCTGCTGCTGCTGCTGCTGCTGTTGTTGCTGTTGCTGATGCTGCTGCTGCTGCTGCTGCTGTTGCTGATGCTGCTGTTGGAGTTGCTGCAGCTGCAATTGCTGTTGGTGAAGGGCATTTTCATTCAACATTTGGTGGGTCGCTTGCTGTGCAATCTGTTGCTGAAGAAGCGGGCTCATGTTGCATTGTTCTTGAGGTGATTGCATGGGTTGCTGGAGGTTGCTCATATACTGTTCTTTCAAGAAGGTAGGGGGGCCACTTGGTGAAGCTGCTACTGACTGGTATGGGCCATGGTTGTTACCAAGTAAATTAGGTTGGAACCGCTGGGGGCCCCACGAGCTGATTCCCGGCGGTTGGAAGTTGAGAGATTGATAACTGCCTCCATCTCCAGCTACACCTCTCAGCCACATTAGAGCATTGCTTTCATCTTTTTTAGACATTCAAAATAATTATTTTATAAAAAAAAATACAGCATTAGAATGGTGTAAAAAAACTAACAGAAGCATCACATATCAGCAGACTTTCTACATACCAGGGCACACTTAGAGTCTGTATCCTCTGAGAGATATCCCAAACTTACAGTTTATCTAAAGCCGGGCCAAATATTTTTCAGTTCCAATTTGGAATGCAGGGGGCTAGTACTATTGTGCTTTGAGATTAGTGCAGGAAGAATTTGAACAGTCCAGATTTTCCACAGATCAACTCTTTGAGATATCTCAGGGGATGCGAAATCGTACAGTTAGGTGCTGTTAGTATCAATCTCCCCAAGTCCAACTCTATTTTAGGCATCTAACTATGATGTTACTTCCGATATGCCACAATTTAGAGGTGCCATTCTAAAGGTATTCTTACTCTTAACCAAGACTGTACCCAAGTACTCTAGCAATTACGGAAAGAACCGAGCATTGAAAAGGTTATTAGCAGTGCAGTACTAATTCACTACAGCAGGAATAATTTTGTACCTTGAATAGTGGGAATCCCAGAGTACCAAGGATGCTTGAGACGAAGAGGAAACAAAGAAGGATACATTGGAAATGTAGTCAGCGGTTCAATCTCCCATAGTGACACCCTCGGTGGCCTCTCACATGCTGTTGATTCATCCCAACCAACCTGATATTAGGACAAACAACATCAGGGGCAGAACTAGAAATTTGAGATTGGGGGGGGCTAGAAAATCAAGTGCAGCGTAATTTTATTTTATAAGGTAGGCTAAAAGTATTAATGCATACAAAAATTATAAAATTCAATGGACAAAATTACAAAATTTCAATTTATAGGGGTGGCTTAGCACCCTTTTCAATACACTACCTTCCACCCCTGAACAACATGTTCATAAAAAATCATGTGTTAACTAGAAAAATTTCCCGAGGACAAGAACTAAAGAATAAAACATCAACAAGTTCTTGGAGC
Source organism: Carex myosuroides (assembly GCA_028015225.1). Lineage (NCBI taxonomy): Eukaryota > Viridiplantae > Streptophyta > Magnoliopsida > Poales > Cyperaceae > Carex > Carex myosuroides. Next base: position 5,032,827 of record CM051471.1, read on the forward strand.
AAAAGTGCCTAAGAATGTCCAGTGAGAATTACAAAAGCTTTATACCAAATATGAGATTTTCTTTCATGAGTGAGGCTACAGTACTATGCAAAGCGAACATCGGTCCGTAATATGGATCCTTATCTTTATTTTCAAAGTCCAAACAGTCAATTTGAACTGTTCAATGTGACCTCCGTATGAAAATATACTTGGAGGCCAAATTTTACTATTTTTTAAATAGGTAGAATATCACTTGATCTAAAGATTCTGGACCATCCAAAAGTAGAGATTTTCTACTATCTAAAAAAATAATAAAAAAATTCTAACAAATGTAAAATTTGGCATCCAAATACATTTTCATATGGAGATCATATTGAACAGCTTGGATCGACTGTTTGGACTTTGATTGAATACAGATCCGTAGTACGAACCGATGTGCGCTATCCATAGTACCATAGCCTCACTCTTCTTTCATTTAAGAAGAATTAAGAAACTTAAGGAAAGATTGCTTATAAAAGAAGTTTGTTAACCTTGACTGATCTCCAGTGAGAATTTGGCCAGCGCACAGGGTCCACATCACTCATCTCTGTTATTGTCCCCATGTACCTGTCATCCATTAAAGAAATTCAGTTTTGTTTTGCACATACTAATTAAAAGTAGGAAAAGAGAAATTTGATACCAACATTCTCCAAAGGGTGTTAGACCAATTCAAGAAGACTCTAATTAGGGTCTGTTTGGATGCATAAGAATAACACTAATTAAAAAATAGAGCTGTTCAATGTGGCAAAAAGAGCAATAGATTGTATTAGATGCTCTGATGGGCTGATGCCGACTGCTACGTTTTCTAAATTATGCCGGTCCAGATTTCCTTTATATTGTTCCCTGTACCATTTCTATTGTAGTCTACAATTAAATGAGGATCGACTTGCTGCATGTTGGAATATAGCGCTGTCGCCTCCGCTCCAACGGTCGTGCCAGTATGATTTCAACCAAAGTTTTGAAATTGCATAATTTGAATTACCCGTGTTTGGATCTACTCTTTAAATATGGATATCTCCTAATGCGTCTTTCAGAACGAGGTCATTTACTTCGGAATTCGTTTCCTAGTTGCGAGCAAAAAGATACAATAGTGGACATTTTGAGACCATTTAAATTATTTTACTTCCTTCTACTAATTTATTCCCAAATATTTATAATTTCTTGTCAGTTCTAGAATAAGATAAAAAGAGACGGTGTACATTTCTTGATGCGGGCGACAAGCATCCATTGAATTAGGAACAATAAATTGAATGTTTCCAAAAATATGAATAAGAAATATTAAATAATATCATACATAGAATATCAGAGCAAGGTAGGACTTACTGCCTAATAAATCCTGAACCTTCTTTATCAAGCCCACAGATGCTGACATGGCCTAAGTATCTACCCCACTACGCACTTTGTTTAGATGGATAACATAGAAACAAGACTTTTAGTAGAACTCAAAGATTAATTGCACATTACAATATAATAGAATAAGTTTCTTTGCTGGACTCAACATTTTCAAAATATCAATGATATATGAATTTACTGTGTTTAATATTGAATAAGTTTCAAGGTCATCTTGATTTTTATATTTTCTTTTTGTGAATTTGACTCCTCGGATTTGTAAAATTTTACTTTAAATGCCAGAATATAAATAGAAATACATATCAAATGATAAGAACAATACATTTTTTATCTCGACGGCTGCTAACTATCGCCCATGAAAAATCACCTCTCAAACCAGTACAGGGTTCACCCTTTTTTTCACTTTAAAGTGTGTGCAGGGTTTTCCAAATGTACAAGGTTCATCCTTTTATGCATTAAAAATTGTGCCAACACACTGGGCAAGGGATAGGCGATCGGTCATTGGCGAGCGTCCACATTCTCCTTTTATGTTTAAAATTAGGACCATAATAGTTATAATTATATTATTTTTTCTAACCTTTTTTGACACTTTCTGTCGCCTATTTTTATTTTTATTTTTATTTTTGTCCTTTTTCCTTAACAAATACGACTATAAAAAAATATTATATTTGAAGTGCATTGAAACACAAGTTTTTAAAATTGAGTCAACAACTCTTCTTTATTACCATATTCATTACAACCCGTTTAAACTTTTAACGATGCATAATATATAGAAATATGAAATAACCAAATGGACCAATGTGACACGAGGTTTCGGCCCTAGTCCAAATACTATTTGCACTATTTTGAATAATACAAGATTATTACTCTTTCCACACTATTTGAATTAGAACTTTATCGCAATATTCTCACACACTAAACCAGAATAACACTATTCTTTCACTATTCCTTAGACGATCCAAACGACACTAAGGGTACTTACGTTTTACGGCAACACAGTTATGCCCCCACACAGCACCAAAAGACCAATATGACTGTCTATAGTAAAAAATGAGAGCAATGTTTCCTAGAGCAGCTCCAACAAAACTATTACCAAAAAAATACCTCACCTACGGACGCTCGACTCCTCAGTCTCAAACAGCATCCTAAAGCGCATCCCAACTGATATGCGAGTGTGAAAGACAGCCTTTATGTACTTGGAAAGTGGAATTACAAACTCTGATGGGCTTGCCCTACCAAAAATAAATTTAAAAAAACCTGTCAAATTACAATCTTAAAAATGAAAGGTTGTAATTTCTACTTCAAAAAGATTCGATCTCATTGTAATAATCCGAGATATTACCTAGGGTTGTAAAAAATGGTGAAGCGGCTGTTGGTGGCAGCTGCATGAGCAGCTGCAGCAAGGAGGCCAATATGCATGCTGTCACTTGAAAGGACGGAAGAGGGCATCACAGTCTGAGGCCGGCTGGCACGTCTAATTCCCAACAGGAGTTGATTTTTCTCATTCCTACGAATTATTCATACAAGGAAAAAAAAAAAAAAGGAGTAAATCTCAAAAACCAAATGAAATTAAAAGAAAGAAGAATTAGGTGAATCACAAGTAATAAAGCAAACCATATGAAAAGAACAGAATCCCCGGCAACGAGTCTCTTAGCACTAACAAACACACTCCAGCCCGTAGTAAGAAGGTGCCTCTTTGGTTGGCCTGTAAAGAAAACAGCATTGAGTAAAAAATCTCAAGCTCTTATCTAAACTGGTACACCATGATTCATCTTATACTTGGAAACTGAACAAAAGAGCACAAATTGGCTAACCATAGGCACTGTTTTTTATTCAAATGTGTTAACAGGAACTAATTTGATCTACATCAACTTCAAACAAGACACTTAAAGCAACCATTGCCTGTGCTATTTGGGAGGATTAAACAGAACGGATATTAACAGTCAAATCAGCATACCAATCCACAAAATTATCCCCATAAATAAATTATCCGAATCCTATATGGATATGGACTCGGATACAGATGGTTATTAGGTAAGGTAAAGTGATGTGGATATGGATGCAAATAATTTATAATCACTAAGAAAGATGCAGATATCCGGATTTCTATCTTTGTGTATCAGTCCCAAGTTTCTTCTTGCTTGTTTTTTCTTTTTTGTTGAAACTACTCTCATATTTCATATAATACGACAATCTAATAGTATGTGCATGTTTCACATCAATTTTTTTATTTTAAAATTTAATTTTGTCATTGTAAAATGTATATTTTGGTTATACTTGCACATCTTTTGTAGCATGCGTTAATTATCTATTGATTCTGTTCTGAAACTGTATTTGTCATTTATCTGTTTCATATCGCTTGGGTGCAGGTTTGACTTCGACTTTTGACATCCATTTATATATTCGGACCAGCTCAGTGTAAAGCGGATACAGATATGGTCCAGCACTATCGTTCAGTTTACACCCCAAAATCCATGAATTAACTTATTAACAATTGTCAACAGCAGTAATTAATCTTAACAAGCACTATCTGTTCCAAATCCTTACCATTTTCTAATTAGAGATTTTAATACTTGAAAATTTTTAATTATGAAGGCATCATGAATGAAGGCATTCGAACCCTCATTTGAAAATGCTCATTCCCAAACTAATCTGCAGTTATGTGTTTCCTTTATGCTTCATCTAATTATAATAAGTTGACTCAGGTATTTCGATAAGAATGGAAAAAGGCCTTCATGCTTTCCTTTTCCTCATTAGTCATTACACTCCTAATTGAGAGGTGAAAAATTATAAAAATTTGGAAGACCATTCCTTTATTCTTAACCCAAAATTAAAAACTGTAACCAAACAAGGCGAACTAAATAACTTTTCCTTTCCTGTCCCAAACTACAAACAGTTCTATCTAATTTTTCCCTCTGCAAATTGGTCAGGTCAATTTATACCATAGTATCTAATATGTTGTCTTAGATCCAATGAACAAGTACAGGGAAAAACATGTAAAATCAACTAAAATGAAACCTCGAAAGATGTGCCTAAACTTCCATTCCACGTCGTGTATATCCCTGGCAATTAGCTCCTGGGCAGGGGGCTGCAGCGTGAAATCCTATACATAACCACAGACTTGATAGGTTAAAATAAAAAACAGCTGCTTGGTAATAAACCAAAAAGGAAAAGTGACTTTCATATACCAGTGGAGGGAAGACTCTTTCAGCCGCTCGGCGTGGGACCGAGAAACCTCCATGGGTGCTGGTATCGCTCGCTGTCAGAGTCTTGCAAAAGTAATTTGTCGGTTGCTTGCTCATAATGCCCATTTCAGCTGGAAGATATGCATCATTTTGCTCTTGCTACAAAATTTTGTTTTTGAAAAAAAAAAAAATTCCTCAAACCCAATATAATATGTGATTTTAATACAAAGCAAAAGGAAATTTTCAATCTACTGAAGCTTACCGGGTTTAATGGCTGCAGTGTCATTTGGGCATAGACCTCGTCAGTCTCAACATCTGCCTGAAAAAGATTACAAAGTTTAATTTATAAACACTACTACCATAGAATTTTAGATGGAAATGAAATAAATTATTCCAAATAAAAAAAACTCACATGCATTGTGACATCGTGGAGTTGGCAGATGAGCTGAGGTGGCAAATTGGGGTAATTCGGAATGTGACCCTCTACCTCCTTGTTGGTTGATGCCGCAACCTTCAATTCAAAATTGTTACATGTGATCAGGATCAAAAGATAAAAGGTATTATAATTAGGTCGAAATTACAAAAATTCTCTGCAATCTCCAGCATAATGATTGGATCATATTAATCATATTAGCTTTTCTAGCCAAAATATTAAAAGGAAACATGAAGTCTTCGTCTCCGGATCAAGGGACAAATAAACTCGCCTGCTCACTGTGGCCTTGTGGGAAGTACACTACGCGGGTCCCAACTGTAGGGAGGCAGACAAGCGGGCCCGCACATGCATGCCATAACTCTGAATTTAAACATTTCTTTTCTGCAATGTAAGAAAGTACTTCAACTTAATTGAATAGAAAATAAAAAAAAGGAAAGGAGTAAAACGTATTTATTCTGTCGAATTTTTGTAGGAAGAAATTTTTGGAGCAAAAAAAGGCGGTTTGACTTTTCCAAATAATTTATCAGATTTAAAACGTGAACGACGAAATGGCCTATTTTTTTAGGGTTTGTTAGCTATAATCCAAACTCTAACAACCAAAGTCAAACTAGAAAGACAAGTTTTCCTCTCAATTGAATAAAAAAATAAATCAATAGTTCACTAGCACTAATAGAGAACACAAAAGAGAGAGAAGAACATGGATGAATCCCGGAAAAATTAAAGAAAAGAACAAGTGCTTATTATTTAGAAAATAAAACAATATTAATTAAGTTTGGACTAATTGAGGCGAAGGGGAAAGAAAGAGAAAAAAGAGAGAAATGTAAAAAAGGGTGGAAAGCATAGAGTTGTTTAAAATAAAAGGTACCTTCTTCCTGTGGTTGGCCGAGGCTGGCCACAGAAGAGTTCATCTCCAAAAGGGGAAAAACCCTAAACCTCACAAAGCCCCATTAAATCCTCTCTCTTCCAATCTAAAACCCTACCTTAAGCCCCAAATCACCTTCTTTAGCGACCTCAAAGCAACCGCATTCTACAAAAAGCATTGAGAGAAAGAGAAAAAAGAGAGATCAATAAATCATCCTATCAGCAAAACCCTAAATCCTGGACCAGCAGCAGGTCAGGAAAAAGCAAAAGAGGAGATGAGAAAAAGGGGGACAGTGGTATGGCAGTGTATCTCTTTTCAAAGGGACCACCAAGTGATGAGCATTAACCTTAGCCCAGCTCAGAGCAGCTGATCGCCATTAGTAAGTGTACAGCATGTACGCACACAAAGCAAAGCAGAGAGAGAAAAAGGAAAGGTGGAATTTGTGACTGTGTGAGTGAGAAAGAGAGAGATCTGTGGATATTTAGGTTTCGGCCATTTAATCGCTGCTCCTGCTGCTGATTTTTTTAACTTAGTTCTAAGAGCGAAAATTTCGGAAATAAAATTTTACAGCTTTTCCGGGTTAATATTTTAACAGAGTGGTTTTAGCTTTATGAAGCGCACGAACCATATCAACGCTGTTTTGGTTCGATAGTTCGTGCGCTGCATGAAGCAAAAACTTCTCTGTTACAATATTTACCCGTTTTTCCTGATATGCCCCTGTAACACTCAACTCAAGAGTGTGTTCAGCTTCAGCAAATACCACACTACTCTAGTGATAATTAAACTATAAGTATTCATTCTAAGAGACTTTTTTAAAGTTAATTCACGTGTAACATAAAGTTATATTTTATAATGAGGAGTAGGTTGGATGAATATCGGACTTACTTTTGGTCTGACAGACTTCATGACTATACGACCTGCTTTAAAATTTGTATACATGAAATTGATGCAAGTGAGCACGAATATTAAAGCGTAGCGCACATATATAAAACGGATCAGACAGTCCTGGAGCCCATTGAACTTAAAATAGATCTGTGAGCATCGGACCTACTCTGCCGTCTTTTATGACACCTTTTATTTTTGTTGGATAAAGTCCGATAAATCATCAACTATTTAATATTGACAATTAAATTTATCATCTGAATTTTGAACATTCAATCGACTTCTCGTGCAAAAAATATTATTATTTACCAGTTACCACTAAAATAAGTGTTATTTTTCATATTATTTCATATTTTAATTTTTTATCTACTTGCTAAATAACACGTCGTAACAGCTCTCTTTTATTTAAGACCATCTTGTCTAATTTATTTATTTACTGTTTATTTTTTTTATAAAGATTGGAGATTAAGTTATTTAATTATTAAATATTAAAAAAAGTTTATATTTAAAATTTCAAAACCGTAACTTCTTGTACAGAAGATATTGCATTTATTACTGGAGCAAAGAAAAATTCTCTAATATTTAACTTAAGTTAGTATTAATTTACTTTAAATATATTTTACTCGTCAAGTACAAAGGTTAAATTTCAACTAGTTTCAATGCATGCCTCAAATGTCTATCCCGTCGGAATAAGTTATTGACTGTCCAATATCCAATGAAAAAATAAATTTCACTCTTCGAATTGAAATATATATCCAATATTCCAATCTATTGTTCAACTTGAGGTTAATCTCGAGGACTACCCAAAACTTTTTGAAAGAATCAACGACATAAGAGCATCGATCGGAGGCTAAACAATTCTACAACATTCTTGAACATTCCTACATAAAAAATTCTTCATATCTCAACTTAGAACGGGGCACCGTTCGAAAGTCTACAAAAGATCATGATTCATATATAGAGAGACACAACTAATATTTATATTGTGAGTGTTCAAATTATAGATGAATGGACAAATAGATCTGTTGATAGGAATTTTCTGTTCACATACTGATAGGAGATCCTATTCGGTTCTTAAAGAAGACAATACTTCCAAGAAAAAAAATTAATAAAATAAAAAACAAAATGTTTAGAATTATGAAATAAAGTATCAGTAAATTAATTTTATTTAAAGTACTTTTTAATATTCTATTAGATTAAACGTAGTTCATTCATAACGCAAAAAAATTCTAATCTTTGATCCAGCGTTATCATTTGGGGGCAAAACTTTTACTACTAGAGTGGAGTGGAACTGTTTAATCTGCATCAACGTTCGTGCACACTTGATCTGAATGAATTTTAAAGTTGTATATATGAATCTTGATGTTGATCAAAACAAGGGCTAGATTCCCTACCAGAGGAGGAGATTCTAACTAATTAGTTCAAATATTTTATATTACGGATCAGTTTACTTCTTCCTGAAGAGTTTTATGGTACTTGGGCAGCGAAATTTCAAAATTTTACAATAAAAATACTAAAGAAAGTTCATATGCAACTGTAATCAAACCATAATTTTTTTTCAAATATAAATATACCTTTGAAACGTGTTTGAGATCCAATCTCTAGCGCCTTGATGGTTGATGCGTGTCGATCTCCTAAAACGTCAAGCATCAAGTCGAGACTCCAAGAAATAAGCCCACCGAGAAATTAATTAGAAACTAAAATTTTATCTTACTGGAGAGAACTAATTTAGTCACTGATTAATCTCTATCCTCCAAGAAATCATATCTTGAGTTTAGAGTTTGTGGCTTTTCAATGCATGAGAGGTCAAACGGGGCAGAGACAAAGTTTTGACTCGATCTTTAAAGCAATAATGAATAATTTTAGACAGTAAGGACCACTTTAAAAAGCCTTCCTGCAGTTTACAAGTAGTTCCCTCCGTCCTGAAAGTTATTCTCATGATTTCCAATTAATCAGACTTAGCATAAATTAATAACCTAATATGTGCCAAAAACATAGCTCTTTACTGCCCGCAAAAAGTTTAATTTATTTCACATAAATCGCGCAAAAAATTCCAGGGAGCTTTTCGCAAAGAGTGAACCTTGGCTCAAATTGTAGATTTTCTCACGGGCTTTCTGATAATTGATCATACACTGAAAACAGAGTTATGCTTGTTTGAAGTTTACCCGGCTAGAAATCATGCTGAAACTCTAGAAGGCTTTGCGGTCCGCAAAACACCTTTTGCGTCCTGTGATGCTTTATATCAATTTGATCCCTTTTGACATTTGATTTTATTAAACTATTTAATTAAATCCAAAATATCATATAATTATTTCTATAATTATTATCTCATGTTTAGATAGAGAAATCAATTTATTTATCATATCACACATGTTAAATAAATAAATAAGCATTTCTAATTAATTTCTTATTTGTGCGACTATGTAGGATTTATGTCATTTGACAATGAAATTAGAAACTCCTTTCAATTTCATGAATTACAAGCTGCACTTAGCAATATGCATTGCAATTACCAAAAGACACGAATGAAAGTGCTATACATTATCACGATCCTTAAGCAATAATTGCCCTGTGTCAATTACTTGTCTCGTGATATCCAAGGTAGGAACGTATCATCCTTGCAAATTTATTTTTTCTTGATTCTAAAATAATTTTAGTAAATTATTATTAACTTCTTAATCATGCGCACACATATATAGTATTATTTCATCAAGGGATCTAGCGATATCATCACTCATTAAACATGAGGAACATCAGTATTCTTGATGAATATTTTCTCTCCTCACAAGAGACACATATTGAGATACCACATATACGATTGCATGTTATAGTCAACGTTGCCACATTTACATATCTCTCATGTTGGATCATCGATCTCATACCATAGAATTTTCAGAGACAAATAAAACATTAATAACACAAACACAATCCATATATCATGTTTTATTTCGGGTCATATGCAATCACCTGATCTCCTTCAAGTATACATTTGATTAAATTGACCACTCCTTGTCATATAGTCTGCGGAACATAACCATCATTTAATCTAAATACTAATATTATACCGATAATTAATGTTTCTTGTTAATTACTAATATTAAAATATTTTAGAGTATTATTAATTCATTTACAGAGTTTCACAATTTCAAGTCCTCAACCCGAATGATCTATAAATAAAAAAAAAAAACTCAAGGACAAAATTATATATATATATCATCTAATTAAATGAACATGATCTGTTTTATTCAACTGTGTCAATTCTCTATATGAGGAGTTAATTTTATATTTTATGCAAGGATTTTATTTTTTTTAGAGAAAATCACATATACTACAAAAATAGATTACTATCCGCGAGAGTAAAAAGAGACTATTTGCAAAAGTACACTAACAGAAATGTGTTATTCTGAACATATCGGTATTATCGACAGGAGTATCCACGAAGATACTGTCGGCAAAAAATACTTTTATCCCTTGCGGATAGTGACACATTTTTATAGTTTAACTTGGTCTTTTGAATGTGTTATTCTGCACATATTGATATTATCAACAGGAGAGTCTAGTGCTTTCTCTTACAACTGGAGAGTACTCCAAAATTTCCCTGAAATCATGAACATTGAACCTTTTAAACCTAACTTTTTATATTTTATGAAAATAACACATCAAGTGATCCTTTTTCAGAAAAGAGTAACGTGTTTCTGTTCGTTTGTCTCTGCAACAAAATAACACGTTACGTGCATGCAAACTCTGCTTCTATAAAGACAAGACCAAGCTGTTCATTTTATCTGAAATTTGTACCAGTTCAATTACAAATTATTCGTATGAAATTTCAAAATAATATATTCATAGAGAAAGTTTTTGATTGATAAACGATCTGAAGCCATAAATGCACCGTCGACTTAGCATCCCTTCTTTTGAAAAAACAAGATTGGTCTATTTATAAAGGTTTCTCGAAACATTGCCTTAATAAACCGTACAGAAACAAAAGAAGAAAAGAGACTGAGGTTAACCGAATGATTCAGGGAAAGTAGAGTTTGATATTAAATGAAGGAATGGGAAAAAGCTACAGCCAAGATTAGGCGACACAATACGGTACGGATACCAAATGTCACATCTAAGCATGGGCGGTACTTGCACCTCTGTTTAACATGACGTGACCTATACCCGACACCAATCCTCTCCGATCGTACCTTCTCCTAAATTTATATGCACGTTCGATTCCTCGTTGACGGCATGTTTGATTGTGAGTAAAACAAAATGTTTGGTTTAGAGTTTAGGGTATGTTTTTATATAAAAAATAATTAAAAAATATTTTTACGAAACTAATGTGGTAATTTTTTTTTTATAAAAATTATAAGAACCGAAATGACACGAAATGTCATTTCGATCCGCTATTTTTTTGTATTTCGGAATGAAATGACATTTCGGTCCGGTTCCCTCTGTGGCGTCTCATATGAAAACTTGTGAAACCAGTACCACAGAAAATCTACAAAGGTGTCCGGACAGAAATGCCATTTCGGTCCGGAATAAAAAAAATAACGGACCGAAATGCCATTTCGGTTCTTATGATTTTTTAAAAAAAAAGTAATCATGTTGGTTTCGTAAAAATAAAAAATTTAATTATGGTTTATAAAAAAAATTCATGTTTGGATGTAAAACAAGAATTGTTAAAATAGTCAAATCAAGAATAACTATTATTTGTCTTATTAGAATAGTCAAATCTTAAAACTCTTAGGAATAGTCTATTCTAATAAAACAAAATATTTGGATTCACTATTCTAGCTATTCTAACACAATCAAACACCGAATAAGTTATTCTGAATAGCCTAACCTCAAAAATAGCTTATTCTCAATCCAACCAAATATACCCTTAACATCTTGTTTCGATGGAGAGTAGAGAGAGGAGGTAAATGATAGAAGGGAATAAAATGGAATAAAAAAAAATTAACATATTTAATTTTTTTAGGGACGGATTCAGAATTTTCGTCAGGCGGGACAAAAAAAATAGTAAATCGGGTTTAAACCCATTAACTAATTGGATACTCGATAAAAAACAATGCTTAAACTTATATTTTCTAATGCTCTGACTTATAATTTATGATGTTATAACTTATAGTTCTAATTACCAATCATAATTCAAGAAATTTATTTTAATTTTAACGTTAAATTTAATATGAATTACAAAATAGAAATTTAGAGAGGGGGCAAAAAAAATTTCGGGAAGGAGTACAAAATCAGTTAGGACCGATAGATCTCCATTAAAACTCAAAATTCAAGGGGGGGCGACTACCCTCTAGCTCCATGTGGGTCCGCCTCTAACTTTTTCATGTTTGAATGATTAATGAGAGAAACTAAATTTTACTTTTCTTCCGTCTTGTTTCTTGTTTGGTTAATTAAAATTATAGAAGGTTAATCAAATGTTTTAGTATATTTAATTTTTCCTTCTTCTTTCCATTTGTTACACCTCAACTCGGGATGAAAATTGATTCTATTGATTACAGTCATGTCATAATTTTGTCAACCAAACACGAACCGAGATAAATTTTTATTTTCATTCCATTCCCTCCCTTCCTCTACTCTACCTCCAAAAAAAGTAAATGTAGAGTAAGAGGTGAGTTAATCTACCTAGAGAAGTGGATTAACTTACTCCACACTTACTTTAAAAAATGTAGATAAAAAATATGAAACATGAAAGACATGAGGCACTAAAACCTGGCCTCCTCTTTAATTTTCTTTTTACTTCTTATTTTTTTTTTAAATGTCTAATTTGTAATTTTTTTTCTTTCTTTCTTCATTTTCTATTTTTTTTTATAAAATAAGGTTGCTTCCTTATTTTACCTTCTCTTTTTCTTCGTACTTTTTCCTTTGTCTTTAAAGAAAAATGATGGTTTCATTTCAAGGTTAATGAAAATAGAACCTGATTCTTGTTTCTTACTTAAAAACAAAATGAAATTCTGATAACCTTTGCAAAATGTCGAGGCGTACTTGTCCATATGATTCGTATCTATGTTCCAAGTCCAAGGTTTTTTATTATTGGTTCCGTTTTTTTTTCGTAACATTACAAAAATTAAATTCATGATTTTGAAATTTATAAATTTTGTAGACTCTAGTTATTATCATTGCTATATAATTTAATCAGTCATATAAAAATATTAATTATAAGTCGTAAATATTTTTTTTTACTTCGTCGTCACGTTAATTGCTCCACATTTTACATAATTTTCATTAATCTAGAAATTCTAAATCATTCGAGATTAATGATTCTTCAACTACAATTTTAAAGTTTTTTTTCTTTTAAAAAATAAATTCAATAGCCTTTCCATTGCGAAATGATAAATCTCATTTTAAAAGTACTTGGTTTCCACAAATTGCATCAATCTTGGCTAGGGCTGCAAACGAACCAAACCAAATCAAACTTACCTCCAGTTTGAATTTGGTTTGAATTAATTTCGAACGAACTCAATTTCGAATCGAATTTCTTACGAACTCAATTTCGAATTTTGTTACGAACTTTTTTACGACAAGGAAGAGTGATCGTAGTTGCCGAGAGTGAGAGGTGAAAGTCGACTAGGGTTTCAGAATTGAGAGCGAGGGTTACGACTTACGAGTTATAACTTATGGCTGGGCGGTCTTATGTTTTAACTTTTAAGTCATCAGCGAACATAAGTCATTAGCGGAAATCAACGGTTCACGTTACTTTGAGATTCGAACTATAATAGTTCGCGAACCTATTTCGAACGAACCAAGTCCAGTTTGAGTTTAATTTGAATTAATTTTGAACTAAGTTTGAATTGAATTAATTTCGAACGAATTTAATTTTGAATCGAATTTTTTTACTAACTTTTTCAAATCAAACTCGAATCGAATTCCGAAACTACGAATATTTTGTGCAGCCCCTAATCTTGGCACAATGTAGCAATTGAATCGGTAAAGTAAAGTAATTCTTGACAGATCATTTAATTCATGTCAGAAAAGAAAAGGCTAAAGAATTAAACAAAGGATTTATTTAGGCTAACATGTATATTAAATTTTGTAGCAAAATGAAAGTAGTGTATGAGAAAAGGGAATTTGTCGAGAAACATGAAGCCTAGGAGGGTCCTTGTCATGTTCTCTACTTGTTCTGTGCGTGTTTTCTGACCAATCATTGACCCGCTTAAAGTGCCCAAACACACTCAAAATATTATTATTAAGATTCCTAAGACTAATGAACAATCATGATTCATGACATGAAAGCTTTTTGTATTATTAAATAATAATCATTCCGTACACAAACGTCGTTATAATTACCGACAGAGATTGGTCGCAATTCCTGCTATATTATTCCATAGTGAAATAATGAACAGTAAAAGACAAAATTAAAAAGTAAATAAAATTTAAAAAGTAAATAAAATTTTAAGGACTTAGATTCTATAACGTGGACAGTACTTGGAAATTGGAATTCATATGAATCATAACCAGTTACTAGGGGCGGATTCATGATTTTTGGAGGGAGGCAAAAAAAAAATATTGAATCCGGTTTAAATAACTTTGGATTTAAATTCATTAACTAATTGGGTACTCGATAAAAAAATAATATTTTAACTTATATTTTCCAATGCTTTGACTTGTAAATTCTGATGCTCTAACTCATAATTCTAATTACCAATTAAAATTCAACAAATTTATTTCAATTTTAACTCTAAATTTAACCCGAATTACAAATCAAACATCCAGAGGAGGACAAAAAAATATTTTAGGAGGGACAAAGTCAATCGGAACCGACAAATCTGCACTAAGACTCAAAATCTAGAGGGGGGCAACAGCCCCTCCCTGAGACCATGTAGGTCCGCCCTTGCCAGTGACACCCATCACTAGTCGAGTCCATATCCTATGAAGCTAACGGAAGCAGCCTTTTAAGTTATGAGATCAGACGTAAATTTTACAGTACATACCGTGTGCATTTTACTCTGAACCGTAAAACAAAATCAATTATTTTTAGAAAAAACAGAATCAATTCACCCTCATTTCTCTTTATTAAATACGAGCTGTAACAAAATAGTTTTGTTTAAATCTGGACAGTCCGATCTTTTCTACCAATCCGGTTCGAATGTGTTTGATAACTTTAGAATGTGTAATCAAAGATTAATAAAATTTCTAATAAAATCTTGCAATGGTGCAATTCAAACTCACCTCCTTAGAATGTGTTTGATAACTTTGTGATGTTTTTCTTGGATAAAATTTTATGATACACTTTACAAAATCTCGTGAATGCAAGAATAAATAAAAAAAAAGCATGAATAAGTTGTTTGATTACATGCGAATTTTGAAAAGAATATATTATTCAAATTTAGCCATTATAAATTATTACTTAGACAATCATTACTTTATTAGTAATCTCTACGACAATGTATTATTTTTTTCAAAGAAACATCGCTTGCATATATAGTACTTTTTTTTCATAATATTATATATATTTTTAGAACTATACATTTTCTTATGATTGGAGTATGACAGTATTATATTATTATTTTTTGTTAATTTGAGAATTTGTTTCAAGAGAAATTAGAGAACAGAGACATCGCTAAGTTTTGTGGGCAAAAAAAAAAATTGGGTTAAATTTATTCTGATGGAAATGTAAATAAGCATAATGCAAAGTGAATTTTGGATGGAAGAACAAATTCAATATTTAATAAGAAAAAAAAAAGAACCGAACACAATACAGAAAATTTCACAAATTATTGCAAGAATAAATCGGGCCGAACAAGGCCTTAAAGTGCCGAAATTTTTATCAATTGAAAATATTAAAAAAATATCGGTAAAGGATATTATTTTGATGGAATTTCGAAATGTAGGTAGAACAGGTTGGTTTATCCCGTCCCACAGGACGGGTCATTTTAACTCGTCCCACTAATCCATCTCCGTTTGACTTAACCACCACTAATCAAATTAATCAAACAGAAAAAAGCACGAACGGTATAGATCATCCCGTCCAAATAGCAAAAAAAAAAAAAAATTCATGAACGGGTTAATCCGTCCCATCCGAGCATCATGCAAAGAGAAGGTGTGTAGCTGAGAAGTATGAATCGTTGATATTTGTCTGTCTTTTCTGTCTTCTTCTTGTGCATAAGATAAGAACTTCTCCTTGATCTTTCAGTGAATAGAGCATAGTAATTATATATTTTTCATTTGGGTCTCCGATGCTGAACTTCTTTCCTTATGGGGAGTATAAAGCTAGTGTATTGTTGACAGAGGCATCTCAACCCAGCAAATTCATTCAACTACCTTAGATACAACCAATGCAGTCACAGACGGGACAATTTATAACGTTTTGATTTTTTTTTTCCGCGGTCGGACGGGATCGAATTTACCGTTCTGATTTTTTTTTTTCTGTTTTGATAATTTAATTAGCGGGGCAGAGACAAATTAGGAATCAGTATCCGGACGGATTAAAATTTCACGTCCCGGAAAACGGGATAAACCAACCCGTTCTATCTATATATGAAATTTCTGCTAAAATGATCCCCTTTAACGATATTTTTTTATTTTAATTTCAATTAATAAAAATTTCGGCAACTCTCACGCAGCCCCACATAAAGTAGAGAATTACATAAATCTGGTAACGGGAAATTATAGCAAGCATACATGATATACTGGATTTGCACTAAAAGGTATTTTCTTACTTCATATATATATTTTCAATTTCAAAATCCAAAATAGTTGATTGAACTGCTTAATGTGGCTATATAAATATATTTTTGAAGATATTTTTTTTATATTTTTAGAATTTTTTATCATCTTTAGATTGATAGAAAATTATTGTCTTTAAAAGATTTTTGATCTTTCAAAGATTTTCTTCATATCTAAAATAGTAAAAAATATATAAAAAGAATTTAGTCTTCAAGTATATTTTTATTTGTAAGTCATGTTGAGCTGTTCATATGAACTTTTTAAACTTTAAATTGAAAATATTAGTATAAATCTTGAAGGACTCTTACTGCATGAAACACCATAACTAGTGTATTGAAAAGGGGCCGGGTCGGGTCGGGTCGGTCCAAACCCGCCCGGTCTCCGGGTTGACTCGGGCACGGGTTAGCCCCGGTCAACGGGTTGAGTCGGGGGGGGTCGGGTTGGGGTCTGACTCGGCCGATCCTAACCCGGTCTAAACCCGGCGGGTTAGGTCGGGGCGGGTTAGGCCGGGTCGGGGGTCGGTCCGGTCCGGGTAGGTCCGGTCCGGTTTTTTTTTTTTTTTTCCGGTTTCTGTTTTTTTTTTCTGTTTCCAGAGAGGCAGAGAGCCAGAGAGGCAGAAACATTTTTTTTTTTTGCATTTTTTTTCTTTTTCTTTTTATTTGAACTCAATATATTTTTGTTATAACAAAATCAAATTAAGTTAAAACCGAATTTTGTTAGAACCAAATTAGTTTAAAACCAAATTATTCTAAAACCGAGATATACCGAATTAGTTTAAAACCGAATTATTTTTATCTTTAAAATCGAATTATTTTAAAACAATAGATTTAAAAACAAAAGTTACCCTCCTCCTTTATTCCGGGCTTAGGACCGGCTATGTAAAATAACATAGGCGGAGTTCTAACTTTTTTTTTGTTAGTAATTATTCTTTAAAATGAAACAATTGAAATATTTAGAAATTATAATTTAAAAAAATAACAATAAAGATTAAAAGAGGTTAGAATTTTATACCGACACTACCTATCTAGTAGTTGTTGTGCATATACCATAGGTCGCTCTCTTGCTCACGTCCGAATCCTCGTTAGGCTCAGGTCCCTCGGTACCGCTTTCTTGAGTGTCGACACCGGATGATGACGCTTCCAATCCCATGGCATGTTGCGTGCGATTTTCAGCATCAATCTAGTCTTTCAAGCACACAAGTCTCTCGAAAACATGTGCACCCAGCTTACTTCGTTTATCGGTAAGGATCCTGTTCACCGAGCTAAAACAGGATTCAGAAGGGACGGTTGACACGGGCACAGCAAATATGTCGCGGGCCATCATCGCCAGTGTTGGATAGGCAGTTGCATTCCTCCTCCACCAATCCATGAAGTCAACTCCTTCACTTTAGGTGGTCCCCAAACAGTAGCTCATTAGCTCGTTCGTGTTACCTTGGGATCCCGTCGGGTCGTCATCATCCTGAAAATCGCCTAACAATCCAGTACTGCTGTGTGTGGATAGACTATTAAAACAATAGAAAAAATTAGTGGACAAATAATGTAGATATTATAAATAATAAATATTAAAAATATATGTATATTTATATTCATACCTCACGCCACCGGTCGAAGGCGGTTGGTCGGCATTTCTTCTTTCGTAATATATGGCAAACATGTCGTCCAATGCCTTTTGTACGCGGGGATCCTCGTCCCTCCAATTTAATTTTAGATTTTTCTTGTAGGCTACGAGTATTTTTACCGTGAACTTCTTCTTGTATGCCGGATGGAGGCAGTTTGCGAGAACGGTCAAGAGGGGTACCTCATTCCAATATTTAAGAAATTTTGCCTTCATGGCTGCTACGATTGGATGGAGAGGGGAATCCTCACTATCCCTATCTTCCATATCACGGTACACCTTGGAAATATAGTAGAGATGGTGCAGCAACTCATGTGCCGTCGGTGAGTACGAGCAAGATAATTTCACGGTTGCGGTGAAAAAGGTTCCAAGGAATTGTGCAAGCATTATTATTCGCTGCCATTCGGGGTCGGTGAGTTCCAAAGCTTGTCCTTCGTTCGTCGACCTCAACATCTCCCCTATAGCCGCCTTGTAAGGAATGCATCGGTGCAGCATCCTGTAGGTGGAATTCCAACGGGTGTCTATATCCCAAGGTACCCTCATTTTGCCCAAACCTATTCTTTCGCACAAAGCTGCGAAATTTTGTTTTCTTTCTTAGTTTGAATAAATATGGGCAAGACCTCCCTTGAATTTAATTATCAAGTCATTTACGGCTTCTACCTTAAGACCATCTTTTACGGTAAGGTTTAGTATATGGCAAGCACACTTTTGGTGAAACAGTGCACCATTCATGATTGGGTTTAGGGACCGGATGAAATGATCGATGGACGCTACATTGTTGCTAGCATTATCGAATGAGATAGAAAAAATCTTGTTCCGTAAATCCCTTTTGAGATTATATTCTTGTAAAACCTCAATAATGGAATGGTAAATAATTTGTGCAGTGTGCGGGGATTCTAACACCCAAAAACTTAAAACCCGTTTTTGTAAAATCCAATTCTCATCGATCCAATGACCGGTAATACAAGAGTACCCTAGGCCGTGTTTACCGGCAGTCCATATATCGGAGGTAAGGGAGACACTATAATTTGCATATCCAAATGTAGCTAATAGGTCGTTTTTCTTTTGGATAAACTGGTTTTTCATTTCACATACCATTTTTCTATGATGGATTTTCTTATACAATGGTTGAGCTAACCCCCGAATGCAAAGCCGGGCAAAACTACTACAATTACCCATACTAATTGGTTTTTCCTTGTGGGCAATATATCGGGCAAATTCTCCAAGCATTAATTTTTCATCATATCTTTGATGGGTTCTACTACCATCCGGGTTCATAAGGGTTTGGACTAACCGCGGGTCCGCATTTTCTTGCGGTAACTCACCCTTTTTCGCATGACCATCGGCATGTTTCTTAAAAGTGGACATACCATTTGCAAGTTTATACTCGTAAATAACCTTGCAACCGCGTACCTTACATTTTAGAGTACGGACAACTCCACTCGCATTCAATGTCCTCTCATAATACCGCCACCAATCCGCCTTGTATTCGGGTGTCTTGGTTTTCCTCTTCTTCGGTGGTTCGATGGGAATGAGAGCAACAACTTCGGCTTGGGTTGCGGGGACAACTTCAATTTCCGGGACACTTGTCGAGGGACCGCTTCCTATAGGGGCGGTGTATTGAGTCGATCCTGTAGAAGCCGTACCTGCTCCATATGAAGGGTTAGAATAATAGTAATTAGGTGGTGCCATTTGGGATGGATTTTGTTAATAATAGTTAGGATATTGTTGATGATAAATAGGTGGTGGCACTTGGGAGGGATTTTGTGGATACGGCGGTTGCACTTGGGAGGGATTTTGTGGAAAAAGTTGTGGTTCTTGTTTTTGAATCATACTTTCTATTGCGTCCATATTTTGATGTTGACCATCGGGCGTAGGGTCGAAAAAATCGGCGGAAGCTCTATGCATCCAAGGTTCGTCCGCCATTTGTTCTACATATTAAAATTAAATCCATTCAAAATAAATCCGAAATTATCTAAGCTATTTAAATGTAAATCTAAATTCAATATAAATTAGATTAAATGTAAATTAAATCTAAATAAGTGTAATTAAAATTTTAAAAAATAACTCTAATTCAAATTTAAAAGAAATAAAGTTTAATTCAAATTTAAAAAATAAAGTCTAATTGAAATTTAAAAAATAAAGTCTAATTCAAATTTAAAAAATAAGTTTAATTCAAATTTAAAAATTAGGTCTAATTCAAATTTATAAATTAAAAAAATAACAATAATTCAAATTTAAATTAAATCTAAATTAAACCTAAATTGAATTCAAATCTAATTAAACCTAAATTGAATTCAAATTTCAAAAGTCCTTGGCCGAAATTCAAAAGAAAAACGAAAAAAAAAAATTAGTGAAGCCTCTGCCTCTGCCTCCTTGAAGGCTTGACCGAACTTCAAATAAAAAAAAAAAACAACTAAGTCTAATTCAAATTTAAAAAATAAAGTCTAATTCAAATTTAAAAAAAACTCTAATTCAAATTTTAAAATTAAAAAAAATTAGTCTAATTCAAATTTAAAAATTAAAAAAAAGTCTAATTCAAATTTAAAAATTAAAAAAAAATAAGTCTAATTCAAATTTAAAAATTATATTTAAAAAAATAAGTCTCATTCAAATTTAAAATTTAAAAAAATAAGTCTAATTCAAATTTAAAAAAAATATGTCTAATTCAAATTTAAAAAAAATAAGTCTAATTCAAATTTAAAAAAAAGGTCTAATTAAAATTTTAAAATTAAAAAAATAAGTCTAATTCAAATTAAAAAAATAAGTCTAATTCAAATTTTAAAATTGTAAGTCTATTTAAAAATAAATATAACTATCCAACAAATTCAAAAATAAAATATAACTTATTTATCTAACCTATTTAAGATAAATCCGAATTTTAAAAAATAAAATCTAAAAGAAAAAGAAAAAAAAATAAGTGCAATTAAGATTTAAAAAAAAAGTTTAATTCAAATTTAAAAAATAAAGTCTAATTCAAATTTAAAAAAAGGACTAATTCAAATTTTAAAATTTAAAAAAAAAATATAACATATTTATCTAACAAATCTATTTATCTAACCTATTTATAAATAAAATAACTTATTTTACAAAGTAAATATTAACTATTTCAAAATAAAATACAATAATCTAACAAATCCAATAATCTAACATATTTAAAAATATATCTAAAATCTAACATATTTGAAAATATTCAAATGTAACCTATTAAAAATAAAGATAACATGTTTGAAAATAAATATAACTATCCAAGGAATTCAAAAATAAAAAATAACTAAAAAATCTTACCTATTTAAGATAAATCCGAATTTTAAAAAATAAAATCTAGTCTATTTCAAAATAAAATAACTTATTTTAAAATGTCTAACCTATTTATCTAACCTATTTATAAATAAAATAACTTATTTTAAAAAGTAAAATCTAACCTATTTCAAAATAAAATACAATAATCTAACAAATCCAATAATCTAACATATTTAAAAATATATCTAAAATCTAACATATTTGAAAATATTCAAATGTAACCTATTAAAAATAAAGATAACATGTTTAAAAATAAATCTAACTATCCAATAAATTCAAAAATAAAATATAACTTATTTCTCTAACCTATTTAAAAATAAAATCCGAATTTCAAAAAATAAAATCTAACCTATTTCAAAATAAATCCGAATTTCAAAATAAAATATAATAATCTAACAAATCCAATAATCTAACATATTCAAAAATAAAATCCAATAATCTAACATATTCAAAAATCTAACATATCCAATAAAATATAACATATTCAATAATCTAACTTATTCAAAATTTAACAAATAAAATATAACATATTTATCTAACAAATCTATTTATCTAACCTATTTATAAATTAAATCCGAATTTTAAAAAATAAAATCTAACCTATTTCAAAATAAATCCGAATTTAAAAAAATAAAATCTAACCTATTTCAAAATAAATCCGAATTTCAAAAGAAAATATAATAATCTAACAAATTCAAAAATAAAATCCAATAATCTAACATATTCAAAAATAAAATCCAATAATCTAACATATTCAAAAATCTAACAAATATAACATTTATTCGTACAAAGAAATATAATATTTATATAACATTTATCTAACAAACAAATAAATCTAGCTTATTTATCTAACAAATTTAAAAATAAATCCGAATTTAACAAAAAAAAACTAACAATATCTAAAAATTACTAACAATATCTAACAATTACTAAAAATTACTAACAACTTCTAAAAATTATCTAACAATTACTAACAATATCTAAAAATTACTAAAAATTACTAACAATTACTCAAAATTACTACAAATTTCTAAACATTACTAACAATTACTAAAAATTATCTAACAATTCCTAACAATTACTAAATTTACCTATTTAAACTAATTCTAATTATTTAACAATTACTAAAAATAAATCTAACCTTTTAATCTCGCGGAAAAATCTTGCGGGAGGTAGAATGAAAAAAATCGTTCGTAATTCCTCTACTTTCTTCTTTCGTATTCCTTTGCGTCTTTCGTATTCCTTTTCGTATTTCTTCGTAACTCTTTTTTTTTAAACAATAAAAATAAAATTTGAGAATAATAAAAATATTGAGAGTATGAGAATATGAGATTGAGAGATTGAGAACAATGGGTATGAGATGTGAAAATTTATGAAGAATGGGGGTATATTTAAGGGTGTTTTGGGGGGGGGGGGGGGGGGAATTGTACCGTTGAAATTGAAAAAAAATTTGAATTTTCGGTGGGGGGTCGGGTTGGCTCGGGTCGGGGTCGGGTCCCGCCGGGTTTGACCCGGGTTAGGTCGGGTTTGACCCGGGTTCGGCCGGGTTTGGGGGGTTCAGTCGGGTTTTTGGGTCGGGTTAGGTCGGTTCGGGTCGGGTTTAGGCCGGTCCGGGTCGGGTTCGGGTAGACGGGTTGAAACGGTGGGGGGGAGGTCGGGTTTCGCCCAGAAAACCGCATCCGATCCGTTTTAAACCCGACCCAACCCTTTAGGACGGTTCGGGTCGGATCCGGGTCGGTCCGAGTCCGGGTCCCGGGTTTGCGCGGGTCGGGTTGGACCGGGCGGGTATAATCAATACACTAACCATAACCAAACGCTAATTTTAAATATTAGACAAAAGGACCAATTCATTAATTATCTGTAATTTAATTAAGAGGGATGATAAATTAACAATCTAATTGTAAATATAGACAAGAGGACTAATTCATTTAATTATCTGTAATTTATTTAAGAGGGGTAGTAAATTAACAATCTAACAAAAGGTCAAAAGGACCAATTCATTAATTATCTGTAATTTATTTAAGAGGAATGGTAAATTAACAATCTAATTTAAATATAAGACAAAAGGTCAAAAGGACCAATTCATTAATTATCTGTAATTTATTTAAGAGGAATGGTAACTTAACAATCTAATTTAAATATAAGACAAAAGGTCAAAAGGACCAATTCATTAATTATCTGTAATTTATTCAATAGGGATAGTAAATTAATTATCTAATTTTAAATTTAAGACAAAAGGACCAATTCATTAATTATCTGTTATTTATTTAAGGGGGTAGTAATTAACAATTGTCGTTCTTGTTGGGAGCAGTCCTTTCTATATATGGTATTAAAAATATACAAAGTTATTCTTTTATATTGTAAATAAAAAGAATCACTTATCTCTACCTTGCATGTTTATCGCATTGGAACATATTTAGTTGGTCAGATTTTATTTAAGCCTTCAATCCAATTTGTTATAGTAAAATTGTATATTTAAAACATATATTTCAATCTACTTTTAGATGGTCGGATCTTATAAATTTGATGAATTACAAAAAACCTTGTCATAAAAACGCAAGTGACAATAAGTTATATAATACCAGAAAAAATATATATATAACTTTGACTTTCAATCATAGATCATATTCTAATTAAAAAATAAAAGTAGCATGATAACAAATCGTTTTTAATAATATTACTATTATTGCTACATTAAACAAAATTATCTATGAAATAAACTTTATCAGTCAGATTGTGTTTTACTTGCCTTCAGTTTTTTTTTTAAAAAAAGGCATAAGTCCGTTCTATTAACATGAAACCGTAATTACAAAAACAGTGTTCACCAAAGTAGGTATCACTTGCCTTTAGTTAAATCTGTATTCAAAATTCCATGGGGATCTAACAAAAAGAAAATCTAATTCTAAGATTTTTCGAGCCAAAGTTGGTCAAATTGATCATTCACACTGACCCTACAAGAACAATTATTCTAGAGTTACCATTTTCAGAGGAAGAAATCCATCAGGCAGTGTTTGCTGCTGATTCGAAAGGAGCTTCTGGCTCTGATGGTTTTATTTTCAAATTTTATCAGTTCTTTTGGGATTTGATTAAAAATGACTTAATGCTTGTGTTCTCATTTCTATAACAATACCCTTTCTCTGCAACACATAAATAGATCTGTCATATGTCTGATTCCCAAAGAACAAGATGCCGACACTCTAAAAAAATACAGACCTATTCGTTTAGTCAATTTTAGTTTCAAAATCTTATCCAAATTGCTCACATTTCGCTTAGAAAAAATTATGGATATAATTATTGACCCTTCCCAAGCAGCCTTTGCCAAAGGTAAATACATTCTTGATAATGTAGTTCTTAGTCAAGAGATCATCCATAATGCTAAAGAAACTGGACAACAATGAGTTGTGAGTAAAATTGACTTCGAAAAGGCTTATGACAAGATTAATTAGGACTATTTGTTAGAGGTCTTGACTACTAGAAATTTCAGAATTAAATGGATATAATGGATTACTAGATAGCTTTACAGTTCTCAATCTTGCCTTAATATTAATGGCCATTCTACCTCATTCTTTTATTGTAAGGGAGGGGGGGGGGGGGGGTTTAGACAAGGGGATCCATTATCCCCTTTCCTTTACATACTTGCCGCAGATATTTTGAGTCATATTTTTAATAAAGGAAGAGAACAACAACTTATTTTAGGTCTAGGACCTCCTTGTCAGAAAGGAGCAGCAGTGACCAATTGTCATTATGCTGATGATACAATTTTATTTGTGTCATCAGCTACAGGTATGAGTGAAAAAGTATGGTGGACCATGAGATGTTTTGAGCCTCTTTTTGGCATTAAAATTAATCTTGATAAAACTGAGATGTTTCCCATTAATAGAATTACATTCTATGGCTATGTCCCATTAATATAGATCTTTTAGAATTACATTCTATGACTATGTCTTTTGAGTGCAAACCTGGGACTTTTCCTTTTAACTACTTAGGACTCCCCTTGCATTATAAAAAACTACAACAAAAAGATTGAGATTTCTTGATTAGAAAGATTGAGAGCAAATTACAAAATTGGCACAATAATTTGATATCAATTGGGGGTAGGAGGACTTTAATTAATGCTGCACTTTCTTTTGTGCCCATGTATGCTTTGTTCATTTTTAAGATTCCCAAGGGCATACTAAAACAGATTGATAGAAGAAGAAGAAAGTTTTTGTGGCAAGAGTTTGGGAATAACAGAAAATGGTACTCTCTGATTAATTGGGACCAGGTGTGTCAATCTAAAGAATTTGGAGGCATGGGCATTTTGGATTTAAATCAGATGAATACCGCCCTTCTTTCCAAATGGCTTTGGAAATTTAAAGATCCTTGTTGCCAAGGGATGTGAAAACATGCCCTGTCTTCTTAATTACATATCTAATGCTTCAATTCCTCCTTTTTTTGGACAACTCTGCTCCAATTACAAGATATGGTTAATCTAGGCATTTCATTTGTCCCTGGTAAAAACAATATGGTTAAATTTTGGCAGGATATTTGATTTGGGGATTGTGCCTTGTCAGTCACATATCCATTTGTATATACTTATGCAGTAATCCAGATGTCACTCTAGCTGATGTAATATCATCTCAGGGGCTTGGTGTTAATTTTCATAAAATCCTTACAGGGATGACTAAACATGAATGGGAGGAATTGTTAAACATTATATAGTCTTTTCAACCTGAGCTAGATGAAGATTCAATCAGCTGGCAGCTAAATGCTTCAGGGAAATATACTGTTAAATCATTTTATTTGTTTCTCAATTTCAGGGAAGTGAAAGAATTACATGCTTTAACATGGTGGACAATTAAACTCCCTCCAAAAATTCAAGTTTTTATGTGGCTTCTCACCAAACATAAAACACTTACCAAAACTAATCTAGCTTCTAAAGGCTGGGATGAGGATACCTCATGCAATTTTTGTCAGTTAAAAGAATCTCCAGATCACCTGTTTGTCCAGTATCATAGGGTCAGAAAAATTTTGTTCTGGATGGGCCGTTGTCAGGATTACATTGAACACTGGCATTCTATTAAAGATATAATGGAATTTGTTTTCACTTTGCCTAAAACACAAAAGGATCAGTTTCTGACCATACTTGGTTATTAAGAAATAATATTTGTTTTAATCAAGGTAGATATGATAGTGTTAAAACATCAGTTTTGAATGTCATTAATTGGGTATTGCTATGGACAGGTCAAACTGGGAATGTTGAAGAAACGGGAGCAGCAAGGAAGAACTAGTTGCCGGAAGATACTGCACAAATCCCTCTGCAGGAGCTGGAACAAGAGCAAGTGTTAGTGGAATCTGCTAATACAAATGACTCTCTTTGACTGAACTCTATTGGATTTATCTAGGCTTTACTGTTGAACTGTGCTGGATGTTATATTTTGGAATTTATGTTTCTATTTTAGCAGACTTTTAGCTATATGATTAGGAGAATGTTTCGTTTACCATCAAGCAACATACATGGACTTAGGAACTTGTAATTTAAAAAGTTTCAATCAATGCAATGGGCCTATGCCTTTTTAAAAAAAAAAATGATCATTCACACGAATTAATAGGATTGCACTCTAAACAGGCGATATATAAAAAACCGTGAAAAATTGTGAAAAACGGAAGCCCGTTATGTTAGAGCATCTAGAACAAAAAAATTCGAACTCACGAATAAAAAACTGCACTGTTAGTGTCCACAACATATTCTTGTGATTTAGCATTATATCATACTAGGAATATGTATACTTTAAGTGAGACTATGGTAATTTGCAATGAGTATGTTTGTCAGTGCTATGAATTCATATATCAAATTTAAAGTCTAAACAGTTGATCCGATTAGTTCAATATGATCTTCATATGAAAATGTACTTACATACTAAACTTTACATTTTTTTAGATAGATAGAAATTACTACTTTCAAATGGTTCATAATAATTAGATTCAGTTATTCCTACCTATTTAAAAATATAGTAAACAATAATATAAAATATAAAATTTGATCGCCAAATACATTTTCATATTAATATCATATTAAATGTCCATTGCAAAGCACTATGGGCCTATGGCCTCACTCCGTATACTTTATTTTTTGGAGGAAAAAGGTTCTTACTTCTTTTTATTTCGGTGGCATGATGATCTCCATTTAGTGCAATTATCGGTGATATAAACTTTTTTAAAAACAAATTCGATCCGTTCGAAGACAGGAGCATGTTACTGTCGTCAGGCGGTCAAGGAGTGTAATGATAGAAAAGCGTGATCGAGGGAGAATTAGGAAAAAAAGTAAGATGGAAGGCGATTCAGCAAAACACAGACCACAAAGGTAATCAATCAAAAGATTCTGAACACCTTCAGCAAAGATAATGAAGATCTGTTCGCTGATTCGTTCCTCCTAAATCCTAATGTAAGCACCTCTAATCTACTCATCTCCAGTTTTGCTCCAACTGGACGTGTCCGGAGATATCCTTGGGACAAAGTCTGTGGATTCCATTGCACGTGGGTGGATCGTCCAATTAAAATTAGACGATTCAAATTAAGCTAATAGGTTCTCAACAAGAGATCTATCCTCATCATCTCCAATTGAACGGATCGATTATTAAGGAACTAAAAGGTAGCTGTAAGCATGTGACATCATAATTGTAAAAGATCCTTCCACCAGAAAATTTCTTAATTAGCACGTAATTATTCTAACTTTTTATTTCACATTTTTTAACCCCTGACAGGGCAAAGGACACATATATTTTTTAAATGTTTCAATAGGCTGACATGAGTGCATATCTCTTATATAGCGGAGTGGGGGCGGTCGGATGGACATCAGATCAATTTGGTTCGATGTCTGATCAGAGCAGTCTAATTGGTATCAAAATTTGTGTATATTTAATCTACACTAATATTTAAGTTGTCCATGCAAATTTTGATGTTAGTTCTGGCTTGTCATTGAACCGAATTGAGTCATATGTTCATTAATCTGGATTTGATGGGTATCCATCGGACTGTAGGAGGAACTAATATCTATTTTATAGATATAATTGGGGAAGGATTTTGCACTGTTCACTGTAGTGCTATCTCTTTCTCAGCCATTTGATTTGTATCCTACGGTTTCCAACGATCTAAATATATTCTTTTCAGAGGGGTGGACTGTAAGTTTACCAAATCATCCAACTTCTTTACTTTAAAAAATCTATGAAATTTTGAGAGCCCAGTAATGTCCATTGACCCACATGAAACACACCTGAACATTTTTTTCATACCCTGTCATTATGGACAGATATATATCGACCAAACATTAAATGATGATATATATTGCCAAGCTAGGAGATGACATTAAAAAAACTTGTGAGATGGTTAGAGAGGACTTCGTCAGAATTGTAGAAGAGCAATAAACTGATTTATTTTAGTATATATTTACCTTTTTCTTTCAAGACAGCATATTGGGCTTAGCATATATATAGTTCACGGCCATAACTTTGTGGGCCCACAAAGCACTTAAAGCTGGAATTGAATTGCCTTTCTCCATGTTCCCAGTGCCGACGAAAGAAAATCGTTCAGGAGCTGCTACAAATCTCCAAATGGGGTTCATGAAGACATGGAAGACACGTTGGAGTTGAGATGATTCCATGATCCAAGTATGCTGCTGAGCTAAATTCTCTAATGAATACATTATAATACTATTAAAAGTGCAGGAAGATATGTCAAATGTGAGTGAGAGTGAATTATATAAATTTTTATGCTGCAAATAAGTGTCAATTTTATAGCATCAATAGTATTTTATACTAAATTATAGAGAAAATCACATATAAATATAAAAAAAGTGAAAATAAAAATAGCGGGCAATTGACCCCAGATATTGTGAGTAGCTTTGCCCCGAAAATATTTGATATATTCTTAAAAACTTGAATCCTCTAGGACATGTTTAGATTGCTTGTCTTTCCTTCACGTCTTATCACACTGCCTCTTCGTCTCTCCACTCCAGCCGTGACCCCTTAGCTTCTGAGGCAACAATGGCACCTTACCCTAATAGGCGAGGTACCGCACGATCCCGACCATATCAAAACCTTGGCAATCGCATTCCGCGACAGTTTCAGCCACTGATTCCACCTCCCCCACCTTTCTTGGGGCAAGCACCACCCAATCGACCATTCATAGGTCAACCGCCGCCGCCTCCTCACAATACTCAACCTACAATAAATCAAGTTCCTCCTGATCGGCCAGTCCAGCTACGAGTGCAGAATGAGCCTCCCCGTCCTGCTCCGCCTTCGCTGGAACAACTGGGGCCTTCGATGCCTCCTCGGTAAATCCATCCTCCTGTTATTATGTTCAACTCTATGCCCGAATCCGAGGCTATCAACCGGGAGTTACAACTGAGTTTCCTCCTTGATGATATTGCAGCCTGGGGCCCAGAAAAGGTTGAAAGAGTTCTCCGCTACTCATATCCACCATTCCTCTGGCGGGTTACAGTATATGATGAATTCGTTTATGTGATCCAAGCACCCTCTGACGAATGGTTAATGGCTGCTACACGTAAGAAATGGCTACAGATGGAGGAGGTACAATTTCCTATTCTCAAATGGATTCTGGCGTTTAATGCTGGTAAACGTTTAATTTTAGTCTGGATTAGATTACACGGTTTTCCCATGGATTTGTTTTACTGGGAAGAGTTTAATCGTATTCTCAACCCTTATGGGGCTATTGTTCTTGAGTTGGATCCTGGGTCTCAGAACCGATATGACTATTGGTTTTCCAGAATTCGTATTGGTATTGGGGATATCTCTGCTTTACCCAGACAACATAATATTACTCACTATAATCCAATTGGTTTTGTTTCATCCTATGACATCGACTTTGAAATTGAGACTGACCAAACAGAGAATGTTAATACTTGGAGGGGAAGGTTGAATGGCCGTCCTTACCCTAATGGTACTCCTTTTGGAGTTACTCCTGTCCTTCCCCAACCTCCAAACCCTACTCAGCCTGCTCCCCCTGTGGCACCAAAACAAGTTATCAATCCTGCCCTTCCTCCAAACCCTGCTCAGCCTGCACCCCTTGTTATTGTACCCAATTCTGGCCCTCGGCCAATAGAGGAAGATGCTCATCTCGGCATGCCTTATACTTTCATCCAACCCCCTCCCGGGTAAGAACAGTCTACTTTAGCTACTCCATCCCATACCCCACCACTGTCTCAGATCTCTTCTCTCACTCTTTCGCACACTTCAGCTCATACTCCATCTCTGTTTTCACCTACCATTAAAAGATGGGGAGTAATAATATCTGAACCTCTTCCACAGAGACCAATCTTGGGTTGTTCACCTCCTAAGGGTAAAGACAAAACCCCTATTCCCTCTTGTGCTCAAGAAAATCAGCCTCTTCAAGGGTATGATTATGATACAGATGATGAGTCAGATGAAGACTCCTGTCAAAATGCACTTAATGCAATCTAACATATGGAAAGAGGTATTGGCCTTGGCTCTACAACTAGTACCATACCCTCACCTCCTCCTTCCACTAATCACACTCAATTTTTGGCTTCTGAAAATTAACCACCTTCTGCTAATACTCATAACCAACATATGGCTTCTGCTCTTAAGAGTGATAGCTACATAGAGACTGTCCTCTCTCCTGTCACACCCAACATAATCCCACATGAGGCATATGAAAGTGATGCAGATAGTATTCCCATTGGGGATTTTATAGCTGACACGATGGATTCCATACCCCTAGCTCTAAGAACTAGAAAATTACAAGCCCAGAAAAAACATTCCAACAAGAAAAAAGCTAGCAACAAATCCAAAAAGAAGAAGTCTCCCAAACAGAAGTTGCCAGCCTCCTCAACCTTTCACAAGAAGCCAACTAGTCTCAGCCCTCCTAAGAAACATAGATCCACCATATCCACCTATACTAGACCCACTATCCATCGAGCAAGATCTACTGTAAAAAAAACTTATGCCTCATCATGCCTCACCACTCTCTCTCCATAATCACCTCCTAAAATTATTGAACTTTCTGATACTTCCACTGAATATGCCCCTGTAGATACTCCCCCTTTCCCCAATGAATGGAGATACAACAAAACTGTACCAAGAAGAAGTATTAGGATCACTACTCAACATACTCAGACTCCAATTATGCAAATGGCTCAAAAGAGGAAAGCCTCTGGTACATCCAAACCAGCAGGTAATTGCTTACTCCATAGTTTTCCTTATAGTAGATTAACTATACCACAGATTGAACAATTGTTTAGTGTCTACCAAATAGTTTTAGGCAATAATGCACAAGATAAAATGGTCATTATCTCTGCTATACAATAATTAGAGAGATCACAGTTTGCTCAGGTACTGAGCAATTTAGAGATACAACAACAAAATAATTCCCACAAATTTTGTTTGACTGTTGGCCATATAGCTGATGTTGATATAGATAGAGATAAAGCAGATTCTAGTTCTCTTAGGGCTTCCCAAGTTTCTCCATGAATATTCTTAACTGGAATATTAGAGGCATGAATGCCTCTAGGAAAAGACATGCATTAACTGACTACATTAATAAATACCAAGTAGATATGGTTGCCATCCAGGAAACTAAAAAGGAGACTTTCTCTGATCGACTCCTTCGAACCTTAACCACTAAACTTGATACATGGATTTATCTTCCCTCTATTGGTAAATTTGGAGGTATACTGTTTGGCGGTGAAAGCAATAAAATAGAAATCATTTCTCATAGTCTCCATAAATATTGTGTAGACATTCATTTGCTTAACAAAGTTGATCAAACTACTTGACAATATACAATTGTATATGGCCCCACTTTGCGAAATCTCAAAAAAGATTTATAGAAGGAATTGGAACTTCTTAGATCAGGACATACATCTTATTGGATTATTAGTGGAGATTTTAATGTGATTCGACATCTCCACGAAAAATCATGTTCCAATTTTGATGTCAAAATTAGTAAAATGTTTAACCAATTTATCAATAACCATTATCTAATAGATCATAAATTGCACACTAGGAAATACACTTGGTCCAATGGTAGAAACTTTGCTCTTTTAGATAGATTTCTTACATCACCAGATTGGGCTCAACAATATGTTAGAGTCTCAGTTTTAGATCTTTGCAAAAATGGTTATGACCACTATCCTCTGTTACTCCAAGTTGCAGAGAGTCATAAACATTCTGGCCATCAATTCAAATTTGATCCTTTATGGTTAGAGCAGGAGGAATTTGTTAGATTAATTCACAAATGGTGGAATGAATCCACCATTACAGGCTCTGATATAGCACATGGTTGGAATATGAAATTAGGAATTGTTAGAAGAAAAATTAAAGGCTGGGCCAAAAATTACTATAGTCATAAGAAAAAAGAGAAATGAATTATCTTAGATAGATTAAAGGTATTAGACATTATTCAGGAATCTAGACCTTTATGTGCTCTGAATTGGAAGAATGGCAATCCCTTAAGAACAGATTAGAAGACCTATATTTAGAGGAGGAATTGTATTGGAAATATAGAGCTAAACAACAATGGTTAGAAGAAGGAGATCAAAATACTAATTTCTTTCATACTGTAGCTAATCATAGAAGGAATAAGAATATGATTAATTATTTAGATATAAATGACCAACCTACACAATCTCTAGAGGATATCAAATCCCACATTTTTTACTACTATAAGCAATGTCTTGGCACTGAAGGGATTAAATATGCTGCTTTAGACCCAGATTTTTGGTCTGTACAAGATAAGATTACCCCTCAGGAAAATGAACTTCTCATTAAACCTTTTACCCTTGAGGAAATTAAACAGGCTTTGTTTGCTTGTTAACCACATGGGCCACCCGGCCCTGATGGCTTCCCCTTTAAATTTTATCAGTTCTTTTGGGAATTAATCCACAAGGATTTTTTGTTACTTTGTTCCCATTATCATAACCATTCTCTCAATTTAGATAAAATCAATAAATCTATCATCTGTCTAATACTCAAAGTCAAAGATGCCAACACCATTGCTAAATTTTGGCCCATTAGTTTGGTTAACTGTAGCTTTAAACTGATATTCAAAATTCTTACTCATAGACTTGGAAATATTATGAATAGAATCATTGATGCTAGTTAAGCTGCATTCTTATCAAATAAGTATATCTTAGATAATGTAGTACTTAGTCAAGAGATTATACACTATAGTAAACAACATAACCAGCAGGGGGCAGTGATAAAAATAGACTTTGCCAAGGCTTATGATACAATTCATTGGAGATACCTTTTAGAAGTCTTACATAGTAGATGTTTTGATATGACATGGATCAATTGGATACACAAATGGCTCATAAGCTCACAATCTTGTGTGAATATAAATAGAGCACTCACTCCGTATTTCTATTGCAAAAAAGGGGTAAGACAAGGAGATCCTCTTTCTCCTTTTCTATTTATCTTAGCTGCAGATGTTCTTAGTAGGATATTTCACAAAGGGAAACAAGCTAATGTACTTAGAGGATTAGGACCTAATTGTTTCAATCATAGGAATATCACCAACTGCCATTATGTAGATGATACAATCTTATTTTTAGAAGCTAAACATGAAATAGTTGAAGCTACATGGTGGGCTATGTAAGCTTTTGAAGCTGTCTTAGGCATCAAGCTTAATTAGCTAAAACTGAGATGTACTTTGTAGGAGATAATATTGATACCACTTTAGCTCATACTTTTAGATGTCAATCAGCTCAATTCCCCATCAAATACTAAGGTTTACCATTACATGACAGAAAACTCACAGTTGCTGATTGGAGATTTTTAATTGATAAAGTAGATACAAAATTACAAAATTGGAAAGGCCACATGTTGTCCATTGGTGGTAGACACACCCTTATTAATTCAGTGTTATCTTCTGTTCCTCTATATGCATTTTCCTTGTATAGAGTGCCTGATACAGTCATTACAGAGATAGATAAAATTAGGTGTCAGTTCCTTTAGCAAGGATCTGGATCCAAACAGCGCAAATACTCTTTGTTAAAATGGCCATTAGTATGTATAGCTAAACAATATGGGGGTTTAGGGATTTTGAATTTGAGAGACATGAATATTTCTTTGTTAATAAAATGGTGGGTTAAATATAAGGATCCAACATACAAAAGACCTTGGAAGACACTCCTTCAATTCTTATATACAACTATCTCCTCTAGAACACATGTTTCTCCCTTTTGGTCAGCTATTTTAGATATCGAAGATTTAGGCCAAAGTAGTGTTCAATATATACCTGGGCATAATTCTTTAGTCCGTTTTTGGGAAGATATATGGCTAGACAATTGCCCTTTAGCATCTAGATTTCCACCGCTTTATGCCATGTGCTACTCTAAGAATATTCTCATATCTGATGTCATTAACTCTCAAGGACATAATGTCTTTTTTAGCAGAATACTAACACGAGTATGCCTTCATGAGTGGAATTCTCTCTTGCACACTCTCAGCTAAATTTCTTTAACACATTCCACTGATAGGCTATCCTGGTGATGGGAGCAAACATGGACTTTCACTGTCAAATCAGTATATCAAATGCTCAGCTTTGGTGGCATTAGTATTGATAATCCCTTATTATTCTGGTCTATACCTGTTCCACCAAAAATACAAATTTTCATTTGGCTTGTCTTAAAAAATAGGATTCTCTCAAAGAAAAATCTGAGTAAAAGATGTTGGAAGGGCTCCACTTAATGTGTTTTCTATGATGAACATGAGACTGTTAATCATCTCTTCTTACAATGCCAATTTGCCAAGCAAATCTGGTTTTGGATGGGGCAATGCCAACCTTATTTCTTATCTTGGAAGACTATGAAAGATGTTAAATAA
The DNA here is from genome assembly GCA_028015225.1 of Carex myosuroides. Classification (NCBI taxonomy): domain Eukaryota; kingdom Viridiplantae; phylum Streptophyta; class Magnoliopsida; order Poales; family Cyperaceae; genus Carex; species Carex myosuroides. The sequence goes on from CM051471.1 coordinate 5,067,981, forward strand.
TTTGCTTTAAGTTTGCCATCCATTCAAAGAACAACTTCTCTCATTTTATTTTGTGCAGCCTGTTGGACTCTTTGGAAGCATCGCAATGATGTTTGCTTTCAACGAGTTTCCCCTAAGCCAGCTAGAAATATTATATTACTTACTATTTCCTTGGTAATTTATTGGACATGAAACAAAAAGAAGGCCAAGATGCAGAGGCTCCGTGAAGAGACATACAAATGGATGCCCGATGAAGAAACAATTGAAGCGATACCACTTCGCATCTGGCTTCCAGGGGATGATCAGATTCAGCCCTATCATCCCACAGAGGAAGATGATGACCAGAGCTCGCATCAGACATAGTCACCCAAATAGTTAACTAAATAGTATTAAGTAGTCCTAAGTCCGAGTGCTATCTTCTGAGTTTTAGATTGAAGTTTTTCTTTTTAGTAGTGTTTTGCTTGGATCAGTAGGAGTGCAGCTGGCTGACTCGCAACTGATGCTTTTTGTTTTCACTCCTCAGATATACTGTCTTTTTATAGTAGCGAAGGCATGGGCCTCCCAATTTTGATGAACAATGTAACCGTTCTTATGTTTCAGTAAAATGAAACTGGGCTTCGGCCTTTTTAACCAAAAAAAAATGTTTAGATTGCTTAATTAAGAATAATTCACAACGGACAATATATAAAAGAAAATAAGGACTTGTAGGAATAGAAACTTGGATTTTCTTATAAAAAAATCATTAAAACATAAGTTGAACTAAAAAATTAAAGAATTGGAATTTGGGGCTTAATTTGAATATTTTTTTGGTATAAATTGATACGACCTCAATAAGACAATTTGATTTTGTTTTTATTTATAATTTATTAGTAAATAATTAGAAAATATATAATATATTTCAAGTATTGATCTAATTCGAACGTTTTCATGTCCAAACGGTCAATCTAAGACACTCCATATGATCAACATATTAAAATCTTGGATACTGAATTTTATTATTTTCAATTTTAAAAATAATCCAATTTAATATGCAAACATTTGTATGTTGTTTTACTATCTAGGATCCATCTTTCAAATATCCAAAAAAGATAAAATTTGGTATTCCATGAGATTTTGATACGTAGGGCAGCTTTGGTGGACCATTTGTACACAAAAAAACAACATAATTTGAAATAAAAAAATGTTCTGTTGAAATAAAAATGTTATATAATAGCCTAATTGGTAAGTAATTTATGAAAGTTCATCATTTGCAAAACTATTTTCAATTCTTTATAAATTTATTGCATAAATATTTCATGATTGGAATCAGTTTCAATTCTTTATAAATTTATTGCATAAATATTTAGAAAAGATTGAAATTAACTACATTTAAATAGAGATTGCATGTTACATCTGTTTGATCAGCTACTTAATTTACTACCATGAAACATATTTTCATAATCGATGCTCTACAATATAAATATAAATCGTCTACACAATTAGATAAATAAACAAGTTCTTGGCTTTTTGCTATGACTCTATATTAGAGTCTGTTCGGCAGAGATATGGAAACGGGTTCTGAAAATTTTGAACTGGTCGATTACTGTGCGCATGAGACAGAATTCACGAAGTTTGGGTGAATTTTTTTTCTCACGCGCACAGTAACGAGCCTAACAGGTGAACAATAGGGGGACAAAAAGCTGGGTAGGTGTAAAACAATGTTGGCACGCGCATCAGGTGGGGCCGACACGCGGAGAGACACCACTGAACCCCATATGTTGAACTTTATGAGTGGGGCCAGAGTACGTGACAAGAGAACAGTGAACTCGAGGGAGCATCACGTGAGAGATTGATAGAGAGAGAAAGAGAAAAGGAGAGGTTGCTAGGAGGCCAGGGGAGGCCATCGTCATTTCATTTCATTTCATGGCCTATCGGTGGGTCAAAGATTAAAGCTAATTTTGTGAGTTAGTAGCTATCATCTCACAAAATGGACTCCTCAGTCCTCAGTCCTGCTCACGTGCACCAGGGGTCCTTAAATATTCCTTAGATTCCTGCCTGGATTCTCTGTGTATCTTGCCTGAGTTACGTGGTATCAAATTCAAATCAGACGATATGCGCATGAGCGTCATTGCGTATGATGCCGAAATTTTTATTTATAACATACTTCAAAAAAAAAAAAAAATCAAATAACTATCGTTCCCTGAAATTTAAATTTTTACCACGGCCGCACTAGCATTCTGCGGACCCATTTTTTTTTTTTTTCAAAACTTTGAGATATCTCATAAATGGAGTGCCTCGATAAAGATGCAAAGCTCATAAATGGGGTACCTAAGATATGAAATAAAAGGGGTCAAAGCTTGTGGATTCATAACATAGTATTAAAAAAATAAAAAAATTTGTATGATGCACGTGGTGCCTCGATAAAATACCCAAAAAAAAAAAATGCACGTGGTGCCTCGATAAAACACTCTGGGTCCGCACAATGCCCGTGCGGATCCATTTAAGGGTCCGCATCGGCATTCTGCGACCCCGCTGAAATGGGTCCGCAGAATGCCAGTGCGACCGTGGTGAAAATATAAATTCCAGCGAACGATGGTTATTTGGTTTTTTTTTTTTTGAAGTATGTTATAAATAAAAATTTCGGCGTATGATGTGAATGAATTCTGAATTTGACAATGACACGTGAGGTTTAAAATTTGCGATTTGAATATATGATAGATGCAATAAGAATCTTATTAAGGGTAGGGGGAAATTTGTGTGCTCTAATCACATTTTACATTTTTAAAATTGCTCCAATTATATTTTATATCATTAAAATGTTTGAAGTTCAAATAGTTAATTCAAATTATTTAACATGATTTCTATATTAAAATATGTTTGGAGATCAAATTTTATATTTGTTAGATAGGTCCTAAAACGCTTATAGTATATATTTATGTAAAAATGTAATAAAAACCGAAAAACAGCAGTACTTTGAAATGTGCCGACAACTATTCCACACGAATCTATCATATAGTAGGTGTTCAACAATGATGGAAAATAAAATATAGAATTTATATATTATTTTAATTTTACTTCAACTCCAATAATTTCAAATCCAAGGGAAATTTTTTAATTCCAAACTGTCATTCTTAATTTTCTATAAAATAAGATATTTCATGCAAACATAGAACATTTTATTCCAGATAGATAACGAGGGGTTAATGTAAGATTGGAGGGTTTATTTGTACGAGTAGAACTAGGGTGTTCTTAAGCTCATCAAGCTCTTTTGTGAGCTTAATTCAAAAATCTATTGAATTGGCTTTAAACGATGCATCAAATTGTTGAAATCGATCTACTTCACGAGTGAGGCGTTTACATGTCAAATTTATAAAATTTTGAACTAATTTAGTATAAAATCAAGTGGTAAAAAAAAATGGTTTATAAGTTAATTTTAATGTGTTCATTTTTCAATATTTTTTTACCGCTTGACTTATATTAAATTAGTTTGAAAATTTATAATTTTGACATGTAAACTCATCACTCGTGAAGTAGATCGTTTTCAACAGTTTAGATGCGTCGCTTGAAGCCAATCCGATAAGTTTTTGAGTTAAACTTACAAAAAGACATAATGAGCTTAAGAACACCCTAGTTCTACTCTATTTGTACAACTTTTTTCCTTTATTTTACTTTTTTCCATCCAATCATTGTTTTCCTCTGCTTCGCTAAATTTCAAACGTATTCAGTAACTGTTTCATCTTTTGTACTCACTTTTATTTATTTTTAATATTTCTATACCATTTTGTAATTATATTTCACAAATGGGACAAAAATATTAGTCTTATTTAATTTAGAGAGTGATAATGAAAATGATTTTCTTATTTTTTACTTCAATTTTTATAGCGATCTTTTGTAACAAAAAATTTGGATGGATAAATTTTTTATTACTCTTTATTAGAATTTGCTCAAACGATGTAAATTATTTAATGAAATTTATGACGAGGCAAACAACTTCAAGATTCGTGGATGATCTGGATTTTGATCATTTTAGTAAAGTATTTTTCTAAATGTGAAGTCACACAACTCAGAGAGTGAAGTCAAACTATCTAAGGTTTGCATGCATCCATGCTATAAGTATTCTACAACTAAAAGGGACAGGAGATTGGTCATGAAGTATTAATTTTGGACCAATTTATGATGAGTCCGGCTAGTATAACATTGGTGTCATTTCGGCCTATATAACACCAACTCCAAAATCTATCGTATCGATTTCAAATGGTTAATCCAACCGTTCAAACTCTTCTACTTTATGAGTTGTGTGTTTACATGCAAAATTTTATAATTTTTTGAACTTTTTTAGTATCAAATCAAGCGGTCAAATGTGTGAGTTTTTAAGTTAATTTTAATGCATTCATTTTTCAAGATTTTTGACCGCTTGATTTGGTACTAAAATAACTAGAAAATATTTTTTTTTTGCATCTAAACGCACAACTCATAAAATAGAAGGGTTTGAACGGTTGAATTAACCGTTTGAAGTCGATACGATAGATTTTGGAGTTGGTGTTATATAGGCCGAAATGACACCAATGTTATACTAGCCGGACTCATTTATGATTCCACAAGTACTCCATTAATTAAATTTTGTCTAAAATGTGAACCGTTTTTTTATTTGTTTAGTTGATATAAAAAATGAGCCGATCTTTAATTAGGATCTCTGATCTATTGTAAATATTTAAAACTCTGAACACTACTTGTGTCAATAAAGAGAAATCTGGAGGTGAGATTTCCACATTTCTTCATCAATAAAAAAAATGAACCGATCAAGGAGCAGTAGTTTTTCTGTTTGTGCCTCCAAGGAGAGATTGAGTCCGCATCTTCTGCATTAATTCAAAAGAGCATCTTTTGAGTTTAATGCATCTCGACCGTCTGAACAAGATCGGAGCCAATCCAGCCCACGCTTATGATGCACGGGACCCTTTAATATTAGTGCAGATCTCAATCGGACAGTCCAGATTAGCGGAGGATACAAATTTAGAGAGATTAGCAGCAAATGTTAGGTAATTTGAGAATGCATTTGTACCATTGTTGAGTTAGAGAAAAGAGTGATGTGTAAAGGATAAGTGGCATGACATCAACTGTCATGTCCAATTCTTGCCACCCAACAAATCAACAATTAGTGCACTGTACAAGTGTCATGAAATCAGATTTTTTTTGTTTTTCTTAGCGCTTTGCATGAGAAAGGGGTAAGCCAAAGTAATTGAGTGGGAAGATAAGATAGATGTCTAACATGTAACATCCTAGTATGTTTTGGTCAATTCATGTTCTGTGTACTATTCAGGGAGGGAATCCATATCCTCCGAGGTATTCAAGAATCAGGGAATCTATATCATCCGAGGTTACATAATATTTGAGGTTGTACAAATTTACCCTTATACACAAGGGAAGGTATTTTACTATTTTTTTATCCCTCTATTAGTAGGAATTTATATCCTCTCCGGTACCGGACAAAGGAATCTTTTAGAATTAGTTGATCCGGACCCTCCTTTTAACTTTTGCACGAATCTCAAAGCACAAATAATAGTGGCCCTGTGCTATTCCCCAATAGGCACCGGATTGAATTAATCTCAGGCTGTAAAGTTATGGACCCCACCGTCTAATACCTGAGAGGATCCTTGTTCCTATTAGTAGTGGGAGGAGGGAAGATTTTTTTGAAACCGCGATTAAAGCATGCATGACATTTCTTTGCTCCAAAAGCAACATGATCTTTGTTCTCTTCAATCTTTTGTTATATTTGCGGAAACATTTCTGCTAAAAATGATGAGATTAATGAGGGACTTGCTGCGTATATCACTATTGGAACCCAACATGATAGAAAAAAAGATAGGCATTCTATTGAGCAATCTTGGATCAGCAAAAGGAAAATCAAAGGGCATTTGCATTGTCATGTAATTGTAGATAAAAAAAAGTGTAGTCTCTCTTCTCCTCTCCAATTATGCAATAGAATTTGAACGAATTTTTGTATAGAAAGTTACATATTCGAAATTTAATTCGTTTTTTTATATATATATATTTAAAATTAGATGGCTTGATCTCATCTTTATTTAAGAAAAAAATTCGTATTTTTTTTTGAGAGTTCCACTATACATAGTAGATTATGAGTTGGGTTATAGTATTTTTTTTAAATATAATTTTTGGTCTCCAAGGATGTGTTAATATGAAGATCATGTTGAGCCCTTCAGACAGATTATTTAGACTTGAAATTCAACACTTTACATTTCAATGTACAAGAGAGTTTATACATTGTAATACACCTAGCCCACCTTTCAAAATTATAAGATTTAAATGTAATTGCTCTTTTTGAAAATAAGATAATTCAGATGCTGTAAATTTTTCGAGAAGATATATTGAAATGAAATAAATCAGAAATGCATGGTCCCAAATATGTTGAGAACTGAAATTGTATCTGTATAATTCTAGAGCAGCAAATCTTGAAGAACAATTAGCTAGGGGAATTATTTTTCTATAGAAATTATTAAATCTAGATGTACGGAAACAAAAAATCAAGTTAGAATTGGATCGGTCTCAGTGAGGAAGATCCAATTATGAATTGATTAAATGTGACATCTACCGATTCTTCTTTTGTACCGAATTGAAAAAAAAATTATTTGGATCGGACTCATTGAGTCCGATTCACTTATGATCTGATGAAATGTGGCACTTGTGCATTTCTCCTTTTCAACCGTTCTAAAAAAATATATAATATATTGATGAATCTAAACCATTGAGTCTGATCCATATATTTGGATCGGACTCAATGAGTCAGATCTTTCTATATTTTATTGAAAATTAGATCCTCTTTCTATTTCTGTAAATCTAGATTTAATAATTTCTATAGACCCGTCGTTGCTCCTCTCTTCTCAAAGAAGGCGCATTGCTGGTTTAACTTTTGCAACAGGGCACTACAAGATTACTAGAAAAAGGTTTAGAAAACTAAAGGCTCATGGATCCCACATTGGGCCTCAAAAGATGAACATGGGTCACTATTGTCTATCCATTCAATTCCTCCACAATTTTATCCCCAATCTAGCAATCACTAATGTCTCATGCATAGTCATGGTGCATTTGAGCGCCTCTGATTTGTTATTTTCGGATTATCCGATCCGGTTCCGTAAGAGTGTAGAGCGGTCTGATGGACATCAGATCAAATTTGATCTGATGCACGATTAGATCCGTCTGATTGGAATCAAAATATGTGCATACTTGATCAGCACGATTCTTATTAAAATTGCTCGTATGAACTTTGATGTAAATCAGACGATTCTGATCGGACATCGAACCGCCCTCGATTCTCGTTCTGTGTTGATGTATTTTGTTTTTTTTTGTTAAAGGATAAATATACACAATCAAATTCGGTCTGATGCACGGTTGGACCGTCCGATCGAAATCAAAATTCGTGCATATTTTATCAACACGATTCTTAAAGTTGCTTGTACGAACTTTGATGCAGATAGACAGTTCTGATCGGACATCGGACTGCCTCCGATTCTGGTTTCATGTTGATGTATTTTGCTTTTTTTTTTTTTTTTAACCAAAGGATAAAGATACACAACACAATCTAACTATGCATTTGAATCTAAGCAGCTTGTTGTAATTTCTTCTTTGGAGCGAATCTATAGATAAGGGAACATCAAGTTGCAAGTTTGTCAGTTGAACGAGTACATTTTGTCGGGAAAATGATAGAGAAGTTGCTCAGTTGTTCTTTCTCCAATTCCTGATCAATTCGCTGCCTCACTGCCTCACTGGTCCCAAATTGTAGGTGTCATTTGACAATTCTACCCTTGCATGTGGAAGAAATTAATACACTGTATACGGATCGATCAATTCAAAGGATGAAACAATTATCACCATCTAGCTGCTCAAGAGTTTCACTTAATAAGAAAGTGCAAAATTTATTTGGTGGTCCAAAAATCTGTTTTACAAAATAATTATATCTAATATGAGTATATGACCATAATAATATTTATTGTGGGAAAATTTGCTGATCCAAAACACAGTACCAATTGAAATTTATAAAAATTGAAAACAATTTGATGAGCACTGCCCAGTACTAGTGTACTTTTGTATGGTTCTTTTTGTCTTTATATTTTTTTGTACTAGTATGTTGCTTGCATTAATTGTATAGTTCCTTTATTTTAATGACATGTAAATGAATCTTGCTTGCATTAATTAAATATACGGGTATTTTAGTAAATGTACAAATTAATTAGTATGAAATGCAGTACTAACCATTGTGAATTTCTTTTATCCTTAATCAAATTAACATTTCAGCTTTTAAATATAAAAAAAATCAACAACTATGATGGTGAAAAATACCATAAAAAAATAAAAAAAGCAACCTTAATGATACAATTTTTTTAAATATAGAAAAATGCAAGAAGAGAGATTGTGGTGACAGAATCTAAGAAAAGGTATAGCGAAGTGCAGTTCAATTTAGGTGAATTTAGAAGCAGTGCATTAGAAAACTACATCCAACTTTCCCATAATGATTGGTATTGCTGTTGGAAAGAAACGCCACACTTGCTATTTTCATAAAACCGACCAATATGCCGAGAAATGTTTGTTGGATTATAATCTAATAATTAAATTGTATACTGTTATGTATGATTGTTCTAATTACATGATCTAATATGGAATTAAGATATTTGACAATCTATGTATTTATTAGAGTGTGGTCCATAAATGTGTAGAATAATTTGGGCAAATATTAAATCATTGATGGACTGATTCTGAGATTTGCAAGTAAGAAAAATCGTTGTTTGGAGAGTTGTGCGGGCCGCACAAAATATCTCGATTAAGTTGGCTGATAACCAGAGAGTTTTGCATCCGCATGGATTTTGATACGAACACACGGTTTTCGATGCGGGCTGCACAAAATACCTTTTTAGAGTTGGTATACAGCCATAAGTTTGTACGGGCCTCACAAAACATTGTTAAATCAGGGAAGTCGGTTATTCAGAGAAAATGCGGTTCTGTAGACACGTCTGGCCGTTTGTGCGGCCGCACGGATTTTGTGCGGGCTGCACGCGTAGTGCTAGATGTGTTACCCTATATAAGGATGAGTCTCTAAGACACAAGATAACACACACAACTCAGTTTTCTGAACAACAATTATTTTAGACAGAATCTGAGTGCATTCTCTTTTCTTTCACCATCAAAATCTAGAGGGGAGAAATCTATTAGGAAACTTGAAAGTGAATTTTCAAAGACGTGTCTTGCTGTCTTGGAAGACTTAATCCACGACCATACGACTTAAAGGCGAGAAGATGACTTCTTGCCATTGAAGACTTGTCTCGTGCTCACGGAGACGGCTCTTCGCAATTGAGGATTCCATGGCCAACGTTATGAAATCAGGTATTGTATTCCGCACTTATGATTTATGCTTTGGGTCTCTTTGGTATAGGATGACCCTTAGATTAAGGTGGATAAATGTTTCTCCTTTCCCGAGGTGTAAGTGTTTGACTCTTAAATGAGATATAATTATTTGATCTCTAGATAAGATGTAATTGTTTGACCTTTATAATTCTCCAACAATGTTTGTTTTCCCTTTGTACTACCCACTTATACTTTATTCCACCGTACCAAAGATAACTTCAATTTCCAGGTCCGTATGATTTCATGGCTTGTTGAAAAATTTGGTGATGAATAGTGTGTGTATATATATATACATACATATAGAGTGAGGCTATGGTGCTATGCATAGCGCCAATGACTAGTGTACTACGGCTCAATATGGTACTTTTTAAAATCCTAACGGTCGATCCGAACCGTTCAATGTGATATCCATATGAATATGTACTTGCAAACTAAATTTTATATTTTTTTGAATTTTTTTACTATTTTTTTAGATAGGTAGAAAAATCAGTGTTTTCTGAAAATTCCGGACCATCAAAATTCTACCTATCTAAAAAAATAGTAAAAAAATTCAAAAAAATATAAAATTTAGTTTGCAAGTACATATTCATATGGTTATCACATTGAACGGTTCGGATCGACCGTTAGGATTTTGAAAAGTATCATATTGAGCTGTAGTACACTAGCCATCCGTGCTTTGCATAGCACCATAGCCTCACTCATATATATATATATATATATATATATATATATATATATATATATATATATATATATATATATATATATATATATAGTTGACGACCTCTTAATCTCAACTCTTATTTGTTCAAATCATAAAGTAGCAACAGGTTGCAAAATGGATTACTGGACGAAACCGTATCCTTCCAGATACCTGACTCAAGCAAATTACAAATGGACAACTCAGATTAATCTTAGCAGGACCAAAGTCAATCCGATATCTCTAAAAACTACAAGGGATCTGTTTTGAGATTCGTGCCAAGTTAAACGAATTAATCAGGCACCTGGGGTGATCTGAACAGGGTCTTTGTATGATAAAGATATTAACAGAGTTATTTTCGTTTCATGCAGTGTATGAACAATGAAGTTAAAATAAAAAAAAATTAGTCAAAATAAAAAAAAATTTACGATTCGTACGGTCAAAATAAAGCTATCAATATCTTTATTCGCTTCGTCATGTGCCAATTGGACCCCTGCTCGGCTGCTCCTGATTGAGACTCGTGCTACTATTTTTGATGATATAATGATGAATGATTCCAGTTAAATCATGCAACTTCTTAGTGGGAATAGGATAACGCATATAATTTTTATAATGAGTTTAGTGATTTTATTCTCCGACGAACTAAGAAAAGAAGAAATTCAAGAAAAGGAGAAGAGAAAGAGAGATTCGGACCTTGGGTTGAATTTGGGCTTGGGCCTTGGATTGAGATTTTAATAAAGAAATGAAAATGAATAGTAAGATCAAATTGAATAACAGAATAAGTCTTGGGCATTTTGTTGGAATGCAACTAGAATATGATTAGTAATCTCATCTGATTAATGGATAAGCCGATTGTATAAATTTAAAAAAATTAAGTGATTAATAAAAAAGTGGACTAAATAAAAGTGTGGCTCAAATAATCGGATTACAATTTAAAACATACGGAGGAATATCGAAAAATAATTATATGATCCCTGATAATAATTAAGCAAATTCAATGGTATCAACTAGAGAAATAATTATTTTGAACACTAAAACACCCAAAGCACCAATTAATAGTTAACTGAAAATAATTGGAGATTTATATACAAATCCTGACAAAACAAAAGGAGTTGATTTGAACCGTGAGAATTAAATTTTGCACGAATCCTCAAAAAAATCCCGTGGTAAAAAAAAAAAAAAAACATTGCTATGCAACCCTTCTCATATTCATGGATGTTCCTCAATTTTAGGTCTCCTTTGGAGGAAAAGTAATTTAGAGATAGATAGCTAAATTATGAGTTATCTCTAATATTGTTATTATTAATATTAATATTAATAGTAATATTGGTAAAAATTCAAATGTAATCAGTTAAATTATTTATGCTGCTTTTCATCGAGTTTTATTTGCAGTTGAAGAAATTTGAAGAGGAAGGACAAAAAATGTTATTATATTTTTTTATTAATATTAATCAAATTGTCATATATAGTTCTTCTACAGAACTATGAACTAGCCATAAGGGAAAAATAAAAATAATCAAATGAAAAAGTGTTGGGTTGTGACTAAGCATGCATGACACGTGCTCATCTGGAGACCTGATGAATCTGAAATGTAGCTGCATACGACCACACCAAACTACTGTTAGAAATGTATTAACATGTCAAAATATTTTAAGTCATAATTAATAGTTATTTGTGTAATTATAATATGGATTAGGCTATTTTGGGTTGAACACAATTTGGGCTGAAATTTCTGCTATACCTCTCTGACCCGATCACATTTGGATAAGTGATACTGAATAAGTGCGATCAAATGGTGTGTTGTATTATAAATACACATACAGGAGACTAATTTCAGATCTCTCTAAGAACTGTTCCTTTTCGGACATAGACAGAAAATAAACAGAAAAATGATAGAATAATAACATTTTCGGTTTTGGATATAAAATTGAAAATCTCGTCTGTCTATTCGCACCAATTCAGAAATCGAGAGAGAATAAGAAAGAGAAAAAGCAGGGCGGTCAATTCGGTAACTAGCATATATACTGATTGACGGTTGTTTTTGAATCTGTTCGTGTGGATACTAATTGAGACGCAACCGCTGTCGCTGGTGCGTTCATCTGACACGAAGAAGGAGATTAGAGACGTGAGTGATTTGATGTTGCATTGATCCGAGACGAGATCGAATCGCAAAAGAAAGTTACTGCCGGGACTCGAATTATCCGCTGCACATCTAGTGATAAAATCTATTTATTTTGAAATTAATTTTATACATAGATTCTAATTTTCGAATAGTGAACAAATCATGAACTGAATCAAATTGTTGCACATATAACCTACCCGAATACTCTACAACTTCATGTAAAGATACTATTTAAAACATTAATTTATTGTTAATCATTCCTGGTGGGATTAATGAGTGAAACTAAACTGGACACACAATAGCTCTTCAAATTCATTTTCTCCGAGTCTTAAATCTGTATTGACTAATCAAACTCAATAAATTAATTGTCTGCTCCTTCCCTCTGGCTCTTCACCCAATCTCTCCCTCTCACGATCACGATAGAAAGTATAACAAATGATGTTAGTTGTCTAAGAAAGAGAGAAGCTGTAGCCTTTTTCTTTTAACTCGATTGAGGATCTAAGTAGATGGTAGACTATTAATTCACCATAACAAAACATGCGACAAGCCACTTAATTACCTTATTGCTAATTGCTTAGGGATCTTTCTCCATGAACTTAACCTTCAGTTCTCTTAAAAAGAACTTGGGTAAACTTTTTTCTTTTATATTTCTACATTGAAGCAAAATTTTGTCACGAATTGAGTAAATTTGTGAGCTCTTCTGCAATTTGAATTTCATCGAAATAATAAAACAATAAATGGGTAAATTCATCAAAGTTTGTCTTTTGTCATATTTAAATTTGATTTGATCCTCCCTAGCTATTGAATTATTAATTTGTTCCAATCAAGTCATTTGAAATAGATACAAAGTGACTTAATTGGAACAAACAAAAAATTCAATGTCTCAGCGAAACAAATTAAACTTAAGTGACCAATTCGTAACCTCCGACGAAATTTATCCTAAATAAATTAATGTTCTAAGTTAATGAAATTTTTTTTTTTTTACAAATGAATGAATAGTACTCATACCTAGGGGTGAAAACATAGCGAATACATAGCGGCTAGTGGTAAAACCATATCCATATCCCTTTTAAATTTTCCGGATATGGATACAGATCGGATATCAGCCGGATACAGATATAGATACGGATCAGATCGGATATTTATCAAAATAATATTAAAAAATACCAAAGTTCATAATATTTATCTAATTTTAATGGTGAATAACAATATTTTTTCATAATATATATTAAAATATATGATATATATCTACTATTCGGATACGGATAATTGAAACGTAAAACCATATCATTATCCATATCCACACGGATATTCGGATATCAGATATCCACATCTATTTTTTTGAATACAGATCGGATTTTATCCATATTGTTTCACACCCCCTACTCATACCACTTGTAAAATAATTGTAAAATCTTATTTGATTTAGGATAAATCGTTATTTTACCAAAATTGTTGAATTAACAAGTATTTTATGTCTCTACAATTAAAATTGCAAGTATCACATCATTAATTGTTATTTCTTTACTAGTGAAATATACATACCTAAAGATTAAAAAAAACTCTTCTTAATTCCGATTCAAAACTCAATTCTAAGCCTCCCTAGAACTGAAAAGGGAGGAAGCTTGCCACTATTTCATCTCTCTATTCAAAACTCTTTTATTTTTCATCTCACTGTTGTAGGAGGGTAGGAGAAAGGGTTCCTCATTTTAACGAAATGGTAAAAAAAAAATATATCGAATCGAACTATCATGATCATTTTTATAATGCTATGCTCTACTAGCAAGTGAATTTTTACTAGCTTTTTCTAAAATAAAATAAAAATAGATAAGATGTAATGCATTTGTGTCTAAATATCGATCCATTATGGTGAATGAAGAATTTGGAAGGAAAAAAGGGTTCGTTTAATTATGTGTAGTTTAAGTTTATTTCTTTGGATTCTTAACTAGAAAAAAGTATATTGCTTGCCTTTTGATGTTGATCAGATATGATGGCTTGAAATAAATGTTGCCTTTATAATACTTTTAAATTTTGTATATTCTATATTATCAAAGAAAAAAATATTGCCATTTTTCATTTTGGTCAGGCATGTAATGATTTTTTTTTAGAAAATAATCATTCCAATTGATTTAACGTTGATAAAGCCAAAATTAAAAGTATTGCATGTATTTCTATTTTTATGAATTTGTAAAAGATAGTTGTTCCAGTATCCTTGTATGAAACTTTTAGATAATACAAAATGATTATAAAAAGAAAAGCCATTCTATTTTTATACAAAGGGTTCAATAATTAGTAATTTGTCTCTGTGTTTTATAAATTTGGAAGACAGTATGACTAGAGAAGGAAAAATGGAATGTGACATGACTATCATGCTGTGATTTGGTCACGTCACGTGATCAAAAGTTATTTTTAAGTTACGTGACATGATTAAAATTGTGGATACATATATAGACTGTCACATCACGCGAATAGTCATGTCACGTGTGGTCACGCCGTAACTACACGTGACATGACTGATTGCGGTTCATTACTATTTTCAAGTTTAGTCTAGTTCAAAGAAAATAATAACAAAATGTATCAAAAAATAAAAAACTAGTACAAAATAATTATAATTAAGAAATAATGTTTGAAAAATTGGTCACATAATGTGTCACAGAATCGATTGGAGTGAAATGACGTGACGTGACTAAAATAGTAGAAGACAGTCACATCACGCAAATAGTGCCGTAATGTGGCGTGACTAATTTTCTTTCTCTGAATATGAGTGTGTTATTTGTGAAATTGACTCAGCAGTACGTAGCTATACCTCAATTTATACCTACGTGGGGCTCTTTATATTTTTGTTTGGTAAGTATTCATATATATATTATCTATAGGGGTTAAATGGATAAGTGGGTTCCATATATAAATACAGGGACAAATAACAAATTGAGCAAAACCGTAGCCCCTCTTGCCGTCAACAATTCTCTCTCTCTAGCGGTCGTAAATTAAGGCCTGATCGGTACAGGTTAGTACTTACTATTCAATCTTTTCGTGACATCTTCTTTTGTTGTTCATGTGAAAAATACTTCTGTAGGAGAACTAGTTCTACTGTTCAATGTGAAGTTATTGTAAAATTAACCTGGTCCGATTCTCACCCTGCATGTTTATAATAGCAGTATATCTAGGTTAGATTGCTCTGTTATTGTAAGAAGCCAAGCGGTTCTGTTGCCCTATTCTTACATTGTGATGTTGTCCATTAAATGAATTTGTCTTACATTATTTTAAGCACAGTGATTGAGACATCCATGTCGAAGGAATCTGACATGATAAGTGATTTGCCGGATGAAATGCTCCAACATGTATTGTCATTTCTAGGGACAAAAGAGACAGTGCAAACGAGCTTACTGTCAAAGAGATGGGTGAACCTGTGGACCTCCTTGCCTTCTCTCAAATTCATCCCAGATGACTTCGGGGCTGTGTATGAACGTCAGCTCCTCAATATTCGGGAGAAAAAATTGGACATGGATGAATATCGGCTCCATATTCGGGAGAAAAAATTGTTTGGTGCATACTTCAAAAGATTTGTTGAGACTGTGCTATACCGCCGTGAAGCATCCGTTTTGGACACATTCCTCATTAAATTTCCCATATATTTTGACCAAGATAAATGCTCTGACCTTGTTCGCAAATGTGTTAACTATGCCATGAAGCACAATGCTCGAGTTTTCTCTATGTATGCTTCAATCCCCTCTGAACAATTGCTTGCATGCCTTTTCAATTGGGAATCCATTGAGGAATTGTGCTTGCTAATCTGGCATCCTTACATGTCAGAAGTAATACCACCGGTCGTCAATCTTCCCTGCATTAGAAGATTGCATCTAAAAAAAATTATATTTTATAGTGGAAGCATCTCCAGACTTCTGTCAGGATGTCCAAAACTTGAAATGCTATCATTGGAGGACTGCTTCGGTGAATTTTCATGCATCTTCAGTCAGAATCTAAAGTACCTGTTTCTCCGTGATTGTGGATTGAAATTTCCACCCGATAAAGAATCCATGCGTATAACATCAACCCTCCACGGGGACACAGTCGAGTCAAAAATTCTTACGTTGTCTGGTTCTGCGGTAATATTCATTTTGAAAATTCCAGGTGCATCTGCACTGAATAACCCTTCATCCTTTATGCAAAATTTCATCTATCGTTTTGAGTTAAATGACCATCTTTGCTGCCTTAGTGTTACAATGCTCAATTTATATAGGGAAAATTTTAAGGTACATATGCATCTTTAATTTCAGCTTCTTTCATTTTTGATACCATAAATCTTTTAAATATCTTTTGTTTCTCACACTCTCTCTCTCTCTCTCTCTCTCTCTCTTTTATTCAGATGTTGGAAAAAGAGTTACAGAAGCTAGGAGAATTTCATTGCCTAAAGAAATTGTTGCTTAATGGATGGTGCATGATTTGTAATTTCAGTCCAGTTGCATTGTTTCTTCAGAAATCACCTAATCTTCAGGAGCTCAATTTAATTAACATACAGCATTGCAAAGGGGAAGAGACAGATGTTCACCAAATAGGATACAATTCTATGTTGCTGGAATTATCTCGGTGCAAGAATCTTAAGAAGGTCCGTATCAAATTATGGAAAGATCATCATATTAGAGCCAATAAAGTCGAAGAGGCTTCGCTCCCAAAGAGAGAAGGATTTGAGAATATTGAGATTGTTCTATATTAATTTGAGGATATTTTTTTTTTGAAAGTTAGTGGCTTTAAGTGCCAACTAACAATTTCATTAATAAAAAAACAAACTTACAACGAGTCAAATGACTCCAAACCTAAATCCACTCTTTTATTCTCACAAAATCCTCCAAACTACTCTAAATAACTCTAATCTCACTTATATACACTCATAATTATCCTATTACCTTTCCCTATCGCTCTCTACGACCGGATCCGATTTTTCAACCGCCGCCGCGCTCCGACAACCGGATCTACTCACCCGCGCTCCGATCGAGATGGCGTAGGTATTTTTAGGTATTTTTTTCTTTGAAATTAAAAATACTGTCCTTCTCGTTGAATCTAAATTTTTCAGTGGCACAAACTATATTACCCGACAATTTTATTAATATCCAAAGTTTAATACAAATTATTAATTATGCCCAGATTTCCAAACTTTCGCTAAAAATACCCAAGCCGGCCAGAAAATGGCCGGCTTAGGTACCAGAGTAAACCGGCCATTTACTCAGAAATTTCTGGCCAGTTTACTCCATTTTTATTTTTATTTTTTTATTTTTTTTATTTTAGAGAGAGACTATGAAGATCAAAATATTGAAACCTAATTCTGAAAATTTGAAATTTTTGTTTAAATTATTTGTTATATTACTTCTTTTGATGTATAATTGAGTCCGGCTAGTATAACATTGGTGTCATTTCGGCCTATATAACACCAACTCCAAAATTTATCGTATTGACTTCAAACGGTTAATCCAACCGTTCAAACCCTTCTACTTTATGAGTTGTGCGTTTACATGCAAAAAAAAATATTTTCTAGTTATTTTAGTACCAAATCAAGCGGTCAAAAATCTTGAAAAATGAATGCATTAAAATTAACTTAAAAACTCACACATTTGACCGCTTGATTTGATACTAAAAAAATTCAAAAAATTATAAAATTTTGCATGTAAACACACAACTCATAAAGTAGAAGGGTTTGAACGGTTGGATTAACCGTTTGAAGTCGATACGATAGATTTTGGAGTTGGTGTTATATAGGCCGAAATGACACCAATGTTATACTAGCCGGACTCTGTATAATTAGCATATTTATACTAAAATACTCTAGATTACTTGAAATTATGTTGAATTACACTATATTACAATAAATTATGTTCAATTATACTAAATTACGTTAAATTACAATAACTTCGCTAATTATGCTGCAATACGGTAAAAAAAACACTAAACTACACAAAATTACGCTATAGTAGACTGATTTTGCTCATCTTTCATGAATCATAAAAAATAGTAAAAAAATTTCAAAAATAGTAAAAATTGGTAATCTGCAAGTTCATTATGTAACTAATTTACTGAGCTACTTGGATTGAATGATAGAAATGAAAATCTTAATCGGAAACTTCAACTCAAGTTTTAAGGCTCTTCCCTTTGTTTTTTGGCGATTTTGAATTTCAAAATCTGGCATAGCAAGTACAAATGCATGCGCATTTTCGCAAGCTTTCCGAAAAGTGGTCATTTGCTGAAATCGAACACTCGAGCGCCGTTTTATGACCGTTTGAAGTTTCATCGACGTTTTACGCCTTTTCAGTGAAGATATCGTCCCTATTCATTTGTAATTTAGCGTAATTTACCGTATTTTAGCGTAATTTAATGTAATTTAGCGTAATTTAACATAATTTAGTGTTATTCAACATAATTTCAATTAATCTATCGTATTTTAGTATAAATATGCTAATTATACATTAAAAGAAGTAATATAACAAATAATTTAGTTCGAAATTATGCTATCAACTGGGCAAATAACAAATTGAGCAAAACCCAGTTGATAGCTTACTGTTGACTTGATAGCTTAAAGGGGATCAAGTCAACAGTTTGCCCAGTTGATAGCTTAAATCTACACTACAGGAAGATGCAGATTTAGTGACATTTGCCGTAATCATTTTTGTCAGTTTTTGTTTGTACTTTTCATTTTGACATAATCGTCTTTATTCTTCTTTAGTTCTTTCTTTCTTCTTCGAACATTTTTTGAACTTTAGATGAATAATTTAAAACAATCCAAAAAAAAAAATGCTATGCTCAATCAATATATTCGAAAATCTCGGGTTGATTCCTCATTTTAATGAAATGGTAAAAAAAAAAAAAACATATCGAATCAAACCCTCATGATCATTTTATAATGCTATGCTCTACTAGCAAGTGAATTTTTACTAGCTTTTCTAAATTTAAAAAAAAATTAGATAAGATGTAATGCATTTGTGTCTAAATATCGATCCATTATGTGAAGAAATCCATTATGAAGAATGAGGAATTTGGAAGGGAAAAAGAGTTCGTTTAATTATGTGTAGTTTAAGTTTATTTCTTTTGATTCTTAACTAGACAAGTATATTGCTTGCCTCTTGATGTTGATCAGATATGATGGCTTGAAATAAATGTTGCCTTAAAAGTATTGCATGTATTTCTATTTTTATGAATTTGTAAAAGATAGTTGTTCCAGTATCCTTGTATGAAACTTTTAGATGATACAAAATGATTATGAAAAAAAAAATCATTCTATTTTTATACAAAGGGTTCTATAATTAGTAATTGTCTCGTGTTATCCGTGAAATTGACTCAGCACTACATAGCTTTCCCTCAATTTATACCTACGTGGGGCTCTTTATATTTTGTTTGGTAAGTGTTTATATATATATATATATATATATATATATATATATATATATATTATCTATAGGGGTTAAAATGGATAAGTGGGTTCCATAAATACAGGGACAAATAACAAATTGAGCAAAACCCTAGCCCCTCTTGCCGTCAACAACTCTCTCTCTCTAGCGATCGAAAATTAAAGCCTCGGTATAGGTTAGTACTTACCATTCAATCATCTCGTGACATCTTATTTTCTTCTTAATGTGAAAAATCTGTGTAGGAGAACTAGTTTTACTGTTTAATGTGAAGTTTTTTTTGAAATATGAGTTGGAGGTCAAGCATCCAACACATTTTAAACTTTTATGTATTAATATAGATGATTTTTTCACTTTGTGAGTTTCGAACCCATGACCTTTCACATGAGAACCATGTGCCTTTGTCACTAAACTAAAGACAAATTCTTCTGTTCAATGTGAAGTTATTGTAAAATTAACCTGACCTGATTCTCACCCTGTTTATAATAGCAGTATATCTAGGTCTGATTGCTCTGTTATTGTAAGAAGCCAAGCCAGATTTGTTGCGCTATTCTTACATTGTGATGTTGTCCATTAATTGAATTTGTTTTACATTATTTTAAGCACAGTGATTGAGACATTCATGTCTAAGGAGTCTGACATGATAAGTGATTTGCCGGATGAAATGCTCCAACATGTTTTGTCATTTCTAAAGACAATAGAGGCCGTGCAAACGAGCTTACTGTCAAAGAGATGGGTGAACCTGTGGGCCTCCTTGTCTTCTCTCAAATTCAACCCAGATGACTTCGGGGCTGTGGATGAACGTCAGTTCAATAATCGGGAGAAAAAATTGTTTGGTGCATACTTCAAAAGATTTGTTGAGACTGTGCTATACCGTCGTGAAGCATCCTTTTTGGACAAATTCCTCATTAAATTTCCCAAAAGATTAGACCAAGATAAATGCTCTGACCTTGTTCGCAAATGTGTTAGCTATGCCATGAAGCACAATGCTCGAGTTTTCTCTATGCATGCTTCAATCCCCTCTGAAAAATTGCTTGCATGCCTTTTCAATTGGGAATCCGTCGAGGAATTGTGCTTGCTAATCTGGCATCCTTACATGTCAGAAGTAATACCACCGGTGGTCAATCTTCCCTGCATTAGAAGATTACATCTACAAAAATGTATATTTTATAGTGGAAGCATCTCTAGACTTCTGTCAGGATGTCCAAAACTTGAAATACTATCATTGGAGGACTGCTTCGGTGAATTTTCATGCATCTTCAGTCAGAACCTAAAGTACTTGTTTCTCCATGGTTGCGGATTGAAATTTCCATCCGTTAAAGAAACCATGTGTATAACATCAACCCTCCACGGGGACACAGTCGAGTCAAAAATTATTACGTGTTCTGGTTTTGCGGTACAATTCATTTTAAAAATTCCAGGTGTATCTGCACTGAATAACCCTTCATCCTTTATGGAAAATTTCATCCGTCGTTTTGAGTTAGATGACCATCTTTGCTGCCTTTCTAGTGTTACAATGCTCAATTTATATAGGGAAAATTTTAAGGTACATATGCATCTTTAGTTTCAGCTTCTTTCATTTTTGATACCATAAATCTTTTGAATATCTTTTGTTTCTCACTCTCTCTCTCTTTCTCTTATTCAGATGTTGGAAAAAGAGTTACAGAAGCTAGGAGAATTTCATTGCTTAAAGGAATTGTTGCTTAAGGGATGGTGCATGATTTGTAATTTCAGTCCAGTTGCATTGTTTCTTCAGAAATCACCTAATCTTCAGGAGCTCAATTTAAATAACATACAACATTGCAGAGGGGAAGAGACAAATGTTCACCAAATGGGATACAATTCTATGTTGCTGGAATTATCTCGGTGCAAGAATCTTAAGAAGGTTCGTATCAAATTATGGAAAGATCATCATATTAAAGCCAATTTTGAGAATATTGAGGTTGTTCTTTATTAATTTGAGAATATTAAGGTATTTTTTTCTTCGAAATTTAAAATTATGTCCTTCCATTGAATCTGAATTTTTCAGTGGCACAAACTATGTTACCAACGGTGTGGCGATTGAACTAGTTAAATTTTTTATGTACTACAACTTTTTGACTATGCGAGAGCAAAACTGAAGATTAATGTTGAATACTCACATTTCTTTAGCTGATATATATTTGTTCTCTACAGCTTGTGATGCTCGGATCATAAACTTCATATATTACTGCTTGAGCTGTATATTGAACTGATGTTTTGATCACAAAACTTTTGATTCGTCAATTCCAAAGCAGAGCAACTTGGCATGTAATAAATGTGGAGTGAGTCTATGGTACTATGCATAGCACGGATTGGTCCGTAATACGAAGTAATATTTTTTTTTTTAAATTCCAGCAGTCAATTCAAACATTTCAATATGATCTTCATATGAATATGTACTTACAAACTAAATTTTATATTTTTTCAAATTTTTTACTATTTTTTTAAGATAGATAGAAAATCACTTGATCCGAAAATTCTGGACCATTGAAAAACAACGATTTTCTTCCTATCTTAAAAAATAAAAAAAAATTCGAAAAAATATAAAATTCGATATGCAAGTACATATTCATATGAGAATTATGTTGAACGGTTTGGATAGACCGTTAATATTTTGAAAACGAAAATATAATTAATACGGATCAATTTGTACTATGCATAGTACCATAGACTCACTCAAAAATGTATGTTTCAAAGAAGAGCAGCCAACAAGAATTTATCCAAACAACGGGCACACAACAATTCAAAAATAGAAAATGAAACCATATATTATAAGTGTTACATCAAGAAATTTTAAACATTTAATATTTTCAATGTTTAGAACATAATAGGAAATTCTATTGATGAACTAGGAATTGGAAATTAAAACAATTATAATATTAGTCTGAAATTTCGAAATAGTCAGAGTTAATCGAATTCTGAAATTTATATCTCAAAATTATATCTTATAAATAAAAAAATTACAATTATATAAACATGTATATATATGAGGTTATATGCATCATTTTCTTCTTTAAGCAATAAGAAACAATTGGAGGGTCTATTTAGCAAATTTCCACACTACACATACTCTCTCTCTCTCTTTTCACGTTTCCTCCCTGGTGGCTGCCCCTCCCCTTTTGCCGAAATTTTTATTTTTAACATTTTAATAAAATAAATTAATAAATTGACCATCGTTTCTGGTCAATTCTAAATCTAACACGGCCGCAGAATACCGCTGCGGACCCTTAAATGGGTCCGCTCCGGCATTCTGCGGACCCTTTTTTTTTTTTAAAACAGTTTTTTTTAAACCAGAATTGTTCTGCACGCATCCCTATAAACTAAATTTAATTTTCAGCGGGAGGGCTTTGACCCCTTGGTTTCCTCGGTAAAACAACAGAAAAAAAAAAGAAAAAAAAAGAGGGTCCGCAGAATGCCGGAGCGGACCCATATGGGGGTCCGCTCTGGCATTCTGCGGCCTCCCCCATATGGGTCCGCTCCGGCATTCTGCGGCCGTGTTAGATTTAGAATTGACCAGAAACGATGGTTATTTTATTAATTTATTTTATTAAAATGTTAAAAATAAAAATTTCGGCCCCTTTTGTGTGTGTCCGCCAAAACAAAGAGGAAGAGAGGGATCTCACTTCTCCCTCAAAAATCTACCAAAGATCTTGGAAAAAAAATGAAAGAAAGAAGTGGAAAAATTGTGATTCTCCCTCTCTAGTGGCCAACAAATCCCCCATTGGTATTTCCTTTCTCTCCTCTCTTCTCAAAATCCGAAAATTTCTCCATTGTTAGGGTTTTGCCCTAAATTCGAAATTTGTGTATAAATTTTGAGTAATCCATCTTCATTAAGCTTCTATGTTGCTAATTTAGTAAATTCTTCCTCAATTTCATCTTAATTTGGTTTTGATTGATCTAGGGTTTGGGGTTTGGGAAATTGGGAGAATTGATTCGTGAACCGACTTATTGCGGGCCGCAATGAGTGGAGGCAGTGAATTTGTCGCGCAGGAAAAGAAAGCTGTAGAAGTCATTGCGGGCCGCAATGAATTCATTGCGGGCCGCAATGAGTGTGCAGGAAAATGATAGAGGTCATTACGGGCCGCAATGGATTCATTGCGGGCCGCAATGAATGTGCAGGAAAGTATAAAGAAACTAATGTAACTCAAGTAACCATATCGATCGTCGAACAAAGATTAAATAAATTATATATGTTGATATAGGGGTAGGCTCGGGTGAGCAAAACTTTGCGGGACCTTTCGAGACGTCCGAACCATAAGTACGAGATACGCTCTTCGTAATCAGGTGCGGGGTTTTTGGACTTGTTTGATGTTTCATTTTCAGAAATTAAATTGCTTCCAATTGTCATGTTGAACTGGTTGATTGATTGCATAATCGAATTGTTTGAATCATATGCATAACCGTATTAAATTAGAACTGATATGTACTGAAATCGCCTTATTGCGGGCCGCGACAACTCCCATTACGGGCCGCAATCAACAGCGTAGCTCAAGATATAGACTGACTGACTCTCGGAATACTTTGTTGCGGGCCGCAATAAATTCATTGCAGGCCGCAATGAACGTAGCAGAATGAAATACTCTCTGGCTGAGAATGGAGTACTTTGTTGCGGGCCGCAACCACAGCCATTGCGGGCGGCAATAAGGGCCTGGAAAATGCCAATAAGAGTTGGAAATTTTCGGGTAATTAAGTTGCGAGCCGCAATAACCCCATTTCAGTCCGAAATGAATATCATAGTTGTATTTGCATGTTGAATGGTATATCGTTTGTTTGTGTTCTTTTGTTTTGGAAACTACGGTCGAAGGTCCCCAACAATTTATGACTATCTAGGATGGTCGGTAACGTTTCGAAATCAACGCTGGGCGATGACTCGAAACCATGTGCGCATATGAGAATAATTAATCACTGCTGGGCAGTGATTGATTAAGATCAGTCAATGCTGGGTAATGACTGATCGTGACAGAGACTTTGGGTGACTGTGAGGAAACGATGAAATGGTGTCATATCCAGTCTGGGACAGGAATGACAGTTTGGTTTGACGTGTTGCGAATGGACGATTCTGAGCTTATTGCATACGAAATTTTTTTTTTATCTGATTATGAACCATACCTTAGTTAATGGTTAAGCCAAAGCACTGCGGATGAGTGTCAGATAAAAGGGTCCAGCTGGTGGGCCATCTGTAGGTGTCAGTGACACTGCAGATGTGGGTTGGATAAAGGGTCCAGCTCGGTGGGACATCCGTAGGTGCTACCAGCTGTAATAAAATGAGTTAAGCCAAATATGTGTTGTTTGAACTTCATCTTGAAAACTCCGTGAGTTGTGTTTCATTTGATTATTGTTGTGGAGCATATGCATACATTTATATACTGATATAGAACTGTTAAAATGTTGTTGTATGGATTTTATTTTTGAAAGTGGATTCTGATTGCAAGTCCAATAACCTGATTGTGGCAAATTCGCACTGAGAAGTTATTCTCACCCCCATCCTTTGGGTTCTTTTTACAGGTTACGGTACGACTGATTCTGGAGAGGCACACGAGTAGTAGGCCTTTGGTATATGTCACCATATTACCTCAGTAGTTGTTTTTGGTATTTTACTAGAGATGTAGATATATTTTTGTTGGATAGTTCTCTGAGTCATAACCTATGGTTAGTATTCGTATGAGATACATTTTGTATATGCTACTTTTACCAGATGTTGGGTACTTGGACTGTTATATATAAACCTGTTTTATCTCTTTTATTGTGCTATGATGAGTTATATCGTAATTGCCTTGTAAGCATACATGGAGTTGTATGCTTACGGCGGGGCTCTGTCACTACTCATGGCTGCGGGGTGTGACAATAAGTGCTGCATCAAATGACATATACGGTTTTATCAATTGGTATTTGTTTTAAAAATAACTAATTTTAAAGATAATGAGTCAATTTGTTTCAAAAATAAGCGAGTTATAGATGGGAAATATCTAATTTTAAACTTTTGATGGGGATTTATCTAAATGATGAAGTTTTGATGGGCATATATATATATAAATTTCTCTTTTTTAGAATCTCGAAACCCAGAAACGCAAGCTAAGTAGATGATGCAAAGATTGCTTCAACCTTTTTTTTTTTAACCCTGTTTTTTACTTTCTGTATGATTCTTTGATATAAATTATGTTCCAGTCTAAGATTTAGACACCTAACACTCCTCCCATGTAAAATGATAATAACGAGTTAATAATGCATCATTCTTAGTTGCATGGAAGACTGTTTTTTTTTTTTTTAATAACCAACAAGACGATTCATTGCAGAAAGCAATTTCATATAAATCCAGAAATGTTTTTTGTTTTGACGTGCTTTTTCATACAAAAGGTCTGAATAAGACAAACCAGATTAAGCGGGGAATATTAACCTGGTTTGCTTTTAAGAATCCTCCGAGCTACTCAAGAGCTTATTTTGTTATAAAACTAAATAATGTTGGAGTTTATATATATTTTTTTAAAAGATTATAAAAGAAATTTATAAACCAAATAAACATTAGTTGTTCTAGTGGTGATGTTAACACTTTGATAACTAGGGGGGTGCCAACCCCGCGATGGTCCTCCTCTGGTCCGCGTTAGTAAGCATATTTTTGTTAGATTGTTTTGTAGTATTTATATTTGATGTACTATGTTTGGTATTTTATGTTTTGATTATCTTATTTTGTTTTTTTATATTAGTTACTTTATGATTTTTTTGTTACTAAATTATACTAAAATAAACCAAATTATGCTAATTATGCTAAATTATACTAAAATAAATTAAACTAAACTCAATTATACAACATTATACTAAAATAAACTAAATTATGCCAAATATGCTAAATTATACTAAAATATATTAAATTAAACTAAATTATGCAAATTATGCTAAATTCAACTAAAATATATTAAATTATACTAAAATAAACTAAAAATTTAATATATCAACTATTCTTAAATTTTAATATTTCAAAAAAAAAAAATATATATATATATATATAGTATTTATAGTGCCCAAACAGGAAAAAAAAAAATTCCCCAGGACCGGCCATTTAATGGCCGGTCTGGGCATTTTTATAAATACCCAGCTAGGCTGGGTATATTTATAATTTTATATTTAATTTTGGATATTAATACAAATGTCGGAAGATGATTCATTGCAGAAAACACTTTTCATATAAATCCAGAAATGTTTTTGTTTTGATGTGCTTTTTCATACAAAAAGAAAATAAGACAAATTAATTAACCAGATGAAACGGGTAACCTGGTTTACTTTTAAGAATCCTCAGAGCTACTCAAGAGCTTAATATGTTATAAAATTAAATGATGTTGGAGTTTATGTTTTCTTTTAAAAAAAATATAAAAGAAATTTGTAAACCAAATAAACATTAGTTGTTCTAGTGGTGATGTTAACACTACTTGTGCCGTGACTAAAATTGCGGAGAATGATTTCGGCATGTTAGTCCCGCCGTGACTTGTCATTTTTTGTCATATTAAATTATTTTTTATTAGAACTTTAAGTTTGTTTAAGAAAGAAAAAAATGTAAAAAATTGTAAAAAGTACAATCGTAAAATAAATTTGTTGATCAGAATTGAATTGATGTTCGGAATAAATAGGACAATTTTTATGTTGTTTTAGTTATATAGTTACTTTTTGTCTCATGCCATGTTCTATATCATTCCGTACATGATCAGGTCAGTACGCGTGTCACATTTTTTTTCAGAAAGCGATCACGGTACGTAAATAACATACGTACCGCAATACGTACCATGTTGTGCTGTATCATGACTTCACGCAGTGATATATTTTACATCTCCAATCCTAAGTTCATGAAATTTTGTTGACCGTTTCCATTTGTAATACGTGGACATGATATACAATAATACAACTTATAAAAAGAAATTGTTACATCAAAAATAAATAAATAAAAAGGAATTGCGAACTACTTTGCATAGAGATATCCTTTGCACCCCGATTTTGATGCTTGTCATAGGCTTCAAGGGCCGAAATTTTTATTAATAGAAAATAAAATAAAAAAATATCGATATTGAAGAACGTTTTTGTTGGAATTCGAGATGTAGCAATAACGTAATGGTTCATAACGTTCAGGACACTGTAGTTGGACGTTATAAATCATAATGTCCAGTTAATCTGATCAGTAATGATCTCTAATTAACAAAAAATACTGTAGCTGTACGTTATGGTCTATAACGTCCAGCTACAGTATTTTTTTTTTCAAAAAAATCGCAAAATGAAGCAAGCAAAAAAAAAAAAAAAATGTAGCCGGACATTATGGACCATAACGTTCAGATACAGTGTTTTTTGTTAATTAAAGATCATTAGCGATCAGATTAACTGAACGTTATCGACGTTCAACTACAGTGCCCTGGATGTTATGGACCATTACATTTTTGCTACATCTCGAATTCCAGCAAAAATGTTCTTCAATATTGATATTTTTTTATTTTATTTTCTATTAATAAAAATTTCGGCTTCAAGGAATCTGGCAGAGCTGCAGAGGGCCCTATGGACTAAAATGTAATAGCTTCATTGCCTAGTTGTCGACATAGAAATCCTTCTTCAGTGAAACAGTGACTGTTTTACCTTTGCTTATTTTGCTTATGTTGACACAGAAAAATGCTCCAATCATAGT
Source organism: Carex myosuroides (assembly GCA_028015225.1). Taxonomy (NCBI): domain Eukaryota; kingdom Viridiplantae; phylum Streptophyta; class Magnoliopsida; order Poales; family Cyperaceae; genus Carex; species Carex myosuroides. The sequence continues at coordinate 5,096,240 of CM051471.1, forward strand.
TCCATAATTAAATCACTGTAAAACCAATTCCGGAGTTCTCCGTTATACTTCAGACTTAAGACTTAAGAGGGAGCTTAATTAAATTGCAGTGTGACAAGTGAAGGTACTTATCACTCCTACTCTAAAAATATTATAAAAAAATGATTATTATGTTATTTTCTTAAATTATAAAAATATATTTATAATTAAAAATAATTATAAAATTAAATTCCATTATAAATTTTTATTTCACCTTATAATATTTTGAAAATTTTATTTTAGAAGTTAAAAATGACTTTTTATTTCCAAAAATAGATGAAAACACATCAACACATCTATTTTTCAAAGGAAAAAAAAAACAATCAATTCAGAAATAACCCCTTCCCCAAATATTTGATTTTTTTTATTTCTAAAACAAAAATCTATTTCAGAAGAATACCCATTCAACCACTGAAGATATCCAGACTCCGCGTTGAATAGGATGCGTAGCTACAATACTGTTTAATAAATAAAATGGGGAGTAGTTGGGGGAGGTTTAAAGCAAAAAATTTAAGAGAAATAAATCAAGGCACTGAATCCACTCATTTTCTCCATGTTCATGCAACCACCCTCAGCCTTTTACAGTTAGGATCCAGCCGAACAAAAAAAAAAAAAAAATCAATCTCAAGCCAACTCAACTCAACACACATCACTGCACTCTCACTTTCTCTGCAATCTTAATCAATGCTCAGAGAGAGCCCAAGAATCCAAAGAAATAATATGCACCTCTCTGCCAGTAATAAATAAGCGTAAATCTCCAACAAGGTAAAAATGTACCGCCACCACCATCAGTCACCGCTTCTTCGGTTAATAGCCAGCGTGAAATAAATCAAAATCATTGTGCCAAGACTTGATCTGCAACAAATTTTTTTCCAGGCAATTATTAATTATGACAGCAGCACAATTGTTTTTTTTTTACTTTTCATCTTGCTAAATATTAACAAGTGAGGCTATAGTAAGCGCAAATTGGTCCGTACTATAGATCAATATTTTCATTTTCAAAAGTTCAAACAGTCGATCTAAATTGTTCAACATGATATCCGTAAGAAAATGTACTTGAAAACCATACTTTACATTTTTACATTTTTTTTATTATTGTTTTTAGATAGATAGAAAATCACTACTCTTGAATGGTCTAGAATTTTTAGATGAAGTAATTTTCTACCTATCTAAAAAAAATAGTAAAGAACTTGTTTAAAGTTATATATTTTGATCAAAGAGTACATTTTCATATAGAGATCATGTTGAACGGTTCAGATCTAATGTTTGGACTTTAAAAACAAAGATATTGATCCATAGTAAGAACCAATCCGTGATATGCACAGTACCATAGCCTCACTCATTATTACACATATTGCTGTATAAGAATATTTCTAACTCATTTTTTCTCACAATTGGGTAAGGAAGCTTTAATCTGAGTGGGGCCTGTGAAAAGCTGGATAAAATGCAGAGCACGAGAGGTGAATTTAATGAGGTTACTTGAATATAATCCAAACAAGGATTCAGAATAATGTAAGATTATTGTTATTTTAGTTAATTATTTTTATTTCCATTCGGACCACTTCTGATACAATTTTCGGAAACCCTATTGCTTGAAAAACAAAATTAGAGGAACACAGGAGGCACTTACACAGTGGCGAAGAAAAGGACTATTTTACGGGGGTTAATTGGGGCAAGCCGATTGAATCTCTTGTATCTTGAATCACCTATGTCGTTTAAAGCAGGGCTAGTTGCCGTGCAAGGGGATAGCATGGAACTTTTATTTTGTACCAATGGCAGTTTCAACTGCTCCAGCTGAGATGGTATAACTACAAAATCAAAATTACTAAATTAGTTGATAAATCTAATCAACAATAATTAGTGGATGATTTAATGTGCACAATACCTTCTAGATAAGTTATCACATATTATCCAGCAATTGGCTACAGTTGATTAAAAGATGATGCATCTCAGCCTTTTCTTTTTCCTAACAGGTCCACAAATTATTGCTTTTGAAATTTAAAATTCTTTCATGATTAGGCTTGAAGAACAAGCATGAATGATTTTGTGTGTGCCTAATAAAGAAATAAAAAATACAAAAATATGCACCTTTAACAATCAGCTTTTTAGCTCCATCTTCTGTCTCATACTCCTCACCTCCCCTTCTATCCATTCGGTTTGAACCCTTTCGAGAAAGTGCTCTCTAAAAAAAAAAAATGAATCTTCAGAGTTTTTTTTTTCATGTCTAATACAATATAAAGAGCAACTGTAACTCAAAATTTTAAAGAAAAATTCAGACTCACCATTACTTTGGGGCTGCCAGAGCAACATTTATCACTTGTATGAGTAAGCCCTTCAATATCTAAAACCAAATTTCCACTTTTATCCATTGTATTTACCTGATTCTGAAATAAATTTTAAACACAATTATCAATTGAACAACTATTGAATATTTAATAATATATAATAGTTAGCATATGTTTACCTAGTCTTCCTATCTACCAACCATTTCATTCACACTAAGCTCCAACCAACTATAGGCCCACGGATATATGGTAATATTTTTTGTTTATACTGTAATTGAAATTACCTGCAGCAGTGCTTCTTCCATAGAAATTTACCGAGCGAGAGGCTCCGAAATTGAAGCTTATAGTGGTCTAATTTTAACCTGCCAACAAACAAGAACATGTCAAATCAGGTTAGGGAAATGAAATTCATAATGCAAGGAGATCATATCATTGTATAAGAACAGTACACAGCGTACCGCATTGGAGAATCAATTATTGATGTAAATTATACATGAACGTACAGTATTTTAGTACCACATTAGTACATTACAGAAATAGATAGATAAGATCTCTTTGCAAAAGAAATGGGAAATGGAATAATAAGATAGAATCACAATGGATCAGATCTGTACTACCTTTCGAAGCTTCTCTTCTTGGATATAGATTACTTTCACAAGCGGATTATTGTAAAACCTCCTATGCACGAGTTCCCTTTGTGATTTAACATTCTGAAATTTTAAGAAAAGTAAATATCAAGAAAGACTGCAGGAGGATTGGGATAGCTCTAATTTCTGAAATCAATCGCCAAAACCCATACAAAGTTCAATCTTGACAGAAACCTCAGATGGTCTGAGGAGAGAAGAAAGAGAGAGAAATAAATAGGCATTTCCTAAAATAGCAATTCCTCCAAAATACAAGGATTATATCTAAAAAAACAGAAAAAAAAAAAAAAAAACCAAAGAACCTTCTTTTCCAAATTGCCGTCGTTGGGTGCGTGGTGACAGAAGATATGTTCCAAATTTTTTTTTTCTTTTCCTGGAAAATTCTGTTGGAGATGTCGACGCTTAGTTAGCTAGAGAGAAGAGAGAGAGAAGAGTGGTGGCTTCGGACTAAGGGCTAAACTGAGAAGAGAAGAGGCACGGATACCAAGATAAAGAAAGGAGACAGTGTTGTCAGGTGGATTTGTTGTTTATGCGTATATATGTACCTTTTTGTGTCTATACCTCTGAAAAAATTATACTCATCTCAATCGTCCAGTGGATATCCTCTGAGGTAACAGAATATTTGCATGTTTAAATCCGAACCGTCCGATCAGAATGCGGACAAATCCGGCCGGAATGCACGAGGTCCTTTTAATATTCGTACGGATTATGATCGAACGGTATAGATGTAAACAGATATATTCTGTTACCTTAGGTGATTCCATATCATCTGATGTAATGGTCGGCCCGAATCTGAACTTTGTATGTCGAATGCGGAGAGTTCATCTGTGTAGCGGGTTGTGAGAGCACTGGACAAGCTTTCTTCTCAATAAAAAAAAATACGATTGTTTATATATGATACTCTATTAGATATCATTTGTTAAAAAAATGAAAAATTATAGAGTAACTTTTTATTTAGTTAGAGTGAGTTTCAAATTTTAAATCAATTTAAAATTTATCATTCATACGAAATATTAAAACTAAACTACTAGAGATTTGAAATGATTTAGTCGAAAGCTAAACAATTTCATTGGTTCAAACTTTTTACATATTTAAATAGAGAATGCCCTTGTATTTTTAGCTTTTTTCATTTGATTCATGATATTTATTTTTTAAAATATAAGATGAATAATTGAATGTACTTTAAAATTACTAACAAAAATTGAAATGCCGTATTGCCGCACATCATATATCATGTAAAATATTAAATGAAATGTTGTTTGAATTGCGTAACCAAACTAAACTATATTATATTAGGTTGCAATTCACAAGACATTTGAATTGCATAACCAACCTAAATATATTAGGATACAATTCACAAGACAGGATTTAGCATGCACCCAAATTTGCCTACCTTCCGTTACAATCAGTCCCTTCCTTTTTGAGCAAGTGTTATAATTATTATTTGTATTATTAATTGTTTCTCTTTGCTTTCTTCTCTGCCGGAAGAATGAGAAAAAAGGGTAAAAGGGGAGTGACAATTTAAGCACTGCAATGTTTTGATTGCATCATCACTTTTTAATTTAGTGGTTAAAGATAATATTCTTTCACATTTGTGAAAGAGGTCACATGTCAAAAATCTAGATAACATATCCGTTTGTTATTTTTATCTTATAAAATAGTTAGGTGACAATGCACAAATCTTTATTTGAAAGATAAAGCTCGACCTTCAATTTTCTTCAAAAATTAATAAAAATATATCTTGATATTTTTTTAAGTGATGGCTAAGACAGACAAATTCATTTTTCAAATTATGTTTATTGGAGCTTGAAATCATTTTTTTTAGAAATTGACTTGGTAGCTCATCACTTGGAGTTGTTTTCTTTTTTCTAATAAATGTTGGATGTCAAGTTATCTAACTATTTAATATCTACAGGAAATTTTTCTATTCAGATTTCAAAAATACAACTTCTTACATGGAAAGTATTGTCTTTGTCACTAGACTAAAAGCTGGTTCTCCATCACTTTGAGTTATTGCTCAGAGTTGAATATTGAAATTTAAACTTGCTAAATCTAAAAATATATAATTTCTTTAGATAAATACAAAGGTTAAGTATTTCAATTATAAATATTCACAATATACTTTTCAGTCAATTTTTAAACATGCAATGTCATCTGAAAACATAATAATTCTCACTTTTCTTTTGCTGGTTATGAGCAGTTTGCACGGGTAACCCGGTTATAATAAATGTGTTTGAGAGGTTAATGTACGAATTAGACTAAAAAGGCAAGCGTGCACGGTCGCACGAGCAACCGACATTTTTATTAATATCCAAAGTTTAATACAAATTATTATTTATGTTCAGATTCTGAGTTTATTTCGAAAAATATCCAAGCCGGCCACAAAATGGCCGGCCTACTCATTTTGTGGCCGACCCCATCTAAGCCGGTCATTTTGTGGCTGATTTACTCGTTTTTTTTTTAGAGACACTACGAAGAGAAAAATAATGAAATCTAACAATGAAAATTTGAATTTTTTATTTAAATTATTTGTTATATTACCTCTTTTAATTTATAATTAGCATATGTATCCTAAAATACACTAGATTATTTGAAATTATGTTGAATTACACTATATTACAATAAATTATGTTGAATTACACTAAATTACGTTAAATTACGCTAAATTACAATAACTTCGCTAATTATGCTGAAATACGGTAAATTACGCTAAAATAGACCGATTCTGTGCCATCTTTCATGAATCATAAAAAATAGTAAAAAAATTCCAAAAATAGTAAAATTGGTATTCTACAAGTTCATTATGTAACTAATTTACTAAGATACTTGGATTGAATAATAGAAATGAAAATCTTAATCGGAAACTTCAACTCAAGTTTTGAGGCTCTTCCCTTAGTTTTTTGGCGATTCTGAATTTTAAAATCCAGCATCGCGGGCACGGAAGCATGCGTATTTTCGCAAGCTTTCCGAAAATTGGTCATTTGCTGAAATCGGACACTCGAGCCCGTTTTATAACTGTTTGAAGTTTCGTCGTCGTTTTTCACCTTTTCAGTGAATATATCGTCTCTATTCATATGTAATTTACCGTATTTTAGCGTAATGTAATGTAATTAGTGTAATTTAACTTAATATTGTGTAATTCAACATAATTTCAAGTAATTTAGCGTATTTTAGTAGAAATATACTAATTATATATCAAAAGAAGTAATCTAACAAATAATTTCACAAAAAAAAATTCAAATTTTGAGTGTTAGATTTCATTATTTTGCTTTTTATAGTGTCTCTAAAAAAATAAAAATAAACGAGTAAGCCGGCCACAAAATGGCCGGCTTAGGAAGGGGAGTAAGCCGGTCATTTTGTGGCCAGCTTGGGTATTTTTCGAAATAAATTCAGAATCTGAGCATAAATAATAATTTGTATTAAACTTTGGATATTAATAAAAATGTCGGCACGAGCAAGGGTATAATGGCATGGACCTGGATCCAGCAGTGATTTTGGACAACACGTGTATAAATCCAGATAATCTTTCTATTTAATAAATTACAATTTGATTAATTAAATAGTAACGTTTTCATTATTCTAAAATTAATTTATTGTGAAAGAATACATGTTTGTATTAATTGTTGTTGCTCTCATACAGCCCCCCAGGTCATCATACACTTTATACAATTTCTCTGTGGGCCCATCCCATTCATTAATACAAAAACTTAGCTAAAAATAAAAATATTTAAAAATACATTATTACGCCGAAATTTTAGAAAATTCGGATGAAAATATTGGTACTGATACGTCCTATCTCGAAGAGAGTAGGCCGTATGGAAATAGATTGGACTTAGTTTGTCCTATCACGGGATAACATGCCGAAGTGTGGACCGAATTTGAAACTCAGGGAGGTTTGGAGATATTCGGACTCTGACATATGCGATACCTCTCTTAGCAAATATCTCGATCCATGTTTAATGAGTCTTCCTGCCTTATATAGTCTGTTCATAACCGCTATCCCGGGCGGTTATGAGAGACATGGGCGATTATGCAAACTGTATCGGCGGTTATCCCGCGCGAAGGCGGTGCAAGTCAATTTCGGGCTGAGTCTTGTGAGGCTGTTTCAAGACTTTTTATTGGGCCTTGTTTGGATAAAACCTGGACTTTTCGTATTGACTCTGAATTGGCCTTTTAAGAAGGTCCGAATCTCGATTCTTTCGTGATCCGTAAAGAAGTAATTTTAAAAACATGTGAAATATGACCCTATCAGGTACAATGCAGAGATAATATATACAAAGAACACGGTCACTAAAAAAGCACCGACCCATTCATAACTAATTGAGAAAATTTCCACCTGCTCTAGATAGGGGTGTCAATGGGAATCATGAGAAAATTTCCACATGCTCTACCCTGTAGATGTATTTTGCGCACGTATCACAAAAAGGCCAAACCAAACCATGGGGCCGATTGAACTAAATCAAGGTTAGTGACTTAGTGTGGGGCTCCGTTGTACATTTTTTTATTTTTAGAAAATATAAAATTATTTTTTTACAAACAGATAGAATTTTTTTTCTTTTTATATTTAAAAATAGAACAAACGAACTACAGTTTCGATCTAGGCATGAGTTGAACGAAACTTTAGTCCGGTCTCTCCCCTTTTCAACTGAGTCTGTATCTCAAAAAGTAACTCAATTTTTGAGTTTTAATCTGTACTGTCCGATCAGACGGTCTTCAAACTGGCCGGTGGTGGAACACACAGTCTTCAACATCGATTATTAGAACAGATCGGACGGTCCGTACCAAAACTCAAAAATTAGGTTACTTTAGGGATCTGAATTCTTTCAAACTACCACATCGTTGACCACACGTGATTTCATAAACTAAGTGGAACGAATCAAATATTTGATCACTTTCCATATCTGGGTTTCAAAAATTGAGTGGGCTGTTTCGGTCATTTTTTATATCTAGATTTTGAGATTTGGATTTTCTATAGTAAAAAACATGTATTGGTGCGAAAGGAGAAAACCGAATCAAAGTTTGGGTCACTCATGTCTGGACCGAAACTTTAATTCGTTCCTTGCTAATTTTGAAGAAAAAAAAATTAATCTGTTTCTGATAAATCATTTTTTTTATTTTCTAAAAATAAAAATTAAGTTGTTCTGTTGTAAGCTACTGTGAACTTTCCACCGAAACAATCGCTACCTTTCATAGCTTACGCAACCACAAACAAACAAGATGATAAAAAATAGCACCACCCGGCTGGATCTCGACCTTTTTGTACCTACTAATTCTATATGCGATACCAGCAAGGATAGAAAATAAACAAAGATTTGGCTCGAAATAGACAAGGTCAGTCCGTGATAGAAAAACAAATCACGCATTTCATTCCCATTATTTAAATATGGATTTGATCGCATGGGTACGAATGGAACTATTGGAGAGGTCTTTAGGGTATTATATTGTCAACCTTTTTACTGTATACTTATTATAAGATATATTTATTAAAAGATAGTTGGTGAGGTTGATTGATAGTTCTTAATGTGCAATGAGAAAATGTTTATAGATTTTAATAATTGAAGAATAATTATTTCAATCCGCCCACTTCAGTACCCGTATCGTACCCACAATAACAATATAAAAATATATTATGGTCTCTACTAATTATATGGTCTCCTTTCTCAGTCTCTGCACTTGTCTCTACGTCAACCTTCATATGCATAAATACTTAAAACATAATAAATTAATACTTGTAAAATAAGATATTAATATCTACATGCGTAACTTGATATGATCATTCTTTTTTCCAGTCCTCCAATCATTCATGTGTCAACATTCCTCTAATGAAGTAGTATGAACTCCGTATCTTCGTATCAACCTTCCACAATCGTTCCCGTGTCAACCTTCATCTAACAAAATAGTTGACCTCATAGGTATAAATATTTGCAATACTTAATATCAATACTTTCAGATGTAATCCAATGTCATATGTAAAAAAAAACACTTGTATGTATAGGTATAAATACTTGCACGACGAGATATAAATACTTGTGACACGACGAGCTTGAACGTACGTCATTATAGATCTCATTTGAAAGAGAAAATTGCGTAGAAAACGTTCGTGATTTTAGATTCGCAAAATTTATTCAGATTGTCAGAGATATGGAAGAGATTGAACGAAGAAAAAAAATCACCTCTAAAATTGTGTATGGCCCCCCCATGTAGTTTGAGTGGTTCCCACAGATTTTTATAGTGCAGGTATGTTTTGGAAAATTTGGTTGGGAGACAATTATTTACGTAAAAATTGTTTACCTCATAGATATAAATACTTCCGTTCATAGGTATAAATACTTTAGAAAAAAAATTCAGCGTTGCATTTTTTGCGATCCCCCAAGCAGTTATGGCAATTAAGATGCGGGTATGATGCGGGTACTGAAATGCGGGTACTCATATCAGCTTCTAATATTGAAAACCTATAAATATAGGGGAAAATATCTTTTTTTCTCGTCTAGAACAAAATTATTAAGCACTGTTTACTAATGAAAATGTTGTTATATTCCGTAATTTTTATTTTTAACATTTTAAAGAATTAAATTAATAAAATAACCACCGTTTCTGGTCAATTTCATATTTAACACGGCCGCAGAACACCGGAGCGGACCCATTTGGGGGCCGCCGCAGAATGCCGGAGCGGACCCCCATATGGGTCCGCAGAATGCCGGAGCGGACCCGGGTCCGCAGGGTCCGCACTATGCCGGAGCGGACCCTTTTTTTTTTTTTTTTTTTTTCTGATGAAGTTGATTATGATTTTGTTTTGGAAATTTTTATCAAAAATGTAAAGTTTGTACTGGAAGTTGTGTGTAATTACTTATGTTTGAAATGTCGTTTAATCTTAAATTGTTGTTCGTCGTTTATTTGATCAAAAGAAACATTACAATAGAACAATGAGCCACGACACATGGAGCGCATGGAGCGCACAATGGCATGTCTATGGAAATCAGTCGGAATGGCCTCAATACGATGGCCCGGTCCTTGTTCCAGAGAAAAGAAATATTGCTGTGGGCAGAAGACAGCACGACAGAATTCCGATGTGGATGGACGTTCTACATAATAGGAGAAGAGGACACCAAGCTGGCCGAGATACACAAGAAAGACAAAACAGAGCTGCTCGAGCTGCACGAGATTGAGAGTTAATGTTGTTTTTTTTATTGTACTCGTAAAAATATTGTTTATTTTCGGTTAATTAGACGTATTTGTAATTTCCGATAACATTAACATTGTTCTATTGTATGCTTCTTTATATGACTCATTGTTCTATTGTAATGTTTCTTTTGATCAAACAAACGACGAACAACAATTTCAGATTAAACGATATTTCAAGCATAAGTAATTACACACAACTTCCAGTACAAACTTTACATTTTTGATAAAAATTTCCAAAACAAAATCATAATCAACTTCATCAGAAGAAAAAAAAAAAAAAAAAAAAAAGGGTCCGCTCCGGCATAGTGCGGACCCTGCGGACCCGGGTCCGCTCCGGCATTCTGCGGACCCATATGGGGGTCCGCTCCGGCATTCTGCGGCGTCCCCCAAATGGGTCCGCTCCGGTGTTCTGCGGCCGTGTTAAATATGGAATTGACCAGAAACGGTGGTTATTTTATTAATTTAATTCTTTAAAATGTTAAAAATAAAAATTTCGGTGTTATATTAGTGAATTATATATGAACAAACTATTCAGAAAAATATGAACGAGTTTGGAATGATTTTGTCATGAATAATTATTAGCAAATCTGAAATATAAAGGCTAAATGTAACATAGAATGTGAAATGAAATGAAATTTGCTTTCTATTTTTCTATATCTTATCCTCTCTCTCTTTCTCTCCGTTTTTTTTTCTTGAAAATCTCTCAATGTATACTTTCCACTCCTCCTTGTTCTCCTCTTTTTAATTTTCTCAATTATTATATTTACATTTAAAGTAGAACAATTGGAATGATTTCTAACAATGAATATAAACTATTAAAATCAATCTAATTCAAAAGTAACGTATTTACGTGTTGAATTTATAAATTTTCGAATTAATTAAGTATAAATCAACAAGAAAAAAGGATTTATTATAAGTAAAATTTTAATGCATTCATTTTTTTTGTTATTTTTTGACTGCTTGATTTTATACTTAATTAATTAAAAAATTCTATGAATTTGACATGTAAACATAATCACTTTTGAAGTAGATCGATTTCAACAATTTGAATTCGTCTTTTGAAATCTATTCAATAAATTTTGAAATTAAGCTCACAAAACGATGGAGTTAAAAACACCCTAGTTTAACTATTATATTACATTTGATTCTTGTTCTCTTTTTAAATAATCATAGATTAGATCGACCAAAAGAAAATACAAATAAAACCTATAAGTTCTCAATCCCAACCTTTAAATGATCAAAACCTTCAAATAGTTCATAGAAACAACATCTCAATCCTTATTTTCAACGGATCAAAAACATCCACAAGTTACTAGATCATGTATGGTTTGTGAATAGATCGGTGAGAATATCTCACTTTTGTTAAAAACAAAAAAAAAATCTATACTAGATCGAAGAAAAAATCTCAAACCAATTAAGCTGCACCTACATTAGTTTACTATAACAGTTTTGAAAAAAATTTCAATCCGAAAACTAGTTTTAAATCCCGCTCATAATAAACGTTCTTTAAACATGATCTTCGCAAAAATTTCTAAATTTTCACAAGTAGACCAATCCTATGCTTAAAAAAATTTCAATCCAAAAACTAGTTTTAAATCCCACTCATAATAAACGTTCTTTAAACATGATCTTCGCAAAAATTTCTAAATTTTCACAAGTAGACCAATCCTATGCTTCAAGTCGTCTTAGGTTAATACATACTGACAAAGGGTGAAATCCTGGAAATTTGAACAATGTTGAAACAAAACATTCAGTTTACGTGCTCTCATATACCTAGAAGCCACAACGAGTTAGCGGATAATCTAGCGAGTTTAGGAAGAAGAGACAAGTTAGATTACACAGGATATATAAAACCTTGATGTGAGCTTTGTTGCTATGTTATCTCCTCTGATGTGAAACTTTGATGTAAAACTTTGATTTGGATGAATGGAAATTGCCTACGGGCGTGGTTGAAGCAAAAAAAATAAATAAATAATATAACCGGCATCAAGATCAACTCGCCATCAAAATAAAAATTCAACTCTAAATATGCTAAAATCACATTAAATGCTAACGAGCAATACCATGTAACCATACCTTTACATTCTATTTATTCCAATAACACATAATCTGATCAGTTCTGTTCAAACTACTATGTTCTTAAAACCAGGGATGGACCTTAAAGCATGTTCGGCAAGCAAGATTAAGACAGTGCAGCTTAAGGATTTAAGCTTTGCTAAGGAGAGATTGTTCGGTAGAAAAAAAATTAAGAATGAAAGTTTAAATATAATAAAATATGTATTGTTGGGCTCTAAGGAGGCGCTAAGGAAGCTGATTTCTTAAGGAAGCGAAAACTTGAGCTTAAAATTTTAGTCTAAGGAAGACTAAGGAGAAGCTCTTAAGTTTGTCTAAGGCACACCTGTTCGGCCCACTTAAGGCCTTAAGGAAGGCTAAGGAAGCTAAATCCACACTGCCGAATATGTACATAATAAGTTCAGGGGCAATTGTCTTCTTGGATTTTGAATTTTTATGAAGATCTATAGGTCCTGATCAATTTTTCTTCTTTTTGGAATTTTATTTGTCCTCTTCTGAAATTCTAATTTGTAACTAAGATTAACGTTAGGGTTAAAGTTAGCATAATTTTTTGAATTCTGATTGGTAATTAGGACTACAAGTTAAAGTATTGGAAATTAGAGTTAGAACATTATAAATTATAAGTTAGAATATTATTTTTTATTTAGTATCCGATTAGCTAATGAGCTTGAATCCGATTAGATATTTAAGCCGATTCGCTATATTTTTTTGCCCCGACACAAATTCTCGATCAGCTCCGGCTTAAAACAAATTCATATCCTCCCTGGTACCGAGCGAGGGAATCTTTTAGAATTAGTGGATCTGGACCGTACTTTTAACTTGACATGAATCTCAAAGCACAAATAATACTAGCTCCAAGTACTATTCCGTATAAATACCGAATTAAGTTAATCTGGACTGTGAAGTCGTGAGCCCACCGTCCAATACCTAAGAGGATACGTGATGCAACGAATCAAATATCAAAGCATGCATGTCTCTTCCCAGGCCGTCCACTTTACAAACCTTTGGATTTCATCTAAAATATCTATTTTGTGGGGCCCTCAAAAGAGGAGCCCAACACTACATGTTAGAAACTGGATCCTAGATGGACCCAATTCTAAGGATCCAAAGTAACAGAACCGTGGCAATGGCATTCCAGAGATCTAAAAACACAAGGAGCGTTCTGACAACTCAGGTGACAACAAATAAGGGCCTGTTCGGCGCACTGAGAGAAACGGCAATGGGCATGGGAATAGCAAATTTTTGAACTAATTTTTACTGTGTTCGTGGGAAAAAAAAAATTCACTCAGAGTGAATTTTTTTTTCCCTCACAAGTAACAGGAGTTGGCTGAACAGGGCCTAAATGTTTTGACAATGAACAGAGGTACCGACGGCTATCAGAATAAGTCCATACCTCTCTGATGAAACATAATATTTCTGTTTGGATCCAGACCATTGGATCAGTTTAGACCAATTCAATCTTAAGTGAAATACACGAGGTCTCTTTAATATTTGTGCAGATTTTGATCGAATGATCCGGATCTAACTGGAAATATTCGGTGGGTGATATGAATTCTACCAGCATATGTCTGTCATTGGAGAGCTTACTGTAGAGCTGCACAATACGATAATAAAAGAATTTTGTAACATTTTGTATTGATATTAAAGGGATATTCCTACATTTGTGTAATTATAATCCATCAGGTTAATTCAAATAAATGACAAGAAGCGGCATAGTCACAATCTGAGTCAGCAAAATATTGAAAGCACTCATGAAGCGAATCGGACGGTTCAGAACAGGCATCAGACAGATTCAGATCCGATACCCATCGGACACGCCCCCTATGCAATCATGAACTATTAAATTTGATTCAAATCCTAAACAAATTTTTAATTCAATAAGCCCTTAAACCCAGAGGCGGAGGTAAAGAGGGAGTATGGGGTCAATTGACCTCCGTTTTAAAAAAAAAAAAATTATATTAGGTATGATTTTCTATGTAATTTAGAGTAAAATGTCAAAAACTGTAAAGTTGATCTCCATTCTACACACGAAATTTTTTACGATTGACCTCCATAGTTCGAAAGTCTGGCTCCGCCCCTGCTTAAACCATATAATTTGGTTCAATTTCGCTCATTCGTCACTAAACATATCTATTATCTCTTCCAAATTGTTTATTAAGAGTGGGACAATAAAAGAGATACTAATAGTTTAGTAGAACTATTATTAGATAACTTGAGTTCCAACTCTCGGTAAATTATTTTTCAGAGTGGCACAATAATTCAATAGCATATGACTAATATTTTTTTTTTTCAAAATTCAGTGGTGGACATTAAACCGTCTGATTCGTTATTAGATTTGTGCACACAGTTTCAGAAAACTCAGATTTGTCCGAATCTAAATTCATCTACATCCCTGATACTATTAGAGTTTCTAATATGATGTGGCAATTTCTAATTCAATTTAAGAGATGTAGGAGAGTTTCTTATTTAGAAACTATACAGTAAAGTATAAACTGTTTATAAACTCTATGCTGACTAAATGATTGGCTCAAATTGTTTTTTCTTTTTAATTTATTGCTGATGTGATCTAATATAAACTCTAAAATTAATTTTTGAGAGTTAGAAACTTTAGAAATTTCATGAATGTGAGAGTTTAGAAACTTAAGAAATTTTAGAAATGTGAGAGTTAAAAATTTTAGAGATCTTAATTTTTAAAACGTAATTAGCAGCTATTTAAAAACTCATTTGAGTTGCTGTGGTGTAGAAGCTCTAACTCAGATTTGTGAAAATATATTAAGACAATTAAACGTGGTCGGCAGGATTCGAACCTGCGCGGGCAAAGCCCACATGATTTCTAGTCATGCCCGATAACCACTCCGGCACGACCACGTTGATATTAATAAGGCAATTATAGTACTATAAATTCTAGACGGAGCTTGGACTGATTTAAATTTAATGAACAAATAATGCACACAAGTGACTACATAAGCGTTGAAACACAGATGCATATATAGGGCTGCTCATGAGCTGAGTTGCTAGTCTAGTTTCGAGTTAGAAACTCTAATTTAGAATCAACTCGCAAGTAATTTGAGTCGAAACGAGTCGACTCGTGACTCATAATATAGTACATTGTGAGACAATCTAATTTAATTCTAACAAAAAAATATTACATAGTTTATCAAAAATTCAAAATAATACACAATTAAAGAGAGTACATAATGAGACAATGACCAATACATAATTAAAAATTGCGAAAATATCAAAATAGTACATAATTAAAAATTACCAAACAGATAAGTCTAACAAACAATACAGAGTCTAATAAATTAACAAAACAAAAGAAATAGTGCATAATTTATCAAATTATCAAATATTGTCAGAAACAGGTATAAGGTTTGGGGACGCAAAATGAGGAATATATGGATTAGGGTTTGGTGTGAGTCCAACCGAGTTAATTCCGAACCGAGTTGGGAATAACTTGGATTCGACTCATAAATCAACCGAGTCAGTTAACGAGTCAGTTTTGACTCGAATCAGTTTCAACTCGAGTTATTAGTGAGTTGAATCCAAATTGATTCCGAACTGAGTTTCGAGTCATGAGCTTTTGGTGCACCCCTAGCATATATGCTACGCATTAACAAATATACGTGTTCACTAAAGATTAAGGGTGGAGCCATTATTTCTGAAATAAAAATTTATACATAATCATTCAATTCCTTTTTACAATAAAAGTGGGAGGCAAATTTCTTATTCTAAAATATTCGAAAAAATATTTCATTCGAATTTTAAACGTACAACCTCTTACATGAACATTCTAATCAAAGGCGCAGATGTAAGTTGTATGAATGAGGTCAATTGACCCCAATTTTTTTGAAAGTTTTTATATTTATCTATGATTTTATGTATAATTTAGAAAAAATGTCATCGGTGCTATAATTGACCTCCATTCTTAGTATGAAAATTTTATATAATTATCTCATTATGTGTTTTAATCCCATAACTCAGAAGTCTGGCTCCGCCCATGATTCTAACAGGGGCAGATTCAGAATTTTCGTCAGGGAGGCAAAAAAATATCGAATCGAGTTTAAATAGCTAATCGGATTTAAATCCATTAACTAATTGGGTACTCGATAAAAAATAATGCTTTAACTTATACTTTCTAATGCTTTGAATTATAATTTCTGATACTCTAACTTATAATTCTAATTATCAATCAAAATTCAATAAATTTATTTCAATTTCAACCCTAAATTTAATCCGAATTACAAATCAAACATTCAGAGAGGAGAAAAAAAATTTCAAGGAGGACAAAGTCGGTCAGGACTGATAAATTTCTCCTAAAACTCAAAATTCAGGAGAGCAGCTGCAAAAAATTGAGAGCATCTACATTGCATTTTCTTCCTAATTTCAAAATCCAAGCCGGAGCTTCCTCTTTTAATTTGTGGGAGTGAGATTTCTAATGTAGAAAGATTTCTTATAAAGAAATCAATTTCTGACTGCCACACTGGAAAAAAAAAATTATTCCTATTTACTTGTCGTTTTGTCACTCTCTCTTATCTGAAGGGTGGTGTTATTTTAAGAGCAAGATTTTGACTATTGAAAGCTAAGAGAATTTTTTATATTTTAATATCCAATTTGTCGTAGGCTTTATTTCTTATCTTTTCCCAATAAATATACAACTTGTTTAATTAAGAAAGAAAGATATAAGAGAATATATTGCAATGAGATAAACGATACATCTGAAGGAAAGTGCAAAGGAGTTGTAAAAGAATGAAAATATTGGTGATGTAATTATTAACATCTATATGTTATTTTCCCAATAAATCCTGTAATTATTAACATCTATATGTTATTTTCATTTTTCTCATCTTCCATAATTAATATTGGTGATGTTATATGCTCTTGTCAATGGAGTTGTAAAAGAATGAAAAAAAAGAGAAGAAGAATAATAATATTAAGGACAAATAAAATTAAGTACAACTTAGATATTCCCAAATTTAGAATTTGATGATTTGAATGTATATAGCATTGGATTTATGAACTTTTATGTTCTCTCCAAAGAATATATATTTGTGATATAAAAATTGTTCTCACTTAAATATAAAAAATAAAAAATAAAAAATTTGAAATACCGTTTAGTGATAATTAGCATCACGATTCTATATTGAACAAAATTGCAATATAATTCTAAAAAAATATAAACACACATATACAAAAACTAACAAATTGTTAATTTTTTTTGTGTGTATTTTGTTTTTGCGTTGTAAAATATTTTCATAAAGTTGTTTCTTTTTTAGTATGGTTGGCTACTCTACTTACATAAGTATTTGAGGGCATATGCTTATAAGTTATTTTTGCATTTTCAATGTCAAAATGGTCGATCTAAAGCGCTCAACATGTTCTTCATATTAATAAGTGTTTGGAAATGAAATTTTACATTTTTTGAAATTTTTTTACTATTTTTCTAGAATTTTTCAAAACAGTGGTTTAATATGGTAAAAAAAAAATAAAAAAAATCTGAAAAATGTTATTTTGAATCCAGTGGTTCAATTTTGATTTAGTGGTAATAAAATTCCAAAAAATGTAAAATTTCGTTTCCAAACACATATTAATATGGAGAACATGTTGAGCACTTTAGATCGACCATTTAGATATTGAAAACACAAAAATGACTTATAAGCATATACTCTCATATGCTTATGTAAGTAGAGTAGCCACTCACCATTAATTGTTTCCTTTCGAACATTTTTTTTTATTATTGTTATGAATTTATTGCTCAAGACATGAGGAGAAAAAAAACGAAGGACAAATTAGATATGAAGAAATAAAAGTTTCTCTCAACTCTCAATAATAAAAATCTTGCTTCAAAATAGTCCTACCCTTCCCTAAATGGTTCAAAGCTCTCTTCCCTAAATGATTCAAATCTTTAAAAAAAAACAAAAATAGAGAAAACATATTCACCTTCCTCCACCTTGGACCGGATTGATCAGATTTTGATCGGATGGTCCAGATCTCAATTTAAAATTTGAGTTATTTCAGAGGATCTAGACTCCCACATCAGAGCTTGGGTCTAGTCGTGCAAAAAATGGGGAATTTCATGTATACTCCTCAAAAACTTCAAAATTACGTAAGAATATTAGCAGTTTTCTAATTGGTCAGTTTCTGAGAGTAATTGGTAAGTTCTCTACTTCTAACGTATACACAGTGACATTTATGTATACGTCTGTATATGCATTAGAAGTAGAGAAGTAAACCATTTGTCCTCTGTAACCGATTAATTAGAAGACTGATATTTTTCTTAAACATACTACATATTTATTATTTTTTTAATAAAAAGTAAAAGAGGTACTTTATAAATTTGAATTGAGTTTTGATAGAACGACAATAAAATAGATAAATTCGTGAGTTTTTCAAATTTAGAAGGGTAAATATGATATTATGAACTTTAAAGGGGGAATATGTAATTTTGAAGTTTTTTGGGGGATACATGAAATTTTTTCAAAAAATTATGTGATGGTTTTCGGGTGCCTGTGAGGAAACGTCGAAATAGTTCAAAATTACTTTATAAGATTTTGAGGAAACATAGAAAATTGGCGATTTAGTATGTGTAATACCCCAAGAACTTTTTACTGCAAAATATTGTTGTGCATAATTAATTCTTCTTTTTAAATGTACTCATATCTCTATGGATATATCAGAATAATTTTTTTTTTTTTTTGAAAAAAAGACTAAAAGCCCGTTTCATTTTATTGAAAGAAAATGTTTTAAGTTACATACTGGATGAATGAATAATATTATTTTTAAAATATATGTTTCCTTATTTTGAGAAAACATCCCTATATTGGTTATCTTTTGAGAACATATTAACGGTTGTATATTTTATTTTTCGGGATGGAGCCTAGAAATTTACGAAATTTACTTGGTTTTAAATTATGGTAAAAATTAATTATAGTATTTGCATGTACATATCACTTGGCTAGGAAAAAAAATCGAGTGACACTTGGTAAAAAATTCATCCATTTCTCTCTCATGCACGATTAAGTATCAACTCAAAATTATCAAAACTATCAACCTTCACTTATTTCAAGCGTCAATCTTTAAACAAACTTGTGTATAAGGTCTCAACTTATGTAGCACGAACACGAGTACTCCTTATAACACGACATGACATGTTAATTTTTTTTATTAATTTTTCATCAGTACAAGTATATATAGATGTCGTGGGGCATGAATATAACACTTTTTTTTTAGTGAATGTTAAAGGCACTTGTTTTTTATTTCTACTTCTGAATTTCAAACTTGCGACTTTCAATATGAAGAATATTGTTTTTACAACTAAATAAAAAACGGATTCTCGTACGTGACACGATTTGAGAAGTGTTTGTTAATAAGTGCCAATCAAACTTGTGCTTCTACTACGGTATGGACATTTGTACATAATTTTATTTGAGAAGGTCCTAAGGACTCCAAGCAGCATGTTACATTTTGCGATCGACATTAGAACTAGTAGAAGCATTCAAATAGTTTGGTTAATTTAGTTTCAACCAAACAAAATTTATGTTTGATAGAGCATTTCAGTTGTTTCGTTTTTTTTATTAATACAAAAAAAAAACAAATTAGCAAATTTGCTCTCACCTCAAATTTTTTTATTAAAACTACCCTAACCGCCCCACTGTGAGGCGGTCCACTGTTCATAGCAGACCGCCCCCAGTGGAGCGGTTTGCTAATTTTTTTTTTATTGTCATACCAAACCGCCCCACTGTGGGGCGGTTTGGTATGAACAGTAATTTTTTTTAATTTTTTTTAAGAGACAATATGAATATCAAGATGCTAAATTCTAACGCTAAAAATTCAGATTTTTTTTTAAATATTTGTTAGATTACTTGTTTTGATGTATAATTAGCATATTTATACTAAAATATGCTAAATTACTTGAAATTATGTTAAATTACGCTAAACTCTAAACCCTAAACTCTTATTTTGAACAATTTCTAAAACCCTAAACCCTAAACTCTAAACCCTAAAAATTACCGTACATTAAATGATTTACAATTTTCACATAACATATTTATAAATTGTCCTAAACCCTAAAATTACCCTAAACCCTAACGTGTACGGTAATTTTTAGGGTTTAGGGTTTAGGGTTTAGGGTTTTAGAAATTGTCCAAAATAAGAATTTAGGGTTTAGAGTTTAGCGTAATTTAACGTAATTAGTGTAATTCAACGTAATTTAACATAATTTCAAGTAAATTAGCTTATTTTAGTATAAATATGCTAATTATACATCAAAAGAAGTAATCTAACAAATATTTAAAAAAAAATCCGAATTTTTAGCGTTAGAATTCAGCATCTTGATATTCATATTGTCCCTAAAAAAAAATATTTGTTGTTCATACCAAACCTCCCCACAGTGGGGTGGTTTGGTATGAACAGTAAAAAAAAAATTAACAAACCGCCCCACTGGGGGGCGGTCTGCTATGAACAGTGGACCACCCCACAGTGAGGCAGTTAGGGTAGTTTTAATAAAAAATTTGAGGTGAGGGCAGATTTGCTAATTTGTTTTTTTGGGGTATTAATAAAAAAAACGGTTAGTTGTTTGATTTATTAGATTTGATTTAATTGAAATTATGTTAAGGTTTGGTTTTGACAGTTAAAAAGTAAATAAATCAAACAAACAAACAAAATTAAAATATTAGTTAATATCATAATAGTATCGTTATATGTATTATTTAGTACTTATATTATTAGTTCTAAATTAAAATTTTATATTAATTTAGTTAAATCAAATTAAAATTTGTTTTATTTAGTTCGGTTTGTAATTTTTTATTTTATTTTGCAGACCAATATATTTGATTGGTTCAGTTTATATTTATTTAAATTGAATATAAATCTGATTAGATAAATTTCAGTTTAGTTTAAATCAACATGAGTAGTGAGCACTCTTAGGTCGTGCTCTAGACATGAGGAGGGAAGTGGAGGGGAAAAGAGAGGAATGTAAAGAGTTTACTTTCTGTACACTCCGTTTCAACTTTTGAGGATTACAAAATTTAAATAACTTATATTATTGTACATAGAGTTCACTTTCTGTCCTCTACTCTCTTTAACATTTAGTGTTCTGGAACAAGCAAATAAGAGGCTAATCACCTCTCCTCTCCCCTCCCCTCCCCTCCCCTCCCCTCTCCTTGTATATCCCTCTTCTAAAGCATTTTCATATAATATTGTTAGTAGGTCTCAAAAAATTAATTGTCAAGACTTGCTAATGTACACATATAATATTAAGGGAAAGAGCATAAAAAATTTCACAAAAGGGAGTGGGGAAATTATTCTTTTTTCCTTTTAACGTATTTGTAAAGAGAGAAAGTACTATATTTTGTATTCACCTGATACTCCATATTATATTATTTTCTTGTAGAAAGGATCAGTGTCACAAAAAAATAGTTAAAAAAAACAAAATATCAATTTTATTTGGGATTTAAATATTAATTTCTAGTTTAAGCAAATATAAAACAACCCCATAAGACCCTAAATTGTCATCCTCCTCACCTTACCTCACTTTGAATATACAACAAGAGAAGCTCACTCGTGAGACATAGATAATTCTCACATCTCACCATGAACACATTTTCCTCGATTCCACCACATCCTCGGTCTCTTTTGTCTGTGCTTGTGATCTTTCAACACTGTCACAATAATGGTTTTCATATCTCTATTTCTCTTCCAATTTCATTTAACATATCTTTATCTGAGTAATTTTATTTTTTTACTCTATACAAATTTTTAGCATAATTGTACAAAATTAGTAAAAATTAATTTTTACATTTATTTGATAATTCATTTCCTATCATTTTTTCCCTCTTTGCTATCAAAAGGATAACTAATAAAATATATATCAACTTATTTGAGACGAAACTAATATTGTCTAGACACATCTCCATTCTTATATTAAGCACGTAGATGTCCTGATCTGTCAACGGTTGTGATTAAAAGATGAAATTTCAGATTGAATATCATCCCTCCAATCAAATAGTTTGCCTTTTTTTTTTATTCTATGAATATTTTTTATGTTTATTTATGCGTAGAAGTCTAAAATTTATTTAGATACATACTCGCCACACATACTTGTCACAAGTTTATTTTAGTTTGTCTTCTTTTGATCATGATTTCTTTTCATTTTTTAAATGTCAATTTTTGAATTGATTGATAATTGATTGACCATGTCTTCATTTCTTTCCATTTTTTATATCATATAAGGAATGTCATTTGTGGAAAGAAATAATAATGATAAATAAAATAGTTTTCCTGATAAAAGGATGAAAAAGGTTTCAAATTACAGGATGACATAATGTGGGTCAAATTACATGATCAATTAAAGAAATATGTTGGTCTATTTTTTTTTATTGTTGAATAATTATTATTTTTATTGGTCGATTTTTTTTATAAAAATATGTCATTTTGTATGATAATTTTTTAATATGTAATATGTCTCAGTTGCAATGCACGTGCATGATACTAGCTTATATATAACCACCACGCAAAACACAAGTTATCATTCTCCATACTGTTTATGCCATGAGAAAATAGTGTTCTAAATGCGTTCCGCACATCGCTAAAGTGGTCATAATTCAAACACAAGAGAATTCCACACAAGTGTAGACATTATATTTTCAATAACAAACATTAAGTTTATATTTTATAAAACTGTAGATCTACATTTATCATTGAGTGAGGCTATGGTACTATGCATAGCACGGATGGGGTCCGTGCTACGGCTCAAAATTTGACTTTTTAAAATCCTAAGGGTCGATCCAACCGTTCAATGTGATAACCATATGAATATGTACTTGCAAACTAAATTTTATATTTTTTCGATTTTTTTTACTATTTTTTTAGATAGGTAGAATTTTGATGGTCCAGAATTTTCAGAAAACACTGATTTTTCTACCTATCTAAAAAAATAGTAAAAAAATTCGAAAAAATATAAAATTTAGTTTGCAAGTACATATTCATATGGTTATCACATTGAACGGTTGGATCGACCGTTAGGATTTTGAAAAGTCAAATTTTGAGCCGTAGCACGGACCCCATCCGTGCTATGCATAGCACCATAGGCTCACTCTTTATCATTTTATAAAGGGTAAATTTCGCTGGAGGTCACTAAACTTTGTCCTTTGTCACGAATTGGTCACTCAACTTTGATTTGTCCCTTCATAGCCACTGAATTTTTAATTTGTCCCAATCAAGTCATCCTATAATTTTTCCATCCAAAATATTAACGGAATATAACTTTTCCGTTAGTATTTTGGACGGAATAAGCATATTCCGTTAAAATTTTGGATGGAATGAGCATATTCCGTTATATTTTGGACGGAATAAGAATATTTTGGATGGAAAAGTTATAGGGTGACTTGATTGGGACAAATTAAAAGTTCAATGGCCATGGAGGGACAAATCAAAGTTGAGTGACCAATTTGTAACAAAGAACAAAGTTTAGTGACCTCTAGCGAAATTTACCCTTTTATAAATTTACTATTATATGATGACTTAGTATATTTTTTCTATTTTTGACTGAAGTTCTCTACATAATTTTATTTTATTTTCAAGTTTTGAAACTATGTACATAATATATATATCTATATATATATTTTATTTTTTGTGTTATGCAGTGACCACCCACCTACATATCGCATATTACATTTTAAAAAAATGTAAGGAAAACTGAATTGCAATAAATGTGGAAGATTTTGTATCTGTTACCATAAACATTTTTTTTATCACCTCTGTTCTTTTTTATTTGCTCAATTATCTCAATTATGACTTTTTTAATTTTCTCTCCCTCTTTATAATCTCAATTTTAATTTATTTTTTTTGTTACAGAGGCTATCAAGAGTGTGCATGTCTACATGTGCTCAAATGGAGTGGGTCGAGAGAAAGTCATTGAGAGGGACTTCACATTCTCTCGTGAAATATATTTGAAGTTGGGCAACAATTTTCTCGTAGGACGGCTTGTAAACATGCCGAGATTTTTTGTTGGACTAGTGATCGACGAGTGGGTCTGTATCCTCACGTTTGATTCCCTTGCTCCCCGTTTCCCTTCTTCATTTCCTCCAATACTAGACCCCTCTATGTAAGTTCTTCAAATTATATTTATATATATATATATACACACATATGACTATGGTGGATGTCACTTGTCAGTTGATTATAATTTTTATTGTTTTGAGAATTAGTGTTTAGTATAGTGGTTAATGACAATATCCTTCTACGTGAAGATCACATGTTTAAAATTCGGGATGTGGGAAAATTTCTTGTTGATATATCTAAAGATGAGGTTCCCTATGAATATTTATAAGAAAAAAATATTGGGTGACTATGCATGAATCTTTACTTCAAAGATGAAGGCTGGATCCCGACCTTTCATCAAATTTTTTTTTATTTCATATTCATTTGAATTAGTCATAATTTTTATTTAATAACTGAACTGATTGGTAAGAAAGCATTTAGTTTTCTATATTTCAAGAATTTAACTCTATTAATTAGTTCTATTTAATTATTCAGGTCCAAGGTTCTTTACATTATTTGTTATACTGATCAATTTTTTGAATGAATCATTATTTTGAATTAAAAAATTGATCTAAATGAATCAATCTTAATTTAAAAAAAATTAAGAAAAATGAATCAATTTTTTGATCTAAATGAATCAATTTTTTTTTTATCTGATCGACCCAACCCGAACCTGACCTGACCCATTAACACCCTGAACCACTAACTGCTAGCAAGGGCAAGGGCTTTCAAAAGAACAAATAGAAAAAAAGGAATGGCATTCCAAGTCTTATTTGAATAAATTATATTAGAGCTTGATTAAAAAATGAATGAATAATTTGATATTTCCTAGTTTGAGACCAGATACTAATTAATTTGCTATGTTTCTGATTTGATTTCTGAAAAAACACAAGGACCTCCATTATCATCTTACAGCACCCCTAAGATATACTAATTTACTTAATTACTTGCATCCTTATTTGCATATGTCTATTTGACAAGCTCCTAATTGACTTAATATGGTTCAGAAATCCAAAGTTGGCATCGGTGCCATCTCTTCTTAACGACCTGAAAATCGTTCTTGAATTGATGCGCTTAGCACAAGTTCCACTGAATCCAATTAGCAATGACGGACTGCAAAATTCTTTTGTCCCTGAGCAAGACGGCCGCTTGTGTCAGCCAGACATCTCTGCTAATACTCCACCATTTCTTGCCAGCACAAATCTCGATGACACGCCATTTCTTGCTGATGAAAAACTTCATGATCCTCAACCTTTTGCTGGTAATCAATATTCCTCTCTATCTTGATAATGAATATCTTGATTATCGTCTATTTTTATCAATGCAGATCCTGACAATACTACGTTTCTTCTAAATGCAGAGCACGATGAAAGTACCATTGATGATCTTGATGATATTTTGCTTCTTAACAGTGAAGATCTTGCATTAATCCTTGCTCACTTAGATCTTGATGATCCTCTATTACTTACAAATGCAGATGGTCAAATTCCGGCATTTAATACTAATACCGTTGAGAATTTTGAAGAAAATGAGCAAGGTTTCCAAGGTAAGTTTTTTTAATACATAATATTGGATCAATTCGTAGATTCTTTACTGTTACTTGCCGATATATAGTGCCAGGAATTCATGCTGCGATTATTAAGATGAAATCATTATGCCATTATTTGATCCAAATTGTATGATCAGATCTGTTTTATAGTTCAAAATATCCAAATTTAATGAGATGGATGAGAGAATATAATGGCACATATAACAGCATATGTGAAGCCAATTGTACCAGAGAGCTTGTTTTAAAATGATTATCACATTTATTGTTGGCTTAAAGGCGCCATCTGTTGAAAATATAAATTCTGAGAAAGAGGACAGATTTGCAGAAGGTGAGACATTGTTTATTGTATATAAACACACAACTCATAAAGTAGAAGGGTTTGAACGGTTGGATTAACCGTTTGAAGTCGATACGATAGATTTTGGAGTTGGTGTTATATAGGCCGAAATGACACCAATGTTATACTAGCCGGACTCTATAGTAATACTGGTAAATTCCCTACTGAGTCTGATACATCCACCAATTTGAGTGCAAACTTTCAACAATTACTTGGTAAACTATATTGGTTATACACTTAGTCAAGTTGCTTTTGTGGATCCTTTGTCTGAAGTAAAGTTTTTTCCAAGACTTGAACAGAGACAATCTACCACTTGACAGAACTAATTTCAATTTTGTTCTTTATAATTGTTTTAGTTTTTATTTTTAAACTAGTCTTAGTTTTGGATCAGCTATCTGAAGTTATCTGATTAGAACTCATCTTAAATAATTGCAAATAATTGTAGGTCCTAAAGCTCCAAATGTTGAAGATAAGGATTCTATGAGAAAGCATCCAGTTTGAAGGTGAGAACATATTTTATTGGTAGACATAAAGTGGTCAGACCCCTATAGGCCATAACAATCAGAATTCCCTTGAATTCTGATTATTTATTTTGTTTATCCATTTGTTTTTTATGTTTAAATTGGTTTTCACATTTTATGTTAAGGTCTTGCAGCAAGGTTTTTGATGGTGAAATGAACTATGCAGGGATGCAACCGCAGAAGCAACAGAGATGGAAAAGAGCAAGTAGTAGTAGGATGAAAAGCATTACCCTGTCCGATATAGAGAAGCACTATGACTTACCACTGGCAAAGGCAGCAGAGAAGCTGGGCATTGGGAGGAGTATTTTGAAGAAAAAATGCAGAGAATTTGTTTTTTCAAGGTGGCCGTACCGGAAGATAAATTCAATTAATAAACTCATTACTGCAGTCGAGGTAAATTAGCTACGTACAAATTAAGTTCTTCAATTTCAATTAGTGCTCAATTCACAGAATTTTGTGATCTTATCTTGTTGCCAAGAATAATAACTTAATTCAAAAGGTTTTTGCTTGCAAGATCAGAACAAAAATTATAAAAAATAGTAAACATGATAGCAAGCAATATTGCATCATCATTTATTGGCTGGCTACTTGTACAAATTTTGCATGAACATAGAGGTATATTAAATTCATTCTTATTAGCTAGAGATCACATGTTTACAAATAAACTTGTTAACAATCAAGATTATCAAGGGTAGTTTCAACATTTGCTAATATCAGTTTTATTATTTTCTTTCTATGTAGTTAAATAGCACCCCAATTTCAAACTTGAGCAAAAAATTACTAAATTACTAGCTTGGTTTACATGTAACATGAAAGTCCCCTATCTAATATGCTTGAATGTAATCCTCAAGGCTCATGCATGAAAGTACATAAATTTTGTGAACTGTTGTGTAGGGGCAGGTGAACCAGCAAGAACAAGAGAATATTAGTGAAGCTGTGCAGGAGGTGGAGCAGCTCCAGAAAAAGCTTAAGCTAGAAAAAGAGGCGATCCAGAAGCGCCCTGACATGAAAGTACAGGAAGAGACCATAGTACAGTTCAGGCGAGAATTTCACAGAAGATCTTTTGATGAAAGAAGAATAAGGCAGTAGTTAGACTGCGTCTCATTTATAATGCCATGATGAATAGGTAGTAAAAAACATTATGAGATTCTGGTGTTGTGATTGTTGTGTGATCTAATGTTGCCTTGTTCAGTGGATTATCATCTAGAGAAGCAATTATTATATCTGTTCTATAATAATGGGTCCATGACATTGAACAGTCTTGCTATGGTGTCATTTAGTAAATGTACACTTTTTTCTGGCAGCTATGTAGAACAATTGATAACCATGTTTCAAAAGATTATCCAGGTTTCCTTTTGATAAATTACAAAAAAAATGCAGTCACTAAGTTTTATTCATTAATTCATGCCAGATCCATTTTAACAATCAATGGTCTATAATTCCATAACTGTATGACAACAATTGTTTTACTTCAGCCCATCAATGATAGATTAGATGCTACTACAGGATGTTATCATGTTAGGTTTGCCGTAATTAAGTGCTGAACCATCTCTAAATACTGGCATCATCTGTTGAAAACTTATAAAGACCTCTTTCAAAATCCGACCTTTTGTTTGGTTTTTGTTCCCAAAACAATTTACTTACGATGATCTCGGCAGATGATGACCTCTGGACCTTGTGCAGTAGAGCCTGTTCCAGAGACAGCATCACATATATCCACCTCATATCGCCTTTTGAAATCTTCTTGTGTTCATTTATTTTTCTCTTTTAATAGATTCATAGCAGGTTTTTAGCTTACTCAAAAATTTCATCAAACACCTAATTTGCAGCTCAGGCCAACCAATCTTACTGTACACGAGGATCAAAGCTTTTATACAGTACTGTTCTACGAAAAGAAAACAGTTTTGAAAACGAAAGTATGGAACAGCAACACCACATGAGAGACAAATCTTTTATTTGGTTTAACCCCAACTGTAGCCCTCTGAATTCTGAAAGAACGAAAGAAACGACAAGAGTGAATTATTTGAGTCTGTTTAATAGGCCGAAATGGTACGTGTCAATGTTAACTTAAAAGAACTACTAGTGTGTCACATACGTGCCGTGACTTGTAGAATAATATTAGATAACCCGCAAGGAATCGAAACAATTTGATTTCTTCTTCGCGAATTCCTCCATTTTCTTTGTTCTTCGTCACCGGGAAGAGAGGAAAGAGAGAGAACAGGTTTAGAAGCGGTACTGACAGGTCCGGGCCCACCTGTCAGTCTCGTCAGGGGATGGGGGACCGTTGCTTGGTTCTGTTCTGATTTTCGGTGTACATGTTTCAATGTAGACCGTGTATTGGGTTTGCTTGGGTTCACAGCTCCGAGCGCACGGAAAATGAAGGAGCCATTGGCGCTAAGGCATTGGGGTTTAACTTTGTTCAAGGTTTTGGCTGAGCTTGGTCTTTGGTAAACTGTCTGACTGACTGTCCGGTCTACAGAGTTTAAACCACTTGAAACAGGTCCAGCCATCTCCAAGATCCAGCGACATTAGGCTTGAGTCACTGATTTGTGGGGCCATCTTGTCAGGGCTGGTTTGCGCACTCCAAATTACATCAAAGTGTATAGACTAAATGCTATGGGTCCCACAGCCACGTGGCACCAATCAGAGCCTCTGATTTTATAAAATTCATAACTTTTCAACCATTTTGAGTTAGGACTTAGGAGGGGTATTTTATATCAAAATTTATGATTTCTTATGTAGAATTCAATCGTAAATTTTATTTTGTGGAATTTGCCTCCTATTTTGTGGTCTTGTGCCAAATTAAAACATAGGTTGAACTTTTAATTGACCAATTTGTTAATTAAATGGTATATTTGTCCAAATTAATTAAGTCACAACTTTTTAGGGTATAACAGTTAAGAACATTTGTTATCGCTTAAAAAAATGTAAACGATGCCATTGAATGCGTATCGACGCCAGTTTGTAACACCGTTATTTTAGAAACGTCATCGGTTCGTTACTTTACCCGATAGCATAGGTGTGTAACGCCATCGGATTCGGGAGGATAGCAAAGGTGAACACTTTCAATATCGGAGCGATAGCCATCGGTTTCATAAACATATAGCGGTTTTAGATTTAAACCAATAGCGAAGTGTTTTTCTGTAGTAGTGAGTGGCCATCCACCTACATATCTCATATTATATTTTAAAATAATATACGAAAAACTCAATTGCATATTACATTTTTTTTTTTTACTTTTCTCTCCCTCTTTATAATTTTTTTTTTTGTTACAGAGGAGATAAAAAATGTGCATGTCTACATATGCACAAATGAAGTGGGTAGAGAGGAAGTCATTGAGAGGGACTTCACATTTTCTCGTGAAACATATTTCGAGTTGGGCAACAATTTCCTCCGGCTTGTGAACATGCTGAGATTTTATGCGGAATTAGTGATCGACGAGTGGGTCTATGTTCTCGCGTTTGATTCTCGTGCTCCTATTTTGCCTTCTTCGTTTCCTCCAATACTAGATTTCTCAATGTAAGTTCTTCAAATTATATTTATATATACATTACATATGACTATGGTGAATGTCACTTGTCAGTTGATTGTAATTTTTATTGTTCTTCAAATTATATTTAAGAATAATATTCTTCACCGTGGGAGACACAAGTTTAAAATCTAGGTGGGAAAATTTCTTGTTGATATTTAAAGAGATGTTGGTCGACTATACATGAATCTTTACCTCAAAGATGAAGGCTCAATCCCGACCTTTCATCAACATTTTCTTTTTGTTTTATTTCATATTCATTTGAATTAGTCATAATTTTTATTTAATAACTGAACTAATTGATAAGAAAGCATTTAGTTTTCTATATTTCAAGAATTAAACTCTACTAATAGTTTTAATTATTTGATTATTCAGGTCCAAGGTTCTTTTAGATACAGTGCAGTGTGCAGATAAAATTGATTCATGTATATTTTCTGAATTGCATTTTGGGTAGGGAAGGAAAAATATGTTGTCACGGGAGATTGAACTGAGGACCTCGGGAAAAAAAATCATATTCCTAACCACTAGGCAGAATTATTATTTATTTGTCTATTATATTTAATATATTACTAAAAGTAAATAGATCAGAGTGGATTGACCAGTCACCCATCCGGATCGGGTTGAGTTGGGTTAGCTTTGATCTGCTGATCGATCCAACCCAAACCCAACCTGACCCATTAACACCCCTGGAACAACTAACTGCTAGCAAGGGCTTTCAAATTGCTTGAATCTTACATCACACCTAAGATACACTAATTTACTTAATTACTTGAATTCTTACTAGCATATGTCTAATTGACAAGCTCCTAATAGACTTTTCTATGGTTTCAGATATCCAAAGTTGGCGTCTGTGCCGTCTCTTCTTAACGACCTGAAAATTGTTCTTGAATTGATGCGCTTAGCACAAGTTCCACTGAATCCAATGAGCAATACCAGTCTGCTAAATTCTTTTGTCCCTGAGCCAGACATCTCTACTAATAATCCACCATTTCTTGCCTGCACAAATCTCGATGACGCGCCATTTCTTGCTGATGAAATCTTCATGATCCTCAACCTTTGGCTGGTGATTATTAATCCTCTCTATCTTGATAATGAAAATCTTGATTATCCTCTATTTCTTATCAATGCAGTTCTTGACAATATTACGTTTCTTCTAATTGCAGAGCATGATGAAAATCAATATCTTGCTAGTGGAACTCTTGACGATCTTGATTATACTTTGCTTCCTAACAGTGGAGATCTTGCGTTAATTCTTGCTCACTTGGATCTTGATGATCTTCTATTACTTTCGAATGCATCTGGTCAAATTCCAGCATTTAATACTAGTACAGGTGAACATAGTGAAGTACACAAGCAAGGTTTCCAAGGTGAGTTTCCTGATAACATTATATTGGATTAATTCTTAGATTCCTTACAGGTCAAGTAACTTGCCCATATATAGTGCCATGAATTCATGCTGCGATTATTAAGATGAAATCATTATGCCATTATTTGATCCAAATTGTATGATCAGATCTTATATATAGTTCAAAATATTCAAATTTAATCAGATGGATGAGAGGATATATATAATGGCACATATATATGTGAAGTCAATAGAATTAGAGAGCTTGTTAAAATGATTATCACATTTACTGTAGGCTTAAAGGCGCCATCTGTTGAAAGTATATATTCTGAGAAAGAGGACCGATTTGCAAGAGGTGAGACGTTGTTTATTGCATAAAGTAATACTGGTAAATTCCCTACTGAATCTGATACATCCACCAGTTTGAGTACAAATTTCAACAATAATTACTTGGTAAACTATATTAGTTTTATACTTAATCAATATGCTTTTGTGGATCCTTAGTCTGAAGTAAAGTTTTTTCCAAGACTTGAACAGAGAATCTACCACTTGACAGAACTAATTCAATTCTGTTCTTTATAATTATTTTAATTTTTATTTGATTAGAACTCATCTTAAATAACTGCAAACAATTGTAGATCCTAAAGCTCCAGATATTGAAGATAAGAATTCTATGAGAAAGCATCCAGTTATAGAAGGTGAGAACATCTTTTATTGGATGAAATATAGTGGTCAGACCCTCATATGCCATAACAATCAGAATTCCCTCTGATATTTTTTTTTATCCGTTTTGTTTTTATGCTTAAAATGGTTTGTCACATCTTAAACTAAAAGTCTAAATTAATTCTCTGTACCATTTTGTGGGCACCAAATTTTGATCAATTACTTTATGTTCTGAAAGTAAAAGTCTGAATTCAAAATCTGAAATCAGTCTTGGAAAGCTCATACTAAATGCATCCCTCTGATTAAAGGTTCAAATGCTTTGGATGCCGAGGATACTGACTCTGGAACAAAGCACTTACTTCATTGAGTTTTGTTTTGTTGGTTCTATCGGTAGATTACCTGAAATAATTATTAGAGTAGCAACCGATCAAAGTACATCTTGCAGTAAGGTTTTTTATGGTGAAATGAACTATGCAGGGATGCAACCGCAGAAGCAACCGAGATGGAAAAGAGCAAGTAGTAGTAGGGTGAAAAGCATTACTCTGTCTGATGTAGAGAAGCACTATGACTTACCACTGGCAAAGGCAGCAGAGAAGCTGGGTATTGGGAAGACTATTCTGATGAAAAAATGCAGAAAATTTGGTTTTTCAAGGTGGCCGTGCCGGAAGATCAACTCGATCAATAAACTCATTACTGCAGTCGAGGTAAACTACATACAAATTAAGTTCATCAATTTGATTTAGTGCTCAATTCACAGAATTTTGTGATCTTATCTTGTTGCCTAATGCCAAGAATAACAACTTCAAGATGCTTTTGCTTGCAAGATCAGAACAAAAAAAAATACAAATATTAAATATGATAGCAAATATTGTATCATCATTTAATGGCTGGCTACTTGTACAAATTTTTCATGAACATGGAGGTATATTAAATTCTTTCTTGTTAGCTAGAGATCACATGTTTGCAAAATAAACTTGTTAACAACCAAGATTATGAAGGGTAGTTTCAACATTTGCTAATATTAGTTTTATTATTTCTTTCTATTAAGTTTAATAGCACCCTAATTTCAAACTTGAGCATAAAATTACTAAATTACTAGCTTGGTTAGCAAGTAATCATCAAGGCTCAAGCAGTAGATTCTGTATAGTAGATAAGGTCATGCATGAAAGTACGTAAATTTTGTTAACTGTTGTGCAGGGGCAGGTGAACCAGCAAGAACAAGAGAGTATAAGTGAAGCTGTGCAGGAGGTAGAGCAGATTCAGAAAAAGCTTCAGCTAGGAAAAGAGGCGATCCAGAAGCACCCTGACATGAAAATAGAGGAAGAGACCATATTAAAGTTCAGGCGAGAATTTTACAGAGGTTCCTTTGATGAAAGAAGAAGTCAGTAGTTAGCTAGACTGCGTCTCATTTATAATGCAATGATAAAGAGGTAGAAAACAACATTTTGAGATTCTGGTGTTGTGATTGTTGTGTGATTTAATGTTGTTTTGTTCAGCGGATTATCAGCTAGAGAAGCAATTATAAATTATTATATCTGTTCTATAAGAATGGGTGTATGACAATGAATTAATAGTCTTGTTATGGTGTCATTAAGTAAATGTAAACTTTTTGCTGGCAGCTATGTAGAAATATAGCCTCACAATTCTTTCCGAAATCCAAATTTTAGTAACTAAACCCAAGATGCATGATTAACAATTGATAACCCTGTTTCAAAATATTATCCAGGTTTCTTTTTGATAAATTTGAACAAATGCAGCCACTAAGCTCTGTTCATTAATTCATGCCCCATCCATTTTAACAATCATAGGCCTATAATTTCTTTTTTTGAAGGTCAGCAAAGCTGACAATTCGATTGATTAAAAAGTTATTTACAAAAGGCCTATAATTTCATAACTGTATAATATATAACAATTGGTTTACTTCAGCGCATCAATGATAGATTAGCAGCTACTACACGATGTTTGGTCTGTTGACATGCATGTACAAATGTTAGATTTGCTGTAATTAAGAGATGAACCATTGCTAAATACTAGCATCATCTCAGCATCCAAATTTACATAAAAACCTCTTTCAGAATCCAAATTTTTGTTTGGTTTTTGTTACCAAAACAAGTTACTTACTGACGATCATCTCAGCAGACGATAACCTCTGGACCTTGTGTAGTACCATGTTCCAGAGACATCATCACATCTTTCCACCTCATACCGCTTTTGAAATCTTCTTGTATAATAGATTCATAACAGGATTTTAGCTTACTGATTCAGAATAAGAAAAAGAAAGGTAGAAAAAAAAATTCAATGTTAGGAACCTTGTTTATCGTGTACAAATTACAAGGAATGATGGAATTGCAAGAATTTACATCTTACTCAGACATTTCATCAAACATCTAATTTGCAGCTAGGGCCAACCAATCTAACCAAAGCATTTTTCACAGTAGTGTTGTACAAAAATTCCAGTTTTGTAGACGAAAGTATGGAACAGCAACACCACATGAGAGACGAATCTTTTATTTGGTTTAACCCCAACTGTAGCCCTCTGAAAGAAAAAAAAAAAAAGAAACGACAAGAGTGATTTATTTGAGTCTGTTCGGGCATTCTGTCGAACAGGTAGGTGCGTGAGAAAGGGAATTCCAATGTTCTACTGTGAGTACTGTTAGAGAAAAGGGAGAAATGAAGTCGGGAATGAGGAATTCATATCACCAGCCTCAAATTTTGGTTTTAGATCCGGACCGTCCAATCTGCTTCGACATGTACATTTTACACCGAATCAAATTAATCCGGATTCTGATCGGACAGTTCGGATCTAAACTCAAAATTTGAGGATCCGAACTCGGAAATGAGAGCGCTGAGGTTACGTGTTTTTTTTCCATTTTTGTTACAAAATTAAAGCTATTGGGCAACCTCTTATAAGAAAAAAGGAGTGTTAAAATTCTGTAACTGGGGCAAAAAATTTGTTGACTACCTGAGAAATTTACAATTTTTTCACATGCAACAACCTCTTTTTAGAAAAACTTAACATGACACTTAAAGAGCAGCTTAAGGACCAAAGATTCTTGCCTTCTTGCCTTCAATTAATTAAGGACCAAAAGATAACATAAATGGAAACTCAAATAAATTGTGACATTAGCAAAACTTACATGACTTAATTTCATGCTTTGTTGATGACTTTCCTGACTACTTTGCAATTGGCACCAATAGCATGTCTCGTCATAATTGTGTATATATTTGATTTTTAATATGTCTGGTTCAAGATTTATCTCCGATTCATAACAAGTAATGATACAAAGATTATATATTATTTAGACAACTTATTAGACATGGGAGAAAACCAAAACATTAGAAGAACCACACAAGTTGAATTTTTTTGTAAGTTGCTTTTGGGTCCTAAAAATTTATTTTATTGGTATATCTTACGTGTTATGTTATTAATATATGTTATTTTGTATGGCGATATATGTGTCATGTAACATAACGATTTTTCTAATAATTTCAATATTAGTTCCATGTATAAATATGATATTATAATTGTTATGACAGGGATTTAAACAATTTAAATGCCCCAGTTGCAAGTTCATCCAATCAGCACACGTTGTAAA
Source organism: Carex myosuroides (assembly GCA_028015225.1). NCBI lineage: Eukaryota > Viridiplantae > Streptophyta > Magnoliopsida > Poales > Cyperaceae > Carex > Carex myosuroides. The sequence goes on from CM051471.1 coordinate 5,132,021, forward strand.
TAATTAGTAACTTTTTATTATACACTCATCATGGGATGTGTTGTCTCTATGCATTTTCTTTTACTCACCTAGTTGTGAAGATCAGCTCAGCACAGAGAGAAGTATGAGGATAGTTGGTGATAAAAAAGTTTATGGAAAAGACTATATTTTTTTCTCATGTCTGAATGAACTAATCACTATTTTTTTTTCCTATAGTTAGTTAGATATAACAAAATTTTGATAAGGATAATGTAATCAAAAGATATTAAGAGGGAGAAAACAAATGTAGTTTGTGTAACAATGAGGAATCTATGAATCATTTATTTGTAACTTGTACTTTTATTTTATAGAGTTGTAATCAGATTGCTCAATTTAATGTTTTTCTTTAAATTGGAAAACTATAAATGATATATGGATGCTAGATGCATATACCTATCAAAGATAGATCTTTAATACAATAAAAAAGATAGATCTTTTATGTAACATGTTATTCATTAAGTGGTATAGCCGCTAACATAGTTGTATTAACTTCGTTATGGTGTAAGAGTAGGGGACAATTATATTTGAAACTTACTCTCATTCTTCCGTGTGATATTAATGATATAATTCCAATGAAATATGAAAGAAAATCAGTAAAACTTGAAAAATAACCAATCCAAGATAAACACAACAACAAGAAAATGAAAGACAACTATTAGAACCTAAAATACAACCAGTAGAAGATGAAAGAAAATCAGAAGAAAATGAAATACAACTAGAAGAAGATGAAATACAGCCTAAAGAAGATGAAAATCAACCAGTAGAAGATAAAAGACAACCACTAGAACATGAAAGACAACCACTAGAATATGAAAGACAACAAGTCCAAGAAGAGAGACAATTAGAAAAAAATAAAAGATAATTAGTAGAAGATGAAAGACAACAAGTCCAATAAGTAGAATATGAAAGACAACTAATACAAGATTACATACTACCAGAAGAAGATGAAAAACAATTAGTAGAAGATGAAAGACAACTAATAGAAGATGAAAGACAACTAGAAGAACATGAAAAATAACCAGAATAACATGAAAGATAACCAGAAGAACATGAAAGATAACCAAAAGAACATGAAAGACAACCAATACAAGATGAAAGACAACTAGAAGAACATGAAAGACAACTAAAAGAACATGAAAGACAACAAGTACAAGATGAAAGACAATTAGAAGAGGATGAAAGACAACAAGTACAAGACGAAAGACAATAAAAAAGACAACAATAGGAAGATGAAAGATAACATGTTCTAGTTGTCTTTTATGTCTTTTATGTTCGACTGGTTGTCTTTCATGTTATACTGGTTGTCTTTTATATTATACTGGTTGTCTTTCATGTTCTACTCGATGTCTTTAATCTTGTTAGAGTTGTATTTCATCTTCTTCTAGTTCTCTATCATCTTGTACTAGTTGTCTTTTATGTTCTACTTGTTGTCTTTCATCTTCTTCTAGTTGTCTTTCATCTTCTTCTAGTTGTCTTTCATCTTGTACTAGTTGTCTTTAATGTTCTAATGATTGTCTTCTATCTACTACTGATTGTTTTTCATCTTCTTCTAGTTGTCTTTCATCTTGTAATGGTTTTCTATCATGTTATACTTGTTGTCTTTTATTTTCTTCTAGTTGTCTTTCATTTTCTACTTGTCTTTCATGTTCTACAAGTTGTCTTTCATGTTCTCCTAGCTGTCTTTCATCTTCTTCTAATTGTATTTAATCTTCTTCTAGTTGTCTTTTATCTTGTACTGGTTTTCTTTCATATTCTACTAGTTTCTTCCATGTTCTACTCATTGTCTTTCATGTTCTAATGGTTGTCTTTCATCTTCTTCTAGTTGTCTTTCAAATTCTACTGGTTGTCTTTCATGTTCTACTAGTTGTGTTTCTTCTTTTACTATGTGTCTTTCATGTTCTACCGGTTGTCTTTCATGTTCTACTGGTTGTTTTTTATGTCTACTAGTTGTCTTTCATCTTCTTCTAGTTGTCTTTCATTTTCTTCTAGTTGTCTTTCATCTTCTTCTAGTTGTCTTTCATGTTCTACTGGTTGTCTTTCACCTTGTACTTGTCTTTCAAGTTCTACTGGTTGTCTTTCATCTACAACTATTTGTGTTACATCATCTACTAGTTGTATTTCATCTTCTTCTACTTGTCCTTCAACTTGTACTGGTTTTCTTTCATGTTCTAGTGGTCTATTATTGGTTTCCTTTCATGTTGTACTAATTGTCTTTTATCTTCTTAGAATTGTATTTCATTTTCTTCTAGTTCTCTTTCATCTTGTATTAGTTGTCTTTCATGTTCTACTTGTTGTCATTCATCTTCTCCTAGTTGTTTTTTATCTTCTTCTAGTTATCTTTCATCTTGTATAGTCTTTCATGTCCTACTGGTTGTCTTTAATTTTCTTCTAGTTGTATTTCATCTTCTTCTAGTTGTCTTTTATCTTGTACTAGTTGTATTTCAAGTTTTGTTGTTTGTATTTCATTTTCTACTTGTTGTCTTTTATGTTTTATTGGTTGTCATTCATGTTCTTCTAATGTCTTTCATATTCTAATGATTGTCTTTCATTTTCTACTCGATATCTTTAATCTTCTTAGAGTTGTATTTCATCTTCTTCTAGTTCTCTATCATCTTGTACTAGTTGTCTTTCATGTTCTACTTGTTGTCTTTCATCTTCTCCTAGTTGTCTTTCATCTTCTTCTAGCTGTCTTTCATGTTCTATCAGTTGTCTTTTATCTTGTAGTAATTGGCTTTTCATGTTCTACTGATTGTCTTCCATCTACTACTGGTTATTTTTTATCTTCATCTAGTAGTCTTTTATGTTCTACTGGTTGTTTTTCATGTCTACTAGTTGTCTTTCATCTTCTTCTAGTTGTCTTTCATGTTCTACTGGTTGTTTTTCATGTCTACTAGTTGTCTTTCATCTTCTAGTTGTCTTTCATCTTGTACTAGTCATCTTTCATGTTCCACTGGTGGTCTTTCATGTACTACTGGTTTCCTTTCATGTTGTACTAGTTGTCTTTCATCTTCTTAGAATTGTATTTCATCTTCTTCTAGTTCTCTTTAATCTTGTACTAGTTGTCTTTCATGTTCTACTTGTTGTCATTCATTTTTTCTAGTTGTCTTTTATCTTCTACTAGTTGTCTTTCATCTTGTATTGTTAGTCTTTCATGTTCTACTAGTTGTCTTTGATGTTCTTCTTGTCTTTCATCTTGTTTTAGTTGTATTTTTATGTTCTTCTAGTTGTCTTTTATCTTGTACTGGTTGTCTTTCATGTTCTACTGGTAGTCTTTCATTAACTACTGGTTGTCTTTCATTTCTTCAAGTTGTATTTAATCTTCTTCTAGTTGTCTTTCATCTTGTACATGTTGTCTTACATGTTGCACTGGTTATCGTTCATGTTCTACTTGTTGTCTTTTGTGTTCTATTGGTAGTTTTTTCAAGTTCTACTAGTTGTCTTTCATTTGTACCAGTTGTCTATCATGTTGTAGTGGTCGTCATTAATGTTTTATTGATTGTTTTTCATCTACTACTGGTTGTCTTTCATGTTCTGCCGGTTGTTTTTCATGTTCAAATAGTTGTCTTTCATATTCTACTAGTTGTCTTTCATGTTCTTGATCACTCAAAAGAGAGCAATGTTTCTTTTAAAATTTATAAACTCGGAAATGCTATCAGTTCGGACTGCAAGCGCACAATCCTATCGAGTAGTATATTCGAGGTCGATCCACAGGGAATATTGGTTCAATGCTTCGAGCGATCGAATCACAACCTTTCGAAAGGCTAGACGAAATTTGAAATTTTAGAGATGTTTGTTGATCAATGTAAATTAGGAAACAATTAGAAGTAATTAAAATAAAGATAGAGATGAGAATTCCTAGGGTTTCGGCACACCATTGCCACTCAATCCGCCTTGACAATATATTCCTGTTGCGTCTGATTTCCTGTTGTTGTTTAATGAAAGATACCACATAGGTCACTACGATTTATGTTACGCAAGAATGACAGATCTTTCACCGAGATTTTACATAGGACACTGCGATTTACCTTACGCAAATGTCTGATCTCTCAAATACCCCAAATTACTACATAGATCACTGCGATTTACTTTACGCAAGTGATGAAATTTGGTACACGTTTTGTTGGTCTGGTTTATGGTTTCCTTGCTAAGGTTTTCTTCACATAAACCTAATAGATCTCAACGAGGCTAATTCATACAAATAGTTTCTCTTACCATTAAATCACTGTCACTACCCTAACGGACTCAAACTAGATCATTGAAATTAGATGAAGAGATAGTAAATCACAAAAGCATTTTAGCACAACAACAAGAAATCATAATCAACAGAAATATATATATATATCAAAACATCAAGAGTAACAAGGTTTACTGCCTAGCCCTAAGAAAAGGAACTTAGCCGCGGAACGGCATGGTTACAAGCACTCCTCTCTTCTCACTTTAATCAAATCTAACCCTAATTACAAAGATAACTAATCATTCTGCCCAGGGGCCTTATATAGGAGTGTAGGGACGTGTAGAGGTTGAGTAGGGGCTAAGAAACTGATCTGGAAACAGCTGCCGGCAGTTATTCTCCAAGAGACGCCTTCGGATACAGATCGTATTGGGTGATACGGTCCGTATTAGGACCCTGATGGTTAGGGTTTAATGCTTCCAGCGCTATCTTCTAGTCAATGCTATGCCTGGTCCGTATTAAACAATACGGGCCGTAACAGGGACTTAGTCGATGAGCGTTGCTGATCCGATTGACCCGATTCTAGCTCCATTTAGTGTAAAATAGTCCCAAAACCTGTTTTCTGCAATAAAACACAAAGAAGGGTGACAGTAGCCTTTTTCTCTAATTAATTAAACATAAGTGTGAGAAAATATGCAAAACCTAAGCCAAAACCCTACGTAAATCATCATTATTTTGACTCTGATCACGCCTCCCAACTTGAATTGTTGCTTGTCCTCAAGCAATGACATCCCAGCTGGTCAAAGATTAGGTCTAGGTTAAACCATACAATCTCAAGGTCTTGTTTAAAAATTAAATTAGGGCTTAGGTTTGGTACAATTGGCATGACAATAAAAATTTAGAACTTAAAAATATTCATGACCTCTCCCTTGAACAATTTATTCACCCCATGATTGACCTCATTATGCTTGCCCTAGAAAAATTATCATTCAACAATCTACTTCACAAATATCCTTAAAATTGAGAGTATTAATTTCTCCTTCGATTATAAATGGATCCCTTCCAATCAATAGGAATTCTAATGATATAAATTTTGATTTTCCTTCCCAATTGATTGGAGCAAAGTATGACAACTAAGTGTGTTGGTACTTGTGACTATTTTTGAAAAATTAAATATATACAAGAATTTAAATTTGGGAGGTTTTCTCGAGCCTATTGGTAACCAGTCTTGCGTAGGCACCCGTACTCTTTTTATCCTCCATCTTTTATTCTATTTTTTTTCTTTTTCTGATTTTTCTATTTTTTGGGTTTTTCTCATTTCATATTTTTTTGTATTTTTCTATTTTTCTGAAAAGTAAAATATTTTTGTGTCACAAGCACCATGATTACACACAATTCCAAGTATTCATTCATACAAAGAATTATTGCATAGTTTCGCTAGGGGTCTATCTATAATAAATGGGTATTCTAAAACACTATCAAGTTTAAAAAGACTTTGCAAAAATAAATTACTCAACAATAAAAATTCTAGGATTTGCGATTTTTGGTCAACACTCATGGTTAGCAATTAATTGTTCACTTTGAGATCACTAATTATTTTTTAAAATTCTGAATTTTTGGTATCATGGTCAATTGTCTAAACCTTAGTCTAATTCAATTTAAAAACAATTCCTATTTGATTAACTTAATCCTAAAAAATAAAAATGCAAGCTAGCTAAAAAGCTCAATCTAATCATTCTAGGATTTTCGGTAAAACCTCTAACCCTAGTCAAAATTGAGTAAAACTACTAGCACCTAAGAATTTAAAATGCGAAAAATTTAAAGATACAGATACATGGTCAATTTACCTCCTACCCCCCGAATAAAATTGAGCATTGTCCCCAATGCTCGAGAGATAAAAATAAATGAAGTAATAAAGTAAAAAGACCAGGGAAAGATACAACTCACTGCACCTCAATCCTGAGGTGGTGGAGGTGGTGGTGGGCGCTGGATCTCCTCGTAGAATGACGGGTCGAAGAGTCCGTATGGTGGTGGCTGGTACTGGAGTCCGGAGTCGAGAGCGTACTGATAATACTGCTGTGCCATGTAGCGCGTCTGCTGGATCTCGCGCCTGCCCTCGTCTACACTCCTCCGAACCTCTTCCATGTTGTTTCGGATTTCACCAACTTCTTGGTAGATTGTAGAGCTGTTCAGCTCCATTTGCCGGGTGGCTTCGTCCGTTGTCAAGGTGAGCGCAGTGAGGTTCGAGTCCATCCAATTTACCATTTGGATGAACTGATCGTAATTGTCTGTAGGGGCATCAGATGGTGCCGCCCCTGAAGATCCGGCTCCGGCTGCCGATGTGCCTGCCTTCCTATATGTATCAAAAGGGGGCTCCTCATCTTCTCTTTGCTGCCGATCGATGTTAGCCCAATTTCTCAATTCGGCTTGGCTTTCGATTACATCCATGTAATCTTGAGGAGGCTCATAAGTCGGGCTCGCGAGGCGTGCCATTTTCCATGAGGCCCTACTACGGAGATTGAGATGTCGGAAGGGAAATTGGAGAATTCTCTTCGGCGAATTGTAGAAGTAGGGACCTGGATAGTGGCCGGTGACAAATTTCATGGCTTGGAGGCATGACATGTCGATTTGTGTGAGCCCGCTTGCCTCTTTGAGATGATCGATCTGCAGAGAGAGTTGGTTGGCTAAGATCGTGGCCACAAATCCAATGGAAATCTTTCCATTACTTTTCTTTGCACGGGCGACCTCACAGATTTGATTGCAAAGGAGATGGCTGAGGTGAGGTCGCACCGGTGTTGGCTCAATCATGCACTTGAGAAGATAGAGTTCGGGTAATGTCACCTTGGATGAACTCTCGCCCCTCGCAAAAATTGAATTGGCGAGTATTACTTGCAAGAGGCGGACTTGAGGATGCATGATTCTGCTTGCCGGTCGAGTTGAGTTTTGGTTGTCTTCAATGATGCTGTACCAGAACTCTCGGCAGTCAGGAGAATCAGAAGTGCCATTGTTGGTGAGGTTGAAGATGGCGCAGAAATCATCCATGGTGACTTTATACTGCTCGCCAATCATCTGGAAAGTGATGGAGTCTTCATTGTATCTGAAAGTTGCAAGGAACTCCCTCATGAGTACCCTGTAAACTTCAACTCCTTTGATTAGTTGGAGGAATTGCCAGAGATGGATGCGATTGGCGAGTTGTTCGGTTTGTGCAAGGAGGCCTAGCCGCTCGAGTGTCTCTGTATTGATCGATTTGTGGTAAATGACTTCTCTTGCCGTCATCTTCTCGTAGGCTTGTTTGAATTGTGTGTGCGAGAAGACAGGTTGGTACTCGGTCGGCTGGACCTCCTCCATTGACTCATCGGAATCTTCTTCCTCAAGACCAAGATCCCGAGGGTTGAACTCCTCCGGATTATAGTCCGCATCTGAGACCGGTGTGTCTCTGACTGACTCCTGAGTGTCGGAGCGAGAGGATGAATGGTTGGAGGATTGTGGTTGCGAGCCGGAGTACCGAGAGGATTGGCTAGAGGAGCTCTGCGGTGAACTACTCGGGCCGGCACTTCCGAGAGCTTTCTTAGCACTTCTTGTAACTGCCCCTAAAATATTTTTCATTTTTGGGGCCATTTGTTAAAATAAAATGCCTCTGTTACGGACCGTATTGGGCAATACGGTCTTAATACGGACTGGTTAGTTGGTGAATTTAGCCAAGTACCAGACTGATTACGGACCATATTGGGTCAATACGGACTGTATTAAAGGGGTTGAAGGAAAATCTGCTAAGTACTGGACTGGTTTTCTGGTAAACGATTACGGACCGTATTGGTTCAATACGGACCGTATTATACGGGTAAAAATCGGGATTTTGACAGAAACCTAATTTTTTTGTGATTTTGTGAAAATAAAACTTGATAATAAACTAATGTAACAGAGAGATTAAATTAAAACAAATACAAAAATGAAATTAAACTTTGAAATTAAAGAGGGGTTTTAGAAAAATCAAAAATTGGAGAAGTTGATTCGAGTAGCCGTCGGATACGGACCCGGTACGGTCCGTGTTTGAGTTGAGGCGTGGAGGAGGAGAGCAGCGGCTTCAATGTCGAAGGATGTGGGAGTGGTGATGAAGATCGGCGGCAAGGAAGGGGCTCGGTCTTGGGCACCAATGGAAGAGAGGGAAAGAGAAGAGATAGAGGGGAAGAGAGTAAAGAGAGAGGAAGAGAAAGGGTTTAGGGGTTAAAACGAAAATGGTTAACGGTTATGAGACGTGATTTGCGCGGGATTTCAAACGTCTCTCTTAACGGGTTCGCATCTCCCGGATTAACCTTTATTACGGACCGTATCAGCCAATACGGTCCGTATCCAATCCGTTATGATCAAACCCAATAACCGCTAAGTTTCAATCCCTATGAATACGGGCCGTATCAGCCAATACGGGCCGTATTCAACACTTGTTTCCTTCTTTCTAACTCTTTTACCCCAGTATCCATTGGTATGGTCTGTATCAGCCAATACAGGCCGTACCAGAGAGTATTTTTCCATCTTCCGATATGTCTTTAATCAAGCATTCCTCCAGCATGCTTTCCTGATCATGGAACAAAGGTGGGTATGAGTTGTTTCTTTATTAAAGTCCTAAATAAACTAGAAAAATAAAAATAAAAGTAAGAAAATATAAAAGTGGCCTTGGGTTGCCTCCCAAGAAGCGCTTGTTTAAAGTCGTTAGCTTGACTCGGTGTCGCATCAGTTTCTTCCGGATATCCTCCCGTCAATGCAAGGGGGTTGCTTGTCGGGTGGTTTGCCTTCAGCGTCTTCTGTGGTTTCATCATCACTGCCTTTCTCGAAGAAGTCGGTTGGTGTTTGAGGTCCGGGGTCGAATGCCAAACTCACATCGAGTGCTGCTTCGACCTCGTCCAGTTTTTGAGACATTGCATCGAGTTCTTCGCGTAGGATTTTGATTATTGCAAGGGCTAAGAGAGAATGATTCCTGTTGTTTGCGATATTAGGGCTCTTGTTCAGATCATCGGTTTGTGTTGTCACGGAGGTTGGGTGGATATGACCGTCATCTTGTACAATAAACAATCTCTCCACTTCTGCTTCGTGCATCATTTCTTCGATGTCTTCAAACTCATCCATTCGCAATTCATCATTGCCATCCTCGTCCGCTGTTTCCAAATTGTAGACAAGATTTATGTCGGGTGGGACTTTGGTTTCATTCATGTTGAAGATCATTTTGTTCTCGCCAACATTAAGTGAAATCTTCCCATTCCTAACATCGATCATTGCCCCACATGTGGCGAGGAATGGCCTTCCAAGGATGATCGGAATCTGCTCATCTTCTTCCATATCAACTACCACAAAATCTGCTGGTATCCAGAATTTACCGACTTTGATTGGAATATCAAGCAACATTCCTTCAGGATATCAAATTGATCGGTCAGCTAGTTGCAATGAAATCCGTGTTAGTGATAGGTCTCCACATTCCAATTTATCAAATACTACCTTAGGCATCAAGCTCACACTTGCCCCCAGATCACATAAAGCTCTCTTAAAATCGGTCACGCCAATGGTGCATGGTATCGAGAAGCTTCCCGGATCTTTTAACTTTGTCAGTAATTTGCTTTGCACGAGTGCACTACACTCCAGATTGAGCGGAACTGTCGAGAATTCTTGGAGCCTATTTCAGTTTGAAAGAATCTCCTTCAGAAAGTTAGCATACGAGGGTATGCTTGCAATTGCTTCAGTGAAGGGGATTGTGACTTGTAACTGTTTAAGCGTCTCCATGAATCTCGCAAATTGCTGCTCCATCTTGTGCTTGGCAGGCCTTTGAGGGAATGGCAGAGGTGGCTTGTAGGGTGGTGGTGCAATATATTCAGGTTCAGGTTGCCGCTCGTCTCCACCTACGGTGTCATTCTGCTCCTTGATAGGGTCTGTCTGCAGTTCGAATACGGGCGGCTCCGGTGGTTGTGGCTCGTATTCTTCGGATTGCGATGGCTCTGCATGCATCTCTTCGAAAGTTTGATCGGGCATGGGAGGTCCCTTGTAAGCTGTACCGCTCCTTAATGTTATGCATTTGCAAGTCTCTCTCGGGTTCTCTTCCGGTTGGCCCGGAAGTTTGCCTTTTCCGCGTGTAATACTCGAGAGTTCTTTTGCCATCTTAGAGACATTGTCTTCTAAGTCTTTGTTGCGGTTTGTTAAAGATTCGATCTTTTGCGCGATTTCGGCGTTAGCCTTATCTTGCTTCTCTAGGAATCTCTCCATCAAAGATGTGATGTCAGGTTGCTGTGGTTGATTGTATTGCCTTGGTTGATAGTTCTGTTGGGGATTGTTATATCTCGGTTGATAATTGGGCTGTGGTTGATAGTTCTGTTAGGGTGCAGCAGGCCTTTGATTGTTTGCGTATGAGAGATTTGGATGGTTTCGGTTGTTCGGATAGTATGTATTGTAAGCGGGCTGAGGTCTAAAGCTATTGTCGATTGCGTTTGCTTGCTCCATTTCTTTCTCAGTTTGAGTCACATTCATACATTCGGTCATCTCATGCGCTCCTCCACAATAGCCACATGCTGTTGCGGCGTTGACTGCTACTACCGTTCGCTGCTTGGTTTGCTTGTTGAGTGCCATTTGCAAAGCATCAATCTTTGCGCTCAGCATGGATATATCATCTACTCGGTGCATGCCAGGTGTTGGAGTTGGCTTTTTTCGCTCAGGGATCCAGTAGTGTTGGTTGATTGCAATCTCTTCAATTAGGTTGTAAGCCTCGTCAGGTTCCTTGTTCATGATTGCTCCTCCTGCGGAAGCATCAATAGACAACCTATCGGTAGGGTTTAGACCATTATAAAAAGTTTGGACAATCAGCCATCTTTCTAGACCATGATGTGGACAACACCTTAACATATCCTTATATCTATCTCATGCCTCACACAATGTTTCACCATCCCTTTGTTCAAAATTAGTAATTGCGTTTCTAAACCTCGAAGTTTTGGATGGTGGAAAATATTTTGCAATAAACACATTAAACAATTGGTCCCAAGTTTGAATGGCCGGTAAGGAAAACAACCATGCTCTTGCTTTATCTTTTAATGAGAATTGAAATAGCCTTAGTCTGATTGCTTCATCGGTAACTCCATTGATCTTTATCGTCTCGCATATCCCTAGGAAAATTGACAAATGAAGATGCGGATCTTCATGTGGAAATCCTCCAAATTGCTGTTGCGAAACCATATTTATGAGAGCAGGTTTGATCTCAAAGTTACGGTTCGTGACAGTTGGCGGGTTTATACTAGAATTAGGATCATTCGCGCGCGGTACGCAATAGTCTCGTAGAAGTTTAGGTCTTGCTGCATCGTGAACTTCGTTATCACCATTGTTCTGTCTTCCGTTGTTGATCGGTTGGTTCGGTGGGATGTCCATGTTGATCGAATCTGAGTCTTCTTCGCTTTCAGAATTACTTGATGAAGAACTATGATTGGTTCTTATCGGTGATGTGGAAGCGAATTGTCCTCTCCTACTAGCAATCCTCACGGATCTTTGTACGGATGATTCGGCCAGCGTGCGGTTTCCTAAAAAGAAAAGAAAATCTGAAAATTAAACTAAAAACTGAAAATAAAAAGAAAATAAAAATAAAAGCGAAATTGAAAATAAAAGAAAAATAAAAATGAAGAAAATAAAAAGAAATCTAGGCATTTCTAATTAATTGGATTCAATGGTCAAAGCAAGGACGTCTTGCGAGGCCTTGCACAATGAACCGTTATTCCTCGGCAACGGCGCCAAAAAGCTTGATCACTCAAAAGAGAGCAATGTTTCTTTTAAAATTTATAAACTCGAAAATGCTATCGGTTCGGACTGCAAGCGCACAATCCTATCGAGTAGTATATTCGAGGTCGATCCACAGGGAATATTGGTTCAATGCTTCGAGCGATCGAATCACAACCTTTCGAAAGGCTAGACGAAATTTGAAATTTTAGAGATGTTTGTTGATCAATGTAAATTAGGAAACAATTAGAAGTAATTAAAATAAAGATAGAGATGAGAATTCCTAGGGTTTCGGCACACCATTGCCACTTAATCCGCCTTGACAATATATTCCTGTTGCGTCTGATTTCCTGTTGTTGTTTAATGAAAGATACCACATAGGTCACTGCGATTTATGTTACGCAAGAATGACAGATCTTTCACCGAGATTTTACATAGGACACTGCGATTTACCTTACGCAAATGTCTGATCTCTCAAATACCCCAAATTACTACATAGATCACTGCGATTTACTTTACGCAAGTGATAGAATTTGGTACGCGTTTTGTTGGTCTGGTTTATGGTTTCCCCGCTAAGGTTTTCTTCACATAAACCTAATAGATCTCAACGAGGCTAATTCATACAAATAGTTTCTCTTACCATTAAAGCACTGTCACTACCCTAACGGACTCAAACTAGATCATTGAAATTAGATGAAGAGATAGTAAATCACAAAAGCATTTTAGCACAACAACAAGAAATCATAATCAACAGAAATATATATATCAAAACATCAAGAGTAACAAGGTTTACTGCCTAGCCCTAAAAAAAGGAACTTAGCCGCGGAACGGCATGGTTACAAGCACTCATCTCTTCTCACTTTAATCAAATCTAACCCTAATTACAAAGATAACTAATCATTCTGCCCAGGGGCCTTATATAGGAGTGTAGGGACGTGTAGAGGTTGAGTAGGGGCTAAGAAACTGATCTGGAAACAGCTGCCGGCAGTTATTCTCCAAGAGGCGCCTTCGGATACGGACCGTATTGGGTGATACGGTCCGTATTAGGACCCTGACGGTTAGGGTTTAATGCTTCCAGCGCTATCTTCTAGTCAATGCTATGCCTGGTCCGTATTAACCAATACGGGCCGTAACAGGGACTTAGTCGATGAGCGTTGCTGATCCGATTGACCCGATTCTAGCTCCATTTAGTGTAAAATAGTCCCAAAACCTGTTTTCTGTAATAAAACACAAAGAAGGGTGACAGTAGCCTTTTTCTCTAATTAATTAAACATAAGTGTGAGAAAATATGCAAAACCTAAGCCAAAACCCTACGTAAATCATCATTATTTTGACTCTGATCAGTTATATTGGTTGCTTTTCATGTTCTACTAGTTGTATTTCTAAAAAATAATGTTCTACTAGTTGTCTTTCATGTTCTAAAAAAAATGTTCTACTGGTCGTCTTTCATATTCTACTGTTTGTTTTTCATCTACTACAGGTTGTCATTAATTATCTACTAGTTATCTTTCATGCTCTAGCAGTTGTTTTTCATCTTCTAGTAGTTGTCTTTCATGTTCTAATGGTGGTCTTTAGTCTTGTTGTAGTGGTATTTCATGTTCTACTGGTTGTCTTTCATGTTCTACTGGTTTTCTTTAATGTTCTACTCGTTGACTTTCACCATGTAATGGTTGTTTTTTTACGTTCTACTAGTTGTCTTTCATGTTCTACTAGTAGTTTTTCATCTTGCACTGATTGTCTTTTATGTTCTACAGGTTTTCTTTCATCATATTGTAGTTATCTTCATGTTCTACTAGATGTATTTCATCTTGTACTAGTTGTCTTTCATGTTCAGCTGATTGTCTTTCATCTTCTTCTTGTTGTATTTTATTATGCTAGTTATATTTCATCTTCTACTAGTTGTCTTTCATCTTGTACTGGTTGTCTTTCATTTTCTCCTGATTGTCTTTCATCTTCTTCTAGTTGTCCTTGTACTGGTAGTTTATCAACTACTACTTGTTGTCTTTCATGTTCTACTGGTTGGCTTTCATCTTTTAATTGTTGTATTTCATGTTCTAATGATTGCCTTTCATCTTCTTGTAATTGCCTTTCATGTTATACTGGTTGTCTTTTATGTTCTACTCGTTGCCATTAATCTTGTACTAGTTGTCTTACATGTTCCACTGGTTGTCTTTCATTAACTACTGGTTGTCTTTCATTTCTCGAAGTTGTGTTTCATCTTGTACATGTTGTCTTACATGTTCCACTGGTTATCGTTCAAGTTCTACAAGTTGTCTTTCAAGTTCTACTGGCTGTCTTTCATGTTCTACTAGTTTTTTGTTTTCTATTGGTTGTTTTTCCAATTCTACTAGTTGCCTTTCATTTGTACCAGTTGTCTTTCATGTTCTAGTGGTCATCATTAATGTTCTACTTGTTTTTCATCTACTACTGGTTGTCTTTCATGTTCTACTGGTTGTCTTTCATGTTCTAATGGTTGTCTTTCATGTACACTAGTTGTCTTTCATGTTCTATTGGTTGATTTTCATCTTCTACTAGTTCTATTGGTTGTTTTTCATGTTCTACTAGTTTTATTGGTTGTTTTTCATGTTCTATTGCTTGCTTTTCAACTTCTACTTGTTGTTTTTCATGTTCTTTTGGTTGCTTTACATGTTCTACTGGTTGTCTTTCATTAACTACTGGTTGTCTTTAATTTCTTAAAGTTGTATTCCATCTTCTTCTAGTTGTCTTTCATCTTGTATATGTTGTCTTACAAGTTCCACTGGTTATCGTTCGTGTTCTACTTGTGTTGTCTTTCATGTTCTACTGGTTGTTTTTCATGTTCTACTAGTTGTCTTTCGTGTTATATTGGTTGTTTTTCAAGTTCTACTAGTTGTCTTTCATTTGTACCAGTTGTCTTTCATGTTCTAGTGGTCGTCATTAATGTTCTACTGGTTGTTTTTCATCTACTACTGGATGTCTTTCATGTTCTACTGGTTGTCTTTCATGTTCTACTAGTTGTCTTTCATTTTCTAGTAGTTGTCTTTCATGTTCTAATGGAGGTCTTTCATCTTCTTGTAGTTGTATTTCATGCTCTATTAGTTGTCTTTTATGTTCTTGTAGTTGTCTTTCATGTTCTACTGGATGTCTTTCATGTTCTACTTGTTGTCATTCATGAACTACATGATGTCTTTAATGTTATACTGGTTGTCTTTAATGTTCTACTGATTGTCTTTCATTTTCTACTGGTTGTCTTTCATGTTCTATTGGTTGTCTTTCAACTAATACTAGTTGTCTTTCATTTGTACCAGTTGCCTTTCATGTTCTAGTGGTCGTCATTAATGTTCTACTGGTTGTTTTACATCTACTACTAGTTGTCTTTCATGTTCTACTGGTTGTTTTTCATATTTTACTAGTTGTCTCTCATCTTCTCGTAGATGTCTTTCATTTCTAGTGGTGGTATTTCATCTTCTTGTAGTTGTATTTCATGTTCTACAAGTTGTCTTTCAGGTTCACTTAGTTGTTTTTCATGTTCCTGTAGTTGTTTTTCATATTCTACTGGTTCTCTTTCATGTTCTACTTATTGTCTTTCATGTACTGCTGGTTGTCTTTAATGTTCTATTTTTTGTCTTTCATTTTCTACTGGTTGTCTTCAATGTTCTTCTAATTGTCTTTCATACTACTGGTTGTCTTCAAGTTGTATTTCATCTTTTTTCTAGTTGTATTTCATCTTGTACATGTTGTCATACATGTTCTACTTATTGCCTTTCATGTTCTAACGATTCTCTTTCATCTTCTTTTAGTTGTTTCATTTTCTACTGGTTGTATTTCATGTTGTACTAGTTGTCTTTCACGTTCTACTGGTTGTTTTTCATCTACTATTGGTTGTTTTTCGTCTACTATTGGTTGTCTTTCATATTCTAATGGTTGTTTTTCATATTCTACTAGTAGTCTTTCATGTTCTAATAGTTGTCTTTCATTTTATACTGATTGTCTTTCATGTTCTTCAAGTTGTATTTCATCTTCTTCTAGTTGTCTTTAATCTTGTAATAGTTGTCTTTCATGTTCTACTGGTTGTCTTTCATTTCTTCAAGTTGTATTTCATCTTCTTCTAGTTGTCTTTATCTTGTACATGTTGTCCTACATGTTCCACTGGTTATCGTTCATGTTCTACTTGTTGTCTTTCATGTTCTACTAGTTGTCTTTCGTATTCTATTGGTTGTTTTTCAAGTTCTACAAGTTTGTCTTTCATTTGCACCAGTTGTCTTTCACGTTCTAGTGGTCGTCATTAATGTTCAACTAGTTGTTTTTCATCTACTACGGGTTGTATTTCATGTTCGACTGGTTGTCTTTCATGTTCTACTAGATGTCTTTCATCTTCTAGTAGTTGTCTTTCATCTTCTTGTAGTCGTATTTCATGCTCTACTGGTTGTCATGTTCTTGTAGTTGTTTTTCATGTTCTACTAGTTGTATTTCATGTTCTACTTGTTGTCTTTCATGTACTACAGGTTATCATTAATGTTATACTGGTTGTCTTTCATGTTCGACTGGTTGTTTTTCATGTTCTACTAGTTGTATTTCATGTTCTATTGGTTGTCTTTCATGTTCTACTAGTTGTTTTTCATTTGTTCCAGTTGTCTTTCATGTTCTATTGGTCGTCATTAATGTTCTACTGGTTGTTTTTTTCATCTACTACTGGTTGTCTTTCATGTTCTACTGGTTGTTTTTCATGTTCTACTAGTTGTCTTTCATCTTCTAGTAGTTGTCTTTCATGTTCTAATGGTGATCTTTAATCTTCTTGTAGTTGTATTCCATGTTCTACTGGTTGCTTTTCATCTACTGTTGGTTGTCTTTCATGTTCTACTTGTAGTCTTTCATGTTCTACTAGTTGTCTTTCATCTTGTACTGATTTGTCTTTCATGTTCTTCAAGTTGTATTTCATCTTCTTCTAGTTGTCTTTAATCTTGTAATAGTTGTCTTTTATATTCTGCTGGTTGTCTTTCATCTACAACTTGTTGTGTGTCATTTTTTTAAGTTGTATTTCATCTTGTTCTAGTTATATTTCATTTTGTATTGGTTGTCCTTCATATTCTACAGGCTGTTGTTCATTTCTACTTGTTGTCTTTCATGTTATACTGGGTTGTCTTTCATGTTATACAGGTTGTCATTCATCTTCTTCTAGTTGTCTTTTATGTTCTCCTAGTTGTCTTTTATGGTCTACTGGTTGTCTTTCATGTTCTACTGGTTGTCGTCCTTGTTGTACTAGTTGTTGTTCATTTTCTACTAGATGTCCTTCTTTAGTACAAGTTGTCTTTCATGTTATAGTGGTCGTCTTTCATGTTCTACTAGTTGTTTTTCATTTACTACTGGTTGTCTTTCATGTTGTACTAGTTGTCTTTCATCTTTTAGTAGTTATCTTTCTTGTTCTAATGGTGGTCTTTCATCTTCTTTGTATTTCATGCTCTACTGGTTGTCTTTAATGTCCTGTAGTTGTCTTTCATGTTCTACTGGTTGTCTTTCATGTTCTAGTAGTTATCTTTTATATACTAGTAGTTGTCCTTAATGTTATATTGGTTGTCTTTCATGTTCTACTGGTTGTTTTTCATGTTCTACTTCTTGTCTTTCTTGTGGTCGTCATTAATATTCTACTGGTTGTTTGTCATCTACTACTGGTCATCTTTCATGTTCTACTGGTTGTCTTTCATGTTGTACTAGTTGTCTTTCATCTTTTAGTAGTTGTCTTTCTTGTTCTAATGGTGGTCTTTCATCTTCTTTGTATTTCATGCTCTACTGGTTGTCTTTAATGTCTTGTAGTTGTCTTTCATGTTCTACTGGTTGTCTTTCATGTTCTAGTAGTTATCTTTTATATACTAGTAGTTGTCCTTAATGTTATATTGGTTGTCTTTCATGTTCTACTGGTTGTTTTTCATGTTCTACTTCTTGTCTTTCTTGTTCTACTTGTTGTCTTTCATTTACTACTGGTTGTATTTAATGTTCTACTTGTTGTCTTTCATTTGTACTAGTTGTCTTTTATGTTGTAGTGGTCGTCATTAATGTTCTACTGGTTTTTTTCATCTACTACTGGTTGTCTTTCGTGTTCTACTAATTGTCTTTCATCTTCTCGTAGTTGTCTTTCATATTCTAATGTTGGTCATTCATACTACTGGTATTTCAAGTTCTACTAGTTGTCTTTCATGTTCTTATAATTGTTTTTCATGTTCTGCAGGTTGTCTTTAATGTTCTACTAATTGTCTTTCATACTACTGGTTGTCCTCAAGTTGTATGTCATTTTTTTGTAGTTGTCTTTCATCTTGTACATGTTGTCTTACATGTTCCACTGGTTGTCATTCATGTTCTACTTATTGACTTTCATGTTCTAATGGTTGTCTTTCATTTTCTTTTAGTTGTTTCATGTTCTAGTGGTTGTATTTCATGTTGTACTAGTTGTCTTTCAAGTTGTACTGGTTGTTTTTCATATACAATTGGTTGTTTTTCATCTACTATTGGTTGTCTTTCATATTCTAGTGGTTGTCTTTCATATTCTTCAGGTAGTCTATCATGTTCTAATAGTTGTCTTTAATCTTGTACTGGTTGTCTTTCATTTTATTCAAGTTGTATTTCATCTTCTTCTAGTTGTCTTTAATCTTGTAATAGGTGTCTTTCATTTCTACTGGTTGTCTTTCATTAACTACTGGTTGTCTTTCATTTCTTCAAGTTGCATTTGATCTTCTTCTAGTTGTCTTTCATCTTGTACATGTTGTCTTACATTCTCCACTGGTTATCGTGCATGTTCTACTTGTTGTCTTTCATGTTCTACTGTTTATTTTTCATGTTCTACTAGTTGTCTTTCGTATTCTATTGGTTGTTTTTCAAGTTCTATTGTCTTTCATTTGTACCAGTTGTCTTTCATGTTCTAGTGGTCGTCATTAATATTCTACTGGTTGTTTTTCATCTACTACTGGTCATCTTTCATGTTCTACTGGTTGTCTTTCATGTTCTACTAGATGTCTTTCATCTTCTAGTAGTTGTCTTTCATATCCTAATGGTGGTATTTCATCTTCTTTTAGTTGTATTTCAAGCTCTACTGGTTGTATTTCATGTTCTTGTAGTTGTCTTTTATGTTCTACCGGTTGTCTTTCATGTTCTACATGTTGTCTTTAATGTTATACTGGTTGATTTCATTTCTACTAGTTGTCTTTCATTTTCTACTAGTTGTCTTTCATGTTTTACTTGTTGTCTTTCATGTTCTATTGGTTGTCTTTCAAGTTCTACAAGTTATCTTTCATTTGTTCTAGTTGTCTTTCATGTTCTAGTGGTCGTCCCTAATGTTCTACTTGTTGTTTTTCATCTACTACTAGTGGTCTTCATGTTCTACTGGTAGTCTTTCATGTGCTACTAGTTGTCTTTCATCTTGTTCTGATTTGTCTTTCATGTTCTTCAAGTTGTATTTCATTTTCTTCTAGTTGTCTTTAATCTTGTAATAGTTGTCTTTTATATTCTGCTGCTTGTCTTTCATCTAAAACTTGTTGTGTGTCTCTTTAAGTCGTATTTCATCGTCTTCTAGTTGTCTTTCATCTTGTACTGGTTGTTTTTCATGTTCTACATGTTGTCGTTCATTTCTACTTGTTGTCTTTCATGTTCTACTGGATAGTCTATCATGTTATACAGGTTGTCATTCATGTTCTCCTAGTTGTCTTTTATGGTATAATGGTTGTCTTTTATGTTCTACTGGATGTCGTTCATGTTCTACTAGTTGTTGTTCATTTTCTACTAGATGTCCTTCTTTAGTACAAGTTGTCTTTCATGTTATAGTGGTCGTCTTTCATTTCTACTAGTTGTTTTTCATTTACTACTGGTTGTCTTTCATGTTCCACTGGTTGTATTTCATGTTCTACTAGTTGTCTTTCATCTTTTAGTAGTTGTCTTTCATGTTCTAATGGAGCTCTTTCATCTTCTTGTAGTTTTATTTCATGCTCTACTGGTTGTCTTTCATATTCTTATGTTCTACCGGTTGTCTTTGATGTTCTACTGGTTGTCTTTCATGTTCTACTGGTTGTCTGTCATGTTCTACTGGTTGTCTTTCATGGTCTACTTGTTGTCTTTCATGTTCTACTGGTTGTCTTTCAAGTTCTACTAGTTGTCTTTCATTTGTACCATGTCTTTTATATTCTAGTGGTCGTGATTAATGTTCTACTGGTTGTTTTTCATCTACTACTGGTTGTCTTTCATGTTCTACTGGTTGTTTTTCATCTTGTACTGGTTCTCTTTCATAATCTTATAGTTATATTTTATGTTCCACCAGTTGTCTTTCATCTTGTACTGGTTTGTCTTTCATGTTCTGCTGATTGTCTTCTTTTAGTTGTCTTTCATCTTGCACTGGTTGTCTTTCATGTTCTACTGGTGGTTTTTCTACTGGTTGTCTTCCTGTTGTATTTTATCTTCTAGTGGTCGTGATTAATGTTCTACTGGTTGTTTTTCATCTACTACTGGTTGTCTTTTAATGTTCTACTGGTTGTTTTGCATGTTCTCCTAGTTGTATTTCATCTTCTAGTAGTTGTCTTTCATGTTCTAATGGTGGTCATTCATCTTCTTATAGTGGTATTTCATGTTCTACTGGTTGTCATTCATGTTCTACTGGTTGTCTTTCTCGTTCTACTTGTTGTCTTTCATGCACTATTGGTTGTCTTTCATGTTCTATTCTTTGTCTTTCATGTTCTACTGGTTGTCTTTCATGGTCTACTGATAGTTTTTCATGTTCTACTTGTTGTCTTTCTCTTCTTTTAGTTGCATTTCATGTTGTACTAGTTGTCTTTCATATTCTACTAGTTGTCTTTCATATTCTACTGGATGTCTTTCATCTACTACCGGTTGTGTTTCATCTACTACAGATAGTGGTTGATGTTCTACTGGTTGTCTCTTATCTTTTTCTAGTTGTATTTCATGTTCTACTTGTTGTATTCGTGTTCGAATAGCTCTTCCATCTTGTACTAGTTGTCTTTAATCTTGTACTAGTTGTCTTTCATGATCCACTGGTTGTCTTTTAGGTTCTGCTGGTTGTCTTTCATCTTCTTGTAGTTGTCTTTCATGTTTTACTTGTTGTCTTTTATCTTCTAGTAGTTGTTGTTCATGTTCTACTAGTTTTCTTTCACGTTTAACTGGTTGATTTTCATTTTATAGTAGTTGTCTTTCTTTTTCTAGTAGTTGTCATTCATGTTCGATTAGTTGTATCTCATGTTCTTGTAGTTGTCTTTAATGTTCTACTGGTTGTCTTTCATGTTCTACTTGTTGTATTTCATTTACTACTGGTTGTCTTTCGTGTTCTACTAGTTGTCTTTCATGTTGTATTGGTTGTCTTTCATGTGCTACTGATTGGCTTTCATATTATAGTAGGTTGTCTTTCCTGTTCTAATTGTTGTCTTTCATCTTCTTTTAGTTGTATTTCATGTTCTACTAGTTGTCTGTAATGTTCTACTAGTTGTCTTTCATTTTCTATTTGTTGTCTTTCATGTTCTACTAGTTGTCTTACATCTTGTATTAGTTGTATTTTATCTTGTACTGGTTGTCTTTCATTTCTACTGGTAGTTTTTCATTTACTACTGGTTGTTTGTCATTGATGTAAATTCTGCAATACAAGTAATAAATCCTAGTTTATACTCAATTCGGTTGCAAGTGTACAACCTTGTCAAGTAGTACTTAGGGATCGTCTCCACAGGGACAAGTTGGAATATCTTTTCTAACCTAACAATTTAATTTAGTAAAAGAAAATAAAAAGGTTTTTGTTTGTTCAAAAGGTTGATTTGGTTTTGATTAAACTGAATTAAACTAAGGTCTTAAAGCAAAATCTGATTTTTAACAAATATGAGAAATTAGGGTTTCTTAGGGTTCCTATCCACTAGTGTTATGACTAATTGGTTTATTAAATTTGTTCTTTCAATTATGAAGGCACAGTTGGAGGTTGTAGGTACAAAGTGATATTTCTATATTAATACCATCTTCAAATTAGAATAAACGTCACCTCTCGGTACTTGGCTATGCTAATCTAAAGTCATTAAGTTCTTACTGTCCCAATTAATCTAGAAAACCGTCTTTCACCTCTCGGTACTTGGCACAATTTATCTAAACTATTAGGCAAAGCCCGTATAAGACAAGCGTCACCTCTCGGTACTTAGCCTATCAAATACCCTATTCTTTATGGTCAGGACTTAATATTCAATTTCTCAATTGCAAATACCAAATCCTAAGATTTCATACGATTTCGATTAAGTCTTCACAATCAATTAAAATAAAGAATAGATCATAACAAAGAACAAGAACATATAAAATAAAACCAACAAAATCATAACAAAAGTTTCAAGTACAGCCCTAATTAACCCTAGAAAAGCCTTTAGCCAGTCATGGCTAAAGCACAAATGAAATTAAAAGAGTTCAAAGAGTTCCAAAGGAAAGAAAATAATAAAACCGGTTGATCGATGATGTTCTTTTTCTCCCTTCTTCTCTCTTCCTTTCTTCTCCTTGTTAAAACCAGAAAATATGTCTAAAAAAACGTCCCCCCTCTGTTTTACAAGTTTTTCTTTTTATACCCCTGGCAAAACCTAAAAATAAATCACTAAAAATAGCAAATTTAGGCGCTGAACCGACTTATTGCGGGCCGCAATAACTTCTCTTACGGGCCGCAATGAGTGGAGGCAGTTAATTTGTCGCGCAGAAAACTGTAGAAGTCATTACGGGCCGCAATGGGTATGGTTGCGGGCCGCAATGAATGTGCAGGAATGAGGCTCTGACTTGTTTTGTTTCGGGCCGCAATGGGTTTTATTTCGGGCCGCAAATATTGACAGTTGCTCCAATCTTCGTGCTGACTTGCTACAAATCACCTGTTTTGCTCCGTTAAGCTCCAAACACTTGATTACCTGTAAAATAAACATAACTAGGGCAGTAACTTGAACTTTCGGACATTTCTAACCTAATCAAACCTAATCTCAACAAAACTTGGCTTAATTCACATAACAAACCCTAGGTTTCAATAGATATAATTTTGGCTTATCAAATTCCCCCAAGGCTAGTCCTTGCTTGTCCCAAGCAAGTCTAAACACTCACGGAAATTCCCGGGGCTGGCTACGTCTTTTAAACCAAGTTATCTAAACTATCCTAATAACAAGGGCTAAAATTAAAAATTGGTCAGTCAAGGCAAATTAGGGTTTAAACAACTTAATTCAAAGCATGAGTGTGGTAGAACAATTATTCGGATTTCTTTCAATGATCTTCTTCACCTCACAAACGCAAGTTTCGGTTTTAATTAAGCAAATTTATACCTACATGACATCTCAGAGTTCGTGAATCTTGGATTATTCTCCCAATTTTACAAGTGATAACCAATTCCATAAAATCCTTTGAAAAAGAAAAATTTAGTTAATGGTGTAGACTGTGCCTGATGCTTTGACTTTTTTTTTTTTACTTGTGCATCTGTCTGTTTTTGGCTCGCTCATTTTTCCATTCATTTTTATTTTGTTTTTGTTTCTTTTCTTTTTTTCTCTTTTTTATTTTTATTTTTTATTTTTTTTATTATGCGGATATATCTGTCCTATGGACTTCAATCCAACATAGCTCACTTTTTCAGCCTATACCTTTGTTCAATTAAGTTCGATTAGGAAAGGATTTCTGAGTCTCGCGCAAAGTCTCCTACGGGCACCAAGCCTTTCGGAAACTCTTGGCCTTGCGCATATGAGACTTGATTTTCAACATGTAAAATGGGTTTTTAATTGAAGACCACAGGTACTAAGGTATCATAAGGCATCATAACTCACCAATTACTTACCCCTTCTTGTGCCATGGGGTTATATCACCGAAATCACCAAACAGAAATTTTGAAATAAGCCCTCAAATTGTATTGTTCTCCCCTAAAGTGCACAAAACTTACCATTTTTATCCTAAACAAAAAGTAAACAAATTATCCTAAACAAAAAGTAAACAAACAAATTCTCTAAGATATAAGATACAATTCCTACAATTTACCCCCCCCCCCCCAAACCTATCCATTGGCACCGACCCGGTGCAACAAACAAACCAAAGAAAGGGAAAAAGAGGAGATGAGAAAACTCACAATGGTGATCAATCTTGCTGGGGAGGTGCAGCAGTCTCCCGAGATGGTGTACCAATCTCCTGAGATGGTGGATGCCTAGGTCGTCTGCGCCTCGGTATCGAATCAGCTGAAACAAATCCA
The DNA here is from genome assembly GCA_028015225.1 of Carex myosuroides. Taxonomy (NCBI): domain Eukaryota; kingdom Viridiplantae; phylum Streptophyta; class Magnoliopsida; order Poales; family Cyperaceae; genus Carex; species Carex myosuroides. Next base: position 5,156,140 of record CM051471.1, read on the forward strand.
GAGCGCGACATGTGCGTGTATATGCAGTCGGTCCGATGGTAAGTGCCATGCTGCGGATCTGCCATCTCATCAACATCGCCTGCCAGATCATTGTACTGGACGTGCAGACGTCCCATCTGCGTGTTGAGCTGAGTCATGTCAGAATGAAAAGTGTTGAACTGGCCCGTCATGTAGGTCTGATGCTCGCCATACTGGTCATGTATATAGGTGCGGAGGTCGGCAGTCTGTTGGTCGACAGAGGTGAACCGCTCGTCCACATAAGAGCGCAGCTGTGTGTACTGTCTATCACTTTGAGTGGCCAAATTGGTGATGTTGGTGTTCATTGTTTGCATCAGTTCGTGCATCTGCTGTGGGGTCGCCTGGCCGGGACCCCAATAAGGAGTAGGCGGGGCATGATGCTGCTCTGGCGGAGGTATCCCAAATGGATCAATATGTGGCTATGCGACAGGCTCGGCACCTGGCTCATGCTGGTGCTGCGGCTGTAGTGGTGGGGCCACATTAAGGGGCAGAATCCAAGTGGAAGGATCTGCCCTGTCGATAGGAACTGGCAGGGGTAGAGGAACCTGCTGACCACCACGGGAAATGAAGAAGGGCGAGTCGCCAAGCCGAGAAAACATACCGGCCGCCTGAAGATATGCCATATCAATGATCTCAGTGGTTGAAACTTGAAAAATCGGGCTTAGAATAGGCTCCTTGTCATTCTGGAAGGGATTATTGCGGGCCGCAATGAACTCTTTTTGAGTCAGGTGTTTTGTCTGAAGATGTTGCAGGCCGCAATAAGTTTCATTGCGGGCCTCAATGGTTATGCGATTTTCGTCCTTCTCTGTCTGAAAGTGTTGCGGACCGCAAGAACTGTCGTTTCGGGCCGCAAAGACATCCACAGAACTCGTTATGTTAACTTTTTCGCACTCCTGATCCATCCAATACTCAAAGCAACCCTTCTCCAAGTTGTTCATGAGCTCTTCAACTACCAACCTGTCAAGAATCTCAACACTAAAAACGCTTTGATCGTTAGATGGATATCTCATAGCTCTTTTGATATCAAATGTCAATTTTTCTTCACCAATATTCATTGTTATAATTCCATCATGGACATAAATTACAGCTTTTGATGTATTGAGAAATGGTCTACCTAATAAGAGTGGTGTATGAGTGTCCTCATCCATGTCAACCACAACAAAATCTATTGGTACAAAGAACTTTCCAATTTGAATTGGCAAGTCCTCTACCACTCCTAAAGGTAATTTAACCGATTGGTCTGCCAATTGAAGAGATATTCTAGTTGGCTTAAGTTCTCCAACACCTAGCCTATCCCACACCGACTTTGGCATAAGACTTACGCTTGCTCCTAGATCACAGAGTGCACGTTTAAATTGGACATTTCCTATTGAACATGGTATGGAAAATTTACCCGGATCATCCAACTTTTTGGGCAATTCATTCATTACCATGGCACTACCGTTGGTGTCTAAGGATACCATTTGTACTTCTTCAAGTTTACGCCTATTTGAAAGAATGTCCTTGAAAAATTTGGTGTAAACCGGCATTTGGGTCATTACCTCAGTCAATGGTAGGTTCACATGCAATTGTTTCAACAGGTCAAGGAATTTGGCAAATTGTTTGTCGGTTTTCTCATTCTTAATTCTACCAGGAAAAGGTGCGTATTTGTGAGGAGGGATGTAAAGAGGTACCTGTGCATTTACCTTTGGCATCTCATCTTGAGATGGCTTTGCTTGTTCCGCATGGTCGCTTGGTGCAATTGGTGTAGTTTCCTTTGAGGCGGAATCCTCATGTGTGGAGATGAGCTCACCATTTCCTCGTGTCTCTTCACCTTGCGGTTGAACATAGTCACCCTTCGGCATAGGTGGATCCTCATATTGCGTACCGCTGCGAAGCATGTGCCTAACCGCCTTGACATCCTTGGGATTGTTCTCGGGTTTTGGCGGAAGGGTGCCCGGTTGGCGAGAGAATTGTGTAGCTTGTTGTGCAACTTGGTTTTCAAGTAATTTGTTTTGGGTTGCCAACATGTCTACCTTTTTGGTCAATTCATCAAACTTTTGGTTTTGACTTGTCATGAAATTCTCCATCATCAATTCGAGATTGGACTTTGGTTGTGCATTAGAACCATACCCTTGGTTAACATAACCTTGATTTGGTCTATTAAAGTTTGAGTGACCTTGGTTGTTTTGATTTCCTTGGGTTGGTTGGTCATTTTGTCTCCACGAAAAGTTTGGGTGATTTCTCCAACCGGGGTTGTAAGTATTGGAGTAAGGATTGTTATTTGGTTTGAAATTGCCTTGGTTAATTGCATTCACTTCCTCAAAACTAACATCATTACTTACACCACAATTAATTGCTAGATGATCGGTACCACCACAAATTGAACAAGGAAGAGGAGAGGAATTGTTTACCGAGTTTACGCTCATTTGATCAATTTTGCGATTCAAAGCGGCAATCAGCCAAATTTGGATTCAAATTCACCTCCTTCATTCCCCGCTGCAGGATGATCGGTGTCTCCCTAGGGTTGTGTCATTGGCTTTGGTTGAGAGCCATGTCATCAACCAACTTGTATCCATCAATAGCCCCTTTATTCATGAGACTACCTCCAGCAGCTGCGTCTAACATACCCTTGTCCTGTGGCAGAAGGCTGTTGTAGAAGATCTGCAATAAATTCCACCCCTCGATACCATGGTGGGGACAGTACCTTTGCAGTTCTTGAAACCTCTCCCACGCCTCGCTCATAGTTTCTTCTCCTTTCTGTCGGAAATTGTGGATTTGATGGCGCAAGGAGTTTGTTTTGGATGGCGGGAAAAATTTGTTGAGAAAAGCATTTGCCACCTTAGGCCAAGTATTCATGTTCTCGGGTCGTTGGCCCCTTATCCAACTTTTAGCCTTATCTGCAAGAGAAAAAGCGAAGGCCATAACTTTAAGATTTTCTGGAGAAACAGTTTGTACCTTAATTGTGCTGCAGATTTCTTCAAAATTGGCTAAATGCTGTGTTGCGTCTTCGTGAGGTAGACCATGGAACAGATGACGCTGCACCATGCTAACCCATGCTGGCGGAATTTGGTATTCTTCAGCATTGATAGTAGGTCCCGTATAACCAAGGTGGATTTCCTCAGCCCTAGGCGCATTGATAGTAGGTCCCGTATAACCAAGGTCCCGTATAACCAAGGTGGATTTCATCAGCTGCTTCAATGTTTTGTCTATCAACGGCGGCTGCTCGCAAAAGTTGAAGTTCATTGGCCATCTGATCCCATTCTCTTTGAAGGTTTTCCAAACGAACATTTTCATTTCCGGCCGACATGTCTAACCGGTGTGGATTTATACTCAAGAAAGGTCCCCTTGTTGGGTGTTTGTTCCGTCTCTCGTAGAAAAGATGAGTTGATCCTTTCCTAGAAAACCACTCAACCAAATCTGTGGCTTCCGAGGTTGGAGGTTCTTCTGCCAGATTTCAACCTGAAAAATGAGAGAGAAAGAAAGCAAAAGAAAATTAAAAACAATTACTAACTAAATTACTTAGGTCTGAAATAATATTCACCGTTGTTCCCGGCAACGGCGCCAAAAACTTGATGTAAATTCTGCAATACAAGTAATAAATCCTAGTTTATACTCAATTCGGTTGCAAGTGTACAACCTTGTCAAGTAGTACTTAGGGATCGTCTCCACAGGGACAAGTTGGAATATCTTTTCTAACCTAACAATTTAATTTAGTAAAAGAAAATAAAAAGGTTTTTGTTTGTTCAAAAGGTTGATTTGGTTTTGATTAAACTGAATTAAACTAAGGTCTTAAAGCAAAATCTGATTTTTAACAAATATGAGAAATTAGGGTTTCTTAGGGTTCCTATCCACTAGTGTTATGACTATTAGGGTTCCTATCCACTAGGGTTTATTAAATTTGTTCTTTCAATTATGAAGGCACAGTTGGAGGTTGTAGGTACAAAGTGATATTTCTATATTAATACCATCTTCAAATTAGAATAAACGTCACCTCTCGGTACTTGGCTATGCTAATCTAAAGTCATTAAGTTCTTACTGTCCCAATTAATCTAGAAAACCGTCTTTCACCTCTCGGTACTTGGCACAATTTATCTAAACTATTAGGCAAAGCCCGTATAAGACAAGCGTCACCTCTCGGTACTTAGCCTATCAAATACCCTATTCTTTATGGTCAGGACTTAATATTCAATTTCTCAATTGCAAATACCAAATCCTAAGATTTCATACGATTTCGATTAAGTCTTCACAATCAATTAAAATAAAGAATAGATCATAACAAAGAACAAGAACATATAAAATAAAACCAACTAAATCATAACAAAAGTTTCAAGTACAGCCCTAATTAACCCTAGAAAAGCCTTTAGCCAGTCATGGCTAAAGCACAAATGAAATTAAAAGAGTTCAAAGAGTTCCAAAGGAAAGAAAATAATAAAACCGGTTGATCGATGATGTTCTTTTTCTCCCTTCTTCTCTCTTCCTTTCTTCTCCTTGTTAAAACCAGAAAATCTGTCTAAAAAAACGTCCCCCCTCTGTTTTACAAGTTTTTCTTTTTATACCCCTGGCAAAACCTAAAAATAAATCACTAAAAATAGCAAATTTAGGCGCTGAACCGACTTATTGCGGGCCGCAATAACATCTCTTACGGGTAGCAATGAGTGGAGGCAGTTAATTTGTCGCGCAGAAAACTGGTTGTCTTTTATTTTATACTGGTTGTATTTCATTTTCTACTTATTGTCTTTCATCTACTATTGATAGTCTTTAATGTTATAAATGTTGTCTATCATCTTCTTCTTGTCGTCTTTCATCTACTACTGGTTGTTTTTCATGTTCTACTAGTTGTCTTTCATATTTTACTTGTTGTCTTTTATTTCTACTGGTTGTCTTTCATCCTTTTTTTTGTTATATTTCATGTTCTACTGGTTCTTTCATGTTCTACTAGTTGTCTTTCATGTTCTACTGGTTGTCTTTCATCTACTACCGGTTGTGCTTCATCTACTATTGGTTGTGTTTGATGTTCTACCGGTTGTCTTTTATCTTCTCTTAGATGTATTTCATGTACTACTGATTGTCTTTCATGTTCTAATAGTTGTCTTTCATCTTATACTAGTTGTATTTAATGTTCTACTGGTTCTCTATTAAGTTCTGCTGGTTGTCTTTCTTCTTTTAGTAGTTGTATTTCATGTTCAACTTGTTGTGTTTTTATCTTCTAGTAGTTGCCTTTCATGTTCTACTGGTTTTCTTCATGTTATACTCGTTGTCTTTCATTTTATAGTAGTTGTCTTTCATTTTCCAATAGTTGTCTTTTATTTTCCAGTAGTTGTCTTTCATGTTCTACTGGTAGTCTTCCATGTTCTACATGTTGTCTTTCATGTATTACTGATTGTCTTTAATGTTCTACTAGTTGTCTTTCATGTTCTACTGGTTGTCATTCATGTTCTACTAATTGTCTTTCATACTACTGATTGTCTTCAAGTTGTATTTCATTTTTTTTCTAGTTGTCTTTCATCTTGTACATGTTGTCGTACATGTTCCACTGGTTGTCGTTCATGTTCTACTTATTGTCTTTCATCTTCTTTTAGTTGTATTTCATGTTGTACTAGTTGTCCTTCATGTTATACTGGTTGTTTTTCATCTATTATTGGTTGTCTTTCATATTCTACTGGTTGTCTTTCAAGCTCTACTGGTAGTCTTTCATTTTCTACTAGTTGTCTTTCATCTTGTACTGATTTGTCTTTCATGTTCTTCAAGTTGTATTTCATCTTCTTCTAGTTGTCTTTAATCTTGTAATAGTTGTCTTTCATATTCTGCTGGTTGTCTTTCATCTACAACTTGTTGTGTGTCATTTCTTTAATTTGTATTTCATCTTCTTCTAGTTGTCTTTCATCTTGTACTGGTTGTCTTTCATGTTCTACAGGTTGTCCTTCATTTCTACTTGTTGTCTTTCATGTTCTACTGGGTTGTCTTTCATGTTATACTGGTTGTCATTCATCCTCTTCTAATTGTCTTTTATGTTCTACTTGTTGTCTTTCATGTTCTACTAGTGTTTTTCATCTTTTAATGGTAGTCTTTCATGTTCTTCAAGTTATATTTGATCTTCTTCTAGTTGTTTTTCTTATTCTACTGGTTGTCGTTCATGTTCTACTAATTGTCTTTCATGTTCTACTAGTTGTCGTTCATTTTCTACTAGATGTCCTTCTTTTGTAAATGTGGTCTTTCATGTTATATTGGTCGTCTTTCATGTTCTACTAGTTGTTTTTCATTTACTATTGGTTGTCTTTCATGTTCTACTGGTTGCCTTTCGTGTTCTACTAGTTGTCTTTCATCTTCTAATAGTCTTTCATGTTCTAATGGTGGTCTTTCATCTTCTTGTAGTTGTATTTCATGCTTTATTGGTTGTCTTTCGTGTTCTTGTGATTGTCTTTCATGTTCTTGTAGTTGTCTTTCATGTTCTACTTGTTGTTTTTCATGTACTAATGATTGTCTTTAATGTTATACTGGTTGTCTTTCATGTTCTATTGGTTGTCTTTCATTTTCTACTGGTTGTCTTTCTTGTTCTACTTGTCATTTTTCATGTTCTATTGCTTGTCTTTCAAGTTTTACTAGTTGTCTTTCATTTGTACCAGTTGTCTTTCATGTTCTAGTGGTCTTGAGTAATGTTCTACTGTTTGTTTTTCATCTACTACTGGTTGTCTTTCATGCTCTACTAGTTGTTTTTAATGTTCTACTAGTTGTCTTTCATCTTCTAGTAGTTGTCTTTCATGTTCTAATAGTGGTCTTTCATCTTCTTGTAGTTGTATTTCATGTTCTACTAGTTGTCTTTCATGTTCTTGTAGTTGTCTTTCACGTTCTACTTGTTGTCTTTCATGTATTATTGGTTGTCTTTAATGTTCTACTGGTTGTCTTTTATGTTCTATTGATAGTCTTTCATGTTATACTTGTTGTCTATCATCTTCTTCTCGTGGACTTTCATATACTACAAGTTGTCTTTCATGTTCTACTTGTTGTCTTTCATTTTTACTGGTTGTCTTTCATTTTCTTTTAGAAATTTCATGTTCTACTAGTTGTCTTTCATGTTTTATTGTTTGTCTTTCATATACAACCAGTTGTGTTTCATCTACAACTGGTTGTGTTTGATGTTCTACTGGTTGCCTTTTATCTTCTTCTAGTTGTCTTTCATCTTGTACTAGTTGTCTTTCATGATCTACTGGTTGTCTTTTAGGTTCTGCTGGTTGTCTTTCATCTTTTTGTAGTTGTTTTTCATGTTCTACATGTTGTCTTTTATCTTCTAGTAGTTATCTTTCATGTTCTACTGATTTTCATTCATGTTTAACTGGTTGATTTTCATTTTATAGTAGTTGTTTTTCTTTTTCTAGTAGTTGTCTTTCATTCCGTTTAGTTGTATTTCATGTTCTTGTAGTTGTCTTTCATGTTCTACTAGTTGTCTTTCATGTTCAACTTGTTGTCTTTCATTTTCTACTGGTTGTCTTTCGTGTTCTACGAGTTGTCTTTCATGTACTACTAGTTGTCTTTTCATGTTCTACTTGTTGTACTGGTTGCCTTTCATTTTCTCCTGATTTTTTTTCATATTCTTCTAATTGTATTTCATGTTCTTGTATTTCATCTTCATCTAATTATTGTTCATCTTGTAATGGTTGTCTTTCATCTCTATTGGTTGTCTTTTATCTTCTTCTAGTTGTGTTTCATGTTCTATTGATTGTCTTTAATGTTCTCCTAGTTGTCTTTCGTCTTGTACTGGTTGTCTTTTATGTTTTTCAAGCTGTATTTCATGTTCTACTTGTTGACTATCATCTTCTTCTAGTTGCCTTTCATTTACTACTGGTTGGCTTTCATGTTCTACTAGTTGTCTTTCATGTTCTACTAGTTGTCTTTCATCTTGTACTGGTTCTCTTTCATAATCTTATAGTTATATTTCATGTTCCACTAGTTGTCTTTCATCTTGTACTGGTTTGTCTTTCATGTTTTGTTGATTGTCTTCTTTTTGTTGTCTTTCATCTTGCACTGGTTGTCTTTCATGTTCTACTGGTGGTCTTTCATGTTCAACTTGTTGTCATTCATTTGTACTTGTTGTCTTAAATATTCTTTTAGTTGTCTTTCATGCATGACAACAAATAGAAATGAAAGACAACTTGTAGAACATGAAAGACAACTATTACAAGATGAAAAACAACCAGTATAACTTGAAAAACAACTACAAAAAGATGAAATACAACTTGAATAACATGAAAGACAACCAGTAGAACATGAAAGACAACTAGACAAAGATGAAATACACTTAGAAGAACATGAAATACAACTAGAAAAAAGATGAAAGAATCAGTATAATATGAAAGACAACCAGTACAAGATAAAAAAACAAAGTATAATATGAAAAACAACTAAAAGAACATGAAATACAACTAGAACAAGATGAAAGACCATCAGCAGAACATTAAAGCCAACTAGTAATAGATGAAAGACTACTAGATGAAGATGAAATATAACTAGAAGAATTTGAAATACAACTAGAAGAAGATGTAAAACAATCAGCAGAACATGAAAGACAACTAGTAGAACATGAAAGAAAACTACAAGATGATGAAAGAAAACATGTAGAACATGAAACACAACCAATACATGATGAAAGACAACTAGTAAAACACGAAAGACAACCAGTAGAACATGAAAGACAACCAGTAGTATATTAAAACAACCAGAAGAAGATGATAGACAACAAGTCGAACATGAATGACAACTAGTAGAACATGTAAGACAACCAGTAGAACATGAAATACAACAACTAGCAGAACATGATGGACGACTACTAGAAAAAGAAAGACAACCAATAAAACATGAAAGCTTAACACTAGAACATGAAAGATAACCACTAGAACATGAATGACACCGAGTATATCATGAAAGACAACCAGTACAAGATGAAAGACAACTAAAAGAAGATGATATACAACTTGAAGAACATGAAAGACAACCAGTACAAGACAAAAGACAACTACTAGAACATTAAAGACAACCAGTAGAACATGAAAAACTACTAAAAGAAGATGAAAGACAACAAGCAGAACATGAAAGACAACCAGTAGATTAAAGATAACTAGAAAAAGATGAAATACAACTAGAAAAACATGAAATACAACTAGAAGAAGATGAAAGAAAATCAGCTAAACATGAAAGACAACATGTAGAAGATGAAAAATAATTAGTAGTAGAACATAAATGACAACCAGTACAAGATGAAAGACAACTAGTAAAAGATGAAAGACAGCCAGTAGAACATCAAAAACACTAGTAAAAGATGAAAGACAACTAGAAGAAAATGAAATACAACTAGAAGAACATGAAATACAATTATAAGAAGAAGAAAAACAATCAGCTGAACATGAAAGACAACCATTACAAGATGAATGACAACTAATAAAACATGAAAGATAACTACAAGATGATGAAAGACAACCAGTAGTAGATGAAAAACAACGACTAGAACATGAAAGATGACCACTAGAACATGAAAGACAACTACAAGAAAATGAAAGTCAACCAGAGAATATGAAATACAACTATTATAAGATGAAAAACAACCAGTAGAAATGAAAGACAACTACAAGAAGATGAAAGGCAACCAGAGAATATGAAATACAACTACTAGAAGATGAAAGTCAACTAGTAGAACATGAAAGACAACCAGTAGAACATGAAAGTCAACCAGAAGAAGATGAAATACATGTTGAAGAAATGAAACACAACCAGTAGTAGATGAAAGATAATCAATAGAACATGAAAGACCACTATTACAAGATGAAAGACAACCAGTAGAACTTGAAAGACAACCAATACAATATGAAAGACAACTAGAAGAAGATGAAATACAACTTGAAGAACATGAAAGACAATAGTATAAGATGAAAGACAATCAGTAGAATACGAAAGACAACTAGAAGAAGTTAGAAGACAATAAGTAGAAATGAAAGACAATAAGTGGAACATGAAAGACAACCAATAGAACATTAAAGACAACCAGTACAAGATGAAATATTACTTGAAGAAGATGAAATACAACTAGAAGAAGTTGAAAGACAATTAGCATAACATGAAAGACAACCAGTACAAGATAAAAGACAGGTAGTGGAATATGAAAAACAACTAAAAAACATGAAATACAACTACAAGAAAATGGAAGACAATCAACAGAACATTAAAGCCAACCGGAACTAGATGAAATACAACTAGAAGAACATGAAATACAACTAGAAGAACATGAAATACAACTAGAAAAAAATCAAATACAATCGGCAGAACATGAATGACAACCATTACAAGATTAAAGACAACTAGTAAAACATGAAAGATAACTACAAGATGATGAATGACAACATGTAGAACATGAAACACAACCAGTACAAGGTGAAAGACAACTAGTAGAACATGAAAGACAACTAGTAGAAGATAAAAGACAACCATTAAAGATAACCAGAAGAAGATGATATACAACAAGTAGAACATAAAAGACAACTAGTAGAACATGTACGACAACCAGTAGATCATGAAATTCAACTACAAAAAGATTAAAGACCACAATTTGAACATGATAGACAACTACTAGAAGATTAAAGACAACTAGTACAACATGAACGATAACTAGTAGAACATGAAAGACAACCAGTAGAACATGAAAGACAACCAGTAGAACATGAAAGACAACCAGTAGAACATGAAATATAACTACTAGAACATGAAAGACACCGAGTACAACATGAAAGACAATCAGTAAAAATGAAAGACAACCAGTAGAATTTGAAAGACAACCAGTACAACATTAAAAGACAACTAGAAGAAAATGAAATACAACTTGGAAGAAAATGAAAGACAACCATTACAAGACAAGTCAACTAGTAGAACATGAAAGACAACCAGTATAACATAAAAGACAACTAGAAAAAGATGAAAGACAACCACTAGAAATGAAAGACAACAAGTACAAGATGAAAGACAACTACAAGATGTTGAAAAATAACATGTAGAACTTGAAAGACAACCAGTACAAGATGAAAGACAACTAGTAGAACATGAAAGACAACCAGTAGTAGATGAAAAACAAATAGTAGAGCATGAATGATGACCACTAAAACATGAAAGACACCGAGTAGAACATGAAAGACAACTAGTAGTAGATAAAAGACAAACAAGTATTAGATGAAAGACAACAAGTACAAGATGAAAGACAACAAGTACAAGATGAAAGACAACTAGTAGCGTGAAAGACAACCAGTACAAAATGAAAGGCAATGATAAGAACATGAATGAAAGACAACTAGTAGAACATGAAAGACAACTAGTAGAACATGAAAGACAACCAGTACAAGATGAAAGACAACTAGTAGAACATGAAAGACACCCAGTAGTAGATGAATGACAACAAGTAGTAATTGAAAGACAACAAGTATAAGATGAAAGACAACTAGTAAAACGTGAAAGACAACCAGTACAATATGAAAGGCAATGAGTAGAACATAAAAGATAACAAGTAGAACATGAAAGACAATCAGTACAAGTTGAAAGACAACTAAAGAGGATGAATTACAACTTGAAGAAATGAAACACAACCAGTAGTAGATGAAAGACAACCAGTATAATATGAAAGACAACTAGTAGAACATGAAAGACAATTATTATAAGATGAAAGACAATCAGTAGAACTTAAAAGACAAATAGTACAGATGATAGACAACTAGAAGAAGATGAAATACAACATGAAGAACATGAAAGACAACCAGTACAAGATGAAAGACAATGAGTAGAAATGAATGACAACTAGAAGAACATGAAAGACAACCAGTAGAACATGAAAGACAACAAGTAGAACATAAAAGGCAACAAGTAGAACATGAAATACAATTACAAGAAGATGACATGCAAATGAAAGCCAACCAATTGACCTTAAAAGATAACCAGTAAAACATGAACGACAACCAATAGAACATGAAAGACAACCAGTACAAAATGAAAGACAATTAGAAGAAGATGAAATACAACTTGAAGAAATGAAACATAACCAGTAGTATATGAAAATCAACCAGTAGAACATGAAAGCTATTATGTCTATCACCTTCTAGTAGTTGTCTTTCATGTTCTAATTGTGGTCTTTAATCTTTTTGTAGTTGTATTTCATGTTCTACTAGTTGTCTTTCATTTTCTACTAGTTGTCTTTCATGTTCTACTTGTTGTCTATCATGCTATACTTGTTGTCTTTCATCTACTACTGGTTGTCTTTCATGTTCTACTGGATGTTTACGGGTTGTGTTTCATGTTCTACTGCTTGTCTTTCATCTACTACTGCTTGTGTTTATCTTTCATCTTGTACTGGTTGTCTTTCATGCTCTACAGGTTGTCTTTCATCATTTTGTAGTTTTCTTTCATGTTCTACCAGTTGTCTTTCATCTTGTACTGATTGGCTTTCATCTTGTACTGGTTGTCTTTTATTTTATATTGGTTGTATTTCATGTTTTACTAGTTGTCTTTCATGTTCTACTAGTTGTCTTTCATATTCTACTGGTTGTCTATCAAGTTCTACTAGTTGTGTTTCATCTTGTAGTGGTTGTCTTTCGTGTTTTATTTGTTGTCTTTAATGTTTTACTAGTTGTCTTTCATCTTGTACTGGTTGTCTTTCATGTTCTACTTGTTGTCTTTTATCTACTAATAACTGTCTTTCATGTTCTAATAGTTGTTTTTCATCTTCTACTAGCTGTCTTTCATGTTCTCGTAGTTGTATTTCATGTTCTACTGGTTTTTTTCATGTTCTACTTATTGTATTTCCTGTTCTGATGAAGCCAAAACATATAGCGAAAATCACTATCTTTTCTTCCGAAAAATGGCGAAAAGCGAATGCGAAGTAGCCATTTTTCCGATTTATTTACCGCAAACTTGTTTTTAGGTGTTTTTGGTAGGTTTTTGAGAAAATTGCATATTTAGGGACACTACATGGAGCATGCAATCACACAAAGTGCACAACATGCGAAATGACAAAAATACAAGAAAATTCTCTAAGTCAGGACACCGTGCGGCCTCCTCTATGCCGCATACGGCATACTCTGATGCTGTACGATCCGTGGACTGTCCTAAAAATAGGCAATTTCTTAATGAGCCTTCCATAAAAGCACAAATTCTTGATGGGCCTTCTAGAAGGACACGTTTTCTTCAGAACTATCTAAACTTTGAGTGCACTCCAAGTTTGCACCACCTCCACTACTTCCACTACTCCATATCTCATTTTAGGAAGGCTATAAATACCCCTCTTGTAATAGTATTTAGTGTGCGTGTTTAATTGTGTTAAGTCCATAGAATTGAGACTAGCAATCCTCATTTCTAGGTTAGGTTAGAGAGTTACTTAGAGAGAGAATGGTAGCAATTGGAAGTCAATCAGGAGAAGAAGGCATCATCTAAGGAGGCAGACGTTATTTCATCTTCAATTGGGTTGTAATTTATGTTGTTCTTATTTTATTTCTTTTATTTTGCCATGGACATGAGAAGCTAAACTTCTCATCTCTAGGGTGAGGGTTGTACTTGAATTCTTAATTATGTTTTAGTATATGTTTATGTTTTGCTTATGATGATTTGAGTTTCCTTTATTATTTTAAATTCCTTTTTATTATGTCCTTGCATACATAGTTCTGTTTACTATGCCAATGACCCTCCACATACCAATAGGTGTTAAGTCGTTGCATCATTGTGTAAGAAGGATAATGCATGTAAGTACTCCAAATACTTTGGCTAACGAGGCTTGGCAGCGGTTCAAAGACTAGGGTTAGAACCCAGTGGGCTTCCTTGGCAGGATAGCATAAATTGTACATTTAGATTATATTAGGAAGCACTTAGATTAAGTATGGTCTTTGGGATATTTCAACTATGGGGTAGTATAAGGAAAGAATATAATTGCGTACCTAAAATGCTTCAGTCTTGGTAGCCCAAAAGCCGATCGCAATATAGGAAAACCTTTCAAATCGCATGAGTAAACACCCGGCACGCCCTGCGGGTAGTGACAGTGCTGCATACGGGGTAGCTGTGGGACAATCTAGGCTGCATGCGACGTAGAGAGACATCTAAATTTATACTTTGCATAATAAAAAAGGATAGAACCTGAACCCTAGACTCAATTAGCTCCACCGCATCAAACTTTCGATACCCTAGACTAGTGAAAAGTGTTTAAAATCTAATACATTATCCATGTGGATCGACACCCTAATCTTATTACACGGTAGGATCATGCGCTTGTAATCTGAACGTAAGTAGAAATTAGGGTTTATAAATCTTTAAAAGTAGTAGTATCATTTTGGTCCATCATGTTCTATTGGTTGTCTTTCATCTTCTAGTAGTTGTCTTTCAAATTCAAATAGTTGTCTTTTATCTTCTTGTAGTTGTATTTCAAGTTCTACTAGTTGTCTTTCATATTCTACTTTTGTCTTTCATCATGTACTGGTTGTCTTTCATCTTGTACTGGTTGTCTTTCATGTTCTACTAGTTGTCTTTCATCTTGTACTGATTGTCTTTCATGTTCTACTTATTGTCTTTCATGTTCTACTGGTTGTTTTTCATCTTGTACATGTTGTCTTTAATGTCTACTGGTTGTCTTTCACGTTCTACTAGTTGTCTTTCATGTTCTACTTGTTGTGTTTCATTTACTACTGGTTGTATTTCATGTACTATAGTCTTTCACCTTCTAGTAGCTGTCTTTCATGTTCTAATGGTTGTCTTTCATATTCTTGTAGTTGTATTTTATGTTTTACTAGCTGTCTTTCATGTTCTACCAGTTGTTTTTCATGTTCTACCAGTTGTCTTTCATGTTCTACTTTTTGTCTTTCATCTTCTCATGGTTGTATTTCATGTACTACTGGTTGTTTTTCATGTTTTACTAGTTGTCTTTCATCTTGTACTAATTGTTTGTCATGTTCTACATGATGCCTTTCATTATATTGTAGTTGTCTTTCATCTTGTACGGGTTGTCTTTGTTGAGTATTTTAGGTATAGGGCTTTACGCTTTCTTTTATACTCTTTAAACTTTTAAATTTACAAACCTAATACTCAAAGATGTGGTCGATTGCAAGCGCACAACCTAATCCCTGTAGTAATTGAGGTATCGATCCAAAGAGAGATAGGGAAATACTAATTTCTACTAAAGTAACTACTTTTAAAACTAAACAATAAAAGTAAAAGGGGGGTTTTGTGTAATTCCGTTTTTTAAAGAAAATTTAAAGGTTCGTAACAAAGTAATTAAAATTCGGGTGTGGTTCAAGTTGAAGAAGTCTAGGGGTATTCGGTCTACAATCCCTTGCTAATTCTATCTACTCGGTTTGTTTAAATTCATGTTTGATATGATGAGGTTTCTAACCTAAGATGTTAAAAAGGGTCACTTTTGTGAATTAATAATGTGCCTAAATAGTTCGGACTTCACGATTAAGTCATTCACCCTAGCTATCTAGACCATGAAGTTCTCGTTAGCCTGTCATATCCTTAGATATCGGTACTTCACGATTAAGTTTTCATACCAATATTCAATTCAATTCAAGGGATCCTAATTAGGGATTTGACTTCACGATTAAGTCCTTCATCAAACCCTAACCATAATTCCTGTAGTTCCGGTTTAGATTTCAAATTGGTCAATTCTAGTCCAAATCCAAAGGTATTTGTGATCACAATTTGGTACTATCCTTATGATCCTAATCTACTTCAAGTCTAAAAGACTTAAGCGGAATACTACAATTCAAGTACTAATCATGCAACATCACAAAAAATAAATCACAGAAATTCAAATCAAATAATCATAATAAAAACTAAGATCCGAGTAAGATAAAATTAAATAAGTTCATGCTAAAAGACCTAAACCCCTAGAGAGGAAAACTAGCATCTCATGGAGATGCAAGCATTCATCATAAATTCAATACAAAAATATGCAAAAGACAAAGAGAAACTAACTAGAGAAATAGATTACACCATTCTCTAATGAAAAACCTTAGTCTTCGCTGCGTTTGCCATGAGAATTCTTCTTCTTCCTTCTTGATTCGCTTCTATGGATTCTTGCTCTTCTCTTGATTTTCTCTCATTGATTGATGATGATGAAAGAGCAGAATTCTTTTCCTTTTATACCCGAAATTGGAGCATATGGAGGTGGGGAATCAATCTAAATATGTCCCAGCATATTTCCCACGTCTCCACCTTCTATTTTCCACCCCTGGGACGTGGTCAGATTCACCGAAAATAGAAAAACTGTTGAAAACTGACTTTTCAGGCTGAATGCGGCCACAATACGTCCACACAGGGCTCGGACTTTTCTGTTTTCTGCTTCTAATGGCTGCGTGCATCCGCACTACGCTCGGACTTTTCTCTGTGTAAAGCTCTGAATTCCTCCGAAATTTTCTAAGTATTGAGTGCGACCGCACTGACTCTCTATGCGTCCGCATTCTTCTAGGACTTTTCTTCTATGAGCTGAATTTTCTTTTAAGTGTTGAATACGGCCGCACTCGGGGCCAGTGCGTCGGCATTCTGCTCTAATTTCTTTATTTTCTGTAATTTTCAAACAAACGCAGTAACTAGATTCTAGGTGCATTCCATTCTATTATCTACTAAAATACAAGATATTTGGTATTATTTCGTGATAAAAACCAGATCGAACATGTATATAATTTAGGTCTATCAGTCTTTCATTTCTACTGGTTGTATTTCATTTTTACATGTTGTTTTTCATGTTCTACTAGTTGTCTTTCATGTTCTACTGGTTTTCTTTCATCTACTACTGGTTGTCTTTCATGTTCTACTTGTTATTTTTCATCTACTAGAACACGAAAGACATAAAAAAGAAGAGGAAAGACAACCAGGAGAAGATGAAAGACAACTAGTAGAAGATGAAAAACAAGTAGAAGATGAAAAACAATCAGAAGAAGATAAAAGACAATCAGTAGAACATGAAAGACAACCAATACAAGATAAAATATAATTAGAAAAAGATGAAATACAACATGAAGAATAGGAAATACAACCAGTAGTAAATGAAAGACAACCAATACAAGATGAAAGACAACTAGAAGAAGATGAAAAACAATTAGTAGAATAGGAAAGACAACTAGAAGAAGGTGAAAGAGAAACAAAAGAAAATGAAAGACAACCAGTACAATATGAAAGACAACTAGAAGTAGACAACTACTACAACATGAATACAACAAGTACAAGATGATAAACAACTAGAAAAAAGATGAAAAATAACTAGAAGAGGGTACGATGGATATGACAGAGGATCTGGACATGGCAACAATGTGTGGAACCGACTTAGATGAGGACTTGTTGGATATGTGGTGTACCGGGCTAATTTTTTGCTTGGTATGGCTTGTAGTCGGAGGAGTTGATCATGTTTTCTATTGCTTTTAAGACTTTGGTAATTTTTGCTTTTATTAGGAGTAATTTTGAAAATGTAATAATTGAGTTGGATTTGTAGTTTTTATTATTGATTAAGGTAAGAATTTTAATATTTTGGTAATGGATGTATTAGGTAGATATAATACTTAGGGTATCGATACTAGATGTTTAGTATATTTCCCTAAAAAATATTATGCTTGTATGGTTTGGAAATTCAATAAAATGGGAAGATCACACTTTTGTCAAAAAAAAAATTACTGAATATTTTTTTACATAAATTTAATAATAAAAATTTGTTGCTCCCAGTTATTTGTACAAAGTATTATAACAAATATTTTTACGTTCTATAAATTGTATTTATGTTGCAAATTAAAAAAATAACGAAACTAACCTTTTGTCACCATATTATTATTGTTGTAACCTAAATATTTGGACCACCTTGATATTTCTCTCTCTAAAATTTTGGGAAAAAAAATAACTTCGAGAATCTTGCTAAAGAAGATGGAAAATTCGAAAAAGTAAAAAATAGTAAGTGAATGAAATTAGATAAGAAAAAATAATATTTGAATTGAACGGGAGTCGCAAATTCGATTTTCTGAGTTACAAAAAAAAATTGGTGAGAAAACATGTGGACCTACCTATAGTAAAGATATTGTTCTCTTAAATAACATCAATGAGGAATTTGTTGTAAATTAAAGAAAAGAAAAGTAAACAAGATATTGAGAATGTATCAAGATGGCTATCTTTTATTCATATGCTTTTCTTGTGTATAATACAAACTTACAATCCTCTATTTATAGATAGAAAATGTAAATAACAAGCCATCTAATTTAATTCAATTGATAAATGAGGGAGATAAAACATACTTCATTAATGAGAAGTTTTGATACAATTAAATGAACATCCATAACTTAATATATTTATAACACTTCCCCTTGGATGTTCATTATTCATTATACGCTATTAATATGATACTTCAGGATCAATATTAACACGGTACTTCAGGACCATGTACTGCCTCATTAAAAACCTTATCAAGAAAAACCCATTGGGATAAAAACTTGATTAAGAAAAAAAGAGTACAGTGCGTATAACGCTTCCCCTCATTTAGATATCATTGAATATTCTTCAATCGATGTAGACCTATCTTCTTTGTCAGTTGTTCAAAAACCTTTGTTGGCAAAGATTTTGTGAATAGGTCTGCCAAATTGTCTATTGATCGGACTTGGCAAACATTGATTACGCCTTCTTTTTGTAGGTCATGTGTCGAAAAGAACTTTGGCGCAATATGTTTAGTCTGGTCTCCTTTGATATATCCTTCTTTGATTTGTGTAATGCATGCTGCATTATCTTCATGCAGCGGAGTAGGGTTTTCCTTGATGTTTTCAAGCCCGCATTCTTCTTGAATATTTTGAATCATTGACCGTAACCAAACGCATTCTCGACCCGCCTCGTATAAGGCGATCAGCTCGGCATGATTTGATGATGTTGCCGTAAGAGTTTGTTTTGTTGATCGCCATGAAATTGCAGCTCCACAATAAGTGAATACATATCCCGTTTGGGATCGTGCTTTATGTGGATCTGATAAATATCCCGCATCTGCATATCCAATTAATTTGGATTTTGTATCCTTTTGATAATATAACCCCATATCTCTAGTTCCGCAGAGATATCGAAATATGTGTTTAATTCCATTCCAATGTCTTCTGGTTGGTTTGGAACTATACCTCGCTAACACATTTACTGCAAATGTGATATCATGTCTTGTATTATTTGCAAGATATAATAATGCCCCGATTGCACTTAAGTATGGTACTTCAGGACCAACCACTTTTTCACTATTTTCTTGCGGGCGAAAATGATCATTTTCTGCATTTAGCGATCGTACGACCATTGGTGTGCTCAAAGGATGAGCTTTATCCATATTGAATCTCTTTAGTACTTTTTCAACATAATTTGATTGATGGATAAATATTTCATTATTTAGATGCTCGATCTGCAGGCCGAGACAAAATTTAGTTACACTAAGGTCTTTCATTTCAAACTCATTTCTCAACAATTTTGCAGTATTCTCAATCTCTTCAGGAGATCCAATAATGTTTAAATCATCAACATACACTGCAATGATTGTAAAACCTAGATTTGATCTTTTAATGAAAACACACCGACTAATTATATTATTTTTATATCCTTCTTTTAGAAGGTACTCACTCAGTCGATTGTACCACATTCGACCTGATTGTTTTAGTCCGTATAAAGATCTTCTTAATTTTATAGAGTACATATCTCTAGGTTTTGACTTATATGCTTCAGGCATTTTCAATCCTTCGGGGATTTTCATGTATATGTCAGTGTCAAGTGAACCATATAAATATGCTGTTACGACATCCATAAGTTGCATTTTTAGATTTCTGTGACTGTGAGACTTATTAGAAACCTGAGAGTTATCGCATCCACTACAGGTGAATACGTCTCTTCATAATCGACTCCAGGTATTTGTGTAAAGCCTTGCGCCACTAGCCTTGCTTTATATCTCACAATCTCATTTTTCTCATTTCTTTTTATAACAAATACCCATTTGTAACCTACAGGGTTAACATCTTTGGGTGTTTGGACTACAGGTCCAAATACTTGCCGTTTTTCTAATGAACTTAATTCAGCTTGTACGGCATCTTTCCATTTAGGCCAATCATTTCTATATCTACACTCTTCCAGAGTTTTTGGCACATTGTCTTCTACATTTATAACATCGCTTGCTATAGCGAATGCAAAGATTTCATTAATATATGTTTCTTCTGGAACTTGATCAACCTCTTCTAGGGTTTTATCAACTTCTTCAGGAGTTTTACCATTAATCTCTTCTGGAATTTTATTTACTTCTTCAAGAGTTCTACTACCAACCTCTTCTGGGATTTTATTGACTTCTTCAGGAGTTTTACCATCAACCTCTTCTGGGGTTGGACCAACTGTTTTATTCTGCTATTTCCTTTTACGTGGATTTACATCCTTAGAACCAAGTGGTCTTCCACGTTTTCTACGCACATTAGATTCATTAGATATTTTTGTAATGTCAATTCGAGCAGGTGCGTTTATAGCTGGAATATGCGATTTAGTAACTCTATTTGTATCTGTAAATGCATCAGGCAATTCATTTGCGATTCTTTGCAAATTTATAATTTTTTGAACTTCAAGTTCACATTGACCACTTCGGGGGTCAAGATAAGATAACGATGAATTCCAAGTTACTTGTTTATCCAGCTTTGGTTTTTCTTCCCCTAAGTTTGGGAATATTGATTCATTAAAATGACAATCAGCAAATCTTGCTGTAAAAACATCTCCTGTTAATGGTTCTAAATATTTAATAATAGAAGGAGAGTTAAAACCAATATAAATTCCCAACCTTCTTTGAGGTTCCATTTTTGTACGTTGTGGAGGAGAAATTGGAACATATACTGCACAACCAAATACCTTTAGATGGGACAAATTTGGTTCTCTTCCGGAGACCAATTGTAACAGGGAATACTTATGATCTGCAGTTAGCCTTAACCTAATTAGTGCGTCAGCATGTAATATGGCATGCCCCCATGCAGAAGACGGTAAACTAGATTTCATAAGTAAAGGTCTAGCAATTAATTGCAACCTTTTAATCAACGATTCTGCTAGACCGTTTTGTGTATGAACATGGGCCACTGGATGTTCTACCGTAATTCCAATAGACATGCAATAATCATTAAAAGTTTGAGAAGTAAACTCTCCTGCATTATCAAACCGGATTCTTTTAATTTGATAATTCGGAAAATTAGCTCTCAATTGGATAATTTGTGCTAATAGTCTAGCAAACGCAACATTTCTTGTTGCTAACAACTCACATGTGACCAGCGTGTTGATGCATCAATTAATACCATAAAATATCTAAATGGTCCACATGAAGGTGTAATAGACCCACATATATCTCCTTGAATTCTTTCTAAAAATAAAGGAGCTTCAGGTCCAATTTTATTTGGAGATAGCCTAGTAATTAGTTTTCCAAGAGAGCATGCTTCGCATGTCAATTCTTTTGATAATAGGATCTTCAGGTCCTTTAGGGGATGCCCATTTGCACTTTCAATTATTCTCCTCATCATTATACTTCCTGGATGACCCAATCTTTCATGCCACAGTGTAAATAATTTTGGATCAACTAACTTCTGGTTAGTAACCATATTCGATTCTATTGTACTTATATAAGTACCATATAGTCCAGAAGACAATGCTTGCATCTTTTCCATTATAATTTTCTGGCCTTTTTTAATAGATGTGATATGAAGATATTCGCAATTTCTCTCATTCATAGTTTCAATATGATAACCATTCTTTCGAATATCTTTAAAACTTAGTAGATTTCTTCTGGATCTACTTGAATATAATGCATCATCTATTATTAATTTTGTTCCTTCAGGTAACAAAATACAAGCTCTTCCGGAGCCTTCAATTAAATTAGTTGTGCCAGATATAGTGTGGATATTAGTCTCACCAAGATGCAATTGTGAAAAGTATTTCTTACCTTTCAATATGGTATTAGTTGTTCCACTGTCTACCAGACATGGATCTTCTTTACTTATCACTGCGTCAGCCATTTTCCTTAAAATAAAAGAATGCAAGAATAAAAATAGAATAAAAATAAACTACTTTTATTCATTAGATTTGTTTATATAAAAATTAAAATGTAAACTAAACCTTTTATTAAACATAAACATAAACTTCTACATTTTATTTTCTCCCTTAGTAAAAGTGTCTATTTCTTCATCCACATTATGGAAGAAATCTGATACATCAAGGTGTGTATCTATATGGCATTCATTTTCGGGATCATTTTCAGTAATGTTAGTTTCCACATTTTTCTCCCTTTTCTTGAGTGAGGCTTGATAAAGCTCCACTAGGTGCTTGGGCGTACGACAGGTACGTGACCAATGATTTGTCATTCCACATTTGTAACAAACATCTTCAGGATGTTTTCCTTTCTCATTTTTCACCGTATTATTCTCCTTTGTTTTGTTGTATTGACCATCACGTTGCCAAGCATTGGTTCGACCATATCCACGACCACGTCCGCGGAAATTGCTGCGACCGCGGCCACGTCCTTTCTTAGATGAAGTCGCATTCGCTTCAGGGAATGGACTTGCACCGGTGGGTCGTGCTTGGTGATTCTTCATTAGAAGCTCATTATTTTGTTTCACAACGAGAAGACATGATATTAACTCGGAGTACTTCTTGAAACTCCACTCTCGATATTGCTGCTGCAGGAGCAAATTCGAGGCATGAAATGTGGAGAATGTTTTCTCCAACATGTCTTCTTCTGTTATCGTTTCACCATATAGTTTAAGTTCGGAAGTTATCCGAAACATTGCGGAATTATACTCACCAACGGATTTAAAATCCTGTAATCTCAAATGAATCCAATCGTAACGAGCTTTTGGTAAGAGAACAATTTTTTTATGGTCATATCTGTCCTTTAAACTCTTCCAGAGTTCTAACGGGTCTTTAACCGTTAAATATTCAGTTTTCAAATCCTCATGGAGATGGTGACGAAGGAAAATCATAGCTTTAGCGCGCTCCTGCGGGGAGGCCTCATTTGCTTCTTTAATAGTTTTTTCCAATTCTTTTGCGGTGAGGTGGATCTCTGCATCAAGAGTCCATGGGAGATAATTTTTGCCCAAAATTTCAAGAGCAACAAATTCAAGCTTTGTAAGATTTGCCATATGTACTACAAAATAGATACGTATTAACTTCAGGTTATTAATGCCACAACTTCAGGTTGTATAATTTCATGTTATGAATGCCATAACTTCAGGTTATTAATATCATATCTTCAGGTTATGAAAAGGGAGATAAATAAATATAAATAAAAGAATATGTAAATTGCATAAATAAATAAATAAATTTAAATGTATTAATAACTTCAGGTTAATATTATATAACTTCAGGTTATAATAAAATATTTATTTAATAACTTCTGGTTATTATATTAATTTTATATGAAAGTTTGTAATAAAACTTCAGGTTTAATTGGGAATAACTTCAGGTTATTATTCATCCAGTGGCCTATAATAACTGCTGGTTATTATATTAATTTTATATTAAAATTTCAAATAGAACTTCAGGTTCTAAACAATAATAATAACTTCAGGTTATTATTCTTTTATTCTCTTCGGGTAATAAGAACTTCAGATTCTTGATAAACTTTTATTTTTGATAATAACTTCAGGTTATTATTATATCATTCACTTCAAGGAATGATTATTATAAACTAAAACAAATATAATTTAAATGAAATTTAAATTAATGAAAGATATAATGATCAATCATATAAATTACTTACAAAATAACTTTGCAACTTCTTCCGAGCAACTCGTGCTGATAACATGTTGTAAATTAAAGAAAAGTAAAGTAAACAAGATATTGAGAATGTATCAAGATGGCTATCTTTTATTCATATGCTTTTCTTGTGTATAATACAAACTTACAATCCTCTATTTATAGATAGAAAATGTAAATAACAAGCCATCTAATTTAATTCAATTGATAAATGAGGGAGATAAAACATACTTCATTAATGAGAAGTTTTGATGCAATTAAATGAACATCCATAACTTAATATATTTATAACAGAATTATATTTGTTATGAAAATTGTGGATTCACCAAATTAGTCCCTCTTTACTTTTTTCAATTATTAGATCGTGTCATAACTTTACTCGAGAAAATGCTTACTAATTGTATTTTTTTAAATTATAACTATTATAACTGTAAAATAGTGTTTTCGATAATGATACAAAAAAAAAAAATCTTCGCATAATTTGCTTTCTTAATTTATTGCCGTATACTTGCAACAAGTTATGAGATGCTCAAACTTTTTAATAAAAATAGCAATTAATCTAGCAAAAGAAAATGAAATTCGTACCTAACAACACTTAAAATCGTTTCTATCCAAATATTAAAAATTGAAAATTGAAATAATGTTAGCGGCAAAACTCCTAAACTAGTAAAACTTCGACATGTTGTTTTCCACTAGCACAATTAGCCTAAACTTGAAGTACTGGAGGCCGTTCAACGGGCATTGGATCAAATTTTGTCCGATCTCTGACTGAATTCATTCAATGCACCTCAAGATTCGTGCAGATTTGATCGGCTCAACCTTGAACTGTCTACACGAATTTTGATGCGAATCGAACAGACCGTTCTCATTCCAAACTTGAGAGAACCTCTATACATCTCCTTATCCTGTCAATCGGCCCATGGGCCTTCAAGTATAGTCTGTTGCTAGTCTGACATGAGATATGATCGGATCAGATCAGAATAAAATAACATAAGATCAGATCAGTAGTCTAGAAGACTAGAACTATATATCTGACCAATGAAGTCGCACTCCAGTCTCCAGTACCAGACTTCCAGCGTCATCTCCGATTCTTCCAGAGAGAAATGGCGAAAAAAGTGCTCTTGCTGTGCGGTGACTATGCGGAGGATTATGAAGTACTTCTGATTATTCATGCCTTCTGAAATAATTTGTTGCTTTACTGAATCTGTGGTTAACGCTGGTATATATACTCCACGCAATGATTGGAGATAGATTGATTAATCGGTTGATTTTTTTGTTATGATTTGTAGGTGATGGTGCCTTTCCAAGCTTTACAGGCGTATGGGATCGATGTCGATGCCGTTTGCCCAGGGAAGAAGGCTGGAGATGTTTGTCGCACTGCTGTGCATCAATCATCAGGCCACCAAGTAATTTAATTTCAATTTTCTTTTTAATTTTTCACTTTTCAGAGTAATCAAGCCAATTGCATGGTTCTTCTAATAACTTGATCATATATATAAGGATTAATTTTGGTAATTTCTCACGTTTGGTTGCTTTGACTTCTCAAGTAATGGCTTCTTTGTTCAACTGTTCAGGAGAAATCTGTTATTTTGATTCTGTAGGTGTTTTAGTCTTTGAAATAGGTAATTAGTGCCATTAATCTGAAAGAGTGGTATGCTTAAACTGGTACATGTTATTGGGAAACCTAGGCTATAAACTCTCCTTTGAATCTGGTGGAAAAAGAATTCAGTAACAAAAACATACAAATCATGAGATATATTCTGATACCTTTTTAAATTTTAGTGTACTTCCTAATTGTTGGGGTTTTATTATTAAATGGTACATTTGGGTCAACTCCTTGCATGTGGGGTTCATCTTGCCAGGCAAATCATGGGCCAGCTATGAGTTGTAAAAAAAATAATTTAAAGTAGTTAAAATCATGCTGATCACATTGTACATTTTGACATCTTTTGAAATCTTCTTTGCCTCCTAATTGTTGGCGAATTTAATTATTAAATAGGAGCTTTACTTCTATATTTCTTTTTTCTTTACTCAAATACTATTATTCTAAGTGTATGAACCTTACAGACATACTCTGAATCAAGAGGCCACAACTTCGCACTCAATGCGACCTTCGACTCGATCGATGCAGCCCAATACGATGGCCTTGTCATCCCTGGTGGACGGGCCCCAGAGTACCTTGCCATAAATGAATCTGTCTTGACTTTGGTCCAAAAGTTCTTCCAAGCGAACAAGCCGATCGCATCTGTCTGCCATGGTCAACTGATCCTTGCTGCTGCAGGAGTCCTCGCAAATAAGACGTGCACAGCGTATCCGGCATGCAAGCCAGCCTTGATTGATGCCGGCTGCCAGTGGGTTGAGGCTGATACTATGGATAAGTGTGTAGTGGATGGGAATTTAATAACGGGTGCGACTTATGATGCACACCCGGAGTTTATCAGCCTGTTTTTCAAGGCTCTTGGAGGGAGTGTCTCTGGCTCGGATAAAAAGATTTTATTTCTTTGTGGGGTATGTTTATTTTTGTTAAGCTGGAATGGTTTATATTAGCAGCACTCTTAAGTTTGACAATTATTGCTGAGATCACTGTCCTATGATAATTCTGTTAGGAACAATACTATGGTTTTTTTGCTAAGTTGCATCCAATAAAATTGTGTTCCTTAAGGTTACAATATTGCACTGTAGTGTACTGGGCCTATTTACAATATACCAGAAAGCGGTTGTTATAGTTGGGGTGAATTTTGGAATGACCAAAATGTGGTTGGATTTGATTTTGAAATATCAGAGAGATAATATTTTGGGTATTTGAAAATGCAGTATA
Source organism: Carex myosuroides (assembly GCA_028015225.1). Classification (NCBI taxonomy): domain Eukaryota; kingdom Viridiplantae; phylum Streptophyta; class Magnoliopsida; order Poales; family Cyperaceae; genus Carex; species Carex myosuroides. The sequence goes on from CM051471.1 coordinate 5,182,724, forward strand.
ATAATGGATCTAATTTGCTTAAGAGGAAAACTAATTGATACTGCTACTCTTGCAAATTACAACATGAGAAGATTTAAAGTTTTATTTTACTGATATATCCTCATATAAAAACATATAAATTGAAACAGGACTTCATGGAGGATTATGAGGTAATGGTACCATACCAATCTCTTCAAGCCCTAGGCTGCACTGTGCATGCAGTCTGCCCCGACAAACAAGCTGGTGACAAGTGTGCAACTGCCATTCATGACTTCGAGGGAGATCAAACATACAGTGAGAACCCCGGCCATGATTTCTCCCTCAATGCTTCTTTTGATCAGTTAAATTTTTCAGAATATGACGCACTCGTGATCCCTGGTGGGCGGGCCCCAGAGTATCTTGCCTTGAACGAGAAGGTAATAGAGATTGTGAGAGAGTTTATGGAGAAGAAGAAGCCAGTTGCCTCGATTTGTCATGGACAGCAGATTTTGTCTGCTGCTGGCGTATTAAAGGTTTGTTTCTTTAATGTATGTTCTTAGCAAGTTTTGTCTTGTTTTAAGCACAATGTCCAAATGGTCATTGGATAACTGTGATTTGAACTGCTCGTCTGAAATTTCATTAGACGACCTTGTAGAATTTGGTTATTCCCACTTTGGTCCTGGACTTTTTTTATTTATGTATTAAACCGAATTTTAGCTACTTTATGTGTTCCTTCGGTCACTTTGGGATCCTCATGTACTGGTCCCTTTTAAATTTCTGGATACCTGCCACTGATATCTTGATGTATATTTTTACCATGCTAATTAAATTTAAAAGGCATGATACCAGGCTACCAGCCTAAACTGTATCAACTAGTTTTTAACCAAATATAAGGGGGTAGCTTTAGTTTAGGTATCAAAACGCAGAAGGCATGATAATTTAGGTCCATTTTTTTTTTAGTGTTTTTTTTTTTACCCTTGTGCATACTGAATGAAAAAAAAAATACAAGCATTTCAATATTTACATCAATGGGAACCAAAATTTTGTAGGGGAGGAAATGCACTGCATATCCTGCTGTCAAGCTGAATGTGGTACTTGCCGGTGCGACATGGCTTGAACCCGACCCGATTCACCGTTGTTTTACCGATGGTAACTTGGTTACTGGTGCAGCTTGGCCTGGCCATCCTGAATTCGTCGCTCAGCTCATGGCCCTGCTCGGTATCAGAGTCTCTTTTTGATGAATCAATGGCTGGTTAACGAAAGAAAACACTTGGAGAACTCGTACATGTCGTGATATGATGTTTTCATCAGGAAATACTTAGAAACGAAATAATTCTGATGATCTTTTGCTCTTTAATGTTTTTTTTTTCCTTTTTGTTTGGAACACGCTTTGTTTGGCGACGGGTTGAAGTAATAAATGGTTTGCACTCCAAAAAAATAAATAATAATTATGCTTTTTTTAATTTGGGAAATTTGATTTCATTTAATCAGTTCAGTGCATAATTATCAGTCAAACAACCAAACATGTGGTACATATTTGCCCCGGAACTTAGAAGTCGGAAATATATTACTTCTAGTAAGTTCTTGGTCCCAGTTTAAATTCCAAAATGCGACAAGATAATATGAGCAAATCTGACAAGGTTCACTGCGGTTGGGGAAGTTTGTAATGATAAACAAAATGTTTGTAGTGATTTGAAGTTCAACAGTTATACCTAATATTATTGTTAGAGCAATTTCGAAAGGATATATATATATTAATAAATCAAGTTTCACAAAAACTAAAGAAATATATTTTATAGCAGTTATAACATATTAGATGTTTCAAATAAATTTTGGACACAATTAAAGTTATGAAATCGTCAAAACAAACAATATATTTCAAATGATTTTTAAAACCTGCATAAAATTGACAATTATAAAACCTGCTCCAACTAGGATAATAAATGGTTTGAGTAATTCGAAGTCATTTCAAGTGATTAAACCATTAAAATTGACAATTATATCTTAAATGTTATCTAATACTTACACGTTAAATTGATTCAATCATCAAAAGTAACAGTTATGCTTTAAATAATATATAAAACCTACATACATTATTATTTGATATATCTTGAAAGATAAATCTATATTTTTATGCAAATAAAAGCTATTGTAATGTAGTTACAACAAATTAATACACTGGCATGCTACTCTGTTGCAAGACTATATATATTTCATGAAGTACCTCGCAAAAATGAAGAATGTCTCCTAAAAATTTAATTACTCATTCATTTAATCAGATATTTTGACTATCTGATTTAACTAAAATGAGGCTTCGGTAATATGCATATTAAGAATGGATCTCGATCCACGCTACGTATTTATATATCAATTTTTAAAGTTCAAACAATTAATATGAATTATTAAACTTAATTTTCATATGAAAATATATTTGAAGACAATTTTATATTTTTTTGAAATTATTTATTTATTTTTTCGAATAGATAGAGAATCACCCTTTTTAGGATGATTTAGAATTTTTAGATTAAGTGATTTTCTAACTATTTAGAAAAATAGTAAAATTAAATTAAAAAATTAAAAATTTAATTTCTATGTATATTTTCATATAAAAATCATATTTAATGGTTCGAATGGATTGTTTAACTTTATCCATAATATGCATATTTCAAAATGCAGGATATATATCTAGCGAATGCCGGCGGATTTTTTTTTATAAACTATAACTAAAAAAAGAAATTTATGAAACCAATATGATTAGTTTCGTTTTTATAAAAACCATAAAAACCAAACTGCCATTTCGGTCCGAATTTTTTTTTCTGGACCTAATTGGCAATTTGGTACGAGGTGGTTTCACAGGTTCTCAGCCTAACGGCCACAAAAAATCAATAAACTCTCTGGGCCGAAATGACATTTCGGTCCCATGAATTAAATTTTTTTTCACCCAAGAGGCAGCAATTCCCAACTTTATTTCTCTTCTTTTCCTTCCTCCTTCCTCTTTTCTTTCCACCCGAACCAAGTTTCATTTTTTCCAACCCTCAAAACTCATTTATTTGTTATTCTAACAACATAGATTTCTATATTTTTGAAAAAGAACAAGAAAAACTTCGGATCTACAAATTGTGGTTGAGAGCTGGAGGGTGAAGAAGGGTATTTATAAGTAAACCCTAAAAAAAAAATTGTTCGGACCGAGTTGCCATTTCGGCCTGGACTAAAAAAATATTGGGTCGAAATGGCATCTCAATCCATGGGTGTTACACCGAAGGCTACACTATTTTTTCTAAAAACCTGTGAAACCGCCTTATACCGAATTGCCAATTCGGTCCATGAACAAAAAAAAGTTCAGGCCGAAATGGTATTTCGGTTCTTATGATTTTTGTAAATAAAAAACTAATTATATTAGTTTCATAAATTTCTTTTTTTTAATTATGGTTTATAAAAAAAATTCAATGCCAGCCCTTAGTGTCAAGATTCTCGAAATAAACAGTAACCACACGTCTTTTCCAAATAGATAATTAATTGAATCTTTTTCCTCTTTGATTGATAGCCACTGCCCACTGGACAATGGATCCGAATCTTCTGCTATTCTAAGAAAAATAGCAGTATTCTGCTCTTCATTTTTCTTTCTATCTCTCTTCAAAAGTGGAGAGAGGAGAGAGAAGAGAGAAAAAGTGGAGAGAGATAGAGAGGAGAGCAGGAAATAACAGGATAGAAAGAAAAATGTAAAGCAGAATGCATATCTATTCTCTGCTCTAATTCTCCCATACCAGATTATTCCCGTAGATATATACTGGGATATTCATATGCTCCACCTACCGATTAAAGCAAAAGAATTCTACTAGGAATAAGGGAATTTATCTGATATTTTTATTAAAATCCCCAAAAAAAAATAAATTATCAAATCTGCTCCCACTCCAAAGTTATAATTATTTCTACCATAACCGCCCGTGGACTGGGCGGTCCACTTTTCGCACCAGACCGCCCAGCCACTGGGCGGTTCACTTGTGAAACTTGACCGCCCAAGGGCTGGGCGGTCTTCTATTGTTTTTTTTTTATAAGAGTTTTATGTTTTAATTTGTTTGAATGTTTTATATTAAATTGTTGTAATGATTTGTTTCAATATTTCATATTAAATTGTATGATATATATTTATTATTTGTTGACGATTATATTTTTATAATTGACGATTATTTTTATATGTTATGTAATTGTCTAGCTTTAATATAATTGATTAGTTTTATATTAAGTTTTGTTAATGTTTAAATGTTTCTAAATGGTAATCGAAATGGTAAGTCTAAACAACAAAAGTAGTAATCGAAATGGTAAGTCTAAACAACAAAAGTAGTAATCTAAATGGTAAGTCTAAAAATGAAACATAACAGTCCAAACACGAAATATAATAATCCAAACTAAAATACTAGAAACCTATCAAACTAAAAAAAAAAAAAAAAATCCTAACGGCAATGACGAGGGCGAGGTCCGGAGAGGTCCAATCTCTCAGGTGCACGGCGCTCCCTCTGCGACGGCGGACGCCTCTGGTGAACCTCATCCACCTGCATGTCATCGTGTACGGCCTCGCGCGCCCATGGGTCCGCCCCCAGGTGTAATGCATGCTCCCCATGGATCCCCGCCTGTGTACGCAACACCCACGGATCGGCCTCCCAAGTAGGAGGATACGTGGCCGGAGGCGGTGTGCCAAATATAGCAGCGGCAAAGCCATCTGCAGTCTGTGCCCCACTCCCACTGGCCTCGCCGTCGTGCTGTCTGGGCTCCATATACTGCGGTCGGTGGGGGCTAGCTGGCTCCCATCCGTCCTCATCTCCAGTGAGGTCATCCAATGAGAATGAGGCGGCGGCGGCAGCTTCATCCTGCATGTAAACAATGTTAAATTAAAGACATAGAAGTAACGAGTAAATAAATTAAATAATGAACTTTTGCTACCTTGGTAAGCTGCACTGGAACTCCATGCTCGTTGTAGTACGCGTTCCACGCGTTGTTGTTCAACACCCATTGGTGGATCGCCCAACCCGAGTCATCTTCTGCAGAAATGAAGATAAATTAATCAGAATGATCTTTTAGAGATACACTTAATAATGATCATTTGTATGACATATTATTACCTGCAGGAGGTGGCGGCATCTCCGCAGCGTAGATAGGGTCTCCAGGCTGCTCCAGATCTGGTGGTGGGGCCTTTATCTCGCGCCAATTAATGTCCTCTCCAGCATCGTGCAACATACCAACGAGGCGCCCGTCCCAGCCAGAGTCTTCCACGATCGGTGCACTGTGTTGGAGCATTTGACATCCTATCGCTCTCCAACTTTTTCTCGCCATGCACACCAAGTTGTGTGCCACTCCTCTAATAGCGGTCAAAATCTGCACACAATGTATTTTTATTATTATTATTGGAAGATGAATAAATAACTACAATTTTTGGAGCATGTCAGTTTCATTTAAACATACCGAACGAGTATGGATCGGGCCGAAAGGCAAGTAAGTCCTAGACCCGTCACCCGTGAGTCTCCGTCGAAGAGCATCACCATAGTCCCCCTGTAGATAAATCGTCGGCATACCCCATCTCTGGTACCATACTAAATATCGCAATCTCCAAGGCCCGACCGGCATAGGGGCATCTGGAGCTGGAGGCGGGGTCCATAAGTGATCCCCCGGTGATGCAGCACGCTGGTAATGCTCCCAGAAACGCGTGCTACAGTTGACTTTGGGCTTGTTGTGTTTAGTGCTGCAATATAAATTAATTAGCAACGTGTATGGCTGAACAAGTAATAAAATAGGCAAACAATAAGGCAGTGGGTAGTTACCTGTGCAGCTGGGTGGTCTGCTGCTCGCCCAACTCTGGAAAATCAGGGACATAGGCATCCAAGCCAAACTGACGGGGCACTCGATCAGGATAGTGATACTCAACTATCCAGAAGCATACGCAAGGCCCCCGATAAAACGAGAGATGTCTCTGCTCTAATGTCAGCTGGCACAGAAGGCCCCGATCGTAGAACAGACGATAGGGGTACCAGGTGATGCTCGCCTCGTGAAGCATCTGGAGCTGACCTCGGACATACGAAATCCCCACGGTCCTCCCCCTGCCCGTGTCCTCGTACGTGTGGGGAGGAGCCCATATGGCACCGTACCCCGGACGTCTCTCAGGGTCATCTCCCGTCCATAACCCATGCTGAGCTGGAGGAACAGGCCGACACACCGGTATGTGCGACCAGGACCACTGCTGGAGTAGAAGAAGCGGTCCGGCAATTTGGTTGTTCTTCGCCTAAATTTTGGACATGTGGTGCACTTCTGGTAAATATGAAACCCTAATATTTGTAATAAAAAAATTAAAATATTTGTATAAACTTACCAGACAAGCATGACACAAGCCCCGGTATAAGTGGGCGAGCACGGCTCCACCCCAGTTCCACTTCGACGGCCGCTGAATGTCCCTCAGCAGAGAGAGGAACATAATCGGGACTGCGTCACCGCTGGAATCGACAAACATGACGCTGCCACATAAATCCATGACAAACGCCCTGACGTACCTGCAATATAAATTAGAGACATAAATAACTACAATTTTTTTTGAATCCATAACATATTTTAATTTGCAACTGTTTGTGATTACCTCAGAACGGTCTGCTCGTCACGTGTCTCGGGGGTGATCCTACGCCGGTGGAAGTAACTGCGGAGCGCCGCAAGACTGATGCAGTATTTGGAATACCGGTACTCCTCCTCCTCCTCTCCTTTCTTCTTCTTCTTCTTCTTTTGCAAGTCCGTCGGAGCGGCCCCCATCAGCTCCGGTATCATGTGCATCAGGTCCGGATCGTCTGAGACACCACCGATGGGGTCGCCATCTATCCGTAAACCCCACAAGGTGCTGACGTCACCTAGTGTGACTGTCATCTCCCCAACCGGAAGGTGAAATGTATGCGTCTCCGGTCGCCATCTCTCCACTAGACCGCAAACGAGAGCCTGGTCAATATCGCAGTGAGTCATAGTGGCCAGCTGATACAACCCGAGATGCATGATGCACTGCTCCATCAACGGGTGATGGACGTATCGTATCTCGGGGGTGCGATGTCTCACTGTCAGCATCGTCGTGTCCTGCATTTTACAATGATTTCAATATAAACGTCTAATTAAATAATGTTATTTAAATTAAGAATACAAAACCAACGTACCTCCATAGATGCAAGTGAGACACGGTGCCTGACATGTGGGGTCCACAGAAGAGGACTAAATGTGTCAGGATGGTGAGGGGGATAATCTCCAAAGGGAGCATCTGCACCGGACGTCTCTGCACCGGATGCCTCTGCACCGGATGCCTCTGCACCGGATGCCTCTGCACCGGATGCCGCTGCACCGGATGCCTCTGCATCGTGATCATGTGAACTCTCCCCCGTCTCCAGAGGGGCATCCCATGCACGTCCCCGTCTAGTTCTGACCATACTACATTTCAATAAATCATAATTTAACAATTCAACATAATTTAAACAATTCAATCATAAACCCTAATTTAACAATTCAACCCTAATTTAACAATTAAATCGCGACAGGAAAATCAACAACCCGCACACGATAATTAACAATTCAACCCTAATTTATAAACTTCAGTTTTGTCAACCCTAAATCCCTAAACTACAAACTCTAATACCGGAAATCCTAATTTTGAACAATTCAATCGTTTCGGGAAAATCAACAACCCGGACACGATAATTAACAATTCAATTCTACCAATCGTTCCAATGCCAATACAAGATACAAAATATAAATTAAAAAAATTATTTAGAAACTTACCCGAAAATAATCGGACTGTCGCTGATATGGCCGAAATTAGGGTTCGGGTGAGAGAGAGAGAGAGAGAGGAAGAGAGAGAGAGAGGAAGAGGGAGAGGAAGAGGGAGGAAGAGAGAGAGAGAGAATGGCAGAAGAGAGAGAGAGAGAGAATGGCAGAAGAGAGAGAGGAAGCTCTAGAGAGAGAGAGGAAGAGAGAGAGAGGAAGAGAGGGAGAGAGAGAGAGCTCTAGAGAGAGAGGAAGAGAGGGAGAGAGGGAGAGAGAGAGACTTCGGCTGGGGTGGTGGTTCGGGCGGCGACGCGGCGGGGCGGCTGGGCGGCGGGGCGGCTTGAGGCAGAGACGAAAGAGAGAGAAGATGGGGAGCGGTCTGCTCCCAGCGGACTGCCTATAAAAAAAAAATTCATAGTGGACCGCCCAGCCCCTGGGCGGTCAGGTTTGAAAAGTGGACCGCCCGGACGCTGGGCGGTCTGGTGGGAAAAGCGGACCGCCCAGCCCACGGGCGGTTAGGGTAGAAATAATTATAACTTTGGAGTGGGAGCAGATTTGATAATTTGTTTTTTTTTTGGGTTTTAATAAAAATATCGGGGAATTTATCCACAAAAATTGCTAAAGTAGTCCTCAGAAGTGGGACCAGGTTCCCTAAAGTAACTCAGATTTTGAGTTTCAATCCAGACGTACGATCAAGATTCAGATTAATCTGGTCCAAATTAAAATTTACCGGTAAGTCTAACATTTGTGCAGATTTTGATCAAACGGTCCGGATCCAAACTTAAAAGTTTTGAGTTGCTCTAGAGGATCCGTATTCCACTATTCTCAATGTACCACACGTTTAAATGTCCTTAAAAAATATCTCAAAACTTATCCCAGTTATATGGGTCAGGAGGAGCAGAACAAAAATATTTCTAATTAATGTTGATAATATATTAATTCAAAAATTAAATAATTATTATTTTAATAATATTTGTTATTTTATAAATATGTTATTTTTTTTTTAACTCGGTAGCTGCTACCAAGGTTAAATTTATAAATTTGATTACAACATCCGGTCCTACTATATTACAAGAATTTTATATTTTATAAATATGTTCAGTGAAAAAAATGTTTTTTTATGAATATGACAGTCAAATTAACCCAAGCTAGCTAACTTTTCAATAGCTAACCCAACATTTTATTAGGTTAGTAGAATAGCCACTAGACACTAATCCAATAGAGAGAGCGTTTCCTGTGGCGTGTGCAAATATGAAATAGCATATTATCTATTTAAATCATCGGAAAGATGCCTTATTTTATCTTTTGATTTATAATCATTGTATTTATTGTCTAGCTTATCAACTTTTATTTAATGTTTACAAAGAATTTTCAATTCGGATTTCAAACTCACGATCTCTGACACAGAGAATCTTGCCCTATACTACTAGGTCTGAAGATGGTTCTTTTTTTTTTTTTTGCACTTGTCTGAAGATGGTTCTAAGGTTCTTGCATTGTATTGATTGCTGTTGTCAATATGATTATATAAAATATGGTAGGTTATAGGAGATCTCGCTAGGTTTTTGCTGATTTAGATTAAAGTTTCTATTTAAAAATCAGATCATGGTTATATTGCTGTATGATATATGCATGCACAATTGCTCAATTGCATTATTTCTACTAGACAACCTAAATAGACCAACCATACCGGTTTGGCGGTTTCCTACTTACCGAATAATTATTGTCGTTGCTTGTGTTAGTTAATTGGCATCATCACACATGTCATCCTCGTCATCATGACCATTAATTAATGCTAGCCACGGTTTAATTTAACAACATAAAGTGAACACTAAAAGTTACATATCAATTGGCACGACATAAATTTAAAAACAAAAAATGAGTGAGGCTATGGTACTTTATAATATGCATATCGATATGTTATGAATTCATATTCATTTGCAAAGTTTAAACAGTCAATTTGAATTGCTTAATATGATTTTTGTTAGAAAATGTATTTACAAGCTGAAATTTACATTTTTTTTGTAAGATTATTTTACTATTTTTTTTTCTTTTTGAGAAACTTGACTGTGGTTGTCAAAACATATTTTACTATTTTTTTCAATAGATAAAAAGAGCACTACTTTTGAGTAGTCCAAAATCTTTAAATTATATGATTTTCTATCTATCTAAGAAAATTATAAAAAAAATATAAAAAAAAGTATGGCCTTCATGTAAATTTTATATGAAGATCATATCGAACAGATCAAATCAATTATTTAAACTGTAAAAATAAAAATATAGATTCATGTCACAGACTTATGTGCGCATTACAATTTAAAATAGTCTTACTAAAGAATTATGATTTGTAGGAAATGAATGTACATAAAAGCGGTGGCTTTAAAAAAGAACTAATAAGATTGTATGTATAATGTACAAGGTAGATTTGAAAATCATACCTTCTGCGGTGGATGCCAAGTTTTTGTAGATTAATTCCCGAAATTTTTATTTATAACATTTTAAAAAAATAAATTAACCAAATAACCCTCGTTTCTGGTCAATTCTAAATCTAACACGGCCGTAGAACACCGGAGCGGACCCATTTGGGGGCCGCCGCAGAATGCCGGAGCGGACCCGGGTCCGCACTATGCCGGAGCGGACCCTGTTCTTTATATCCCGAAAATGACAGCGAAATTTCATTCCACACTCTCACACCTTCTCTCTCCTGAGTTAGCTCTCTGATCTGTAAGTTTTTTTTCTCTTCTTTTAATTTTTTTATTTTTATTTCAGTAGATTAATAATTTAATTATAATAATTAATTTAGCAATAATTTAATTAGAATAATTAATTTAATTAGAATAATTAATTTAATTAGAATAATTAATTTAATTAGAATAATTAATTTAGTTAATTTTTAATTGTAGGTTTCTTCTGTATTGAATTGAAAAAATGGCTCTTATGGTATCCATCTACACTGGGGGATGTTTTAACAGGTCCTAATGGGGTTTACTATAGTATTGGACCTGTTACTGTGATCCCGGTAGCTGATCAACAAACGGTTAAAAAAATCTGACTTCTTCATTATTTTTTAATTTTTCGTAGCTGATCAACAAACGGTTCGAGAGGTCCGATAAAATGAAGACGCTGGGGGGCTTTGGAAACAACAACGAGTTCGAGGTAACCTCCACACAGGAGAGAGTTCACGCTTTCATACCTGACGATTCTGGTCGGTTTACCAAGGCCAATTACAAATACACGGTGATAATCGGGGATGATCACACGGTAACTTGCACGTGCCAGAAGCCTCAATTGGAGAGAATACCGTGCTCTCATGTTCTGTCCGTGTGTCGTCTCCGAGACATCGACCCTGGCGTCTTTGTAAGTCACTACTATCACATCCATACACTGATCAACACATGGAGCGCACAATGGCATGTCTATGGAAATCAGTCGGAATGGCCTCAACACGATGGCCCGGTCCTTGTTCCAGAGAAAAAAAATATTGCTGTGGGCAGAAGACAGCACGACAGAATTCCGATGTGGATGGACGTTCTACATAATAGGAGAAGAGGACACCAAGCCGGCCGAGATACACAAGAAAGACAAAACAGAGCTGCTCGAGCTGCACGAGATTGAGAGTTAATGTTGCTTTTTTAATTGTACTCGTAAAAATGTTGTTTATTTTCGGTTAATTAGACGTATTTGTAATTTCCGATAACATTAGCATTGTTCTATTGTATGCTTCTTTATATGGCTCATTGTTCTATTGTAATGTTTCTTTTGATCAAACAAACGACGAACAACAATTTCAGATTAAACGACATTTCAAACATAAGTAATTACACACAACTTCCAGTACAAACTTGATAAAAATTTCGAAAACAAAATCATAATCAACTTCAGAATCAGATAAAAAAAAAAAAACAGGGTCCGCTCCGGCATTCTGCGGCGGCCCCCAAATGGGTTCGCTCCGGTGTTCTGCGGCCGTGTTAGATTTAGAATTGACCAGAAACGAGGGTTATTTGGTTAATTTATTTTTTTAAAATGTTATAAATAAAAATTTCGGGATTAATTCGGTTGCAAAAATCATTCGGCATAAGAAATATACACACAACGCAAACCTCTAAACAATTAATAATATCATGAACAAAACTGGGTGGATCTTAATTATTTTGACTGTATAATGACCGAATATAGATAGATACTGATCTGGTGACTGTTGTCATAATAGAATAATCAATAATCACAGTCTTTGCTGACTATTGTCGATATATTATATATATAAATTCTAGACGGACATTTTCTTCGGCTGCTTTTTTTTTTATTTTTTGAGGAAAAGCCCTTGGGCATATTTGATTAATCAACATAACTGTCTTACAAAAACTCCTAAGAATTAAAAGTGCCGAAGGCTTAAACAAGTTAACTAAGACCACTAAAAATTATAATACTAAGCTAATAAATTAGAAGAAACTTCAAGGCCTTCTTTGTGAAAACAAGCCCCTGTATGTCAGTGCTTTGCATGCCTGTAGGATCATCGGCCAACCTATTCCCTAGTGAAAAAATTCCTATCAGCCGCATATTCCAAGTCAATCATGCATTCTCTTCTAATTACGTCAGAACCCATTACTCGTGTGCCATTCGTTCTTGCCCAATTCGCCAGTTTGTGTGGAGTAACTAAGGCCTCTCTACCAGCATGGTGTACCGATAGCCGATCTCTGTTGCCCGCTAGTAACTCAATGCATTTGGCCACATCCTCCGCTGCTTGCCAAGTTGGTTACTCGGTACCCAGATTTTCATTTACCAGATTTACCAAGGTCTTGCAGTCCATGTACACCGCCGCTTTTTGTGCACTGTCCTGCCGCTCAGTTGCCAGATACCACTGTAGCGATTGGAGCAAGGCCACGGTTTCTGAATGGAAGGGATCGGTTGATGCTATTGGCGCTGCAATTGCATAGTGAAGATCCCCCTTTTCATCAAATACCAGTGCCCCCCACCCGCCTCCCTTGGTACTGTCCCAAGATGCATCGATTAGGATCAATTTTGTATTATCAGGTACGATATGTACCTGTCTTACTGTTGATGGAGTAAGTGTTACCATTGTTTCCCAATCAAGGTCTATTATTCATGCAAGGGTACGAAGCCCTAACAAACCAGAATGGTCGCTTGTTTGCGTTTACGGCGACCCTTCCCACACAATGAATGGTAGGATTTGGCAGGAAATTCAAACAATTTTGCGAACTAACAACAAAGCGTGTGTAGTTGGCGATTTCAATGCAATTGCCAATTCAGAGGAAAAATGGGGAGGAAACCCGCGGCTGAATTCAAACAGTAAAGGTTTTCGAGAGTTCTTGTTTGATGCCGGCTTAATTGATTTAGGCTTCAAAGGGCCTGCGTACACATGGACGAACAGTCAGGACACATCGAAATAAAGATAAGATTAAAGAGTAAACCTGTCTTAATTTTGTATTATCAGAATCAATTTATTTATTACTCTTTAATCTCCACAGATAAAGATAAGATACAAATAAGATTTTTAACGAAATAAAAATAAAGTTTTTAACAAAACAAGAGTAGAGTATGTGCAAGATTAATTTTAAACATGTACGAAAACAAAAATATCTCCACCAAGCAGTACCATATCCATCACCACCACTAAATTTGACCAACAATTTGATTATACAAGTCATCGATTTTATGTATTTTACAAATGTTCCGGATTAGATGTTTTTCTTAAATTCAAAACATGTCTTCCCATATTCCCATCCATCATATATTATCTGTTTTAAATTCGATTGTCCAAATCTATGTGGTAAAGTGTAATTAACATCATATAAAAAAATATGTATACAATTACAATTGCTTTATAATATTTGTTTTTTTTGCTTGCAATTTTTTTTTTTTGAAAACTCAAACAAATAGATACATACTCTTATTGATATCACATGATAAATACCAGTTGGCAAAAACACACATGATGAATTGTTTTAATTTGTCTATTTTTAACAGCGACGTAGTTGTCATTTTCCAATTTTACCTACCTCATAATTTCTTGCAAGTAATCCAAAAATTCATTGAATGCTGTATGTATTTTGAAAATTCCGTACTCCTAATTTAACTTTATTTACAAAAAAAATATGTTTTATTACTTTCTGTGTCCAAATTTATTCATTCATCGTGTCAAAGACTACCTTGATTTATCTTTCTAAATCCGATAATAAACAACTAAAAGAAATTTTTTTTTTAAAAGACGATCAATCACGCAAGTCATAATCAACTAAAATATGTAGCTAAAAAGAAAAAATGGTACTTGGTTACAAAATCTGGAGTTGTAAAATGTCGTCAGTTGGCAATTCTAAATAATTTTTTTTTTAAAAGAAACAAATGTCCAGTGCAGTGACAGCAATTATGAGAGGGGCCCATGGGCCATTGACCAAGTCGAAATAACTGGCATGTGCAGTGGGCAAAATTGACCAAACTTGCCTGGGCGGTGCCCCCTCTTATAATTGAGCTGATATAAAATAAAGGGAATTTCATGTATATCCCTTAAAAAATTTAAAATGACAATTTTGGTTAAATTTCATTATAACATATTATTTTTTAATTTTGAAAAACTCATAAATTTACCTAATCTGTTGTTTTTTCTATTAAATAACGGTATGCACTCATCTAACGGACATAGCATCGCCAAGTGATTAATTAGAAATAATCGAAAATAATCGACTATAATCGGGAATAATTGGCCGATTAGCCGAGAAAATCTGTAACAGTTTGATCGCCACCAACGAATAATCGGCCTAAGCGGCCCTTTTGTTTACAACACTGATTAAAACTCATTTTAAGTTTATAAAATACTTATTTTATTATTTATTAAAAAATAAAAAAATATGTAGACTATTTAAGAAAAATGTCAGTTTTTTAATTGGTCAATTACCGAAAGCAAATTACTCATTTATCTACTAACGTATACACAGTGACATTTAAGTATACATTTGTATATATTTTAGAAGTAGAAAAATTAATCATTTTCTATTGAAAATTGATTAATTAGAAGTTTACATTTTCATTAGATAGGTTGCATAATTTTTTTTCTTTTTTTAACAAAGGATAAAATTGATGCTTCATAAATTTAAAAATGAGTTTTAATAAAAACCAATAAAATGAATAAATATATGAGTTTTTAAATCTCGGAAGGATAAATATGAATTATCAATTTTGGAGGAAATATACGTAATTTTAAAGCTTATAGGAATATACGTGAAATTCCTCCTAAAATAATTAGACCCCACAAAATTCGCAAATGGGACCCAGGGATTGATAGATATTTCCGGTTGCCTTATTGTAAATGCCCTTTTGGCACGATTTGCTTCAGCTTTCCGCGTCGGGAGCGTGGTCGCCGCGATCTACTTTTCTCCAGTTAGTTGAAACTCTATTCTCCATTTAAACTTTATAGTGAGCAACAACTTGTAAAATATAGCGATAACTGGAGAGGAGATGCGGAACCGAGAATTCACATCCTCCCCGGTACCGTAATAGAGAGGATACTTGTTCGCGGAACCGACCCATCAAAATATTGCGACTCCACAGGAGTCCTCTGACTCTACCAGTAGATTTTCTGTGATACTTAATCTGTACTCATCTGTGTTGCCTAAGACAAAGCGATGACAAGTACTTTCACTTGTTGAAACAATGTAGCATTTTAACAAGTCGAATTTTTTTGTGTGTAAATGGAGACTTACGTCATGTCAGGAAAAAAAGTATGATTCACAGCCGAACATGAAGGCGTGGACATAGAAGATCTGTCCTCATCAATGAATTAGATATGGGGTGATTCGGGAATCATACTCTTCGGACGAATATGCCCTTAAGAGGTTCAATAATTAAACGAGCTAGCTGGAAATTCTGTGAATCATGAGAGGCGCTCCTCGATTGCAACAAAATAATTCTTACATAAAAAAAATCTAACTGTTTAAGGTATAGAAAAAATTATTTCGATTATGTTCAAATAAGAAAAAAATATTCATGTACTTTATCTTTGTTACCGTTGAATCGGACGGTCTATGATAATTGATAAATCATTGGAAGAAACAGAACGATAAAATCGTTAAATTAATTATTAATATTAAATTAAATTATAAATAGCCATTGCGCCAAAGGGCTTCCTCTTTGGAAAGAATGTAAGAAGAGAAAAAAGTATGGTTCAATTGGAATTTTGAGGAATTGTTAATTTGGAGGGGAATGGTAAAGGAAACAAGTTCCTTGTCAAAGCAGCAACATGCACCTTTTTATGATAGATATGGTATTTTTCTGTCCTTTTTCCGGCTTGTGTAACCCTTTTTTTTTTTTTAATTGCTTCAAGTTTTGATTTTGAGAAAATCTTGAGATAAACATATTGCAGAGCAATTTAAGACACGATCAATAAAAAATAAATAAAAAATATATGACTAATGTACTATGTAAAGTAAAAAAAATTATTATATTTACACGAACTTTTTAGTCTGTATTTTCAAGAAAAACAGATGAGGAGTTTTCTAATTTATGTTGAGTTTTGTTGTTTGGAGAAAAAAAGACTTAAAAAGACGGTTTTCGGATTAAACTTTTTAAATATATTTTGATAGAATTTATTGTAATTATGTACGAACTCCAAAGCACCAAAGCAAGCAAAGAGACACTTAAGTTACTACATTTTATAAATTTTGAATTTTCTTGTATTTACCATATCTCTAAGCAGAGGCGAAATTATAAATTAAGATTGGAGGGCTGAATAATTATTATGGTGTAGTTTTATTTTATTAAGAGAGCTAGAAGATATAAATACTTAAGTTTTTTTTTTATAAAATATAAAGAACAAAATTACTAATTTTAATTTATAGGAGTGAATTAGCCATCCCTAATTATCCATTAGATCCCCTGACATCAAGCTCTAATTCAAACAGGTTTAAAATTGTACATGCCTAGATCAATATAAATATTCATTGATTCAGTTTTAAGTAGCTACTAACAATTTCACTTATGTTGAACTCTTGAGTTTTTTACTTGAACCCCTTTTAAAATGAATACTAGTTTTACTGAAAATTAACAGTCATTTAAGCTGAAAATGCACACTCTTTTAAATTAAAAATGAAAACTAGCTTGTTTCAAAATTGATAGAATTTTTTTTTATGTACACTATCAATTTTTATGTGTCAAATTTTAAAAACTAAAATAAGATTGAAAATAATAAAATATTGATCTCCCAATCATTTTTCTTGGTTCAATTAATTCCAATCCTATAATTTTTATTAAAAAATGAACTTTTCTATTTTTTTTGACATACACATTAAATTGCTATGGAAATATTTAATTGGCCCTGCATATTAATGACAGAGTATTTTTTGTTCAAAATTAAGTGAAGATTAACCCTCCGATCAATATCATTGATCGAATTTTTTTAAAATTCGACGACGTTATAGATTTATTGCAAAATTGCCGACAAATTTGATTTTATGACTAAAATATATTTTAATGTAAAATAAGAGATTTTAAAGTTTGATTATCAAATAAAAGAAATGCAATAAAGGATTGCATTTATAATATAACTCTCAATTTTTTTATTTTTTTTATTGTAAATTGACATAAAAATATACTTTGATTACTATTAGCTCTACTAAAAAAGGTAAATATGCTATTACACAACTGGCTATTGACATCGAGGTGATTTCTAACCGACAACGTGTGGTAAACCTCTAAAACAAAATAAGTATAAAACTATTTTAAGGCATCTTCTATTTATTTCTTTGAGGTCAATAATTAATATTAAGAAAACATGTGCGTCTTATTCTGGCGAATTACAGTTTCCTATTTCGTTTTTTAGCTATCTTATTTCATTTAATTGAAGGGCTTATTTCGTAAAATGTTGTCAAGGCAAGGGAATGAAACGGGAATTCACATCCTCTCCGGTACCGTAATAGGGAATCTTTTACAATTACTGGATCTGGATCGTTGTTTTTAACTTGACCCGAATCTCAAAGCCCAATAACACTGTCCCTAGGCTAGTCCGAATCTCAAAGGGGCTAAGAGTTAATCTCAAACCGTAAAGTGAAGGGATCTTTTACAGTAATGGAGAAGATACTTGTCCATGAAACGGCGCTTCAGAGTTTAGGGGGAGCAAGGACAAAATCGTCAAAAGAAAAAAAATACCCGTCTTCGTCTCTCCAACCTGCCCCCTCCCTCGCCTATAAAAGGCGAATAGGCGATAACAAGAAGGCCACTCCAACCTTCTTCCCTTGATTTCCTCTCAAATTGCAAGTCCGTTTCGTACCTTCGACGAATTTTATGCAGGGTGGGAAACGGGATATTACACAATTTAGGTTATGAGCTGGTTTGATAGGTTGCATCGCCGCTCAGATGCGAGCCGCTTCATGGACGGATTAATGATTTTCGTGTTTTACCTGTCTGTTCCTATACGTAAATCTAGTAGTAGTAATTTTAATATTGAGTTAAAATTGGCTTCGAATTTGGTAGAATTTTAAGCACTCGGATTAGAATTCGTTTTAAAGTTGGTTAATTTGGGATTGATTTACTTGGATCTCGAAGTGAACATAATGGATCGTGACAGCTTTCCTTTTGGAGGTATGAAGTTGGTTTTCTCTTTCTTGAATTAATTTCCTATTTTTTTATGGCAATTGATCTCCTCAGTGAAGGGGTTTGTATGGTTATCAACTTGTATTTTTGCTAATTCTTCTGATTTGTTGTGTGACGGGAAATTTTATTTTTCAATGTGGGCGCATTCTAAGTTTTGACAGTTCCTTGTCAAAATTAAAGAACAAGGTGTAACTATCCCTACTTGTTAAACATATTGTTTTCTTTATTGTTTGTAATCATAGTCACAATATTTCATTATATTTTTACCACAAGAATTACATTAGAATTGGGTTAATTTACTATTTAGATTGTGTCTGGAAACAAAAACCAGACAGTTAGATACCGTTTTTTCTTTTTTGGATTTTGAATAAAAGAATCTTGGGGTCTACTTTTAGATACTTGTGGGCGATGTAGAAGATGTGCCTATCAGATTCCATATCATTGTTTTAATACAGAGAAAATATGTTAATTTTTAGTCTAGTGGATTAGGAAAGAACCAAACTTGAAAGTGATGTACAAGCATTACAGGATTAAGTAATTGTAGTAGTTAATCTAGATAAATTATTCGTTGAATTTGATCGATTTATTATAATAAAATAAATTATATTCAATTGTGTTCTGTTTTACATTTTAGGTCCTTTTCTCCCACTCATTGAAAGACAACAACCTTCTCCCCCTTCTGTAATAGTGATTGGTGCTGGCATTTCTGGGATTGCAGCTGCCCATTCTTTGTCTAATGCTGCATTTAAGGTATCATCTTTTTACTAGGAGGAATAAATTTGAACAAGAAAAAAATCTTTTTGGTCACTGTTTGGACCAGTGGGTCAATTGTGACCACTTATTTCAGTCAATATTTATATCGAGAGTTTACTAACTCTGAACCAAGCCCGGGTAGCAGCTTTATTAAAAAATAGGCTAGTCAATAATGGTTTTGTTGGTTTATTTACAAATTATAATCTAATTACTGCACCAAACCGTCATACTGTTCTATAAATAGTTCTTCCAGTCTTCAGTCAGACCTGCTATTCTGGTCTGGATTTATTAGAAGTGATTATAGCTAGTTGAAGCGGTATTTTAACAGTGTAACTGTAGAAAGGCAATTCACATGACTGTATGATTGATGAGTCTGATTGGTGGCAAGCTACTAATGAAATTCACATTATTAATAATTATGATCTTTTCGGCTTGGTGGTTATAACTTTTCCAGTGTGCTCTTTTTATTGATTGTCCAGATTCCTTTTCTTTTTTAATTATGCAGGTTACTGTGTTGGAATCGAGAGATAGAATAGGTGGCCGAATCCACACAGACTACTCTTTTGGCTGCCCAATTGACATGGGCGCCTCATGGTTTGTATAATATCTCTTGAAATCTGACATTTGTGATCTATAACAACTATATTCAGCATTTGATAAGTATCTTTGATTTTTATTTCTATTCAGGTTGCATGGAGTGTGCAATGAGAACTCACTCGCACCACTCATCAGGTGCCTCGGTCTAAAATTGTACCGCACTAGTGGTGATAATTCTGTGCTATATGATCATGATCTTGAGAGGTATTATTTGTTTGTTCTCTTTCATTCTATTGTTTATTATATTGGAGCTTTCAATATATGTGTATTCTGAAATATATGTAATTTGGTTTCTGTAGCTATGCTCTTTTTGATAAAAAAGGTCATCAAGTTCCCCAGGAGGTTGTGATTAAGGTTGGGGAAGTATTTGAGGCAATACTCAAGGAGGTACTGAATGACTTCTCTCTGAAAATTTGTATCTTCCAACTGTATTACTTATTTGTTTATTTTGGAGTGTGATTTTTTTTTCTTTCTATAACAGACTATAAAAGTACGAGATGAGCATAGGAATGACATGTGCTTAAAAGAAGCCATCTCCATAGTTTTTGACAGATACCCCCATCTCAGGTATTATATAGTAATATCAAGCTTTTATAAGAAATATTTTAAAGGCTGAACGTCAGGCATATACTTAAAATAATCCAAAATTATATATTTTTTAAGATTTAAGTGTTATAGTGACGTATTAAACAAGAACATCTCTCCAAATTAGCCCATCTATATCTTGAAAATATCAAAACCTTCAAAGCATATAACTTGTGAGATTCATCTTATTGCAAAAATAAATCAGTTTATGGAACAAATCTTTGTTTGACCAAAATACACTTCATCTTGTTACTGTAACCAGACTGCAGCTGTTTCAGAAAAGTCAAACATTGTTCTCATTTCAGGACTAGATAATTGCAAGTATTCATCATTTGAATTTTGCAATTTTTAATCTATAAAAGAAATATATTTTGGGCATTTTGTTTTGTGGGGTTGGGGTGATGTATCAGAGGGGGATGAAGTATATTTTCTTCTTCAAGGATAGAAGGGTTAGTTTGTAAGTGATAGAACAATTGCATATGGGTAAAGTTCTGTTTTGACTCTTAGAACTTGGAAGGGCCAATATTATTGTTGCATATGAAAGGGCAATCAGCAATTTTCAGTTTTTGGAGGGTAGAAATGAACTTTTCTCATTTAAAAACAAAAACCAAACTATAATAAACTAGTTTTTGACATGCGGGGTGAACATTTATATGATGTAGTCTCGAGGGTCTAGAGTATGATGTGCTTCAGTGGTATGTCTGCCGAATGGAGGCATGGTTTGCAGCTGATACCGACACTATCTCTCTGAAAAACTGGGATCAGGTATAACTTTATATAATTTGCAAAAATAAAAATCTGAATTCGAGATAATTGGTAATGTATATAATCATTAACATACAAAAACAGGAGCATGTACTCACTGGCGGACATGGCCTAATGGTACAAGGTTATTATCCAGTCATAAAGGCTCTTGCTGAAAACCTGGATATTCGTCTGAATCACAGGCATGTATCTTTCTCCAAAAAAAAGGAATTTATTACATATGCATATGCATTAGATGCTATGTAGACTAATTTTTAGTTATTTATTTCAGAGTCTCGAAAATCACACAACGCTACAACAAAGTGATAGTAACAATTGACAATGGCACAAACTTTGTGGCCGATTCAGTGATAATTACGGTCCCACTGGGGGTCCTGAAAGCAAATCTTATAAAATTTGAGCCTGAACTGCCAGAATGGAAAGCATCGGCCATATCTGACCTGGGGGTAGGAATTGAGAACAAAGTAGCGCTCAAATTTGATAAGGTCTTCTGGCCAGATGTTGAGGTTTTGGGCATGGTTGCACAGACCTCATACTCATGTGGTTACTTTCTCAATCTCCATAAGGCCACCAGCAACCTGGTTTTGGTTTATATGGCCGCTGGGAGATTTGCGTATGATATTGAGAAATTATCTGATGAGGAAGTAGTTAATTTGGTCATGTGTCAGCTTAGGAAGATGCTTCCTGAAGCTGCTCAACCGGTAAATATTTCAATTTTATCTATTTTTTAAATGGTCTATATTGAAACTAATGCCAAGTAGAATAGGCATCTTGAATACATTATTTCTTGTTAAGGGTTATATTTATAGTGTTTCATCTCTGGTGAGAAAATGCAAAAACAAATCCCAGTTAGCAGCTTCATTTTTTTTTTTTTTACAGTAGCGTCTATTAATATTTGAGTTTTTACTTCTTTAGGTGCAATATTTGGTCTCTCACTGGGGCACTGACCCAAACTCACTCGGGGCTTATTCATGTGACTTGGTCGGAAAACCAGCTGATTTATATGAGAGATTTTGCGCCCCAGTGGAAAATTTATATTTTGCCGGAGAGGCAGCTTGTACGGATCATTCTGGATCAGTGCACGGGGCCTACTCGTCAGGCATTGCTGCAGCTGAAGATTGCAGAAAGCGGCTTTCTAGTCAGCATGGTATATCTGACTTGTTTAAGATTGTGATGAGAGAGGAACTCACTGAACTGATGTTTCCTCTCCAGATTTCTAGGATGTAATGGAGCAGTAAGCAGCGAGGTTTATGTTTTAAGTTGATTATGGTGATAAACTGTTAATTGTGATTATTAGGTATTATGTATGCTAAGTTGATTTTATGAAATACTTTCGGACTTAAGCTTCAACTGCGGCTTTCAACTGATGATTATCCTATTTATCATTTTTCAGTTTTGCTTTATTTATCCTGCATAAGTGCAAGTTTTTTTGCCAATACAGGTGACACAGTAAAATTAACAGCTCTCGCTAACCTTGTTGAGTTGAATAATTTCAGTGCCCTTAACAGGCCCTTTGATGTGACAATTTTTATTGCACTCCCTTCCAAGTTTTCCTTGAAGTCTGCTGCTCATTACCAGCTCCATATTTCCTCTTCAAACTGAATGGTTTGTTTGAAATCTGGCTGCTTAGTACCAGCCAAGTTGTTGATTAAATAAGGAGTCAAATCCAATACTGAGAACATCCTGAAATGAACAGCCAAAATCTGCTTGGGGTCGTCTAGTAATTTCTGTACCAAAAGAGATGGGGCTGTTCCGTTAGGGGTGCAAACGGATTGGATACGGATTGAATAGTGGTAAAACCATATCCGTATCCACTTTTATTTTTCGAATACGGATACGGATTGGATATTAGACGGATATGTACGGATCGGATATCGGATATTTGTAGATATATACATAAATATTTTTATAATATATATTAAACTATATGGGTATATATCTAATATTCGGATATGGATAATTAAAATTCAAAACCATATATGTATCCGTATCCGCACGGATATTCGGATATCGATATCTGTACCAAATTTTCGGATATGGATGCGGATATGGTTGGATACTATCCGATCCGTTTGCACCCCTATGTTCCGTGGTTGATGTGAGATTAAATTTTTAGTGGGACTTAGGAGTACTTATTCGGTGGAGTTGGATTATAAAAAGTTGCCAAGGAGGTAAGAAAATGTGCTAAAGAGGTTTAATCCAATAGATTTGGTGCTTTAAGAATCCGGCAAAAGAAACTAAAAAGGCTTAATTCGGACAAAAAAAAACAAAACTTAATCCGAATTAAGGAGGTATTATTTGATTGGATTAAGGGTCTAAAAAGTTTAAAGGATCCTTAAGGACTCTTAAGTGGGCCTTGCCAAACACCACCGATTAGATAAATCCTTTCTATTGGATGTCTCCCTTGGTGTCCTGGGTAATGAAAATTTTCCCAAGTCAGAGAAGGTGAGTGAGAACAAAGTGTTTCTTATCACAACTGAACGCATGGATCTAGTTGGTATATCTCTTGGTACTACCTTTCTAATTGTTGCATATCCGTTCGTTACCTCTTTGATAAGGTCAGGAGAAAAAAATTAGATTCGATATTTGTGTACAAGTCATTTTGTCCTAAATGATGAAAACGACTGGCAGTGGGCCTACGAACGTGTACATTTCCAGGCCTGGACGAGACAGCCTAGCTAGCCGAAGTGGATAATCAAACTTTTATTAGCTAGCGAAGTGGATAATCAAACTTTTATTGAAAGTACTCTGCTTTTTGGTTGAATCTAAGCAGCAAAAGTGGAATCAACTGTAATTTCTTTGTTTCTTTTGAATGGATCGACTGTCCTATTGCGTGTATTACTAGTAATTGAAAATGCTTTCAGTTGAGATAATAAGTTCAATTGAAATTTTAATGTATGACAAACTAATAATACTTTAGAGAGATTTTTTTCGAAGAAATTACTTGTTGGAGAATAGACAAATATCAGCTATTGTGAAAATAGTACGGTATTGGGTATTTTTCTCATATCTCATATTTGCGTTTAGTAAAAATGAAAACCCATCACAATATGTTTTCTATACCTAATTCAATGATTAGGAACTTGGTTGTTGGTTTTGCATAATGCTATTTTACACAAGTAATATATATTGATAGTATTTAATTGCATGTGCCATGACCATGAGCATAAAATCTTTTAAAATGAAAACTAAAATTATGCGTATCAAGGAAAATCTGTGACTAAATCTGACTGAAGAAGAAACAAAAGTATATCATTTTTTTCCACAAAATTATGCGTAGTATTTTATTGTATTATTTGTGTGATGAAAGAAACATAAAATTTTCCACGTTATCATTTCTATCTACCTTTTTTTAGTCACCTCTATCCACGTTTTTTAATGCATCTCTATTATTTCTAATTAAAGCACCTCTTCCATGTACATGTATTTCTCTAAGGCACATCTTCTAAACAAGTGAGGCTATGACGAGAAGTAATGTAAAGGAGGCGATATCTTCACCGAGGAGGTGAAAATATTTCAAACGGGTGTATATTTTTGCTAGTGTCTGATTTCAGTTTATGACTCCGATTCGGAAAGTTCGCGAGATTTACATGACTTCTTGAGTTTACTCGGAATTGCATTTTTCAGGGCCAACAAACAAAGTGAAGGACCTCAAAACTTGAGTAGAAGTTTCTGAATAATTTTTTTTTCTTTTAAATTTTCGATTTTGAACTCCTTTACCATATTTTTTTCTTAGACATTATTCATGTAAATGTATAAAGTCTGATATCTAGGGTTTTTTTGTTGTATTTTCTTTTTTTAGTAAGTAAAATGGTTGTAAAAATGAGTTCATACTTTATTTGTGTAATGTAATTGTAAATGTTGTTTATATTGGTAAAGAAATGTTGTGTTTTTTATGTGTTGTCTTTAAATTCATAGTTTTTTAAAATATATTATTTTTATATCAATTCAGATCGAGGGTAATCGTATTTAAAAAAAAATCATACACAGTTTTTATATGAAAATTGTTGAATATTGTATTGTAATATAAGGGTATTTAGGTAAAAGTGTGAATATAATAGTTATAGGGACTAAAGTGTAAGATTGAGTTGTATATGTAGACAGACAATCAATGAATGAAAAAGAATCCCGAAATACCGTAAACTTTATGGTATCAGAGCTTAGGGTTTCTCTCCGCCGCTGCGTGTTTCGCGTGAGCGTCCACCGCTGTCGTGCCTCCGCCTAGAGCGCAAGTTCGCCGCTCAGAGCAAGTCCGCCAGCGCGTAGTCGCAGCCAGCGGGTAGTCGCAGCAGCATGTAGATTCAGCGCGGTAGTCGCAGCCAGCGGGTAGTCGCAGCAGCGTGTAGCGCGGACTTCAGCGCACCACCGGACTTCAGCGCGGACTTCAGCGCGGGTAGTCGCCGCCGTCGGTTTCTCTTTTTGTTTCCGCTTTCCCATTTGTTTCCTTGTCTCACTCACCTCCGTTTAGAAAAAAAAAGAGGAGAGACACAGGAACCTTCGCTGTTTGTTTTATCCTTCGCTGTGTGTTTAGTAGGAAGACAGGAACCAACTTCTCTAGATCATCCTATTTAAAAAAAAAAGGGAGAGAAATGGCAGAAGACAGAAACTTCTCTAAACCATCTCAGGTCATCTCAGTGAGATTGAATGGGGCTGAGAACTATCTGTTGTGGTCAAGACAAATGCTTATGCACTTGAAAGGTCAGAGATTAACCGGGTATGTTACCGGTACGGCAAAGAAACCAGAACTTTCAGAAGCCGAGAAGAAAGAGGGCAAGATAGAGGAGAAAGTTGAGTTTCAGAAGTGGGAGGCAGACGATGGGCAAGTTATGTCATGGCTGGTCAATTCGATGGAGGTTAGACTGCAAAGTCAGTTTATGATGTTGAACACTGCTCGACAAGTGTGGGATCGGGCAGCCGAGATGTACTCTCAAAAGGGTAACCATGGGCAGATCTATCACCTCCAGTCTAAGTCAGACAGTCTAGTACAGGGAGAAATGAGTGTGACTGAGTATTTCTCAGAGTTGAACAATATGTGGGAGCAAATGGATTTCTTTGATCCTTTAGCTATGACATGCTCGGTAGATGCACTAGCCTTCACAAACTGGTTGGAGAAAAGAAGGACCTTTCGCTTCCTTGCTGGCCTCAACGTTGAGTTCGAGCAGATTCGACAGAGTCTCTGGCAGAGGAATCCGCTACCGGCTCTTCGTGATGCCTTTGCAGTAGCGGTTCAAGAGGAAAGCAGGAGAAAGGCAATGATATCCTTGCCAGTACAGGAGGGCTCAGCTATGTTCATCCAGCCACACTCAGTGTCCTCCCAGGGTGACAAAGTCTGTGATCACTGCCATAGGAAAAATCACACTCGGGAGACTTGCTGGGACTTACATGGAAGACCAGCTAGAGGTCGAGGTCGTGATGGTGGACGTGGCAGAGGACAAGGTAGAGGTCGTGGACCAGGACGTGGTGGAGGATACCAAAAGGCACATGTGGCTGACAACACTAGTACACCAAGTTCAGGCACTGATGATAGGTTGACTCAACTGGTGACTCATCTTGCAGCTCGTCTCTTGTCCACTACCTCAGCTAGCAGTGCCTCATCTATTGCTGCTCCATCTGGGGCTGACGGTTACATTCCTTCCTCTCTTCTTACCACTGTAGTTAGACCTGTTGGCACTATTATAAAAGCCCTAATAACTGAGTCTAGCCCTGATCAGTCCTGGATTGTAGACTCTGGGGCATCTAAACATATGACCCATGACCCTACATTGTTCAAAACCTATAAGCCTATGTCTGGGCGAGAAAAAGTACAAACAGCCGATGGCTCGCTTTGTACAATAGCAGGAGTTGGGGATGTAACATGTACTCCAGACCTCCAGCTATCATCAGTCTTTCATGTTCCTAAATTCACCAATAACCTCCTATCAGTTAGTCAATTGGTAGACGATCTTAACTGTGTTGTTTCTCTGTCTCCTACCCATGTTGTGTTGCAGGAGCTGAAGACAGGAAGAGTGATTGGTATTGGCAAGAGGAGTGAAGGCTTGTACCGACTTAAGCAAAAAGGGGAGGTTTTGGACCCGAGAGCCTATTTGGCAGAGACTCCAGAGTTGGAGATGTTTTTGTTACATAACCGTTTAGGGCATATATCTTTTACTGTGCTTGGAAGGTTGTATCCCAAGTTGTATTCTAAGTGTAGCAAGACTAAACTAGTATGTGATGCTTGTGAGTTTGCTAAGCACACCAGAACAATGTATCCCTCTTTTGGTAATAGAAGTGTTTCTTGCTTTGATATTGTTCATTCTGATGTTTGGGGGCCCTCGAGAGTTACTGCTCTATCTGGTTCAAGGTGGTTTGTCACCTTTATTGATTGTTATAGCCGGATGACTTGGCTGTACCTGTTGAAGAGTAAAGAGGGAGTTTTG
Organism: Carex myosuroides; assembly: GCA_028015225.1. NCBI lineage: Eukaryota > Viridiplantae > Streptophyta > Magnoliopsida > Poales > Cyperaceae > Carex > Carex myosuroides. Next base: position 5,210,170 of record CM051471.1, read on the forward strand.
GAGTGCTTCAAGACTTTTCACAAGATGGTGGAAACCCAATTTGAGAAGAAAGTGAAGGTGTTACGCTCAGATAATGGCACAGAATACACCAACAGGGCAATGCAAGACTTCTTACGAGGTAATGGTATTGTACATCAAACTACATGTGTGAATACCCCTGAACAAAATGGTGTTGCAGAAAGGAAGAACAGGCACATCCTGGAAGTGACGAGGTGCCTCCTCTTTGCCATGAACGTTCCGAGGTACCTTTGGGGAGAAGCAGCGCAGACTGCTACGTATTTGATCAACAGAATGCCTTTGAGAGCGGTGGACTTCAGTACACCACTCGAAATGCTCACAGGGACCACCTCATTCAAGGTACCTCCCAAAAAGTTTGGTTGTGTGTGTTTTGCTCATAACACAAGTCCAGGTATTAGCAAACTTGATGCGAAGGCCCACAAATGTGTGTTTGTTGGGTACTCCAGTGGGAAAAAGGGGTATAGATGTTATGACCCTGTGAAAAAAAGGATGCTGGAAAGCTTGGATGTGACATTCCGAGAAACAGAACCCTATTTTACTCTTTCCGATACACAGTCCAATGCATCTCCAGTTACATTTCATGATCTTCTTGAGGTGGTTGTCACCTATCCCTCGGACCGAGTTGGTCGAGAGGGGAGAGTAAGGAATCTGACAACAGTATGCCCGTAAGTCCAACTACAGAGATAGATCTGGACTCAAGCATTGACCAAAGCCTACCACCTCCTAATAGGCAGATCAACAAGGTTTACACTCGAAAACCTCGCCATGAGAATGTTGAGCAACCTTCGGTCCAAGATCAATACCAATTACTTGCTCCTGTCGACGACTCGCTCACACCACAGCCTTCAGGTAACTCAGAGTTACCCTCAGGTACTCCTCTTTTCTCTGATCTCGACCTTCCTATTGCCTTGCGCAAAGGAGTCCGGTCAACTGTCTTGAAGCAAGGGGAAGATGTCTCAACCTCGCATCCTATCTCTCACTATGTCTCATTTGAGACACTTTCCCCTACTTACAAAGCTTTTGTAACCTCCTTACACTCTAACTCTGTTCCATGTGATTGGAGGAAAGCAATGCAGGATCCAAAGTGGAAGAAGGCAATGTTCGAGGAGATGAGAGCATTAGTCAAGAATGACACTTGGGATATGGTCCCTAGACCGTCCAACAAAAGCACTGTACGATGCAAGTGGGTATACTCGACAAAATATACTCCAGAGGGAAAGGTGGACAGATTCAAAGCCATATTGGTGGCCAAGGGCTACACACAAACGTATGGTGTGGACTATGAGGAGACCTTTGCTCCAGTGGCGAAAATGAATACTGTCAGAACTCTCATCTCGTGTGCGGTAAACTTTGGGTGGGATTTGTGCCAGCTAGATGTTAAAAATGCCTTTCTTCATGGGGACCTAAAGGAAGAGGTATATATGGAGATCCCACCTGGGTTTGAAAATGAACAACTGAAGGGTAAAGTGTGTCACCTGAAGCGCTCCCTGTACGGGTTAAAGCAGTCACCACGAGCCTGGTTTGACAGGTTTTCTATGGCAATGAAAAAACTAGGCTATCAGCAAAGTAGTGCCGATCACACTATGTTCATCCAAAGGAAAGGAGAGAAAATCTGCATTCTGGTGGTGTATGTGGATGATATAGTGTTAACAGGTAATGATCCTGTTGAGATGAAGAGGCTTAAGGCCAGCTTAGCCACAGAGTTTGAAATGAAAGACCTGGGTGAATTGCGCTACTTTCTAGGCATTGAGGTTGCTCGCTCAGAAAAAGGGGTAGTTCTTTCACAACAAAAGTATGTCCTAGATCTACTGAGAGACACGGGAATGCTTGGGTGTCGACCTGTCAATACACCCATAGACCCTAATAATAAGCTGAAGGGAGGAATAGGTGATCAAGTAGATAGAGGACAGTATCAGCGCCTAGTAGGCAGACTGATCTACTTAGCACATACTCGACCTGACATTGCATACGCTGTGAGCGTAGTGAGCAGGTATATGCACGACCCTAGAATTCCACATGAAGAGGCCGTGTATCAGATTCTGAGGTATCTCAAGAGTTGTCCAGGAAAAAGTGTACTCCTGAGTAAAAATGGGCACACTAGGATTGAAGTCTATACAGATGCCGATTGGGCAGGGTGTCTAGATGATAGAAAGTCAACTTCAGGCTACTGTTCGTTTGTTGGGGGTAATTTGGTTTCCTGGCGAAGCAAGAAGCAGAATGTAGTAGCAAGGTCTAGTGCAGAGGCTGAGTATAGAGCCATGGCCCAAGGTGTGAGTGAAGGGTTGTGGTTACGAAGATTGCTATCGGAATTGGGGTTGCTGGAGAACAAACCCATAATGTTGTACTGTGACAACAAGGCGGCTATAAACATAGCAAACAACCCAGTACAACATGATAGAACCAAACATGTGGAGATTGATCGACACTTTATCAAGGATAAACTTGACGAGAGCATTATATGTATGCCTTTCGTTCGTACCAAGGAGCAAATTGCTGATGTCTTCACAAAAGGGTTGAGTGTCACAGACTTCTCCAATGTAATAGGCAAGATGAACATGATCAATATCTATGCATCATCTTGAGGGGGAGTGTTGAATATTGTATTGTAATATAAGGGTATTTAGGTAAAAGTGTGAATATAATAGTTATAGGGACTAAAGTGTAAGATTGAGTTGTATATGTAGACAGACAATCAATGAATGAAAAAGAATCCCGAAATACCGTAAACTTTAAAAATCGTGTTGAAAGGTATTTTCATACACGATTTCAATAAAAAAGCAGTGTATGAATGCTTTGCGAAAAAAATTGGTGTCGTTTTTGGAGAAACATACACAATTGTACAATCATGTACAATTTACCGACATCATACACATTGCAGGCAGATACAGTTGCAAAACCGTGTACCAACCCACCTTTAAACGGGATTGGGTTTTGTCCAAAGGGCTTTGGACAAAGCCTCATCCAAAGCCAAGCTTAAACGTCCGATTTGCATTGAGATTCGTGCAAACATATTTAAAACTTAATAAATTTAAATGGCTCCTTGAATCTAAATGTTTGTACGAATTTTGATGCAGATCGGACGGTTTAGGTCCATCTTTGGATGAGACTTTGTCCAAAGCTGTTTGGACAAAAACCCCACCCCCTTTAAATGGGTACAATCAAGCTTCTGTAGTGCTTAAAAATATTTCTTTGCAAAAAAAGTTCAATAAGTTAAATAAGGAAGAGAAGAAATTACAAGAGATGAGGAGAGGCTATATATCAACAAGGATGCAAAAATAGTACTTTTTTTAAAGAATTCAATATACAAACATTAAGAAATTAATAAGAGAATGAATAAATCAGAAGATAGAAATTACAAGAGATGAAGAGAACCTATCAACAAGTGATGCAAAAATAGTTTTAGAATTATGCACATTAATTAATTAATTGATCGCACTGCAAATCTTTCTTATTTGTCCTGAGGAGCCTGTTAGCGGATTGATATCCCCCATCTTAACCATGGCAGCAGCAAAATCTGTATAAAAAGAGGATGAATCTCTACTATAGCTCGCTACCATGCCATCAGTCTCACCTCCATTGAACAACACTTGGTCAGAGTGCAACAACCCCCTTCTTTGCATCAAATTTTTGTAGTACTTGTTGTCAAATGAGTTTGGTGTAAGAGGGTCAAGTGGTGCCAAATTTGTAATTCCGGCATTGTTTGAAGGGCAATTACGTCTCCTTCGAAGAGCAAAGCCTGGATCGATGTTGGTCTCATTGTATATACGGTCCCTAAATGTCACGCATTGAGCCCAACCGATGGTATGTGCACCTGAGAGCGCAACCATTTCCTTTGCATTGAGTCCCTTTCTAGCAAATTTAGCAATGAGCGCATTAAGATTTTCACCACTGAAGGGCAAATCAGCAGTAGCCAAATCTCTATTTGCTGTGGTTGAATCCCTTCTCCCCAGCTTAACCGTCCACGTCGGTCCATTTACATACTCAGAAGAGTCTTTAGCCGCAAGTGCGACAATATCTGCACATGATACGACTCGCGGACAAACTGCCTCCACGGCCCGCTTGGCAGCATCAATGATTTCCATTCCCCTTATCGAGTGGGTGTTTTGAAGAGCAGTTTGCTCCCCCGTGAACCATGGGGTGTCTTTCAGCAGCACGGATCCATCACATCCCTAATTATAAAAATTAAAAAAGTGCGAATTCCTTTAGATTTTACTCCAAAATTAACCTAATTAATATTAATCATGAGTAACGTTAATGTTATTATGTAGTTTGTTCATAGTAGAGCTATGTTTTTTTAATATGCTTGTACCACTTCTACGCATTTTATATTTCCAATTAAACAAAAAAAAACTCAAATCAATTCCAAATGTAGTGTCCTTGGATGGATGCACATCAGTAACGAAACCCTTTATCTTTTACATATTATGCATGGTTTATCTGAACTTAAAAATTATGAACTCAATTCCAAATGAGGTGAGCCATTGGATGCACCTGTACATCAGTCACGAATCCGTTTCTCTATTACATATTATGGTTAATTACCTGAACAAAGCAGTCATGGAAGTGAAGGCGTATGAGAGAGGCGGCCATCCGGCGTTCTTTTGCAATTGCAATTCGTATGGCTGCGCGAATGATTGGAAGGGCTTGTGGACATGTATAATCATAGTAGTTTGGAGTCAGAGAAGCTTGACAGTGCTTTAGAGAGAATGCGAAGAGCATTGCAACGGCTATATAAGCGAGTTTAGAAGAAGAGCCCATTGTTAATTATGAGGGAGAAATTAAGAGTGATAGGAAAGCTAATTGCGAGCTAATCAGTTCGTAATTTTTTTTTTTGGAGAGAAGCTAATTAAGAATTGATTTCTGGCTTTAAATCCGTAACTATTTTTAGAGAGAAGCTAAGTTGATTTGTGGCTTTATGAGGAGCAGTGTTCATTTGTGTATTTATAGGTACCTTTGTTTTAACAGGTTTTTGGGAAGAATGGTTCAACAATTATTCTTTCTTTTAACACTGTCAAGCTAATTAATTAATACTTTTATTGATACTGATTAATTACTTCTTCCAATCAATCATTCATGGTCCTTTTTGCGTTCTCATGCATGATCATTAGTTGATATATTAGATATATATGAGAGTAGAACTAGGGTGTTTCTAAGTTCATCAAGTCTCTTTGTGAACTCAACTCTAAACCTTATCGGATTAATTGACTTCAAATGATGAATCCGAATCGTTAAAAGCCATCTACCTTACGAGTTATGCGTCTATATGTGAAAATATTAAATTTTCGAATTAATTTTGTATATAGTCAAGTGGTAAAAAAACATTAAAAAAAATGAATGCATTGAAAATTAATTTATAAACCTTCTAGTTTTGACCGCTCGACTTTATACTAAATTTATTATAAAATTTTAAATTTTTACATGTTGACACATCAATAGTAAAGTAAATGAGTTTCAACGGTTCCGATTCGTCATTTAAAATCAATCCGATAAATTTTAGAATTAAATTCGCAAAGAAGCTTGATAAACTTAGAAACACCCTAGCTAGTTCTACTCTAAATATGATGTGGTAGAATTCTTTGGTCTGGGGCACGTGCCCACACAGTGGCAAGCAACTCGTTAATTTTGGGATTAGACAAGACTTTTATCTACACGTGAAAAAGATGTAAGATAAACCGAAAAGATTTAGGAAAATTGAAGGCTGCTTGACCGGACCAATGGTGCAGAAATCACGTACGTACGTACGGTACAGAACGATGATTGGGACCTTCAAATAATAAAAAATATGATAAATTTTTTAAAAGCCAAGTAATTGTGTATTAATATAGTAATCAAAGTGTGCATTAGTGTAATACTGATTATGTTATGCTATCAAAATAAACAAGTGTGTATAAATGCAGGTGTCTTTAATTTGTACACGAGTTTTGTTCTATTGACCGTGTGTGTATGGCTGAGTTTATTTTTGCGCACACACTTTCTCTCTTAACACACTGTTTTTGATGAAAAAAATTCGGATCTTTGTATGATTTGCCGTGTATATATAATTAGTGTTATTGTAGTAGTATTAACATATTTGTTTTTAAGTAGATCTAAATATATACACCACATATATTACACTATTATCATTGATAAATAAGTTTGAAGAAATTATTATCATAAAAGAAAAAAAATGGATTTTTTTTTTCTCAAACGTCAATAAAATTTTATCCTATACAAAAATCCATTAATAAATCATCTATTATTCTAAATAGCGATGAAGTATACATGTATCTTTTTTTTGTAAGGTTGTATTAATGAATAAATTAAGAAAGTTTTTTCACCCTACAAAAAGGACTAAGTATACATGTATCTTTACTCAAAAGGAGCATAGCCAGTAACGTCAATCTCTTGTATTTAGAGCTCCTTTATTATGAAAGATCGTTAATGGTCCGGTGAAGCAACCTCTAATTTTCCTAATTAATTCTTTTTTATAAACGAGTTATTTGCCAAGGGTACTTAATTGGCTATGTCACGTGCTGCAGACCATAGAATTCTACGTACCAATATATCATTTTATTGGTCAATGAATTAATTGGTATAACTACCCCAGTATATCTAATCTATTAATAACAAAACTCAAAAAGGCGATGAATGTTTGACCAGGAAGAAGTAATCCAAACGGCTGGCAAAGAAGTTTGTAGATATCTAAATTTATAAACATCGACCGATACCGTACTTGTATTGTTCAAATAAAATAAATAATTATGTTTGAAGCATTCTTCCCAGAGACCTGTTCACCGAAGGTACCCTATAAATACACAAATGATACACCATAAAGCCACAAATCAACTCTTAATTAGCTTCTCTCTACAAACTAGTTACAAACTAATTAATCAGCTCCCAATTAGTTTCTATCACGCTCTCTCTCATAATTAACAATGGGCTCTTCTTCAAAACTTGCTTTGATGGCAATTGCAATGCTCTTCGCGTTCTCTTTAAAGCACTGTCAAGCTTCTCTGACTCCAAACTACTATGATTATACATGTCCACAAGCCCTTCCAATCATTCGCACAGCCATACGAACTGCTATTGCGAAAGAGCGCCGAATGGCCGCCTCTCTCATACGCCTTCATTTCCATGACTGCTTTGTTCAGGTAATTAACAATAATATGTAATACATAAATTAATTCGTTACTGATGTCCATCCAATGACACACCTCATTTGGAATTGATCTTATATCTTTGAAGTTCTGAAATATAAAATATGTAGAAGTGGTACAAGCATATAAAAAAAACACTGTTCTACTCAGAGTAAACTACATATACAATAACATGAATACTTGCAGGGGCTTACTCATGATTAATATAATTAGGTTAATTTTGGAGTAAAATCTAAAGGAATTAGTACCTTTAATTTTGAATTATTAGGGATGTGATGGATCGGTACTTCTGAAAGACACCCGATGGTTCACGGGCGAGCAAACTGCTCTTCAAAACAACAACTCGATAAGGGGAATGGAAATCATTGATGCTGCCAAGTGGGCCGTGGAAGCAGTCTGTCCGAAAGTCGTATCATGCGCAGATATCGTTGCACTTGCAGCCAGAGACTCTTCTGAGTATGTGAATGGGCCGACGTGGATGGTTAAGCTGGGGAGAAGGGATTCAACCACGGCAAATAGAGATTCGGCTGGTGCTGATTTGCCCTTCGGTGGTGATAACCTGGATGTGCTGATTGCTAAATTTGCTAGAAAGGGATTCAATGCTAAGGAAATGGTTGCCCTCTCAGGTGCACATACAATCGGTCAGGCTCAATGCGTGACATTTAGGAACCGTATATACAATGAGACCAACATCGATCCGAGCTTTGCTCTTCAGAGGAGACGTAATTGCCCTCCTTCAAACAATGCCGGAGTTACAAACTTGGCACCACTTGACCCTGTTACACCGAATTCACTTGACAATAAGTACTACAAAAACTTGATGCAAAGAAGGGGGTTGTTGCACTCTGACCAAGTGTTGTTCAGTGGAGGTGAGACTGATGGCATGGTAGCGAGCTATAGTAGGGATCCATCCTCCTTTTATGCAGATTTTGCTGCTGCAATGGTTAAGATGGGGGATATTAATCCGCTAACAGGATCGTCAGGACAAATAAGAAAGATTTGCGGTGCGATAAATTAATATGCATTCTAATTAAAATTACTACTTTTGTATCACTTGTTGATATGTTCTCCTTCTCTTATAATTTATGTACTTTATACATTGTTAATTTTTTTCTTTTTTGCAAAGAAGTACTTTTAAGGCAACGTTATTGTATTGAAAGAATAATAATCTATGTGAAAGGAAATCTAGAAGAAATAAAATATTTCTCAAATTAATTTAGTGTTACTAACTTACTGTACTGATCAAGCGCTCTTTTTCTCTTTTTATTTTTTTGGTTCATATAGTTTCTTATAATATTTGGACGTGTAAAAGTTCAAGAATCTTTTCTGAAAAACACACATTTAACCTTCATCATCATCAGATGTGGCCTAAGGCACAAATAGTGTTTGCATTCAAGGACAACGCTGTAATTACTTTGCAACTTTTCTTCTTTTCTTTTTTTAATATTGGCAGAATACTTTGCAACTTTTCACTGATTGTTCGCGTCTAATCCACCGATGACGTTGATGGGTTCTCTTTTGTCATCGGTTAAATTTAACTACAGTTGGTATTGAGTGACTCTTCGACATCGGTTGGGCTCCACGGACCGATGGCATTGAGGGGGTGACCTTTACCATCGATGGGTAATTACGAGCCGTTGGTGTTGGATTGATCAACACCAACTACTATCTTTACTAAACCGATAGCGCTTTTTTGAGTGCCAGTGCTGGTAAATGATTGGAACCTAGGTCAACTAAACACCAACAGCTACATACATTAATTCAACCGATAGTGTTCTCTAGATACAAAAGAGATTATCTTGGTAATTCTCTCCTAGCCATCTCTATGTGCGCGAATTTAAAGCTAGCAGCTGTTTGTTCTCTCTGTCCTCTGTGTGCGAATTTAAGGCGCTACGATCTACCACATTAATGGAATTTGTGTATAACTTGATTGATACTAAGAAACTTTAGATCTTATCTATTTATATAGGCTTCAAAGGTCATGGAGGGATGAAAAGATTTCTGATTCGTCCATAGTGTTAGTGGGGCCGTAGTGGAGTTTGGTTGCCAAGTTAGAACAGAATCTGCTGTAACTACTGTCTGCAGCGGTTATTTGTGCGGTTGGGCATTGAATAACATGCGCTTCGAGGATGAACCACATAGGCTTCCTGTACTTAGCGATTTTCTTCTGCAGCTTTTATTATGTTCGGTTGTTGGCTGCAAAGTGCATGCTATTCGTGACCGATCCGCACAAAGTGGACCTGTTGTCCAGAGTGCCTCGTTTTTTGCCCGTTTTAGCCCGGTCAAATCATAGGAAAAAATAGTACATTTTCGGATCCTATCATCTGCTATGTCAGGTATGCTAAACTGAACTATGTGTTTTTGTTCCTATTTGTGATTTAGTCTCTCCTTCTATATCGGAAAATATTCAAATATTAAAATCTTTCCTTTTCCTTGCTCTTCATCTAGTATTCACTTGTAAAATTATTGCCCTTTGTTTTTAAATAGAAAGATGATTTTGATTATTATAATATGTAAAATGGTCAAATAGGTAGTGACTTCATTTCACTTGTAAAATTAATTGCTCTTCCTCTATTATAATTTGTAATACTATGACGTATGAACTATTAAAGAATGTATCCTTGTAGTTCCTTTATTTTTTGTATGATTGAAAAAAATATAGACTTAGATTAGTTGTAATTTGGTTGTTATTTTAATTTCTCAATGTTGATAATGTTGATAAATGACAGAAATATAGAATATAATTTTTGAAAAGAGAAAAAACGCTATGTACGATAGTACGTGGGAAGTACAGAGGTAAGTCGACACAGGAGGGCAGCAAGAATTCTCAATCATTCCAATCCCGCATTTTGTTTTCTTAGTTAAATTTACTGATTTTTAATTTCGGACTCAAGCTTATTTGAGTCCAATTGTTTTACATTAACCACTGTTTTTGCATAACTCATGTAAGAACAACTATTATCAATGAAAGGAGGGCTTGACCTTCGTTCTCTTCTCAAAAAATAATATATTAACTTGATAATTATAATTGTAATAAGAGGAGGGATTCAATTACAATATTTGTAAGTTACAACATCTTACAATAATTCAGTTTTGTGATTTTAAAAGTTCAAACAATCGATCCAAACCGTTTAACATGATATTTATATTAAAATGTGCTTGGAGATAAAATTTTACATTTATTTGAATTTTTTTACTATTTATTAAGTATTTTACAAAACTGTTGTTTTTAGACAATTCTGAATCAATGAAAAACAGCAGTTTTGTAAAATACTTAATAAATAGTAAAAAAATTCAAAAAAAAGTAAAATTTTTATCTCTAAGCACATTTTAATATAGATATCATGTTGAACTGTTTGGATCAACTGTTTGGATTTTAAAATTATAAAACCAAATTGTTGTAAAATATTGTAACTTACAAATGTTATAAGTGGATCTCTTCTCTTGTAATAGTTATAGTATTATTATGATTATTATTATTATTGTTGTTATCAATATATCATCCTTTTTATTATTTAAAGTTGTTTGTTTACTACATATGAAACAAAATTGATGGTATATCATCTCTACATTTGACTTGCACAGTTATCTAGTGCTGACCACCTCTATACTCTTAAATATAAAAAATAAATGATCACAACAACGTTTACAATACATTATTCAATTTTTCCAAATAGACCTTTCAATTTCTTCTATATATACACATGCACGTGATTTTTGCACCTTGGTCAAGCAGCCTTCAATTTACCTAATCCTTTTTATTTACCAAATTAGATTTTTTTTTTCTCGTGTACATAAAGTCTTGTCTAATCCCAAAACAAGTTGCTTGCCACGGGGTGGATACGTGCCGCAGACAAAAGAATTCTACCAATATATATATATATATATATATATATATATATATATATATATATATATATATATATAGGTTGACTAATATTAAAACGTTTGTTCCTAAACCGTGAACAAATATTTTGGTTTTTACATTTTCAAAGTTCAAACAGTTGATCAAAACCGTTCAATATTTAATCTATATTAAAATGTATTTGGAGACCAAATTTTAAATCTTTTTGAATTTTTTTACTATTTATTAAGTCAGTTTTAAAATCGTTGTTTTCAATTATCCAGAAATTTTTCACTGTTTATTAAAATCAGCGATTTTAAAACTAGCTTAATAAATAGTAAAAAAGTTCAAAAAAATGTAAAATTTGGTCTCCAAGAACATTTTAATATATATTGAATGTTGAACGGTTTGGATCGACTGTTTGGACTTTGAAAATGTAAAAACCGAAATGTTTGTTCCACGGTCTAGGAACGACGTTTTGATATTAGCCAACCTCTATATATATATATATATATATATATATATATATAGATATATATATATATATATTCCAGAATGTTTAATTTACAGAAATTATAATAAAATAAAATAGACTATTAGACTGATTTTCTTGAAATTTTAATTTCGTAAAAAGAACTGAATTTTTTTAACCCTTTCTAAATTATTTTTCGGTAATTTAAATATTATTTTTCGTAAAAGGTATACGTTGCCTGCGCAAATGCGCCGCTGAAGATCTAGTCTTGAGGAGATTTAAATCAGCGCAGCAAAAGAGATTTAAATCAGTTTAATAATCTATATTATTTTAACATTATTTCTATAAATAAAAAATTCTGAGTAAATGCCACACGATATCAAGAGAGCGCAAAAAGGGCCATGCATGAATGTTTGACTTGGAACAAGTAATACAAACGGCGGGAATATCAGTATCAAAAATAAAAGTATTAATTATCCCCTGCTTGACAGTGTTCAAATAAAATAAATAATTATATATGGTTGAAGCATTCTTCATTTCTTCCAAAGACCTGTTCACCGAAGGTACCCTATAAAGACACAGATAACACACCACTTCTCATCATAAAGCCACAATCAACTCTTCCTCTCTCATAATTAACAATGGCCTCTTCTTCTAAACTTGCTTTGATAGCAATTGCAATGCTCTTCGCGTTCTCTTTTAAGCACTGTCAAGCTTCTCTGACTCCAAACTACTATGATTATACATGTCCACAAGCCATTCCAATCATTCGCTCAGCCATACGAATTGCTATTGCGAAAGAGCGCCGAATGGCCTCCTCTCTCATACGCCTTCACTTCCATGACTGCTTTGTTCAGGTAATTAACCATGGTGTATATTCAATTAATAGATAAATAGTTTCGTTAATTACTGATGTGCATCCAATGACACGCCTCATTTAGAATTTATTTGATATTTGTTTTTAGTTCTGAAATCTGAAATACATCTAAGCGGTACAAGCATATGTATTAAAAAACACTGTTCTAGCTAGTCAAAGTAAACAATATATAGATATAATAACATACACACTACTTACTCATGATTAATATTAATTAGTATAATTGTGGAGTAAAATCTAAAGGAATTTGCACCTTTTGTACTTTGAATAATCAGGGATGTGATGGATCGGTGCTTCTGAAAGACACCCCATGGTTCACGGGCGAGCAAACTGCTCTTCAAAACAACAACTCGATAAGGGGAATGGAAGTCATAGATGCTGCCAAGTGGGCCGTGGAAGCAGTTTGTCCGAAAATCGTATCATGTGCAGATATCGTCGCACTTGCAGCCAGAGACTCTTCCGAGTATGTGAATGGGCCGACGTGGACGGTTAAGCTGGGGAGAAGAGATTCGACCACCGCAAATAGAGATTTGGCTGCAGCTGATTTGCCCTTCGGTGGTGATAATCTGGATGTGTTGATTGCTAAATTTGCTAGAAAGGGACTCAATGCTAAGGAAATGGTTGCGCTCTCAGGTGCACATACAATCGGTCAGGCTCAATGCGTGACGTTTAGGGGACGTATATACAATGAAACCAATATCGATCCGGGCTTTGCCCTTCACAGGAGACGTAATTGTCCTCCTTCAAACAATGCCGGAATTACAAACTTGGCACCACTTGACCCTGTTACACCGAACTCACTTGACAATAAGTACTACAAAAATTTGATGCAAAGAAGGGGGCTGTTGCACTCTGATCAAGTGTTGTTCAATGGGGGTGAGACTGATGGCATGGTAGCCAGCTATAGTAGGGATCCATCCTCCTTTTATGCGGATTTTGCTGTTGCAATGGTTAAGATGGGGGATATCAATCCATTAACAGGATTGTCAGGACAAATAAGAAAGATTTGCAGTGCGATCAATTGATGTGCATGCATTCCAAAACAATTTTTGCATTACTTGTTGATATGTTCTCTTCATCTCTTGTAATTAATTTCTATCTTCTGATTTATACATTCTTTCATTAAATGTTTTAATGTTTGTACATTGAATTCTTTCCGAAGAATTACTAAGACTATTTTATTAACAAGTGTAATAATCTGTGCAAGGAAATCTAGAAAAGATAAATGTTTCTCTAAACAATTCAATATATTCCCATTTTATTTGTAATCTCTTTAACACTTGTACAATTATATTTCAAGTTTTTGAAATACAAGTTTTGAATTTGACCCATAAACCTTCTTAAAATTAATTTTATGAGAGATGCGTCCAGATAAAATTGTATGATTTTTTAAATTTGTATTTTACTACATCAAGTGGACGAAAAATAAATACATTAATTAGAATAATCTCTTGTAGTAATTAACTAGATACGTCTATTTTTCCACCATTTGGTCAAGTTAAAATAATGAACCCTAAAAATAAAAAAGTTTACGCTGAGTGCATCTCTCATGAAACCAAACAATTTCGGTTTAAAATTTTGAAATAGAAATGGGAAAAAAAAATGAGGTACGTAGTCTCATGTAATTTGTGGCTTCAAAATCTTGTGATATTGGAACCCTCTTATATTTTATACAAAACTTTTTAACTTACGAAGTCTTATATATTTTAAAAAATAATAAATTTGAATACTAATTTTAGTGTGTAATATACAAATTGTTAATTTCGATCCCCATTGAAGACGTTTCAACTTTGGCTCAAAATCCAAAAGTATTAGATTTTTTTTAGTACTTCTTTTAAACTAAACAGTTTAATCACACACGGCACATCATACACAAATACGATAAATTTTCATAAAAACAATGTGTAAAGTAAGTAATTGTGCATGCGAAAATGAGATCCAACAATCACACATGGTCAATTAAAAGAGAATCCCTTGTTTTAACCATATGTGTACATAAAATTAAAAATGCTTGGTTGTTGTGCAGAAATGGCGACAAAAGAGGGGCCGTAAATTGTGTGAGAGGTCCACATGTGTCGGTTTATGTTTTAATCTTTTGTATGTTTTAATTTTTTATGTTGGCTAATTCTCATTCCTTCTCTCTCATGGAATGAGAGTTATTGAATTGATCACATTGAAGAAGAGGTGGACGTCCACACGAGGAGTTTGACTGTCCTTTTTACATGGCCTGAGTTGTGCTTTAATCTCTTTACACGAAAGGGATTAAACATCAACTCAAGCCGGGTAAGAAAGATGGGTCAAACCCCACATATATATGGTCATCCTCCTCTTCTTCAACGCCGATCAGTTTGATAATTTTTCATCCATGAGGAAGAAACTGACACAAAAAAATTAGCACATGTTGTAATAACGTAGAACTAAGAAGATTTTGGAATCAATTACATGTAAATAATTTCACATAACTAACTTTTAATTCCAAAACAAGAAGATTGCTTGAATGAGAGCATCTACATTCCTAAAACTCTTAGAGTTTCTAAGTAACTATTAACTAATTTTTAGAAAAATTTTCCTCAAAAAAAAAACTAATTTTTAGAAATTATAGGTTATGGAGTTTCTAAGGGTTCACATCCCTGACTTAAGAGTTTCTAAAATGCCACATCAGCAATAAAATAAAATAATTTTTTTTTCAGCGAACATTAGCCAATTATTTTGTCAACTCACAGTTTATAAACGATTTCTTATTAAGAAATTATTGAGCACAGTTGCTAAATAAGAAACTGGTCTACATCCCTGAAACTGGTCTAGAAACTGCCACATCAGATTAGAAACTCTGATAGTTTCAGGAATGTAGATGCTCTGAGATAACTAATTTAGATAACTCCCTAAAAGTATAATTGTGATTTACAAGAGCAAAAAATAAAGAGAAGGGCTTCAAAACTTGATTTGAAGTTTCCGATTAAGTTTTTTTTTCCTTTCTAATTTTTTATTTTGTACTTCTTGACCATATTTTTTTCTTAGATATTGTTCATGTAAATGTATAAAGTCTCATATCTTGAATTTTTTTTCATTTTTTTAATTAGAATGTTATTCATGTAACAATTTGTGTACTGTAAAATAATTGTAAATGTTGTTTATGTTGGTAAATGTATTGTTTTTGGTATGTGTTGTGTTTAAATTTATAGTTTTTTTTTTTTAGTATTTTCGGTATATTGGTAAATGTAGTGTTTTTGGTATATTGATAAATGTAATTTTTTTTGTTTGAATTCAGATCTATACCGGTATACATTTTAACAGCTATCTTGATTTTCCATATATTCATTTTTTCGAACTCCTTAAAATATAGATTTAACTATATATCGCTCAATACACCCTACTCGTATCGGACCCATTGACACTCCCACTTGACCCTCGTTCCTTTCTCCAAAAACGATATATTAACTTGATAATTAATTATAATTGTAATAATTATAGTACTATCATGATTATTGTTGTTGTTGTTATTAATATATCATCCTTCTGATTATTTAATGTTGTTTGTTTACTATATATGAAACAAATTTGATGGTGTATCATATTTGACTTGCACAATTATCTAGTGCTGACCATCTCTATACTCTTAAATATAAAGAAAAAATGACAACAACGTTCACAATACATTGTTCAATTTTTCCAAATAGACCTTTCAATTTCTTCTATATATACGTGATTTCTCTGCACCTTGGTCCGCTGAAGCAGCCTTCAATTTACGTAATCTTTATTATTTACCTAATTAGACCTAATTAGATTTTTTCCCGTGTAGATAAAGTATTGTCTATAATAGTTTTAAGATGTGAAACAGAGAACAAGAGATGATGAGAAATTGATATATTGCATACTTGAGAAGTTGTACAGTGAGCTATATATAGTGAAAATAAAAGAGAAACTATCTGTTGGAAAATAAAACAGTAACTTTCTATATTAAGGAATAAAGGTTGAGTAACTTTATAACTTAGTTGCTCCCTTTATTTCTTATTTTAGCCTATGATGAACAAAATCCGTTAAGGGTAATTAAACCCATTAAGGGCTTTGAGGCTTATTTGTTCCCTAATCCTACTTATTTTTCTACACTCCCCCTCAAGTTAATTAGGTGTGTAGATATCTCGTAACTCTAACTTGCTTATATTTGCTTCAAGCGGTTTTGGATCTAATCCCTTCGTAAAGGCATCCGCTAATTGGTCTCCACTTCTTACAAACGGAGTCTCAATTTCTTTCGCTTGAATCTTTTCTCTAATAAAATGGCAATCAACCTCAATGTGTTTAGTCCTCTCATGAAACACCGGATTGGATGCTATATGACGCGCCGATTGGTTGTCGCAAAACATTTGTATTGGCAATTGAATTTGGATTCCAAAATCCGAAAGAAGTTGTTTTATCCAAGTTAATTCACTTGCGGTGGATGCCATGGCTCGATATTCCGCCTCGGTGCTTGATCGTGCCACGACATTTTGTTTCTTGCTTTTCCATGTGACTAAATTTTTGCCTACAAATGTGCAAAAACTGGTTGTCGATTTTCTATCGAAGCTTCCGGCCCAATCTGCATCGGAATAGCCACACACATTGTTAGAGTTGTTGTTTTTCATACAAATTCTTTTTCCGGGAGTTCCTTTTAAATACCTTAGAATTTTATTTATTGCCTCTAAATGTGGTGTTCTAGGGGCATGCATAAATTTACTAATTTGGCTTACCGAAAAAGAAATGTCCGGTCGTGTTACCGTTAGATATATTAATTTTCCTACAAGTCTTTGGAATTGGTTTATGTCTTCTAATGGTTCACCATCTTCGCTATTTAATTTATTTTTGCCATCTATTGGTGTTGAGGCCGGTTTACAACCTAGTTTACCGGTTTCTTCCAACAAGTCTAAGGTGTATTTTCTTTGAGAAATAAATAGGCCTTGATTTGAATATGCAATTTCAATGCCTAAGAAATATTTTAAGTAGCCCAAATCCTTAATGTCAAATTTTTCTTTTAATTTTGCTTTTATTGTCTTAATGTGTTCTTGGTTGTTCCCGGTAATAATAATATCATCTACATACACTAGAATGATTGTGCTGTTTTCTCCCTCAATTTTGACAAACAATGAGTGGTCGGCACTACTAATTTTAAAATTGCAAGATATTAAATAAGAGCTTAATTTTTCATACCATGCCCTCGGAGATTGCTTCAACCCATAAATTGACTTCTTCAATTTGCAAGCTAGTGTATGTTTTTGGTCTTTTTTATAACCGGGTGGTAATGACATATATACCTCTTCTTCAAGTGTTCCTTGAAGAAATGCATTTTTTACGTCCATTTGGTATAATTTCCAATTTCAGTTTACCGCAATAGAAAATAATATTCTTACGGTATTCATTTTTGCAACCGGGGCAAATGTTTCATAATAGTCTATACCATAGGTTTGGGTGTATCCTTTGGCAACTAAACGAGCCTTATACCGTTCTACCGTGCCATCACTATTGTACTTAATTTTATATACCCATTTACAACCTACCAATTTTTTATTTTTTGGTAATTGAACTATTACCCAAGTGTCATTTTTTTCAAGAGCACTCAATTCTTCATTCATAGCTTTGTTCCATTTGGGAATTTTCATGGCCTCTTCATAATTGTTTGGTTCTTGTTCTTTTTCAATTGAGGTCAAGAATGCTCTATGGTTAGAAGAAACATTGTCATATGTAATAAAATCTTGTATAGGATATTGTACCTTGTAGGTTATAAAATTCCTAACCCTTGTTGAAGGTTGTGTTGTTCGAATCGACCTTCTCAACGATGTTTCAATGTCATGATTTTCTTCGTTTGCGGAATTGTCTTCTATTTCTTCCTCATTCTCAATTTCATTTTCAATTTCATTTTCATTTTCATGGGATGTTGGTCTAGCATTTTCTATTGCAATTGGTAATGTAATTTCCTTGGAGGGTTCTCTCAAAAAATTCTCACAATTAGTTTCTTTGTAATATGGCTTTTTTCTAAAAATGTTACATCCCTAGAAATGTAAAATTTTTTATTTTTAGGGTCATAACATTTATACCCCTTTTTTTGTGATGAATATCCTAAAAAAATAGCCTTAATTGAGGTATAATCCAATTTGTCTTGCTTGTTATTTTTGTGTACATAACAAGTACAACCGAAAATTTTCAAATGCTCAATGTTGAGTTTTTGTTGGTAAAGGATCTCTAATGGGCTTTTGTAATCTAGATTAACACTTGGCAATCTATTAATTAAATATGTAGCGGTAAGAACGGCATCCGACCAATAAGATTTTGGAACATTATTTTGAAATAAAAGTACTCGAGTCATTTCGAGTAAATGTCTATTTTTCCTTTCGGATACACCATTTTGTTGAGGTGTATATACACATGTTGTTTGGTGTAAAATTCTTTTTTCTTTAAAGAAGTTTGAGAAATTTTGATTTACAAATTCCGTTCCATTATCGGATCTAAATATTTTGATTTTAGCTTTGTATTGGTTTTCTATAAAGTTATAAAAGTCTAAAAATTGTGAAAATACTTCACTTTTATCTTTTAATAAATATAACCAAGTTGTTTTAGAAAAATCATCAATAAATATAACAAAATATTTGTATCCATTAAAAGAGTTAGTTGGGGCGGGTCCCCATACATCCGAGTGAACCAAATCAAAAGGTTTCTCACTCTTAGAACTTGATAATTTAAATGGTAATCTAATATGTTTTCCTAACTTACAAATTTCACAACTACTATTATCTAATTTTGAAAAATTAAAAAGACTCTTTAAAATCTTGTCGGAAGGATGTCCAATTCTTCTATGCCAAAGTGTACTCAATTTTTTATTTTTGGTAGTGTTGAAATTGAATTTTTCTTCATTCAAAAAATAAAGCCCATTTTCTAGAAATCCTTTACCAATCATAATCTTGGTTATCCGATCCTGAAAAATCACATTATTTGTTAAAAATATGAGTTCACAATTTAACTCATTTGTGATTTTACTAATGGATAATAGATTTGATGAGCAATTTTTTAAATACAAGACATTTTGAATTATTTTTGAGAATATCGTTATTGAGCCCTCTCCAAGGATTTCCATTTTCTCACCGTTTGCAACCGTAACAAATTTTTTTGTTTCATAATTTTTAAAATTGGTCAATAAATTTTTATTTCCAGTCATATGATCTGTTGCACCTGAATCCAAGATCCATCTAGAATTTTTTGGAAAAAATGAAAAATTTGCAACAGAAATCATACCAGTGCTCTTCTGTTTCTCCTGTTTTTGGTTGAGCATCACAGAGAGCTGCTGAATGAGCTGCCGCATAGAATCCTGAGAAGAGGAAGAGGAGGTGTCTCCAGCTATTAAAACATTGGACGGTTCGGATCCAATTCTCCCATCAGCGAGAAAACTTGATCCCTTTCTTTCCGCCTCTTCTTTTCCGCCTCTGTCTCGCTCCCAGCCATTTTTCTCCCCCTTTCGATCTCCGGCTCCGGGTTTCTTGTGCCACTTGGGTCGGAGGTGGGGATGTAGGAACCAACACTGGTCCTTGCGATGCCCCTCTCTCCGGCAATGTTCGCACTTAAGTCCGGTTTGATCCCCTCTCGCCTCCGACCGAAAATTAGGGTTAGGCCTCGCCATTGCTGTGAAGGTTTTGGTCTCGATATTTTCAGTGGGTTGCGATGCCATCATAGCCCTTCCTGTTTCTTCTCTGTCTACCATAGCTGCCACCTCATCTGAGGAAGGTAGCTCGGCTAGTAACAGGATTTGTGACCGCACAGCCTCATAGCTGGAATCGAGGCTTGCTAGAAATTGAAAGATGGCATCTTGTTCTTCTCATTTTTGGATTTCAGTGAGATCAGTGGTGGGAGGCCGATAAACCCTAAGTTCATCTCTTTTCTTTTGAAGGTAACCGTACAATTCCATTGATGATTGGCCTTGTTGTTGTTTTGCTTGTTAGTAATCTCTTTGAATTTGGTAAATATGAGAATATTTTTTTCTATGGCCATAGAGTTGCTCGGCTCTTTCCCAAATCTCTAGGGCACTGTCTTTATAAGAGAGTAAGTCAGATACCTTTGGCTCCATGGTTGCGAGGAGCCAAGTGATGACAGTGTGATCGCTTGTTCGCCATTTGGCTAGTTCCTTTTTCTCGGCCTCAGTTGCTACTGGTTCGGATAATTTGGGGATTTTATAATCTTTGTCGATGTGATTGTTTTTTTCTCGGCCGCTTAAAGCAAATTTGACTTGCCTTGCCCATACATGGTAATTCTTACCATTGAGCATCACCCCTGTGAGTTTTTCGTAATTTTGTGCCATCTCAGTTTTTCTGGCTTTTTCTGGTAAGAGGCAGTTTTACTGGTAAGGATTGGGAGCTTTCTTTGCAGTTGCTGGTACTGCTGTTTTTTTGTTTGTTGGCACTTCTAGTGTGCTTGAATTACTGGTTCTTGCAGTTGCTAGTACTGTTGCTGATTTTCTTTGTTTTG
Organism: Carex myosuroides; assembly: GCA_028015225.1. Classification (NCBI taxonomy): domain Eukaryota; kingdom Viridiplantae; phylum Streptophyta; class Magnoliopsida; order Poales; family Cyperaceae; genus Carex; species Carex myosuroides. The sequence continues at coordinate 5,230,998 of CM051471.1, forward strand.
AGTCAGGAATTCATTCCCGCTCTGATACCATAATAGTTTTAAGATGTGAAACAGAGAACAAGAGATGATGAGAAATTGATATATTGCATATCTTGAGAAGTTGTACAGTGAGCTATATATAACGAAAATAAAAGAGAAACTATCTGTTGGAAAATAAAACGGTAACTTTCTATATTAAGGAATAAAAGTTGAGTAACTTTATAACTTAGTTGCTCCCTTTATTTCTTATTTTAGCCTATGATGAACAAAACCCGTTAAGAGTAATTAAACCCATTAAGAGCTCTGAGACTTATTTGTTCCCTAATCCTACTTATTTTTCTACAGTCTAATCCCAAAACAAGTTGCTTACCCCGGGGTGGACACGTGCCACAGACCAAAGAATTCTACCATTATTATTTTTTTTTCAGAATTTTTAATTTATAAAAATTATAATAAAATAATATAAAATAAACCATTAGACTGATGGCATGGTAGCGAGCTATAGTAGCTCAGGATCCATCCTCATTTTATGTGGATTTTGCTGCTGCAATATGATTAAGATGGGGGATATCAATCCGCTAACAGGATCATCAGGACAAATAAAAAAGATTTGCAGTGCGATCAATTAATGTGCATTCTAAAACAATTTTTGCATTACTTGTTGATATATATACAGGTTCTCTTCATCTTTTGTAATTATTAATTATCTTCTGATTTATACATTCTTTTATTATTCTTTTTTATGTTTTTACATTCAATTCTTTCCAAAGAAGTACTTTAAGGCTATTTTATTAAAAGGTGTAATAATCTGTGCAAGGAAATATAGAAGAGATAAATGTTTCTCTAAACAATTCAATATATGTTACTAAACAGATAGGCGTTCTTTTGTGTTTTCTTATTAATTATTATAATTTTTTGGTTCGTATAGTTTCTTATACGATTTGGTGTGAAGTTCAATAATCCTTTTTAGGGTAATATTTATAGAGCCTTCAAATTTTAAATTTATGACTTTCCAACTTTTAATTTTTGAAAATCAATTTCCTGAACTATACACAATCAGTGATAATGACCCCTTAACAGCTAATTAATGTGCTATTTGTAATACAAATGTTGAATTTGAGCCATAAATCTTCTTAAAATTACTTTTTATGAGAGATGCGTCTAGATAAAATTGGATGATTTTTTAAATTTGTGTCATGCTACATCAAGTGGATGAAAAATAAATACATTAATTAGAATAATCTATTGTAGTAATTAACTAGATACGTCCATTTTTCAGTCATTTGATCAAATAAAAATAATGAACCCTAAAAATATAAAAAAAGTTTACGTGAGTGCATTTCTCATGAAACCAAACAATTTGGGTTTAGAATTTTGAAATAGGAGAAAGGGGATGTAGCATAGTTAACTAGAAGAAAAGTCTTAAAATTGTTGGTTAGTTAAAGATTGAGAGTTCGATTCTCTTCACGATTTAAAGCCATAATATGGTTATTGATTTAAGTTCTCTACTATGCATAGAAGATATAACTTTGGACCACAATATTAATTCCTGAAACAAAGGAAATAACAGATCTATAATTCACAAGGGTTGTTAGCAATGACAAGGGTTTTGTGATACATAGGGGGGATGTAAAGAAATACCATGCCTGATACTGTACAGTCCCTGTAATAGTTGAGATTATACAATCCCTGTAATTTGGCCTCAATCTCTTCAAATTAAGCCTAAATTGGGATTATTGGACTTCTATAATACCAATTTTACCCCTAATTATGCTTTTGGGCTGACAGATACGGGATAAGAAGCAATTGAATGCAGGATTAAATAAGAGGAAACGTCTTAATCTTGCTTCTAACAAAGAACAAGAGCTATCAGATTCTGAGAAACCTTCTGATTCATTGTAACTAACTGATTGGAGTACACAATTCATAATATAAGTCCATAATACGGTACCAAGCTCATAATATAGAGGAAATAAACCCAAATTAATACATCGAAGCAACCATAGTAATAGAAAATAAGTATCAGTATGCAACTCAAATTCCTCGACCGGGTGGCAGCTTCCCCATAGGCCCACCCATCATCCCAGAAAAAAACCCCACCGACAGCATCGACAGCGACATCTGCAGTTCATCCCGGCTCCACCTCCTCCGTGAAGCGCCAGATCTCGACGGAACAGTCGGCGCCAGATAAGAAATATACAACTTACGAAACCCTCCCAACGCGACCACAACCGATCGGAGCTGGCCTGGGGCGCAGCCGAGCGCCGCCCAGTGGCGGAGGCAGACAGACTCCCAGATCCTCTCGTCCTGCGCCAGGCGGCGCCACCTGGAGCTGACGCACGCGGCGGACCCGAGAGTCCGTTCGTCGACGCGGCGGAGCACTTCGTAGAGGAGATCCTCTGTTAGATTTGGTACTGGAGAAGCGGGTTCTTCGGTTTTGATCTTCTTGGAGGCGGTGTCTGGTGAGACGGCGCGTTTCATGGTGACTGGTGAGAGCTTCTGAGCTCAACCTCTGAGCTGAACGGAGCAGTATCGATGCTTCACTTTTATCTAATATAAATTTCTCTTGAAATTATTGGGAAAATCATTCAATCAGTGAGGATCTGAATTGTTTGGAGTTTCTCGGTTAATTGCGCCTTTGAATGACATCCACAGCTAGTGAATTGAAAACGGGCTGGTCCGGTCCAAACCCGCCCGGTCCACGGGTTGACCCGGGCACGGGTTGGCACGGCCAGGTCCGATGAGTTGGGTTTGGTTCGGCCAATTCAAACCCGTGGTCAACCCGGCGGATCCACGGGTCCACGGTCCGGTCCGGTCCTTTCTTTTCTTTGCTGTTTTTTTTTTAATGTTTTTTCTGGTTTTTCTGTTTTTTTTTTCTGTTTTTTTTTCTATTTTTTTTTTTGTTTTTCTGTTTTTTTAACAAAATTTGAATTTGAAACGGGTTGGGACGGGTTGTAGCGGGTTGGCTCGGATCCCGCCGGGTTGGCACGGGTTCCGGGTCCGGGTTCGGGCGGGTTGATCCGGTCCAGTACGGGGTTCACACAGGTCGGGTTTGGGCGGGTTGGGTCCAAAAAACCGGGTCTGCGCCTTGGTTAACCCGGCCCACCCATTTGGACGGTCCGGTCCGAGTTTAGGCATGGGCTTGGGCCGATCCATTGGTTGGCCGGTCCGGTCCTGGACCGGGCAGGTTTTGTCAATACACTATCCACAGTGCTGAGATTTTTATTAATACCCTCGATAAAATAAATTATAGTAAAAGGCCCTGATCGCCCCACAGTGAGACGGTCCACTCTTTCAACCAAACCACCTCACAGTGTGGCGGTCACCTATTCCCACCAGACCGCTCCCTTGTGGGGCGGTGTGATGTTTTTTTTTAATTGATGTGCTATTTTTTAATTTTGTAATTTACAGTTTCAATTTTTATAATAATTTATAGTTATAATTTGTTATAATTCACGATTATATTTGTATTTGTTGTAATATTTTATTGTAGTTTTATTTGTTGTATTTTTTATAATAATTTATAGTTATATTTTTATAATTAACGATTATAATTTTATTTGTTGTAATGTTTTATAATATGTTATATATTTATTGTAGTTTTATTTGTTGTAATGTTTTATAATATGTTATATATTTATTGTAGTTTTATTTGTTATAATTTTGTTTAATGTTATAAATTAGTTTTTTCGACTAGATAAACAACAAAACTAAATAATCTAAATAGTAAGTCTACAACATAAACTCTAACGACCGGAGAGAAAAACATAAAATACTACAAATCCTTCCAACTAAAAAAATTGAATAACTTAACGACGAGGGCGGCGACGACCGAAGAGATCCAACTTAGGAGGTGGATGGCGGTCCCTGTGCGGTAGCTGACGCCTTGAGTGAATCTCCTCCTCCTTTGGAATGGATTGTCGCGGAATCGAATCGGACGGTCCCGATCAAAAACCCAAAAATTGGGTTACTTCACTGGATCTGAATTCGTCTCTGATGCGGTAGCTGAAAGTAATGGTCTCCAAAACCGACAGTTTTTTTTATTTTTTTGGAGAGAAAAAACCTTCAGCGACCGGTGTCTAGATCGGTCTCTGATATCGGTCACTGATAGCTTTTTTTGCTGTAGAGAATGACACACCTCATTTGGAATTGATTTGATATTGTTTGAGTTCTGAAATCTAAAATACGTATAAGTGGTACAAGCATATTGAAAAAACACTGTTTAACTCAGTGTAAACAACATATATAATAGCATAAACGCTTACAGGCTTAATTACTCATAATTAATATTAATTAGGTTAATTTTCGACTAAAATCTAAACAAATTAGTACCTTTTACTTTGAATAATTAATCAGGATGTGATGGATCAGTGCTTCTCAAAGACCCCATGGTTCACGGGCGAGCAAACTGCTCTTCAAAACAACAACTCGATAAGGGGAATGGAAGTTATAGATGCTGCCAAGTGAGCCGTGGAAGCAGTTTGTCCGAAAGTCGTATCATGTGCAGATATCGTCGCACTTGCAGTCAGAGACTCTTCTGAGTATGTAAATGGTCCGACGTGGACGGTTAAACTGGGGAGAAGAGATTCAACCACCGCAAATAGAGATTTGGCTGCTGCTGATTTGCCCTTCGGTGGTGATAATCTGGATGTGTTGATTGCTAAATTTGCTAGAAAGGGACTCAATGCTAAGGAAATGGTTGCGCTCTCAGGTGCACATACAATCGGTCAGGCTCAATGCGTGACGTTTAGGGAACGTATATACAATGAAACCAATATCGATCCGGGCTTTGCCCTTCACAGGAGACGTAATTGCCCTCCTTCAAACAATGCCGGAATTACAAACTTGGTACCACTTACCCTGTTACACCGAACTCACTTGACAATAAGTACGACAAAAATTTGATGCAAAGAAGGGGGTTGCTGCACTCTGACCAAGTGTTGTTCAATGGGGGTGAGACTGATGGCACATGATAGCCAGCTATAGTAGGGATTCATCTTCCTTTTATGCGGATTTTGCTGCTACAATGGTTAAGATGGGCGATATCAATCCGCTAACAGGATCGTCAGGACAAACAAGAAAGATTTGCAGTGCGATCAATTAATGTGCATCCTAAAACAATTTTTGCATCACTTGTTAATGTGTTCTCTTCATCTCTTATAATTTATACATTCTTTTATTAATTTTTTAAATGTTTGTATATTGAGTTCTTTCCGAAGAACTGAAAATGTGCTTATAAGGCAATGTTATTATAAAGTGTAATTATCTATGTGCAAGGAAATCTAGAAGAAATAAATATTAATTTATCGAAACAATTCAATATTATTTGTTACTAAACTGAAGCGCTGGTTTCCGTTTTTTTTTTGTTCGTATATATAATTTCTAATCCGATTTGGTGCAAAGTTCAAGGATATCCTCTTTAGGGTAATATTTTTAAGGCCTTCAAATTTTTAATTTATGACAAGTTGTCTTTCCAACTTTTAATTTTAACAATCAATTTCCTGAATTATATATGCAATCAGTGACAATGACCACTTATAACAGCTAATTAATTTGCTATATGTATTCTCATTAACACTTTTACAATTATATTTCAAGTTTTGAAATACAAATGTTGAATTTGAGCCATTAATCTTGTTAAATTTTATGAGAGATGCGTCCAGATTAAATTTTTATGATTTTTCAAGTTTAATTTGTACAAGATGAAAAATAAATATATTGAAATTATCTATCGGTTGAATATTCAAATATAAAAATAGATCTCGTGTGCAAGTGATAGTTTTTGGTGAAATCAAGAACTTAAAATATAAAGTGCATATAAAGTAAATAGATAGAGTTGAGAGAATTGACACAAGAGATGATAACGGAGTTCGGCAACTAAAGGCCTACGTCTCTGGAGCTCTGCGACCACTTCTCGGCGAGCCTTTCTATTACCCAATGAGAAAGAAATACAAGGTGGAACCGGTGAGACCTCACAACACGCGGGTAATCAACTCGGGCCAAGAAGAATGAGCACACATGGCTCAAGTACAGAGCACACGGCTCAAAGAAAAAGTCGAGAACACACGGTTCTAAGTTCAACAAACACTTCCTAACTTTCATCTAATCTCAATACTGATCAATTTAGATGAAGTGAATTTAAAGTTATTGAAAAGATATTAAAGTTAAAGCACAAATAACAACGGACAAAACTAAACCTCTCAGGAAATCAAAAGTTTATGGCAGCTGGAGGATTTTTAGCTTGATTTCTTAGGGGAAACAAATCAAACCCCCTTTATATAGAGAGAAAACAGAAATGGAAACAAAATCACGGTTTTATCTATCAACTGTTATGGTGCAGGTTGGTCAACTGTCCTAACGGCTGGAGCAAATCAGACAATCTTCGAAATTAGGGTTTGCCTTTTTGCTTGTGCTTTATGACAACTGTTCCAACATTATAAGTCAACCGTGGGCAACGTTTGAACTCTGGTTGTTTTGTGCTTGATTTGTTTTCAAATATATTTTTGTAATTCGTAAGTTTTGATTTCAACCGTTACAACGTCTGATCAACCGTTGTAACGACTGGACTCAAGCAACACAACCTCAAACCTACTTTATCATATTTTTAAATATGGAAAAAATGAGAAAATTAAAATGGTAAAGTAAACTATTCTTGCTCTTCATGATTCATCTAGCATGCTTGTGTTCACCATTCATGTCTTGATGCTTTTTTTGTCAATCAAATTGATGTAGCAATTAAACCTACAAACGTCTCAAACAAAAAAATTGTAAAATTCAATATTTATATGTTTTGCAAATTAGTCAAATAAAGCATTAGATTGCTTACAACAACACTAAATATATACACCACATATACTATTGTCATTGACAAACAAGTTTGAAGAATTATATATTATCATAAAAGAAGAAAAAGGAAATTATATTCGCAAACGTCAATAAAATTTTATCTTTTACAAAAATCAATTAATAAATCATCTATTATTCTAAATAGATCGAGATGAAGTATACATGTATATTTCCTTCTTTCTTTCTTTTGAGGTCAGTGGGCAACTAGCCGACTGACCATTGTATTAATGAATAAAGAAAAAGTATTTTCATCCTACTCAAAGGACCAAGTATACATGTATCTTTCTGTGATTATTCAAAGGAGCATAGCCAGTCACGTCAATCTCGTGTATCTTCCTCCAATTAATTTTGCTAAATGTTTTTTTATAAACGAGTTGTTTGCCAAGGGATGGCTACGTCACGTGCTGCAGACCTTAGAATTCTACGTACCAATATATATATGATTTTCTTGGTCCATCAATTGTTATAACTACCCGAGTATATCTAATCTATTAATAACAAAACTCAAAAGGGCGATTAATGTTTGACTTGGAAGAAGTAATCCAAAACGGCTGGCAAAGAAGTTTGTACATATCTGAATCAGCATCGATCGATATATACCCTGCTTGACATTGTTAAAATAAAATAAATATTTATGGTTGAAGCATTCTTCCCAGAGACCTGTTCGCCGAAGGTACCCTATAATTAAATACACAAATGATACACCATAAAGCCACAAATCAACTCTTAATTAGCTTATCTCTACAAAATAGTTACGAAGTGATCAGCTCTCAATTAGCTTCTATCATTTTCTCTCTATCTCTCTCTCACAATTATCAATGGGCTCTTCTTTTAAACTTACTTGGATAGCCATTGCAATGCTATTCGCATTCTCTCTAAAGTACTGTCAAGCTTCTCTGACTTATAATTACTATGATTATACATGTCCGCAAGCCCTTCCAATCATTCGCAGTGCTATACGAGATGCAATAGCAAAAGAACGCCGGATGGCCCCCTCTCTCATACGCCTTCACTTCCATGACTGCTTTGTTCAGGTAATTAACCATAATATGTAATACATAAATGGATTCGTTACTTAATTATGTGCATCCAATGACACACCTCATTTGGAATTGATTTGATATTGTTTAAGTTCCAAATTCTAAAATACTTAGAAGTGGTGCCAGCATATTAAAAAAAACTCTGTTCTACTAAGAGTAAACTACATAGTAACATAATAACGTAAACGCTTACAGGCTTACTCTTGATTAATATTAATTAGGTTAATTTTTTGAGTAAAATCTAAACGAATTAGTACCTTTTTATTTTGAATTATTAGGGATGTGATGGATCGGTGCTTCTGAAAGACACCCCATGGTTCACGGGCGAGCAAACTGCTCTTCAAAACAACAACTCGATAAGGGGAATGGAAGTCATAGATGCTGTCAAGTGGGCCGTGGAAGCAGTTTGTCCGAAAGTCGTATCATGCGCAGATATCGTTGCACTTGCAGCCAAAGACTCTTCTGAGTATGTGAATGGGCCGACATGGAAGGTTAAGCTGGGAAGAAGAGATTCGACCACCGCAAATAGAGATTTGGCTGCTGCTGATTTGCCCTTCGGTGTTGATAATCTGGATGTGTTGATTGCTAAATTTGCTAGAAAGGGACTCAATGCTAAGGAAATGGTTGCGCTTTCAGGTGCACATACAATCGGTCAGGCTCAATGTGTGACATTTAGGGACCGTATATACAATAAGACCAACATTGATCCAGGTTTTGCTCTTCACAGGAGACGTAATTGCCCTCCTTCAAACAATGTCGGAATTACAAATTTGGCACCGCTTGACCCAGTTACACCAAACTCACTTGACAACAAGTACTACAAAAATTTGATGCAAAGAAGGGGGTTGTTGCACTCTGACCAAGTGTTGTTCAATGGAGGGGAGACTGATAGCATGGTAGCGAGCTATAGTAGGGATACATCCTCCTTTTATGCTGATTTTGCTGCTGCAATGGTTAAGATGGGAGATATCAATCCGCTAACAGGATCATCAGGACAAATAAGAAAGATTTGCAGTGCCATTAATTAATTAATGTGCATTCTAAAAAAAATTGCATTATTTGTCGATATATATATAGGTTTTCTGCATCTTTTGTAACTTCTATCTTCTGATTTATATATTCTTTTATTAATTTTTTTTATGTTTGTACATCGAATTATTTCCGAAGAATTAATTTTAAGTCTATTTTATTAAAAAGTGTAATAATCTGTGCAAGGAAAGCGACAAGAGATAAAGTTTTCCTAAACAATTCAATGTTACTAAACAGATAGGCGTTCTTTTCTGTTTTTGTTGAACTTATGCGGAAATATTGAGACAAATTAAACAGAGAGAATATATGATTGAAATTTCTGTGTATTGATATGATTTTGTTACAAAAGTTCCTAACGTTACCGTTTGTACTATTTCTGTTTTTGGTACTTATGAACAGTGTACCGTTGGTATTATTGCCTAAAATAAATGTTGTCTTTATTGTCTAATTCTAAGCCGCTTGATCAATGATAAACGACTGAGATCAAATCCCTTCAATATCTTTTTTTTTTCTTTTCAACATCCTCTCAAGCTAGGAATATATAGATCGTGCAATTCTTGTTTTGTTGTAATTTTTTTCAAATGGACTCGGGTCCAAATCTTGAGTGAAGATATCTGTTAGTTGATCTTCACTTTTAACGTATGGTGTTTTTATTTTTTTTGCTTGAACTTTCTCTCAAATGAAGTTGTAATCCATTTCTATATGTTTGGTTCGCTCATCATAGAATACTGGATTCAATGTGAGTCGCGCATAGTTGTTATCGCAATACATTTTCATAGACTGATCACAGGCAATGCCCATGTCGCTGAGTAGTTGCTTGACCCAAATTAATTCACTTACGGCTCATGTCATGGCATGATATTTCGCCTCCTCGCTAGATCGTGCCACAATATTTTACTTTTTTTTTCTTCCATGTGAAATTTCCGCTTACAAATGTGCAAAAATTGGTAGTGAATTTTCTATCGAAACTTCCGATCCAATATACATCGGAATAACCACATATGACATTAGAATTATTGTTTTTCATCCAAATTTTTTTGCCAGGGTTCTTCTTTAAATAACGTAAAATTTTATTTATAGCCTCTAAGTGTGGAGTTCTTGAGTAATTAAATGAACTTACTAATTTAGCTTACAGAAAAAAAAAAATATCTGAACAGGTAACCGTTAAATAAATTAATGAATAAAGAGATGAAATATACATCTTTCTTTCTTTCTTTCTTTAAGATTAGTCGTCAACTAGCCGACTGATAATTGTATTAATGAATTAATAAAGAAAAAATATTTTCATCCTAATCAAAGGACTAAGTATACAAGTATCTTTATGTGATTATTCAAAGGAGCATATATAGCCAGTCACGTCAATCTCATGTATTTATAACTCCTTTATAATGAAAGATCGTTAATTAAGCGAGTTGCACACCAATGGTCCAGTGAAGCAGCCTCTAATTTTCTTAGTTCTTATTATAAACGAGTTGTTTGTCAAGGGTTGGCTACGTCGCGTGCTGCAGACCATAGAATTCTACGTACCAATATATCATTTTTCTTGGTCCATTAATTGGTATAACTGCCACACGATATCTAATTAATCAACTAATCATAAGAACGCAAAAAGGGCCATGCATGAATATTAATGTTTGACTTGGAACAAGTAATACAAACGGCTGGAATATCAGTATCAATAATAAAAGTATTAATTATCCCCTGCTTGACATGTTGTGTTAAAATAAATAATTTATTGTTGAACCATTCTTCCCAAAGACCTCTTCACCAAAGGTACCCTATAAATACACAAATGAAACACAACTTCTCATCATACAAATCAACTCTTAATTAGTTACGAACTGATCAGCTCTCAATTAGCTTCTATCACTCTCTCTCTCTCTCTTCAAAACTTGCTTTGATAGCAATTAATTGCAATGCTCTTCGCGTTCTCTTTAAAGCACTGTCAAGCTTCTCTGACTCCAAACTACTATGATTATACATGTCCACAATCCCTTCCAATCATTCGCACAGCCATACGAATTGCTATTGCGAAAGAGCGCCGAATGGCCGCCTCTCTCATACGCCTTCACTTCCATGACTGCTTTGTTCAGGTAATTTACCATAATTGTAATACATATATAAATGGATTCCTTACTGATGTGCATCCAATGACCCACCTCATTTGGAATTAACTATTTGATATTTTATTAGTTCTGAAATCTCTGGAATAATACATAGAAGCTGTACAAGCATGATTAATATTAATTAGGTTAATTTTGTTGTAAAATCTAAAGGAATTCACACCTTTTTACTTTGAATAATTAGGGATGTGATGAATCGGTGCTGCTGAAAGACACCCCGTGGTTCACGGGTGAGCAAACTGCTATTCAAAACAACAACTCAATAAGGGGAATGGAAGTCATAGATGCTGCCAAGTGGGCCGTGGAAGCAGTTTGTCCGGAAGTCGTATCATGCGCAGATATCGTTGCACTTGCTGCCAGAGACTCTTCTGAGTATGTGAATGGGCTAACATGGACGGTTAAGCTGGGTAGAAGAGATTCAACCACCGCAAATAGAGATTTGGTTGCTGCTGATTTGCCCTTCGGTGGTGATAATTTGGATGTGCTTATTGCTAAATTTGCTAGAAAGGGACTCAATGCTAAGGAAATGGTTACGCTCTCAGGTGCACATACAATTGGTCAAGCTCAATGCGTGACATTTAAGGACCGTATATACAATGAGACCAACATCGATCCGGGCTTTGCTCTTCACAGGAGACGTAATTGCCTTCTTTCAAACAATGCCGGAGTTACAAACTTGACACCACTTGACCCTGTTACACCGAACTCACTTGACAACAAGTACTACAAAAATTTGATGCAAAGAAGGAGGCTGTTGCACTCTGACCAAGTGTTGTTCAATGGGGGTGAGACTGATGGCATGGTTGCGAGCTATAGTAGGGATCCATCCTCCTTTTATGAGGATTTTGCTGCTGCAATGGTTAAGATGGGGGATATCAATCCACTATCCGGTTCGTCAGGACAAATAAGAAAGATTTGCAGTGCGATCAATTAATTAATGTGCATTCTAAAAAAGATTTGCATTACTTGTCGAAATATAGGTTCTTTTCGTCTTTTGTAATTTCTATCTTCTGGTTTATAAATTCTTTTATTTTATTTTCATTTGTATATTGATTCTTTCCAAAGAAGTATTTTTAAGGCAACGTTTTTTTTAAGGTAATAAGGTGGCAAGGAGCCATCTTACGTTTTTCATTGATAAAAACGTATTTACAAGGTTCCTAAGCTATCAGTCCTCTATATATACAAAGTTCTTTTAAGGCAACATTATTGAGAAGATTTTTAGGGTATGTTGGCAAATTTGCCATCTTACAAATTCAATTGATAGAAAAAGGTGTTTACAATTTATTTACAAATCCTCTACTTAAAACCAGGTCCTATGTCACAATATTTACAAATTTAAAAGGCGCTCTACTATCATTAACTATGAACTCTTGCTTGGCTCCTGTCAGCACTCATCACATCATGCACTAGTGCTTGACCTCCACCACTGTTCCTGTACCAGTAAGTTTACCAGTGTAATTTTTGCACTGAAAATAAGTGGCATCCACTGTTGGATCTGCTGACCTATATTAAACCCGAATCCGCTATATGTTCTGGTACCAACTCTGAATCTCTGCGCCAGTGTTACTGATCAGTACTGCTGCACACTTCCTCTCCTGGGAGAAGAGCCTTGTTTCGCTCACACCACAGGACCCAACATCCCGCTACCCAAGCGATATCCCAAAGTTGTCGTGGCTGCGATTTCAGTCTAATTATGTGGTTCTACCAAAGGGTCAGCACTGTTTCCTGGTTACCAATATTGACTGGTATGCTGAATTTTTGGATGAGACCGCTCCAAATTTCTCTTGAGTATGGTGCAGTGGTACATGATGTGGTCCCTTGACTCTATCATGTTATCTCCACAGAGATGGCAGCCCGGTGTAATGTTGCAGCCTCTAGCAATCGGTATTTGTTGTGTGAGTATTTTATTCTGCAAGGTTATCCAAAGGAAGAGTTTTACCTTTAAGGGCGCTTTCAATTTCCACATAGCTTTATGGAACCTGCACCGAAGTCCAGTGTCTTGCATTTGCTTGTAAGCCGAGGCACTGGTAAAAGTACCGTGCTCTGTCCTTCGCCATAGCGGTTGTGGCTGTTGGTCCACTGTTGCAACTTGTAACCGAGAACAAATAGAAAGGAATGAGTGGCTGCAGAGACCTTGTGAAGAAAGAAAGATTGTGGTTGTGTATAATGTGTGAGGCCTCGGTTACCCCATAAAGGCAGCGCATCATTTCTGTCCACAAGGAATTCACCTCCGCTTCTAATTTTCATAACCACTTCAAGAGTAGTGCCTCAATTTGCACTTTGAGATCCAGGATCCCCATGCCCCCATTTTTCTTTTGCAAACAGATCCTTTTCCAATTCACTAAGCAATTAATTCTTTTACATGTCTCGTTTCCTTAGCATAGTAAAATTCTCCGGAGCTTATCAGTGTGCTTGAAGACACATTAGTGGAGTGGGATCGCCGACAACACCGATTTAACCATGATGATCCGACCTCCCAAGATAATAATGCTGATTTCCATCCAGCCATTTTGTGTTGTATTGCTTCGATTAGAGGCTGAAAATTTAGTTTGCACGGTTTTCAAATCGTGAGACGTGGCAACCCAAGGTACTGCATGGAAAAATGGAAATTATATATTTTGGCAAACGTCAATAAAATTTTATTCTATTCAAAAATCAATTAATAAATCATCTATTATTCTAAATAAATATGAAGTATACATGTATCTTTCTTTCTTTCTTTTTTTAAAGGTCAGCAACTAACCGACTGACAATTGTATTAATGAATAAAGCAAAGTATAATTTTGGAGCGTCATGAGTCCTTCCTCCACCATGATTCATGCACAACAATTAACCAATCAATTAAACTAATCAGTCTTTACTGCATGTATTATTGCTTATTTATATGTATACGTCAACGCTTTCTATATGTGCCGCGGCGTTAGCCAGGGTGTCAATGGTACCTTTTCAGTCGTTTATCCGACTCATATCGTATTCGATAAGATGGATATGGGTAATTTTTTTTTTCATTAACTTATTGGGTATGGGTATAGATAAAAAAAAATTTCATTAACCAATTGAGTAAGGATATGGACAATAACTATTTCGTACCCGTTACCTATAGGATAATTATAAAATCTAAAATTATATATATTCAATTTAAATTTCAGTACACCTAGATTTACTATTTCATTTCAGTGCCCCTAAACTGTCTCCTATTCCAGCACATCAAGATCTAAGTTTGTATCTTTGATATATTTTTTCTTCCCTCTCTGTTTTTTTGTCTTTTTACTCAATCGTAAAAATGAAAAGTAAACTCTGTAAGAATCTGGTCACATTTCCGCTTCAATTTTTATTCGGTGTCATTTTGCTTTCTACTTCAATCCTCCACGTCAATCTCATTTTCAAGTTTTAAAATTCGGATTGAATCGGAATCACAGAAGAGAATCACACATTGTAAGTATGTTTTTTATCCCATGGATGTGTGTTTTTTCGTTGATTTAGATAAATAAGCAGCAACTTGGTCGATTTCTGATATTACCAGGCCATATCCGATTATTTACAGTCTTTTTTTACTAGGCTCATAACACTACAGAGATATATATACATACCCATATGCTTGCCAAGCCGGTTACTCTAATGAGTGAAAGGTACCATATACACCCTTTTTTTAAGGTCAGAACCAGCTGACATTTCTATTAAAGTTTTAAAAAAATGTACATGAGATTTTATTACAACACACCCCTCACTATTGGTAGAAACATATTCCCTAATTACCGTATACACTCTCTGAAATTGACTTTATCCAGTGGAACAAAATAAATAAATGTTTTTGCAATAAAAAATCTTATCGAGTGAAAAAGCAATTTAGATGGTTATCTTATGTAATGAGTAAAATATAATTTGTAAAATATTTAAAAATCTAAAAAGTTTTAGGTGAGTTTACGAAATATATTCATGCTAATAGGGTGCTTTTTAAAAGACAATTTAGTTGGAATTGATTGTATATTTATTTTTATTTTTTATTAGTAATGCAATTACATATGTGTGGAATGAATGAATTTTTCATGTTCTATTTGTAAAATATAATAAAATTAATGTTTATATTACTATTATCCGTTATTCATCCGCTACTGTTTCGTTACCCGATAATATTAACGGGTAAGGGTAGGATAGGATAAGATCAATTTTTAATGAGTAAGGGTAAGATATGAATAAGATCAATTTTAATAGATATGAGTATGAAAATGTCTCCACCCAATCCGTACAGTAACACCCATATAGCCAACAAACTATATATGGAAGGAACAGTTTTGGATGAATTACTGTCAAACCACAATAAAAAAAAATTAAAGAATATATTATTCAAATGCGTTATCCTTCAAGCGCGCGGAAGAGAGAGAGAGAAACACCTACAGCTCTGGAAAAATATTTTCTTCCTTTGACTCTTTCAAATAATTTCTTTGTAAATCTTTGAAATTGACCACATTTATTTCACTAACAAAAATTACTCCTCTTCCTCATTATTTGTTCTCACATTCTATACGTTCTTATGACTCAATTCCTTCTCTAAATTTTCATGTAAAACAATTTTATGATTTATGTAAGAAGATTTTGCTACTGGATTAATTCTCTTGAATTTTTTTAAATAAATTTGATTATTGTTTCGTAATTAAAATTTTATGACAATAAATATAAACTTTCCTGTTCATCTGTTTATTAGTTGATAAGCAGAAAAAAAATCATCATAATATAAATCTGATGCGCAATTTTTTCAAAATGAACTTTGTAAACTTTTCCTGTCAATTGATTATGAATCTATGCTTTTATTTATTTCAATTATAACATTAATTTCTTAACTAAAATGAAGGTCCGTTGCTTTTGCGTATTACTTTAAAAGCTCAGATCCTAATTAGAAGTAAGAAGTACATCTTGCTTAAAATTATGGTATGTTTCATGGTGCAAATAATAGTACCAAATTTAAACTAAGATATATAAACGATTATAGCACCCTTGTGAAATCAAGGACTGACATTAAAAATGTATCATAATAATGGATGTACCTCAACTGTTGGATGTACAATAATCACCAATAAAAATGTATACCGGGCCGGCCTTTACCACTTGCAATACAATTTACCAACCAACCAATCAATCAATATTTATTATAAAATTACTTGTTTATTGTATATGTACTTCCACTCACTACTACAAAAATGGTCATTGTACACTGCACATTGTACACGGATTTCACAATTTCATATAAAAACCGTGGCGAAATATCTGTGGGATCTCTACACGGGATCTCTACACGGATATTTATTAAAGAATCAGTGTAGAAAGCCTTGAGAAAGCTACACGGATGTTTATTAGGAATTGTACACGGATTATTGTTTAAATAACAGTGTAGAAAGCCTTGAGAGAGCTACACGGACCTTTATATAAAGAACTGTGTAGAAAGGTAGGAATTGTACACGGATTATTGTTTAAATAACAGTGTAGAAAGCTTGAGAGAGCTACACGGACGTTTAATAAAGAGCCGTGTCGAAAGGTAGAAATTGTACACGGTTTTTTGTTTAAATAACAGTGTAGAAAGCCTTGAGAGAACTACACGGACTTTTAATAAAGAGCCGTGTAGAAAGGTTATTCTAGGGTTTTTGTTATATAAAATGCCTTCTCCTTCCAGCGCCGTTTTGATCAATTAATATTCTCCGTATAGAAAGGTTATTCTAGGGTTTTTTGAAAGTGAGAAGTAAAGAAAACTCCTAAGGTTTCCATCATCAGATCTGAGGAAAATCGTTGAAGATCAGTACTAATGCTTTCGCCTAAAGATGTCTGCACTTCAGAACTGTAAGATTTAAATTACTTTGCCATTTTATTTTGGATTTACGGATTCTGGATTGCTTGCGTTTTTTAATTACAAAAGCCAATATCTATATATGTTGCATGAATTGTAATATCTTAATATTTTCTATGGTTTTTGATGCAATATGGGCCTGCGCACGCTTCAGAAAAAGGGGTGTAACTTTTGATCCGTCCGTCGGATCGGGCTGAAATTTTGACAGGAACTCCACAACCCAAAGTCGGATTCGAAACGATCTATGATCTGTTTCGCCCATTTTTCGGGCTCAGATTCGCGATCCAACCGTCGGATCTGAACTTTTGGACCTTTCTTTATAATTTTTGCATTTTTAGGGTCTTGGATGTATCTTTTATGCATTTTCTGTTTAGGGTTTGTAATGCTAAATATGGATTTGTATAATTTTGTATAATGTAGTGTACATGAATTATTTATACTGTTGTATAGTTTTGGAATTCTAAGTTTAAAAGGCCTCTGTTTAATGTTTCTCTGTTTTGGAATTCTAATTTTAAATGGGTAGCAAAACTGGAGGCTAGTCACAAAAAAAAAAAATGGAAAAAAAAAACAATTTTACACGGACATAAGGTATTTAAAAAAAAAAAAAAAAAGACAATTCTACACGGACATTTAATTAAAGTCCGTGTAGAAAGGTATTTAAACATTAAAAAAAAAAAAAATAAGAGAGCTACACGGACATTTAGCTAAATGTCCGTGTAGAAAGAGTAATTGTACACGGTTAATTAGGGATATCCGTGTAGCTCTCTAGGTCTTTGTACACGGTTAATTAGGGAATATCCGTGTAGAAATCATCATAATCACACACGGTTAAATATCCGTGTGTAGTTCCTGACCTATTATACACCCTGGCTTTAAACACAGCAGGAAATCCGTGTAGCTCTTCCATTAATGTCCGTGTGTAATCTGTTTTTCTGTAGTAGTGACTACTAGAATCTGAGTTTGTTGCAAGGGTAAAAATCTTTGTTGCAAGGGTAAGTAGTGTCCATGCAACAAATATTGGCATTTCTGACACAGTCAAACTTGTTGCATGGGTGTCCCATGCAACAGTTACCCTTGCAATAAGTCTGATGGTTACCCTTGCAACTGCATCTTATTTACCCATGCAACAAATATTTGATGACCCGTGACCCGCCAGCAAAGATAGAAAGTATATTTTAATGAATGTCCATGCAACAACTCATCTCATACCCTTGCAACAAGTCTCCCGAATTGAGACTAAACAGTTGCATGGGTAACCCATGCAACAAGTATTTGAGAACTATTTGTTGCATGGGCTTACCCTTGCAACAAATCTTCAGAATCTAGACTAAACAGTTGCATGGGTAACCCATGCAACAAGTTTTGACGAGTTTTGAGAACTATTTGTTGCATGGGCCTACCCTTGCAACAAGTATTGAACTTCTGGACAGTTACTTCTATTATATATTTGATCTCTCCATTCAAATTGAATATATATTGTTGTAAATTACTGCAAGGGATACATTACAGCAGTATATTAATTTGTTCACATCCTACTTAATATTGTTCAAATTTAGAAGGAAATTTGATCTCTCCTTTCAAATTGAATATATTTTGTAAATCATAGCAAAAGGAATTATAGCAGTATATTACAAAATAAATGAGATACACAAATAATTCGAAAACTTAAATTGTAGAATCTTGAAATTTTGATCTTGAGAATAAACATTAGAAAGTTATTGAGAGGACGAGCAAGCGATAAGTAGAGCCTTCATTAATTGCCTTCGCTCCTTCATTAATTTCCTTCTCCTATGAGAATTTCAAATAATAGCCATCTTAATCAATTTGTTATTATTTTCAACCATGCAGTTATGCTTTAACAAGTCCCATATCCAATATATATATATATTATTGTGTTTATTATAATTATACAAACAAACTTTATATGGTTGGCAAATTCTCATGCAACACATGACACAAAGAATTACCAATTAATAACCATCTTCATCGAATTGATCTTCAAGGTTTAGGCCGTAACCAAGTCCTTCCTCAATTTCTTGCATGTCATACTCTTCCTTAATAACCATCTTAATCAATTTGCTATTCTTTTCAACCATGCAGTTTTGCTTTAACAAGTTCCATATCAAATATATATATATATATATATATATATATATATATATATATAGAGAGAGAGAGATGGGCTATGGTGCATTGGACCATAAATCACCGATTCAAAGTCCAAATGACCGATCCAAACCGTTCATCTTATTCTCCATATTAATATGTACTTGGAGACCAAATTTTACATTTTTTGGAATTTTTTTACTATTTATTAAGCCACTTTGAAAATCACCGATCCAGTGGTCTAGAAATTTTTACTGTTTTTTACTGTTCACCCGGATTTTCAGATTTTCAATAAATCTAAAGATGGTTGATACCAGCTTCGTACCGATATGTTTGCAAAAACTGCTAAAGATTGTTCTCAAGGCATTGGTTGCATTTTTTACAATAGTTATTCATGTATGAAAGTGCATTAGGTAGTTTGATTTCGTGCTGCTGACATAATACAAATTGCAGTGCTCATCGGAATACAAATAATTGGAGTACACCTTTCATTTTTCCTTCAGATATACCCAAATCTGCAATGAGAAAAACCCTTAGAAAATTTCAGATAAAACAATGCTTCATTTGCAATAATTAAGTTGCATTCATACTAACTAAACAAAGCAAATCATATCTTAACATACCCTTAGAAAATTTTTCCTGCTTTCTTGCAACTATCGGCCATAATTGAAACAATCCAGCATTGGTTGTTAATTTTTCAGATTACACAAAAAGGGCACTTTAATTAGACTAATCAAACATTGCTATCAATATACAAATCAAGCCAATCCTTCACTTAACAGGAGATGCAAAGAAGACGGCACAATTTCAAGCTTATATATTGGACCGTATCACAGGACAAGAATAGAACATCTAATTCACCTTCAGAAATAACATTTACCAAAAGCTCCTGAAAATAATATGTACCTCTTGAGGCAGCTGGTCAAGAGTTCTCACTAATGAAACAAGGGTAATGACCATCTTGAAGTTAGCTGCACTTTTTTTGTTTCCATTGCAAGTCATGTTCATGCGGACCTCTTCTTTGCTGGTATTAGGATAGCTGAATGAAACTGTGCAAAATGTTATACAAAATATAATTAAAATAAAATTCCTATCTGTTCGACAGACTTTACTGAGCAACACATCTGATCTTTTGGGCGTCTCACCTAGCATATAGTTAAAACAAAGAATTATGATACTTGTACCTTCCATTTGTTTTATCCTTTTTTCGGCATGTTTGGTTTTCATTTGCAAAACTGATTATGTTTAAGGACAGTGGAAGATGAGTTAGGATAATCATATTAGGGCTAGTTGACTAGTAACTACAGAAATCTAAATAAAAAGAAACCAGGGACTAAAGTGAATATTTTTGTGCATAGGCACTGACAGGGAACTGAACTTGCATGCCTCTATGATTTTGATTCCTTTTTGATATTGTCTTCTTTGATTTTGTGAATAATGTCCTTTGTCAAAACCCTAGAAACATGTATATAAGTGTAAGCAGCCCTTACGCATGGCCACTGACCCATACAACATCCCCATGACAAAGCAATAAACACCATACTGGTATGCCTACTGACCTCAAAGCTGCTCAAAACCAAATAAAATACTAAAAGTAGCTACAGGTCATGAAAAGTCCCAAGCTCAAAGAAGACAATATCAAAAAGGAATCAAAATCATAGAGGCATGCAAGTTCAGTTCCCTGTCAGTGCCTATGCACAAAAATATTCACTTTAGTCCCTGGTTTCTATTTATTTAGATTTATGCATTGTTGTTACCTCTTTTGTACCAGCAAGGTCACAAGGAGGATTCAAGTCCTCTTAGGCTGTTCATAGCCTTGCAGATAACTGGTTCTAGGACATTTTACAAAGGGAACCTTGTTTTTATTTCTATTTACATATTTTTATAATAAATCAATACTTTAATACTTTAACAATATGTTGAATTAGTGAAAATCATAGGGCATCCTTATGAGCTCATGAATTCAAGAATTTCAGGGTAATGACATCACTGTCATGCCCTCATTTCACAATTTTGCACATAGGTCTTTATGACTCTACTTTATTTACAGGACATGACCAACCATATATAACTATCAAAATCAGATGAGAAAGAAAAAAAGAATACCAATTAAGCTCAGAGATTAGGCTCAGGCACTTCGACTCAAATTTTACTCAATTAAAAACTTAATTATTTGTTTAAAAAGTAAGAAGTTGTTGACACTTCGACTCCATATTTACAGCTGCATAGAAAAAGTAGGAAAAAACACAACTTTTATTGGTTAAAATTTACTGAATTGCAAACAAAATCATGTAAACTTATAATTGAAGAATTGAATAACTGTCAGCTTCAATCACTGCCTCCATTGCCTTTTCTTCTGGATTTACCACCAATTATAGTTGGTGGTGCATCATGGTTAACTAAAAGATCAAAAGTTTAAATAATTAAATAACTAGCACCCAAATATAACATAGCCTGCAAGTTGTTAGAGTAAATGCCTCACTGAAAATTCATCTAACAAGAAATGTTCTAGTAAATGCACCATCTTAATTACAGTTTCTCAAATGTATTACGTGCCTATTCAGGTGCTGGCCTATTCGTGTTGATAAAATTTCAGAATAACATACAAAGTCGGTTAATGTGAAAGGAGTTTACCTTGGCTTCAATTGGTGTGACAGCAAGACGCCTTGGCTCTCAAAGGACCGACTGGTTATTTGGTGCGGGTCATTTCAACAAACACCTTGTATGCACGACAAGATAAAACTATCAACCGTTATGAAACTATCAACTACTTAATGGATTGACTTTGAATTTAGCATCTAGCAGCAACTGACCAAATGAAACAGACGATTAACAAAAAAATGGGGAAAAAATCACTTTTTAAAGATGGTAATTTCCACAACTGACTTTGGTCGTGTTAAGTGTTCTTCCCATTTAGGCTTTTCCACAAATACCTTCTGTGCAGATTGGGTGCTCGGTCTTAGAGAGAGAGAGAGAGAGAGCGGTGGGACTCAAGTGTGGGTGCCCGGGCTTAGAAAGCGAGAGATAGAGAGCGGTGGGGGGAGGGTTTGGGGGTTGCGGATCAGAATCACAATTTGCGAGATGGAGAGGGCAGGTACTGAAAAGGGATTGAGGCTAAGATGTAATTTGAGAGGGGGAGAGGGATTGGGGAAGTGGGCTACGGCTGAGGGGCGGGGAGAGAGATTTAGGGAAACCGGTAGTTTGGAGGGAACACCGAAAATCTTGGAGGGAGAAATGAATTTGCCGAAAATCTTTGGAGGGAACACCAAAAAATTGATGATCTTATTAAAGAAGGGAAATATAATTCAGCAACTGAAACTCAATTTTCATTTTGGTTTGTAAGGAATTGCGGCTGGAAATAGAGCAAAATTAACATAGACAGAGAGATAGAAGATAGGAACTCAGAGAAGATTTGTTATGATATATTTAGTATTTACAAGTCATTATATTTTTAGTCAATTAAGTGTATTAAATAAGATAAAATTTGTTACAATCATTCAATTACCTACGTACGGACAATGTGAACATAAATATATTTAGATTTAGTAGTAATTTTTTTTATTAAGTTTTCATTTCTTGTCATTGATGTAATTATTTTCAATAATATTTCAAAAATAATGCATGTACAACAAATAATATGAAAAATATATAAAAAAAAATGGAAATAAGATTAGCATATGTGATTTTCAAGTTATTATATATTTACAAGTCATGATAATGAGTATGGCTACGGTGCTATAGAGCCTAGAGGGCCTCTATGCAACGGCTCAATATTTGAGTTTTCAAAATTCAAACGGTCGATCCGAACCATTCAATATGATCAAAATATGAATATGTACTTGCAAATCAAATTTTTCATTTTTTAGAATTTTTTTACTACTTTTTTAGATAGGTAGAAATCAAATATCTGAATGGTGCAGAATTTAAAAAAAAATTGATACTAAATAAAATAAATTAAGTTGACTGACATTTTATAAAATAAATTTTCTATTTTGGAGAAAAATAGTGAAAATACAATTATAACTTGTATAATGAAACTAATTATAATTTTACAAATAATATGAAAAAATTCAAAAAATACATTCAATTTCATATTATTTACGGTTTTTATGACCAAATGGGAGAATATGTGGCCAGTGTTGCAAATTCTACTTTAATTTAAAAATATATTTTTGTGAAGAAAATTATATTAATGAAATTTATACAATAATTAATATTATAACATGTTTATTGCTTAATTAAATGATTTTGACACATTAAATTATATAGCATTAATTACAAGAATGTCACATGTATGACTCATATCTTTCATGTATGAACATGAAACATAAACTCTCGTTTTGTGAATTAATGAAGACACATGGAAATATGTCGTTAGTTGGTCGATCGGAACCGTTTAAATTAAAGAGCATTGTATTTATTGTCTTGCACCCAAGTTTGATCAAATTTTGTTTTTATTTACCCATCAATCAAGTTGATCGAAAATTGGAGCATCGTATGGCCATAAACACTTCGTGTTGGATCAAAACTCATATATAATAAAACTTCCGAACTTCATTTTAAAACAGATTTGGAATGATTTCACTGCAGATCGACCGTTGATTTTCCGCTTGAAAATGAACGGTCCGAAAATGTTTTCTAAATTTGAGGGGAAATATAATGATGAGTGTATATAAAAGTGACAACAATAAGTATTATTTGGCTATATAAGATGGAAATAATTAAAATTTATTTTATTTTGAATTTTTTTAATATTATTTGTTGTACATATATTATCCAATTATGAAATATCAAACTCTGAGCCGTTCGATAAATAATGAATGGTCTTGATGTCTTCATTTTAAAGACTGTGGGTAAGAAGTCCCTAATCTCTGAGGTAATATAATATTTATTTTTAGATGCAGTTTTAGATGATACACAAGATGTTTTAATATTCGTGCAAAACTCTTCTTAGACGATCCTGATTTAAACAAAAATATTATGTTACCTTGGAGTATATTACGATACAGAGCCTCTTCTATTTTTCTTCTCTGTTATGAACTTGGGAGACTTAGGGTTTATTTTCATCTCTCCAAACATTCATTTCGGCGCCTTCCTAAATTTTCATTTCCCTCCTCACAATTCAGATTCTCTCCTTATTACGGTAAAATCTATCTAAAAGCTCTCCGCCAAATACGCGCTCACGCCCCCCTCTTTCATTGCCTCCCCCCGCACACATGTAATCCAACCACGAAACCCTCGTGCGAGGCTGGAGGCGGCTTAGGTGGTGCGATCGCTGGCCTGGTGCGGACGTGCAGCGTGTGCTCAGGCGAGGCGAGATTTGGGCGTGCGGGGCTGGTCAGTTGACGAGGTGCGGGGCTGACGAGCACAGCCTTCACATTTTTTCCTTAATTATTTTTCTAGAACTATTACTGTCTGAATTTTTATTGACTAATCAAACTATTTACTAAAACCATTGCATAACAGATTTGTAGGAATTAAGGTTGCAACTCAATTTGCAGGAATTTCTCAAAGATGCATTTCTACAAGTAGTTGACGGGCTCCTTCATGCATACTATCGTAAGCCCCAAATTCTTTATGCATAGCCCCAATTTAGCTTCTCTTCTCTTATAGGGCCAGGAATTCCCTTTTGTATATGTGCCTTCACAATTTTACCCCAGAAATATTGCACTACTGGAAGGTGTCTTTTAATTGCTATTAATATTATAAACATTCTAAACAGATGGAGTAAATTAGTACTTAGCAAGGGTTATAGTGTGAAATTGAAGACATTAGTCACAGCTTTATTTATTTTCAATGTATAATTTCTGTATTTAATACCTCTCCTCAAGGAAGCAGTTTAACCTCGATCTCGCTTTCAGTCATGGTGCTAATCAAGATTAATTATCCCATCTATGTTTCTTTGACTAAATCATTTAGGTTTGGTTTACCTATCTACTTATACCATTTGGTGTCATTGAACAAATACATTAGTCAAGTCAGCAACCCAATGAGACTTTTGCCAGTAGCAAAAAGTTATTGTTTATTCAGGTCTTCATTTCTTGATTACTATATATGCTTAATTTAATAACATTTTACTGTTTTATCTTTCAGCAGCAGTATTTGCTGAGAAATTGTCTGTTGCATGTATCAGTGCTGGACATGTACAATGTATGCATCTTTGCATATGAGCAAACTGATATTTTGCAAAACCTTCACAATGGAAGGTACTCCAGAGAATAGGGTCGTCTCAACCTCTTGCGGGAGTGAGAACTCAACAAAATTGATTTTGAAGAGGAGAGGCTCAGGGATTTCAATTCTTTAACAAGTGCCTTGAAGATGCCATCCATGCTCTTGGCCGGAGAAACCTCATTTATCTAAGGTCAGATTTTGTTTTATCTTCCTCTCATCTTATGCTTCCTGCATTCTGTGTGTATTCTTCTGCTTTGTTAGTTATGGATTTATTTCTTTTAGCATAATGATCTGAATTTTTTTTTTCAGAAAACAAGCAAGTATTATTACTATTTTAGACTGCCTGAACACATCAAGGGTTTTTAACAAGTGTCCTCGAAGTATAATGGAAGTTTTTATGTCTTACTGGTTACAATTTTTCAAACAGGCAAGTATTTCATGAGCTTACCATAGAAGGTTTATTTACTGTACACTGGAAAAAGAATAAGTTTAGGAGAAATCATATCTGCTTCGAAATGACTAAAACAACTTCCGTGCAGGGTGATTTACTCAAGTTACTCATCAAGAATCAATACCTTTCACAACAAAAACTTTGTGATCACATGATTGTGATTTACCAACACAATGCCTACTGCATCCAATATTTTGGCATTATGCATTGTTCTAATTAACAGAAAGTGAAGGTGTTTTTGAAAATGTTCACTCTTATTTGTCTTCTTAACTGCAGGGCTTGAAGAACATTCTTTTTCATATTACAGTGTGTTAGTTAAATTTTTTTATATAATTATTAATCAAGCAATTTAGGTTACTTGCCCACAAAAAAAATACAGGACATCACATATACAACAACATCTTTGATCCATGAAGATGAAGTGTAAATAGTATAGCATATAAATGTGTCTGCTTAAAAATTGAACCATTTAGATTGTATATGCTAAATGTTCATGAAGCTTTCATTAGATGCAAATGATTTTATATCTAAAACAAGATGGATGGAGTGCTTTTATAGTATTATATATATTTTGTTCATATGCATTGTATTTTTTATATTTTGTATCAATCAACAACTCATAAGCTTATCACAATTAACATGCCAACATGCCGAAGCAAAGCGAGGCATTTCTCTAGTTGCTTCTGATTTATGTTTTTTCATGCTAAATTTGTAGGTCACCGAGAGGCCTCCTGTTGTTGTCACCAATGTCTTAGAGAATTGAGGTATTCACTATAAGAAGAATGAGGTACATGTTGTTTCTGTAAGCACATGAGGGTATTCATGTTGTTTCTATAAGCACTATAAGAAGAATGATGTACATGTTGTTTCTAAAAAAATAACCTTTTTACTGATGTAGATGGGGTGCAGGAGATATCTCCAAGTTTGTAGGGTTTTTTTCTGTCATTCTGAGGGAAAATAGAGTTGTGCAATGTGCGAAAATAAGTTTGATTTCGTCATAATCTTTCATCATTTGGTTACCGCCTGAGATTGATCTTCAATTAACGGTGAGGATTTTCTCTTTAAAATTCAGTAGTAACATACCAATTCGTGAAAATTGTAATACCATAAATATGAAGCACTTGCAGCTTTCCAAAGAAGAGCTTTGCTTTATTGCTCAATTATGTATCCATAGCTATGTCTTCATATACCATTTCAGAGAACATGTAGTTTGGGTAAGAGCATCTCTTTCCACACCACATAGTATGTTTTATGAGAACTTGAATCCCAGAGGTAATGTACATTATTTCTAAATTTAAAAATTCGAGCTTGAAATTTACCATGCAATTTAGTCAAGAATAGTTTATTCCCACTTTTTTTTCAATTTTTTAATTAATTTCTTATATTCTTAGATGTATGTATTGTGGGTGTTGCACCCACGCCAATTAGTGCCTTGCTCAATTCTACGTCTTCTCTCTTAGCAACTAATTTTGTGGCTCAGTTGCAATTAGAAGTGAGATAAGTTCTATTTTTATTTTTATATCAATTGTGATGGTTCTTGCCTCTAGAAAAAGAAGTTAGAAGTATATATGTCATATAAGTTGTTTACTTTTGGAAATTCTAAACTAACAGTGTGTGTGAGAACTGCGGATTTAGGCCGCGGTTCAATTCTCTAAAAGATGCTGCGATGTACCGGGGCCTAATATAAAAAAACAATAAAGTGTGTGTGCGCAGCTCCATCCAACTTTTTTTTTTGAATTAGTAGGTCAAATGCCTAGCATCCGCTCATTATTAATGACAAAGAGTATAATGTTAAGATAAATGAAAAAAAATAAAGAAAAATCCTAATCTGAGGAGAACCCAAACCCTAACCGAAGTACCAAAATGGTAAATATAACATGTACCATATGGCTTAGAGTGGTATCATCCTAAATATGCTGACAAGTCTTTTATTTTAAAATTTTATTTTGATTTAATATATTTTCATTTCTTTCAAGTCTTCCAGCTGCTAATCTTGAGAGGCCTAACGTTGATCTGACAGGCCGACACTGGTACAAGAGGTCTATTTTGGTAATGTGTTCAATGCTAATTATTTGCATGCATGAATTTGTTATTTTTTTTTTACTTTTGTTCATGCTATCATTTGTTGTCAGTGGAAGAATTCCCAAACACATATCGAATTTGGTTAATTTAAGCACTTGTATAGTCTATACTGAAATATTGATAACTTGGGTATTCTTTTGTATAAACGCTATTTTCTAATTGGTTAAAACTTGGGTATTCTTCTGTATAAGCACTTATTGAACTTGGGTTAGATTGATGTATTGTTAATTCATCAATATCCAGATTGCTATTAAGAGATTTAACTTCATAGTAAGCTGCCAACAACTCCGACTGAATCCAGCAAAATCTGGTACAGAACTAACTCACAACATCTTCTTTTGTTGCAATTTCAAACAAATACTTCCACAATTTTAATCTATACATAGTACGGTCATGGACATCCCAATTCAATTAACAGCTGTGTACTAAACAGTAGCAGTCATACTAATAAGGGACCTTATTTTTATTTGGATTGTAAAATCTGATTGTAAAAAACCGTGTATATAATATTGTTAATTTTTGAAAGTCAAGGGACTAATTGTAAAAATTGTGTATATAGTTACATAGTAGCTGGAGGAAGGGTTTTAACAGTTGGTGGTTTGTTCATCGACAATTCAAAAGACCTACCTCCATCTACCTCAATGACTGTTGTCGAAGCAATGCGAGGCATACGTCTAGTGTTTTTGTAAAGGTTGTTCATAGTATGTAAGTTGGTAATGACCTAGCTTCTTCAAGGCACATTTCAGGTATTTCTCCCTCCATGCCTCTCTCTGTAGATTTGTATATTCAATTATTCGCAACTTTTAATCAAGTATGTTATATTACTTTGCAGGGTCCATTAATATCAATGAAGCCGCGACATGTGTTGAATTCTTTTTTTTTCCTCATAGTATTTGAAATGAGCTGAATAAATTTGGCATGTGTTGCATGTTAATTTTTATATTTTACTTCTTAATTTCTTAACATCAATTGAAAATTCTCTTAATGCATAGTACTTCATGACTGACCTTCAGATTTGTTCAGTCCAATGTTAAACCATATATTTTGGATATATGTACAAGTTTATTATATTAATGTGATTGTAATACTTTTTGGTTTTTGCTACAATGTATAACATTATGTTGATTAATGCTTATTGCAATGTGTTGTTATTAATGCTTATTTAATTTGAAATGTAAATTATTAATGCCATTGGGTTGGTACCAAATCGGTACAGGTACCAAATTGGTATGGGGGAACTATACAAATATGGGGCCCAGACAATATCCTTGCAAATAACCTGGTGGGGCCCATCTTCTTTACCCATGCAACTAATAGGTTAATTATCCATGCAACTAATTATGTGGGACCCACGTTATTTACCCTTGCAACTACTCACTCCTCTATCGTTGCAACTAATCCATGGGACCCACACACTTTACCCTTGCAACTACTCGATCCTCTATCGTTGCAAATAGTCCATGGGACCCACGCACTTTATCCTTGCAACTACTCAATGCTATATCCTTGCAACTACTTCCTGCATTAGCTTTGTTGCATGGGTACTTATTGCAAGGGCTTACCCTTGCAACAAGTATTCCATAAGTTATTGCATGGGTAACCCATGCAACAAGTCGGAAATTGAGTAGTTGCAACGGGGGTTGTTGCATGGGTACTTGTTGCAAGGGTAGCCCATGCAACTGACATTTTTTGGGGTTGTTGCAAGGGTAAGCCCATGCAACAAGCCAAATTTTACCCTTGCAAAAAACCAGAATTCTAGTAGTGTTCAACGCTTTTCCATATATGCCATGACCCTCAGGCCTCAGGTATATAAAGCATAGCTCCATCCATCACTTAAATCATAACTTCCTTCCAATTTAAAAGATATCGAGCAAACTAATTAAAGCCATGGCCAACATGATGTCTTGTTTCCACCAGCTGCAGGTTGCCACCATTGGAGTGTTGCTTTTTTCTTGCTTTTCCTTCAATCGTCCGAGCCGACCCCGAAATGCTTCAAGACATCTGTGTAGCTGACCTCGCTGCTGGTAAGCGCCATTAATCAAAGAGAAAAGGTTTCTATACCCACGGACTCATCCCCGGATTATCCCCAAACTATTCGGATAGGGTTCCAACTGATTTAAACCGTGGTTAACGGTAATTGTGGTCCCCACAATAACGTCATTTAAAACCCGTTTTCCCCGCATATTTCCTTTTTTTGAATTTCCTTTTCTGTTCGCGATCTCTTCTTCCTTTTCTGTTCCGATCTCGTGGCGATTTTGTGGCGATTTTGTGGCGAGAGCGATAGCCTTCAGGCGGAAGCCTTCAGGCGTACGACGGAACCTCGCCGAGAGCAAAGTATCACGGCGACGGAATCTTCACGCAAACGACGGAGTCTTCAGGCGACGGATCAAGCTTCAGGCGACGGATCAAGCTTCAGGCGACGGAAGCTTCAGGCGAAGAAATTGATGTACAATTTGAGTGAGTTTTTTGCTGATCAAAATTACACCGATCGTTTTGTTAATTTCATTTTTTTTATTTGAATTGAATTCCCGATCTCGTTTCTTTTGTTGAAATCAAAATTACACCGATCGTTGTCTTAATATTGTTTTTTTTCAGTTGTTTGATTCATTCTGTATTTTGTTTCACATTATTCGATTTCACGTTCGAATTCATCAGAGTCGATTTGGATTGAAGGCTAGCAGTGAACTTTAAATTCGGTGAGTTATTTAATGATTTTATTTTACAGGATTGATGGAATATATTTACAGGTTGTATTTATTATTTTACACGATTGTTTTGTTTAGGGTTCACTTTCGATTCTGATTTAATGTCAGCAGTAGTTATTTAGTAATTTACATGATTCATTGAATACATTTACAGGTTGTAGTTATTATTTTACAGGATTCATGCAATACATTTACAGGTTGTAGTTATTATTTTACAGGATGCATGCAGTAGATTTACAGGATATAGGTACAATTGTACAGGATTCATGCAATAGATTTACAGTTTGACAGTAAATCATAGGATATATGTACTTGTTTAAAATTCCAGTATTTATCTATTAACTTTAATGTATGGATGGATTTTATTACAGGATATATTGATCAGTTGTAAAAGTTATGTACAGTACTTTATATTATATATTTAACAGTTTTACAGGATATGCAACAGTTTACAGGATCTATTAATACTTTTTAGTTTGTTGTTTTTTACATGGTATAAGTAATATGATGAAGGAAATTACTTTATAGGATATATTTTACATGGTAGAAGGTTCTCTGGACTGCGCGATTTTTGTGTTGCGCTATGTCTACAACCTGATAACCGAGAGCGCTATCAATTTCACGCAGGTAATTTTATTAACTTTAACATTTTATAGTATATGTGCAATTTATGTGTAATTTTACATGATAAATTTCACAGGATACAAATTATGTGCAACTGTACTGTTATTAGATTTAGTTTACAGCAGATGTGCAACTGTACAGGATACATATCACAATTTTACAGGAAACATAGTGCAATTTTACAGGTTACATAATTTAAGCAAAGTTTAGTTTTACTGTGATTCAATTTGGTTACAGTATTCTTTTACTGTGATTCACTTTAGTTTACAGCATATGTGCCATTTTACAGGATACATCTAAAAGTGTTACAGGATATATGGGACAATATTACAGGGTACATATAACAATTTTAGATTACAGCTTATGTGCTATTTAACAAGAAACATCTAAACATTTTACAGGATATATGGGACAATTTTACAGGGTACATATAACAATTTTAGATTACAGCTTATGTGCTATTTAACAGGATACATCTAAACATTTTACAGGATATATGGGTCAATTTTACAGGGTACATATAACAATTTTAGATTACAGCAGATGTGCAATTTGACATGATAAATTTCACAGGATACATATAACAATTTTGCAGTATGTTGCTTTGATTGTTTGCATCTGATAATGGTTCATAACTCCAATATTTAACTTTGCTTATTTTTTTTTTTTGCAGGATGATATATCAAAAGAGCGTGTCGTTCTGGCGATGAAACTTCTCACTCATCCGAACAATGTGCACCAGAGGGTAATGAAGTGAAGTGAATTTTATGATGATGATGTGCTTGTGAACATGATGAAGTGATATGCTTGTGAATTTTTTTTTGTTGAATTTTATGATGATGTGCTTGTGAACAGTATGATGTTACAGTATGTTATAGTATGATGTTATAGTATGTGTAGTATGATGTGAACAGTATGATTTTACAGTATGTTATAGTATGATGTCAGTTTTATATTTTGCTATTATCATATGTCAATTTATAGTTTGCATCTGCTAATTTTACAGTATGTAAGCCTTATTTTACAGTATGTCAGTTTATTCTGTGATTAATATATGTCCTTTTTATATTTTGCTATTAACATATGTCGGTTTTATAGTTTACATCTTCTAATTTTACAGTATGTAAGCCTTATTTTACATGATATAGATCTATATACAAATATTAATAATTGAACAAAAAAGAGAAATACGAAAAAAATAAAATAAAAATATAAAATTTGATGCAAAAAAATTAATTTTGCACAATTTTAGGTTTGTTTGTGAAACCTTCTAGAAGCTGTCAATTTTTCAAGTACAACCGGAAGTACAACCGGAAGTACAGTGGCTTTGCAAGTTGCTAACTGTTTGCAACTAACTTGGGGACCACTTCCAACTAACTTGGATTGTTGGACTTTTTAACTTCTTATTATACATGATGTGTCGTTGAATTTATAGTATTGGTTGCAGAGTTTTACAGTATTCGTGCAAGGCAAATGACAGTTTTTTTGGAGATAATCCGGGGATTGAAGCTTGGGGACAATTAGTCGGGTCCTTAATCAAATGCATATATCTGTGTAAATGTTAATGAACTTATTCAGCTAATCAATCAATCAAGTGTTTGTAATATCTAAATATATACACATGAATATCTAATTGCAGCCACAGAATGGATTCCCATGCAAGAACAACAACAACGTGACAGCCAATGACTTCTTCTTCGAGGGACTGGCGAATGCGGGGAATACGAACAACCTGGTGGGGTCACTTGTGACACTGGCAAATGTGCAGACAATCCCAAGGCTTAACACATTGGGCGTGTTGATGGCCCGCATTGACTACGCAGTGGGGGGCATCAACCCACCACATACGCACCCCCGTGCCACCGAGATCGTGTTCGTAATGGAGGGTACCCTAGATGTGAGCTTCATTACCACAGCCAAGCACTACTAGAATCTGGGTTTGTTGCATGGGTAAAAATCTTTATTGCAAGGGTAAGTAGTGTCCATGCAACAAATATTGGCATTTCTGACACAGTCAAACTTGTTGCATGGGTGTCCCATGCAACAGTTACCCTTGCAATAAGTCTGATGGTTACCCATGCAACTGCTTCTTATTTACCCATGCAACAAATATTTGATGACACCCGCCAGTAAAGATAGAAAGTATATTTTAATGAATGTACATGCAACAACTCATCTCATACCCATGCAACAAGTCTCCCGAATTGAGACTAAACAGTTGCATGGGTAACCCATGCAATAAGTATTTGAGAACTATTTGTTGCATGGGCTTACCCTTGCAACAAATCTCCAGAATCTAGACTAAACAGTTGCATGGGTAACCCATGCAACAAGTATTTGAGAACTATTTGTTGCATGGGCTTACCTGTCAATTATACATCATGCAAGCATGGTTTTCCAGGTGCTCTCTGAATTCAAGAATGTATCAAATTTATAATATCATGATATATGAACCTATAATCTAAGCAACTTATTTTAATGGTCAACTAAAGTAGAATCTTATTGCAGATTAAATCCTATTTTTTTCATTGTTTGCAACTTTGATCCCAATAATTCATATTTAATTAACCAACAACAATGTTCTTTCTGTTGCTAGCAAACAACACCTCCACAGTTTCTGAAATAACGGAAAATACATGGTTAAGTATTTGCAATTATAATTCTCTCTGGGTAACTAGGACCAAATAAATAGTAGAGAAATTTAGATATATATACCCATCATAATTTCTTTAATTAGATATTTACCCATTCAAAATTGAAAATTAGTTATTTTCTCATCTAAACATAATCTAATTATTAATATACCCATTTGTAAAAATTTCAACAAAAAATATAAAATCAATATTTATTAAATATTTAAAAGACAATTTTACCCTTAGCAATCCTTCAACTTATATTTCCTGCGTGATGTTCCTGGACATTTAAAAGCCGTACACAAAATTATTAACAAATCATAGGCAGACTCGACATGTGCTTCATACGCATATAGAAATAAATATAAAGTAGTAGTCCTAACTTAAGATAAAACACCAATCAATTTTTTCCTTAATCTAACTTAAGCCCCAACTGCACATTCGTAAAATAGATGCACACTCAAATAAACACCAATCAAGACATAGGCTTAATTACGATTGTGCAGTTGGGGCTTTAAACTCATAGGCTTTCTTGCTACTACACCAATCAAGGCATAGACTTAATTAACCTAACAAGCAAAAAAAATATTTGAGTGTGCATCTATTTTATGTCATAATATAGAGATAAAATTATAACATAAAATGGGCATAACTTTACATGTTACCACATCAGTTTTCGTACATTCACAATCTGTTTAGCTAAGTGAGTGCTTGCAATAAATAATTGATGACAAACTTGTTAGAAATTAAATATGCTAACGAATAGTCATTCAGACATTTCACCAAATATCTTGTGTGCACTAAAGAAAGCACCTAAGTACCAAATTTGTTGGTTCATAACAAATGTGGTATGCATTGTTACACTAAGGATGGTAATTTCAGTTGGGAACTTCAACAAGCAGATGGTTCACCCTCTGCCAAAATTGGTTATACATGTGTTACTGTACCTGCCCTTCCCCACACCTGTACCAATGGCAAGGTATGATCCCTCCCTTGTCCATTGTACTGCACATACACCATCTCTTGAGCCCATATCACATAATTTTGTAACCTAAGAAAGGAAACCACAAACGAATTTTGTCAAGAAGAAAAATCTCCGCTATAGTCTCCAGAGGACCAAACAAAACTGTGAAATATATAGGAATTATGCGGCACAAGAGAAGCCCATAGCCAAGGGAATCAAAAGAGGGATTTTTCACCGAACTTGGTGTCTTGTAACCAGGTGTAAAAGCTACCATTTGACTTGGAATTCACTATCGAAGTAGTACCATTAACACAACAAATCTGTACTGGCACTCTTCAATCTCCTTAGTCGCTACATCTTAGTCCAAAAGTAACAAACATTGGTTGTTTTTCTTCTCTGAGGCAAAGTAACAAACACTTAGATGGCAGAAATGTCTTTTCTGGCGGCAAGAGGGAAAAATTAGGAGAGGACTAAAGTGAAAGGAAATAGTGGGAGGGAAATGAAACATCGGGGTTCAATTGATGAAAATTAGGAGGGAAATTGTCAAATTTTGGGAGGGAATTAAATTGAGTGATTTGTGTGGGGAGGCGGTTTGGATTTCCAAAAAAATTTAGAGAGGAGGATACGCAGAGAGACAGAGAGGAGAAGACAAGTGGGACCCATTTGCCATAGAGACATCTCTTTAATATATAAGATGAATGATCATTAAATGGAGATGTCCATTGATAATCATGACAGCACATTTTTTATCGGACGGCTCAGGTTTATATATGTACAAATTAATTAATGTATGCACCGTAAATAATATGAAAAAACTTCAAAAAATAAAAATTAGTTCTTTTACGGTTTTTATGGCCAAATCATACTTACAATTGTCAAATTTATAGAATTTTATCATTATTTGTCCCTTCAACATGTGTCAATATTTGTGGACCGTTCATTTTCACGTGAGCAATCAACGGTCGATCTTCAATGAAAAGATTCTAAATTTGTTTTGAAATGATCAAGGAAAAAAATTGAACATAACCAACATAAAATTTCTGAAATTTGATTATGTCTGAGCTTCGATCCAACGTGAAGTGTGTATAGCCCTTCGATGTTTCGATATTCCGTCGGCTTGATGGATAGGTAAAAAAAATAAAAAATTCATCAAACTTTGCTGCATGAAAATAAATTCAGTGCTCTTTAATTTCAACGGTTCCGATCGACCAACAGACGACGTGTTTACGCACCCCTTCATTAACTCACAAAGCAAGAGTTTGTGTATCATGTTCATGCATATAAGATATGAGTCAGAAACTCTAATTTACGAGTCGATGAAGGCGCACATAAATATGTCGTCCATTGGTCGATCGGAACCGTTCAAATTAAAGAACATTCCATTTATTTTCTTGCGACAAAATTTGATGAAAAAATATTTTTATTTACCTATCCATCGAGCTGACGGAATATTGAAACATCGAAGGACTATAAACACTTCGCGTTGGATCGAAACTCCGATATACAATCAAACGTAAGATATTTTATGAAATTCAATCTAAATAAACTAATTATTTTGCTAAATTTGTTGTTTCCCTCTTTGTCAATTTTTTTTATTTCACCCTCTGCCAAAAATTTAATTCTCTCTCTGTGACGAGTACCAAAATCTCAAAATTGGTTCAATAATTGCGTAATTTCATTATATTTTTCAATTCCAATGTTTTTAATGAATTAATGTCGAATTGGTTCATTAATTGCTTAAACTCCATTAATCACATATTGTGTAAATGAAAAAAAAAATTAAATTTTACGGTGAGTAAAATAATTACTAAGAATATTTCTCAAATAACAATCATTAAATTAAAATATTTAAAGGAAAACAAAACAAGTAAGAAAAGAAAATGAAAAATAGAATGAAAAATAAAACAGAAAAAAGCGAAAATGAAAATTTTCTTGCTTCCCTCCTAATTTTTTATATGTTCCCTCTATTTTTTTTTCAGGTTCCAACCAGTTTTTTTGGGCAAATTCACTTCTCTAGAGCCGTCTCAAATTTCCCTCTTAAAATTGAGAGCAGATTGGGTCCGATGCCCATCGGACTCAAATTTGGATCCGATGGGTTCAGGGACCGTCCATTTGCTTTAAGATTCGTGTGCACCAATATTAAAGCAGACGCGATTTGCGGGCACGAATCACGAAAGCAGATCGGACGGTTATCGAGCCCATCGGACCCAAATTGACCTCCTTAACATCCAGAGCCGTCTAAATTTCTTTACCAAAGACCGGTAAAACCCTAACCCAGCCCCCCCCCCCCGACTTGCCTTTTCTTCTCTCACAACCCAACACCTGTGCTCTCTCTCAATAAGCACCTCCCACCTCTTCTATGTACCTTCTCCGCCTACTCTGGCCAGGCCACATTCCCCACTATCAGTCCACGTTTTCTCCCTCTCTCCACGCCCCCTTTCAGTCCTACTTTTCCAAACCCTAGATCTAAAGTGCGAAAGATAAATGAGAAGAGCAGCGACGACAATTCGGCTCAGGCAGTGCGCACTCCGCCGGCGACATCCTGTTGCTCGGAGAGGATCTCCCCCTAGTTGACCTCAGCACCGCCTCTGATATCAGCACCATTGCGCGCCTCTCTGGCATTCTTTCCCGCTTCGCCAGAGCAATCGGCGTCTTTCCATCCTTTCCTTACTGGATGACCATGCCAGAGATCACATCCTCGTCTTCAAGCCCGTTCTTCAGGTTTTGCTCACCTTAGCTTTCTTTTTATGATTTTAGTATAATTTCAGTACCAACACGGAGCCACCACTTGCTTCTCCTATCAAAATTATGGCTGTGATAGGAATACATATTCTTATGGTAATAAATAGTTGCTTAAATTAGCTGAAACTTTGGTAATAAATAGTTGCTTAAAGAAAACTAGCACTACGTTACTAGCTAAAAGGGATTGATACTCCCTGCATTTTGCTGGTAAATGTAA
Organism: Carex myosuroides; assembly: GCA_028015225.1. Classification (NCBI taxonomy): domain Eukaryota; kingdom Viridiplantae; phylum Streptophyta; class Magnoliopsida; order Poales; family Cyperaceae; genus Carex; species Carex myosuroides. The sequence goes on from CM051471.1 coordinate 5,268,546, forward strand.
GTAAAAGTTGATAAAGGGACTCAAAACAATCAAATTGTGATTAAAAAAAGGACTGAAATAAAAGTAGCATTACTCAAATACCAAAGGAAGATGCTTATAACACTCAGTAGCATCAATTATAAATTTATAACTGTACTCAATCTGAAAAGAAAGATGGTTAATTGGTTACCCCCAAGGAAAAGAACTAATTTTCAGAAAATGAGCCCAATAAAAGTGCATTTTGTGGCAAATACATCGAATAACTTTGAAATAGTATATATTAGTAGTTAATTCTAGAGCGATTTTAGGGATCCCTTTTTTAGAAGAGTTAAGAGAAGCAATGACAGCACTTGATCTCTCTGCTGAGGTACCAAAACAGATTTTTGTAGGTTCCCTTTTCTTATAGACTCGAGCATATGGCATCTCATTGTATGAAAGTGGTATGATGTGGATGCAACCTTTTCAGGCAGTTGTACGCTATGGTGGGGATGCAAAGGCCTGACTTGCAGGTACGGTCTAATTATTATTTTCAGTGTCATTTTAGGATTCGAGAATTTAACCCATGCTATAAGTCCCGATTTAGTAGTGTAGCTTCTTCTGGCTGTTGCTTAAGTACGGAAGAAGATATCATTTTATAATTGATACAATTGATAAATTAAATGATACGAGTTGTGTGTTTAACTTGAGCTCTATTTTTCCTAATCCAACATGCATGCTAACAAGTACTCTTCCTACTTGAAAATTGATTGGTATTTATAAAGTACAATGTAACAATCTCCACTGTAAAATTTGCCCATCTCCTCCTCAGGGACTGAAATCATGTTGTTATTATTGATACGCCAACCCTTCAAGGTAAAATTCCAATTAAATCCAGTAAGATGAGAGGTTCTATCTTTATGACAGAATTGCAAAGAAAGACAAAATATTTAACTCCATGCATGGCACCATAGTACGCATCATTATGCGCTATGCATAGTACCATACCCCTAACCAGCCTCCTAAGAATTATTGAACCTTAAAAATGAAGATATTGATCCATAGCATGCATCAGTATGCGCTGTGCATAGTACCATAGTACCATATCCCTAAACAGCCTCCTAGGAATAACCAAATAACTGTAGTTGTTCAACCAAAACCTAGGAATTTTTACTATTACAATAACATCATGGTTAAGGGCAGTGACCGGTACAAAGGTGACCGGCATGACAAAATAAGCTACCTGCACCTTGGTTCAAGTGTTAAAGTATTTTACAGAAATATAAAATTTACTCTAAATTTCTGAATTTTAATATTTATTGTCACTTGAATTTAATGTGTATTTCTAATTGCTAAATTCTCATTTGAATGGATTCTTGTTTAACTTAGGCTCAAGGTTACAGTCAGGGACCTCAAAATGTTGGTCTAATGGGGAATATCACTAATTTGGAGGTGAAATTGTCAACTTAAAACTATATGATGCTAATAGTACTCACTGACCAGATGTTGAAAGGTGCATAATCTAAAACAATTATTCTATGGTTAATGCTTAGGGTCAAGGTCCCACAACACTACCTCAACCTCATGGAGGAGCTTCGGGAATGCCGATGACCATCCCTCAGGTATCATATCAAATGTGGGAACCTTTTTCTTTTTTTAAGAACATAGGTTGTAGGAAATTTTCTTGTTTGTGGCTTTTTAGGTATCATACTTAAAAATAGGTTCTAGCTAGATGCTTGAAGGTAACTGATAATTTATCAATTAGTCCTATGTTATGAAGATAAAATGAGAATAGAAATATACTTAATTTACCATTTAGTCCTATGTTATGAAGATAAACTGATTTTATATGTGTAGTAGGTTATGAAGATATACCTATTATACTTATTTTAATGCTTTTTGAGTGTTTCTACAATTTATTATCAATATTACATTTCATTCTATGCTATACGTTGTATATGTAGGGTCTAGGTGCTGATTTTACAGAATCAAATGGGAGAAGAAATTTCCAAGCACTTCTCAATGTGCAATCTGAAAATCAGGCGGCAACATGTCTAGGTGCTGACGCCGACTGGTTCGGGGAAGAAAGGTAGAACAACCAGCCCTTCTAGTGTGGGGTGTTGTAAATCATTATCACAGAAAAATGGTATTTTGTATAGCTAAAAAAGTAGCCTCTCTTTGTATATTTTTGGGTGATGGGTTGTGTGTATATATTGGTTATAGAAATAAGTGGTTGCAATCGTTTTTGTTCTGATGTTTCAAGGAAAGCTTGAATTTACTATAATGATTAATGACAATTAAAATGTTACTCTCCATGTTTTATTGTGTTATTGTTCTTATTATGTTTCAATGTGTAATGTAAAAGGTTTCTTGGTTACTTATGGGTTGGTACCAAATCGGTACAGGTACCAAATTGGTACGGGGTGAATTATAGAATTGGGCCTGAATTTTTTTTCAGGAATGACAATTTTTTGCATCGGAAAATCTATACAAATATGGGGCGCAGACAATATCCTTACAAATAACCTGGTGGGGCCCACCTTCTTTACCCATGCAACTAATAGGTTAATTATCCATGCAACTAACCATGTGGGACCCACGTTATTTACCCATGCAACTACTCACTCCTCTATCGTTGCAACTAATCCATGGGACCCACACACTTTACCCATGCAACTACTCGATCCTCTATCATTGCAAATACTCCATGGGACCCACGCACTTTATCCATGCAACTACTTCCTGCATTAGCTTTGTTGCATGGGTACTTATTGCAAGGGACTACCGTTGCAACAAGTATTCCATAAGTTATTGCATGGGTAACCCATGCAACAAGTCGGAAATTGAGTAGTTGCAACGGGGGTTGTTGCATGGGTACTTGTTGCAACGGTAGCCCATGCAACTGACATTTTTTGGGGTTGTTGCAAGGGTAAGCCCATGCAACAAGCCAAATTTTACCCATGCAAAAAACCAGAATTCTAGTAGTGAAGGTGCTCATCTCGAAGACCATCACCAAGGGAGACGTCTTTGTCTTCCCGCGGAGTCTCGTCCATTTTCAGAAAAACGCTGGCTACGGGCCAGCTTCCGTGGTAGCAGCCTTCAACAGCCAGCTGCAGGGCACACAAGCCATCGCCACCACACTCTTCGCCTCCACTCCTCCAGTTGCTGATGACATCCTAGCCAAGGCCTTCCAAATGGATAACGACCAGGTCAAGGCCATCAAGGCCGAGCTCACTCGTAAGAAATAAGACTAGTTTAATATCCACTTATATTCTTTCATATTCATCGACAGTTTCAGCTAGCTAGCTACAGCAGCTAGCATTTGCTTGTGTTGATTTTTTTTAGTAAGATTTGCTTATGTTGATTGCTTTCATTTGTGGTTGTACTCTTGTGGATTAAAAAAAATTGTTAAAATAATATCACAAATTAACATTGTTTCCTGTTAAATTGAATAAATCTTTTTTATACGTATATATGCTATGATTTTTGCAATTAGAATAAATCTTTTTTTTTTATGTATATCTAGAGTTTATTATTGAATATTTTCATTGTTGGATATAAACCATGTACCAGAATCAGAATTGGGATACAATCAATAATGTTGAAGACTTGATGGAAAAAATTTAATTACAAGATTTTTTATCTGTACACACCCAATTTCGTCTTTACTAAAGAAAGAAACCGCAAGTTCTACTGTTTTCTTTAACTTCAGCTGGAAATTTCGAATTTGCATTTTCCACATGAAAATCAATATCTTAGTTAATTTAAAAACCATGTATGAATGTGTTGTAAAAAAAAAAAATCAACGTTATTTTTGGAAAAACGTACACGGCTCTACAACCGTGTACAATTTACATACAGACACTTTCATAGACGCCGTTGCGCCTAGAAACGGTTGTAAAAACCGTGTACAATCATTGATTATGTAGAAGTGAAAACATTGACAGTTGTCTTGATTTTCCATATTTATTTTTCGAACTCCTTAAAATACACATTTAACTATCGCTCAATTAATACACATATAAGAATGGACGATAGATGGATTTTGAAATGCGATAGAAAAAAGAAAAAGCGATAGAAAAAGCGATAGAAAAAAGAAAAAGCGATTGAAACAAAAACAGTGAAAAAATTCGACAAAAATCCAAAAAAAAAAAAAAAAACAGACAATATACTACAAGATCTCATGGCTACACAGCGTGTCGCGTTAATGCGTGAGCGATTTTTGCAAAAATTCGGCCATTCTGCGGCCATTTCATCTCCGCCATTAATGGCGGATCAGAGAATTTCGGCCCAATTAGGCCTGCGTGATAAGCCTCGCCCTTCATATGCTCAAGTTGTGCAACAAAACACTCGGGTGTGGCAAGAAAAAAATCAAACGAAGCACGTTGCCTCAAAATCGACGCTAGTGCGCACCAAAATTGCGGAGATCCGCGCAGCATCCACTACTCAGCGTCCGATCTGTATGAAGTGTGGAGATGGTGGCCATCTGGCGAAAAATTGCCGCAATAAACAACTATGTTTTGCTTGTAATCGCTTAGGGCACAGAGCCTCAGATTGTCGCATCTCTACCTCTCATCCACCCTTTTCTCCTGTGCCAAAACCTAGACCAGCCGCGGCTAGCCGAGCGGGTGCCTTACCACTTCGCCGTCGGCCGCAAAACCTTGGGACAATGTCAATCAAACCACCGTTCGTCACGCTAGTAGCAACACCTCGATCTCAAGCGATCGAGGCCAATCTTCTTCTGAGTTTTGTCCTCGACGACATCGCGGCCTGGGGGCCGGAGAAGGTTGAAAATGTTCTTCGCAGCCGTTTTAATCAACATCGCTGGGTAGCTTCTGTATTCGATGAATACAAATATCTCATCAAGGCACCAAATCCAACTTGGCTCGAGTCTGTTGCATCCCGCGGCTACCTCAGGTTAGGCGATGTGCAGTTTCCAATTATAGCTTGGGAGAAGAGTTTTAGTGAGGGAATTCCTCTGCAAAATGTTTGGGTTCGGGTCTTCAATTTCCCGATTTTTTTCGATGATTTCTCTGAATACGACCGCATCTTTAATCCCTTTGGTGCCTATGTTCTCGAAATAGATAGTGCTACAAAAAGCGCCTACGACGTCCGTTTTGTGCGACTGAAATTGGCCGTGTGCGATCTAAAAATCCTTCCCAAAACTCATATTGTACCGTACCGGGATCTAGCTGGGGTTATGTCACAATATATAATTGAGGTGGAAGTTGAAACTGCTCTCACAGAACCTCTAAATGCGTGGGCCGGTCGAAAGAGAGGTCGACCGTACCCTAACGGGACAGAATTCGGCGAAAGCGAGCGCCGAGACCTTGGTCCTGACAACCCCACTGGCAACAACTTCAACACATCTACTTCTACTGATCACCCTACCCAAGGGGGGGGGAGTGTTCGGATGGTTAACATGACTTATGGTGCCGAGACCGACCCAATACAACATGCTTTCGCTAAAAATAAAGAAATAGAATATGAACTGAATGAAGAAGAAGCATTCATCCAAGAAGAAACATTCAATGAAGCCGATTGGGAACAATACTTACAAATCAGTGGTGCTGGACCCAGTCGAACTTCCAGGGCGGCAACTGAGACAGATCTTGATACTGGTACTGATACTCATGCTGTTACTGGTACTCCTGATGCTGGTACTCCTGCTGTTGTTACTGTTACTGGTACTCATGATGATATTCCTGATGCGATTACTGGTACTCATGCTGTTGCTGACCCGATTCAGCAACCATCTCTGGATAAGGGTACTCCTACTGTTCTGGATACGGGTACTACCACTACCAATAACAAAGCAGATGCTGCTGTTATTGATATTGCGGCCGACACTCTTACTCCAGGTGGTACTGTTGCTACTCAGACTCCACCTGTTACAACCCTTTTCCATGATGAAGAAACTGAAACCATCTCTGACATCATCCACAAAGTGCAACAAACCTTACAACACGGGAGTGTGCCTATTCCCCAAGCTCAGAAATGGGTTTCTGATACTCATGCTCATCGTACACAGCGTCCTAAACAGAGGTTCACTTGGGGGAGGAAGAAAACACCTCTAGCCATCAAGTTTCCCAAATTGGGAATTAAGAAGACACCTCTAGCCAGCAAACATACACTTTCTGGCAAACTTGCCACTGCTGGTCCTAGCAGCAAAGCGCAAGGCATTGGCCGCAGACTACGAAGCTCTCACACAGGCCCTGGCTCATCTCCAGATTTGGCAATCTCTCTCTCAGACACTGAAGCAATTCCAACACCTGAAATCCCTGATCTCACCTCACACGTGGATGCTGCTCCTCGTAAGAGCCTCCGGTTAACTGTACAAGGGGACCCTTCCTCCACTATGAGTAAAGCTCGGAGAAGGAAGATGGCTGATGGCACTAGATCTTCAGGTATGGACCTTATTAACAAATTTCCATTCTCTAGACTTACTGTAGATCAAATTATAGCACTGTTTCAGGTTTACAAAATCAGATTAGGAAATTCAGATGTAGATAGTAGAGTAATTATAGATAAAATTCAGCACTTAGATAGAGCATTGTTTGAAACTGTAGTTAAACAATTACTTAGTACTTCTACTTCAGATTCTCATTTAGTTAGCCTCTCTGTAGCAGATTTAGATAACCATGTTAGTCAAGTAGATAACACTGATAATAATAGTGATTGCTATAGTGAAATATGAATATCAATATATTGACTTGGAACTGTAGAGGATTAAATTCACATAGGAAACAACAGATAGTTAAGGATCTTATAGCAGATAATCATTTAGACATAATTGCACTACAAGAAACGAAGAAAGAAAATTTTACTAATCGATGTCTTAGGAATTTGTCATCTAGAATGGATAACTGGTTATGGTTACCATCAGTTGGAAACTCAGGGGGTATTCTATTGGGCTGCGATAGTAGTAAGATTAAGGTTATACACCACACCTTACATACCTTTTGTTTGAATGTCATCCTAGAAAATAAATGTGATAGTGCAATTTGGCAATTGATTGTAGTATACGGTCCAGTTTTACGATGTCTAAAACAGTCGTTCTGGGCAGAATTAACAATAGTTAGGGATCAATACAAGGATAAGGAGAATTTGATTATTTGTGGAGATTTTAATGCCATTCGCAAAAAAACTGAAAAATCTGGACCAAATTTTGATTTTCATCTTAGTAAACTCTTCAATGCTTTTATTAATACTCATCACCTCATTGAACATAAACTTCAATCTAGGAAATTTACTTGGACTAATGGCAGAAATTTTGCCTTATTAGATAGATTTTTCACATCCATCCATTGGGATAATCACTATAGCTCTAGCTCCATTTCAGATCTTAGTTGTTATACATCTGATCATTGTCCTATTCTGATACACACTAACCCTGATTTACCTCACAACCAAGCACCTTTTCGGTTTGATCCAGTCTGGACAGAACAAGATGACTTTGTTTCCCTAATGAAAAAATGGTGGAATGAATCCCCTCTTAGGTTACCTGATATAGCAAAAAGCTGGAATAGAAAACTTAAGCATGTCAGAAAACTTAAGCATTGTATGCTTTGTCAGTGTTTCGAATTCCAGCTACAGTACTGAAAAAAATAGACAAAATTAGAAGAAGGTTTTTGTGGCAAGGATCAGAAAAAAAATTTAAATATGCTCTAATGAATTGGGAGACCATTTGTATAGCAAAAAAATTTGGAGGGTTAGGAGTTTTAGACCTTAATCAAATGAATATTGCTCTTATGCTGAAATGGTGGTGGAAATACAAAAATCCTGCATTCCAAGGGATGTGGAAAACCATGATTATACATAAATATTATAATGGTCATCCAATGCCCCTCTCTCCTTTTTGGTCTCATATATTAAAACTAGAATCTATAGGGTCTCTTAGTGTTAAATATGAACCAGGAGTTCAGTCTACGGTCAAGTTCTGGTCTGATATATGGTTTTTAGAATGCAATTTAGCTACTAGATTTCCTGAGCTATATCAACTATGTAGTACAAAACAAATACTGTTAACAGATGTAATACATTCCCAAGGGGGTAGTCTGAAATTTAGAAGGACTTTAGAAGGGGCTAACCTTCAGGATTGGGGGGACCTCCTCCATATTCTCAGTATCACTTCCTTCACACAACCTTCTGATAAAATGGATTGGAGATGGGACACATCAGGGAAGTTCACTACTCAGTCTCTTTATCATTTTCTCAATTGTAGATGGGCTTTTCCTGTTTTACCCCTAATGTGGTGGACTTTACCAGTGCCACCAAAGATTAGAATTTTCATGTGGCTAACTCAACACAATAAAATTCTTACCAAAGACAATCTTACTATGAAAGGATGGACAGGATTATCCAATTGCTCTTTCTGTTCTAACTCTGAAACAGTTACACATCTTTTTTTGTCTTGCCCTTTAGTACAACAAGTATGGTTTTGGTTGGGTAAGACTCAAGACTACATGCAGCAATGGCATTCCTTCTCTGATATAATTGACTTTGCAGTTCACTTACCTACCTTACAGAGAACTGGGTTCTTAATTGTTTTTAGTGCTTTGTGTTGGGTGATCTGGAAACACAGAAATGGTATCTGTTTTGATAACTGTCCAATACAGACAGCCAGACCTCTAATCCTACTTATTAAATCCCTATCTCTTTTTTGGTCAGGTGTCAGCAAGAAGAGAACAATACAGGGCTCAGTTGAAGAATGGCTCCCAATAGTTGAAGATGCAGTGCCTCTGGCCCATTATATGCCGCTGGACATGGTAGTATACCAACCACCAGGGTCTCCACCACAGGAATGACGAAGAAACATTATTACATTTTGTACTTAGTAAATATCCCTAGCCCTCTGTTGTGTGGCTTAAGTAGTGCTACTCTAGCTTATTTTTGGCAATTAGCAATCTCTCTAATGTGGTTTATCTCTTTACTGTCATGCATCCTACTTAAACTTTGATACATGTATACCTCATGTTGGGAGGTTGTGGCCCAGCTTTGCTGGTAACCTTGGTTCTTGTATTTACCAATTTCAGTAATGGAATGGGCTTCTGCCTTTTTTAAAAAAAAAAAAATACACATATAAGAATGGAAATCTAAAAGAAAATGATCAAAACTTAATCATGCACATTAACACAAATACGTAGCTTTTAACACAAAATCTAGAAGTGTATATAATGAACACAACAATCATTCTTCTAGAAGAAAATGATCAAAAATTATTGACAAGATTACTATAGTCTAATTAGTGAATGGAAATCTAGAAGAATTAAAAATTTCTCTAATCAGTTCAGTGTTATTAAACTGAAGCGTGCTTTTCCGTTTTTTTTTTTTTTCTGGGGCTAATTCGTATTGTTTCTTATGCGATTTGGTATAAGTTTAATCATGCATCCTTCAACTTTTTAGGATTATGTTTTGTAAGTTTAATAATGCCTCCTAAAACTTCTTTGGATGATGTTATGGGAGGAAGCTTTTAAAGTTTTGGTTTGTGAAATTTTTTTATTTTTAACAATATGCATGTCTATTGCAATCGATGGCAATGACCTCTCAACAGTTAATTTACTACTCTTCATTTCTCTTTAACACACATACAATAATTATATTTCAAGGTATGTATGTCTATCAATCATATGAAAGTGTAACGATGATCAATCATGTGAACTCTGTACTATCTTCATACAAGTTTTATTTTTTTTTTTTGAGTAAGCCCGTAGGCTTCAATTCTGCCCCCAAGCAGAATCGATCCCATGTCCCTCCCGTAGGGGGACTATGCCTTTACCAACTGCCCCATGCAGTGGTGGCTTCATACAAGTTTTAAAAGAAGTGGGAATTGGGGTGGAATGTCCAAAAATTGATACACTTTTTTGTGTACCAGCGGTGCATGCAGATACTGGCAAATGTCCTCATCAGCAGAAGGCACTGGTGATAGGCTGATCTATCTGTTAGCTGACAATGGAAATTACTCAGTGAAGAGATCATAGAGAGAGTTGATGCAAGATCAGGGGACTGGCTCTAGGCTGCCAGCAAATGATGTTCCAAATGAGATCTGGAAGGTCATCTGGAAAAAGGGTAATATCGTCCCACGCATCAGAATGTTCATCTGGAAGCTGGTAAATAGGGCTCTACTAGAGAATCCACAATCGCGGCATCAATCCAAAAGCTCATTACCAGTACCTAACTGGTACCGAGACCGGTACAAGGCAACGCGGCATTCACATGCTACACAGACAGGGCTTGGAATGAGCCCTGGAGAGGAGGCATGGGCTTCATGGTTCAGCACAGAGGAGAACTAATCTCATACATGGCAGCAGGAATACTGGCAAGTTGTGTTTTTCAGTCCGAAACAATAGGGCTAAGAGAGGCAATCAATTATGTCATCAGAAGCAACATTCTGCCTTGTCAATTTTTCACGTATTGCCAGCTTCTATCAAAATTAGTAATGCAGCCTCAACCGCCTTTAGAGGCTGACTGGAGAGCTTTTAAATAGGTGCATCTGCTATGGGAATTGCTCAAGGAAAATAGACAGATTAGTTGCTCTTACGTGGAAAGGACAAGTAATGAAATTGCTGATATGCTGACAAAGAAAGGAAAATTACAGGGACAACCTTGGAGTTATACTGGTTTTACATTTCCAACGTTTCTAGCTTAATCAATGTACTGGATTAGATTATTATTTCGGTTATGTGATGTACTGATCAGTATTGAAACCAGATTTGTAATGGCCTATGGGCATGACTGAATGCAAGAAAAAAGTGGCAATTTCATGTATACCCCTCAAAAACCTCAAAATTGCTCATTTCCCCCTCTACAATTCATAATATCTTATTTATCGTTCTAAATTTTAAAAACTCACAAATTTAACCATTTTATTGTCTTTTCTATCAAAAATTATTTCAAATTTATAAAAATATCAATTTTACCCTTTGTTTAAAAACATGATTTAGAGGGGGAATATGTAATTTCAAAGTGTTTGAGGTATACTTGAAATTCCCCCTTAAAATGATGGAACCATATAGTTCTAATAGAACCGCTAAATATTAAAGATAACTAATTAAGTGATACAAAAATAATATTTTATTACAAGGAACTAGTTGAATGTTAAAACGCACTTTTATGACTTTATAGTAAAATTAAGAAACTATATCTAATTTAAAATTATTTTAATGATAACTAAAGAAGTTTTTTTTTTCCGTCAATTGACGGATCTCATAACTTGAGATTAAAAACTATTAAACCAGCGTCTAGAAAAAAAATTATTTTTTTAAGGAATGAAAGATGTAAGAATCATGCTACACCATTTCAAGCCTATACTCCAACCTGCCACGTCTGAGATAGCTCATAAAACGCGCTTTCGTACATTATACATGTCACGCATGAAGCGTGTACGTCTAGCGGAATACGAAGAATTTTTTTTATAAACCACAATTAAAAAAATATTTTTAGAAAACCAACATGATTATTTTTTATTTTACAAAAATCATAAGAACCAAAATTTCATTTTAGTCTGCTATTTTTTTTTCCGGACTGAAATGACATTTCGCTACGTACCGGTTTCACAAGTTTTCAGAAAAAACAAGTGTAGTCGTTAGTGTAACATCCATGAACCGAGATGTCATTTCAGTCCAGAGTTTTTTTTAGCCAGGATCGAAATGACATTTCGGTCCGAACTTTTTTTTTTTAGGGTTTATTGTCGGGTTGGAAAAAAATAAATTGAGCGGGACCGAAATGGCATTTCGGTCCCGTCCCTTTTTTGGATTTTTTGTGGCGGCTGATCTAAAAACTTGTGAAACCCTTACGGACCGAAATGTTATTTCGGTCCAAAATAAATAAAAAATTACGAACAGAAGTGCCATTTCGGTTCTTATGATTTTTATAAAAAAAAAAAAGTAATCATGTTGGTTTCGTAAAAATCTATTTTTTAATTATGGTTTATAAAAAAATTCCGAATAAGAAGGCCTGGTGAATTTTTTATTCATAGAAAATATTATAAAATAAGAGAAAAATAGAAAAAAGTATTTTGATTTTTTTTATACAGAGAAAAAATGATAAAATTTCTATCCATCAAAAAAATTCACAGTTGACCGGTCAAATTTTCACTTTGAAATCGTGTCAAGAAAAAAATTAACAATAAAAACTTTACACTTTGAAAATTTTAATGGTTAATCGGTAGAATTCAACCTCGAAAGCCGTGGCAAGGAAAATATGTAAAAAGTTATTAGATCAGTAGAATTTGTATCCATTTGAGAATTTTTACCCATTCAAATTGGATCGATAAAAATTCTACTGTTTCTCTATATATAAAAAATTCATAGTACTTTTTTATTTTCTTTTCTTTTATTTTACAATATTTTCTATGAATCAAACATTCTTTCAAATCTGACGAGAATATTTTATTAGTAAAATTTATTTGAAAACAAGAAAGAAAGGAAAAGAATATAGGAATTGTAAGAGCATTAATATCTTTAATATCTCTGGTATTATTAGAAACTATCAATATTTCTCGTATTATTAGTGTTTCAGAGTTTCTAATTCAGTTTCAGATATGTGGGAGAGTTTCTATTTAGAAACCATGTAGGAAAGTTTTTTATTAAGAAATTGTTTATAAACTCTACGCTGGTCAAATAATTAGTTCAAATTATTTCTCCTTTTTAATTTATTGCTGACATGATTTAATAGAAACTCTAAAAATTAATTTTAGAGATGTGAGAGTTTATAAATTTTAGAGATTTTAATTTTAAAAAGTAATTAATAATTATTTTAAAACTCATTTGAGTTGCTGGAATGTATATTATTTGTTAGTAATAACGAAGGCAAAATTCGGTCCAAACTTTTGACCAGATTTGCTTCTAGCGCTCCAACAGGTTATTTTTTTTTTTTTCAATTTTCGCAGCATTTTACATTGTTTGAACGGGGCTGTCACAGTAAATCATGAAATTTTGGACGGATTTGCAGACTTCTTTCCAAAGCAAAATATTTTTCAAACATTAAACGATATAAATCCTAAAAAAAATACATTTGAAATAAAAGAAAAATTTGGACCAGATTTACATTTCCGGTTCCAAACTTTTGTACTGGATTTAATCCTAGGCTAATTTCCGTGCAACCTTCCGTGTTGTTGCGAAAATAAAAAAAAATAAAAAATTGGAGCAGTGGTGTTAATTCCGGTCCAAAGTTTGGACCAGATATGTTTAGGAGTGTAAATGGATCGGATATTATACGCATTCATCCGGATCCGAATTTGAAAATTTTCGAATTCGGATATTCGAATACGGATATTTTCGGATACGGATCCGAATTCAGATAATATTTTACCGGATACGGATACAGATACGGTTCTGAATATTGAATCGGATACAGATCCGGATACGGATAATTATCCGTATCCGACAACTTATTTAATTCGGATATCCGAATTTCACTCCGAGATATGTTGTCTCCGATATTTCTATCAATATTTCAACAGGCACACTGTTTCTCTTTCTTTCTCCTTTTCAAATAATTTCTACAAATAAAAAATTCTCAGATCTGACCTGAACATGTATATACAACCGTCGTATCAAAACTTGAACAGTTCAGATGAACATGTAACGAGTGAGGCTAGTGTATATTGATATGTACGAAGTTCAGATAGGTAAAAAAATTACTTGATCTAAAAATTCTAAATCATTAAAACTAATATTTTTATCTATTTAAAGAAATAATATTTTTTTTATAAAATATAAAGTTTAGTCTGCAGATATATTTTTATATAAAAATTATGTTTAACAGATTAACTATTTAAATTCTGAAAACGAAAATATTAATTACGAAGATATTAATACCAATATACATAATATCATAGCATCACACGTGTATCACGGTGGACATAGGAAGACCGAACAAAAAAAAATGGACCGACCACGGAGTTTTAACAACAACTATGGTGAGGTGGCATTATGGCAATCAATGATTGTATAGAACGACGTCACTTTTGGAGAGATTAAGACAGCATCAGTGAGTTATATATAAATAAAAAATGTGAATTTTGTAAGTTCGTTAAACTTGTTATATCATTTAAATTTTCATTTATTTAATTGTTTTTTCTTATTTCATTTATCTTAATCAGAAAACGTGTGTTTTATACTTTTTTACTATAAGATGCAAAAAAAAAAAATTTTTATTGAAAGTCTTTAGGTGATTGCATTAATTATCAGAGTAAATTACAAGTCTGTTTCAGCATAAGTGTCTTAATTACACATAGATAGAGTTCTTATACACTGAACTACTTGTAAAATCTCCCACTCCTAAAAATCAGAGAGAAGAGGAAAAGTAAAACTAGTAGAATTGTGAATTGTTCAATTTGTGCCAGATTAGCAAGTCAATAGGCCTGTTTATTCTCTTCTTTTGGTATCCAAGCACAGTAGTTGCGAGTTGTCATGTTCCTTCTGGCAAACTACACCGAATCGAACTCTTTCTTGTGCATGTAGCATCTTCCACTTTCCAAAGTCGACACTACTTAGAGGAATGTGCAGCCGAGAGGCACTAAATCAAATCGGGCTAGGAACTGAATCAATCAGACCAGGACATTCACCTCTCAGAGGAATATGCAGCCAAGAAGGCACTGAATCAAACTGAACCGGAAATTGAATCAACCAGAACATGACAGTCACCACTCAGAGGTTCCAATAGAGAAACTGAATCAACTGGACTAGAGCCGACAAACCTTAAGATGGTATCACGAGAAGAAGAGGGTGGTGAGCCACCAATGTGGAAGCCAGAAAAAAGAGCTTAGAAACATGAGATCATATTTTTGTACTAAGAGTTGCAATAATAAGAAGGAGATGAGAAATGAGGCAATTCGGTGCATCATTATTATCGGCATCAACTATAAGAACACATACCATATTCATATATAGCTAATATAGATATTATGGAATAGGTGGAACGAATTTACAACACTCTCAGTTGAATTCAGAAAATCGAGACAGATCGAGAAGCAATGAAGCGATAAGTGTCTGTCATATCTGTTAGATGAATTCATCCGCTCGAATAGAGCGAAGCGAGATGGGCCAGGCGAACGAGAAAATTAGAAATGTTTTATTCATAAAAAATATTATAAAATAGGAAAGAAAGATGGTTACCGATCCAAATTATTTTTTATTTTTTTGTCAACTGGTAGGGGGCACTAGGGGCCATCAAGTTTACTAAAACTTTGAAGCCCCGCGGTTGTGGGTCGTTGAAAAAAAAATAGTTTGGTTCGGTAAAAAAGAATTTATTAACGAGTAAGGTCAACGCATATTGACATATACTATGAATTAATATTATTATTTTCAAAGTTTAATAATTGATCTGAATGGTCTAACATCATTTTCATATAAAAAATGTAATTGTAAATCAAATTATAACATTATTTTTATCTTTTAGAAGTTATTTACTATTACTTAGATAGATAAAAAATTACTTGATATTAAAATTTTAAATCATTTAAAAATAATATTTTTTATTTACAAAATAACAACAAATTTGAAAATTATAAAAGTTTAGTCTGCAAATATAATTTCATATAAAAATCATATTAAACAGTTTTAATTAACCGTTTAAACTGATTTAAAATCTGAAAATGAAAATATTAATTCCTACTACCTACCAATATACAGAATATCAATATCTCATAGCATCATCGTGTATCACGGATTCACGGTGGACAAAGGAAGACCAAACAAAAAAAATGGACCGACCACGGAGTTTTCACAACTATGGCGAGGTGGCATCATGGCAATCAATGATTGTATACGACGAAATCACTTTTGAAGAGATTAAGACAGCACCAGTGAGTTATAAATATATAAAAAAGGTGAATTTTGTAAGTTTGTTAATCTTGTTATATCATTTAAATTTTCGTTTATTTAATTGTTTTTTTTTCTTATTTCATTTATCTTAATCAGACGACTTGTGTTTCATACTTTTTTTTAGTATCTAAGATGCAAAAAAAGTTATTAATGTAATACAATCTTTTTGTATTTCTCAATAATAATTTTGTGTAACTTATCATTTTATTTTTATTATATGTATTTTTACCGTCAATATGTGTTCTTGTGAAAGATTCAGTAGAGAGAAAAAATCAAATGATAAAAGTGATTTAGATCAAGAAAAGCTGGGTAGAAGAATTTTGAATTCGGATCGGTTGAAATTCTTGACAAGATTTCAGGACTGTGTGATCCTCTCTCCCTCTCTATCTCTCTCCTCTCTTCTCTTTCTCTCTCCTCAAAAGAGTGAGGAGAGAGAGAGAGAGGAAAGAGGAGAGAGATAGAGAGGGAGAGAGGGATCACAGGGTCCTGAAATCCGATCAAGAATTTCAGCAGATTTGCTTCCGAAGAACCTTAACTCGTAGATGTGGTTGTCTCGTAAGCATAACTGTATCACAAGAATGGTATATGGGTGGTAGGAAATATTAACAAGAAGCACAATCGTCTTTTAGTTAGTCCCAATAATCGGGTTTACTTAAAACAACCAGGAAGGATGTCATCTGTGGCAAAAAGACTAGTGGAGAAGTTTAGCAAACAGACCTTCCTATTGGTAGAGTGTCAGATATTGTTAATTGTGATGCAAGCATAAATGTTTTGCAAAGAGATTGTTGGAATCATATGAGAGATCTTAGGAGGAAGAATTTAGATAGTGGAGATGCAAGTGCTGTTTTGGTTTATTGTATTGAGAAAAAATCACAAGATCCAAATTTCTTTTATGCAATCCAAACCGATGAAGAGGATAGGCTGGTAAATTTCTTTTGGATAGATTTGACTGCTCGTCAATACTATGAGCGGTTTGGCGATGTTTTGGTCTTTGATACCACTTACAAAACTAACAAGTATGGTTTGCCTTTGAGAAATTTTGTTGGTGTCAATTATTATTCTCAATCCATCATGTTTGGTTTCGCATTATTGCAAAATGAGCAAGAACATACATTTGTGTGGTTGTTTGAGACTTGGCTAAGCAGTTGGTGGTAAGACACCGATATCAATTCTTACAGATTAAGATCGTGCAATCCCAAATGCTATTGAAAAGGTGTTTCCGACTGTTACCCATAGATTCTGTCTTTGGCACATCATGACAAAGTTTGTGACAAGTAGCATCATTTTAATTAGACAACACCTCATTTTGTATTTAAAATATCGATTTCAGCGTGCTTTGATGAGATCCATCTAGAGGCATTGTTGTCCATTTCCTTCAAAAAATCATATTTCTTTTCCTTCAAATTGTCTCAGTATAGATATGTTTTCTGATATCTGCTTCAAGCTTGTTCACAAGTGTTAATTAATGGATCCTAATGGTCGGTTTTTTTATTTGTTTCATGCATACATTAAGTAAATATTATTTTGTTGGCATTTGTTGTTTATGTTGGGTAACGGTGTACTCTTGTTAAGGCTTACTGTGCGGAAAGAACATAAAATTCAAAATTTTACTTCTACCGTAAGCTTAGGATTAAAAGAGGTACGTCGGAAAGACCACTGAAAGTTCTTTTTCCAGTCTTTACCTTGACATAACATTTTAATCCTTTGAGGATCTACTCCCCGATTGATTTCTAAAATAATATTTATTTAGCATTTAAATAAATATAAAATAACATTTATACTGTGTATCTAAATTCCAATTGGATTGAAGTCGCGTCTCGTAGCACCAGACGTCTGATGCATCTATCGGTTGTCCACCAGGAATAACCAGAGAGCGGTTATTTCTTTTGCCATAAATACTATAACCACGTTTTTCGCAAATACACTATTCACAAAAGGCGAAAATACTATTCACAGTTTCGCAAAAGATGATTCACGATCGACGGCAAAATACCGCGTACTTCGCAAAAACACTATTCACGAATCCCGAGAACACTATTCACCGTAAACACTATTCACGACTCGCAAGATATACGTAATCAAATTACATATTCTTTCTTTTCTCACGAAAATACTATTTGAGAGGAAAATATTATAACCGAATCGAATCGAGTCGAATCTGATTTCTATATTCTTCTCTACCCCTACTCTATTTATAGCCTTTGAAATGTTGTGAAAAGACCAAAATACCCCATGAATAGTAAGGAGGTTGTGAATAGTAAGGAGGTTTTTGAGGTGCTTGTAAGCAGCTTGCAAGGAGGTGCTTGTTGCGATAAATTTATACAACGTGTCGTACACGCTTATAAATTTAATGTGTTTAAGTTTGTCATCTCTATGATATTTATTTATTAATTATAACATTTATAATTAATCAAATAAATTAATTCTCTGATTACTTTCATATTGGTGTGACCCGATAGGATCTGTGTTATGTTGGCAATAGAATTAAAACTTCTTTTAATTCTATAAATCATAAGCGGCACCTGGCAGAATGCATTATGACTACCCAATTGACACAGATGATCTTGTACAATACAATATCACGATCCAGTAAACAATTTACTCGTGTTAATTCTTATGTCTCATAGTATCATATCAGTTTCAAAGTAGGTACGTGTCATCCTTGCAAACTTAATCTTTTCTCGATCTTAAGTAGATTTATCAAATATGATTAACTCTTTAATCATACCACGCGCTGATTACCCTACTTTATCAAGAGGCCTAGTAATACTATTACTCGTATTAAATACGAGGGACAATAGTATTCTTGGTGAACATCTCTCCTCTGCAAAAGTCATGTATACTGAAGTGTCATTGTTATAACTACTTTTTACGGATAGCGTTAAACAACACTCACGAATATACATTTCTTATATAGGAAACGACGAACCACCTCATACTTTAGAACTTAACACTAAATGAAAACATTAATGATACAAACACATTTCCGTATAATGTTTCATTGAGGGTCTGTCAAATACCATGTTCTATAACATGTATCTATGTGATTAAAATGACAACTCTTTGTCTATGGTTTGTAAAACTTAACCATCATTTAATCAACATACTAACCTTTAATTGGTTAATTAGTGTTCTTTGCTAATTACCTCGGTCAGTGACTATTAAGAGTATTTATCGTCCATTATGTAGTTTTACAATTTCAAGTCATGAACTCGAAATGATTCATAATTCGATAAAACTCAAAGAACAAAATGATATGTATTAATCATCCATTACATGAACAAAATACATATAGAATAAAATTATTCTTTGATTGACTTCTAAATTATTACACTAACAGTTTGATATAGTAGGAACTGGCATGAATTAAATAGATAGTTTTTACTTTGTGATAAGTTAAAAGAAATATACCAGCTATCTTGCTATAATGATGTCACAGTTCGACTTTATATTTTTGCACCAGGTTCAGGTTCTGGTAATTGAACTAGATACCAAAGATATAACCATTATGTTATAATTATATATCCAATCCTATCAAATACACTTGTAGCGTTGCGAAGCACTAACATCGACAAGATCAAATTAATAAGAAAATTAGGAATGAAAATATACAAACTTCATGAAGAGTTGAAAGGAGCTGTCTGAAAAACATTTTCATAGATGAATCCATTACAATATTCATACATAAATCCAACACACTTAAATATTCATACATGAATTCATTCACAAATTTAAATCCAAATCTCGAAACAATTCCAGCCACAACACATTTCGACAGTACATTTCCTTTCTCCTTAGTTATCCTGTATGTCCTTTCAAGTGCTTCCTTACTTTTATGCTCAAGCAAGATGACTCTACAGTGAAATTGTTTGAGCTGTTGCACAACCAGATTGGGGTCTTAGGTTAGTGATGTTGCGACCTAACAAGTGCCAGCTGAGCCATAAGTTAGTCTCTTTCTTTGCATTGCCTATGTTGAGAGGGGTAGTCTGAAGCCATATTCCAAACCCCTTCATTGAAGAACAATTATACTCTCATTCTATATCACCCAACAACCATTCAAGTTTTGCTGAAATAACAACAATATCGTATTAGCAAAAAATAATAATAAATAACTTACAATCTACAAACCAATTATACAGTTATCTTTTACAAGCTCTCACCAAAGTAAAATAAAGTTTAAACCATACTTTTTTATGTGCAAGTTACTATAAATCACTTTTTTTTACCGGCTGAAGAAACCCTAACACTATAAGGTACTAATTGCTAATCTGGTCGAGGCCCCAAATCCCTCGATCTAGAGATGTATATCTCAAATTAGTTAGCTCATGCATAGTTCTTTATTACAAGTTGCTAAAATAAAACATTATGATGATCTTTGTCTATCAATCACATACCTGGAATTCGATGGCTGTTATCATGTTTTCGTTCTTATTTATAGTATAATATTTTTTTATTACTTTCGAATGGAATTAAAAATTCACATCGCAAGTAAAGAGAAACTCTTTAAGCTTTTGTTTTGGCCAATGAATAGAAGGAATTTACTCCAAATCAACAGTATTGGGACTAAATAAATCATTCCAAATATATAAAGCATGTTGCATTCGACACAACAGGTTGGTTCTACCAGCGTATCAGTGTCAGACTAAACCATTTATTTCTTGGATGTACTTCAGGTTTTCTCAAAAGAAAGAACACAAAAGGAAAAATTGTTTATACCAGTCATCGCTCACAAGAAATTGACCTGAAAATAATCGGAGGCCGAGCGAGCTAACGCTGCCATAGTAGGTTGAGATTGTCTCTCAGTTCTCGAGCCCCAGACCCTAATCGCGTTGCTTCCGCAAAGAGAAGTTGTCTTTGGCGAAAGCTGAGAAGACGGAGGAGTCAAGGGCGATTTGGAGCGGGGAGAGAGCGAAACGGAGAGAAAGATAGGGTAACTGGAGGGTGGCAGCGAAAAAAACGAACCAGAGAAATGGAGAGATTAAACGCGCATTTTTCTGAACACACCCGGACCACATATCTAAAATTAGATGTGCGATTCAGATTCTTAGTACACATTAGACACATTAGGTATGAAAAATAACCGACATTTTTATTAATATCCAAAGTTTAATAGAAATTAATTAATATACCCAGATCCGCTGAAAAGTTATAAAAATATCCGTACCGGCTATTTTCTGGCCGGTACACAATTTAATTCAGCAATGGCCGAAAAATGATCGGTACCCAGATTTTGTTTTATATTTTTGCAACAGTATCGGCCATTTTCTGGCCGGTACTTAATTTTTTTTTAAGGATGGGCATAGCATAGTTGGCTAGAAGAAAAAGTCGTAGGAAACTCGGATTGAAGTATCGATGCTTTTTTTTATAGTGTCGTATGACACTAAAATTTATTGTTCGCATGCGGCTAGTGAATTTAATTTGACAATAACTAGCATTCTAAAATTGAGTACCGATGTTTTATGCACGGCCTAATGACGACAGAAGTGCATCGATGTTTCATTGCAAAAACATCAGCGACGCACCGATATTTTTTTAGCACTACCGTGCTTAATTGCCAATGCTAAGTCTAATAAAACATCAGCGACGCGCCGATGTTTTTTTAGCACTACCCGGCTAATAGAACATCGATGTCTCATTGCAAAAACATTGATGATGCACCGATACATGCAACCGATGTAACACACGCATCCAACCAAATGCATTTGTTTGATCTTAGCCAAACCGAGTGCAAACTTCAATCTGGATTTCTACGACTTTTTCTTCTAGCCAACTATGTTATGCCCATTCTAAAAAAAAAAGTACATACCGGCCAGAAAATGGCCGATACTGTTGCAAAAATAAAATAAAATAAAAAATTTTGGGTACCGGTCATTTTCCAACCGGTACTGAATTAAATTGGATACCGATCAGAAAATGGCCGGCACTGATATTTTTATAACTTTTAAGCAAATATGAGTATATTAATTAATTTCTATTAAACTTTGGATATTAATAAAAATGTCGGAAAAAATAATGAGGTATTGGAACCGAGTCCGGATCCCCTAAAGTAACCCAATTTTTGAGTTTAGACGTGTACAGTGCCTATTCGGTGGTAGCGCAGGGGCCCAGTATTATTTGTGGGGTCCAGGATCTTTAAGATTCGTGTTAGAGCATCTTGGACGGTTTGGATCAAAACTCAAAAATTGAATTAATGCACTGGATCTGAATTCTATTGGAACCTCCTCTTAAAATATTTCGGTCTAAAGAGAGATGAATTTTGTATGCATGTATCTTTCTTTGATTGCTCGTTGCTCGGTAAGCTTCTCCTTGAAAAATTAAAAAAATTAAAAGGTTATACTAAAATAATTCCAGAGGAACCCAGCCATTTAGCCAATCACGTGAATCCCGTGTATTTAAAAAGCACCTTTATTATGAAAAGACAAACGCAATTGACCGAAAGAGAACTCTCCTCTCTCAATCCCCAACCTTGCTCCACCATCCCATTTCCCTCTCTCTCTCAAATTTGAGGAGAAAGAAAGAGAAAAAGAGAGGGGAACAGTGAGAACTGAGAAGAGAAGTAACGAGAAAGGAAAAGATGGCGGCGCTAAACCGGGTCATTCGTGCCGCATATTCACCTCTTACAATTCGGCGACTGTCGGACTTGGTCTCGGATCCGGCGGCCATCCGCATCGCATCGAATCCAAATCCGAAACCGGATCCGAATATAAGCCCTTGCACGAGAATGACACCGCCGGTTAATAGGGAGAAACTGGGGACACGTAGCGTGCAGTGGGTGTTTTTGGGCTGCCCAGGTGTAGGCAAGGGGACGTACGCTAGCAGACTATCGAATTTGCTAGGTGTACCCCATATTTCCACCGGCGATCTCGTTCGTGACGAGCTCGCCTCCTCGGGTTCCCTCACTAAAAAGGTCTTTTTTTTTTTTTCTTTTCTTTGTTGGTTCAAGTACCTCACACTTTTGATGGTGTCTTTGTCGTACCTCTGCTTTTTAAAATTCAATAGCTTAAAATTTAAAATACAAATGTTAAAATTAAATCGTTAGATATGATTTATATCATTTTCTCTGTGCACATGTAAAATATTACGACATTTAGATTTTATTTAATTAGTATCAGGAGTATGTAAAAATATATACATTTATGTAGATAATTTTTCAACTTATTAATATGTATTAAAACAAACTCGAAAAGTGATAATTTTTAGTGTGCACGCATAAAAAATAATATAGATCCATTTAACGGTTTATTTCACATGTGAGTTTTAAAACTTTTGTTACTAAAAAGTTAAAAAGAGTAGGCATGATGAAGGTTTGTTTTGGCATTTGAACCCTCTGTCATATATAATTATTTTCGGTGAAGTTTAAAAGATTTGCACCATCGAAAGTTGGTATTATATACAATTGATTACTTCACGTGAAAAACTTGTATCCAATTTAACCCTATTGATGTTGGTGCTTGCAATTTTTTATGTGAAAGATAACACAGTTATTGTTAATGATAGTTCTCTAGTTTATGTAACAAATAGTACAAAAGCTGATTGTGAATAGACCTTCAATCGAATATAAATTTAAGGGGTTCGTGCCAAGCTTTACATGATTAACTTTGTATTGGTGCTTTGAAATTTGAACTTCAGACCTAATGTATGGCTCTGTGTTTTAGTTAGCAGAAATTGTGAATAATGGACAATTGGTGTCAGACGAGATAATAATAGATTTACTGTCAAAAAGGCTTGAGAAAGGGCAAACCAAGGGTGAAACAGGGTTTATTCTCGACGGATTCCCTCGAACAATTAGACAAGCGGTGAGCTTTTCCTAACTGCTTGTAAGTATCTATGCTTCTTTTGTTGTCTGAAAGGTCCCCAATAAGGCATAGAAAGCGAAACCTTGGCTTACTGCCTTATATGTAAAACAAGTCTTATATTGTACAATTCCCAACTATTTTAAGACCTTTTAACTTGTTCTTTGAGTGAGGCTACGGTAATATGCATATATTACAGATCGACCCGTAATATGCATCCATATTTCTATTTACATTTTTTAGAATTTTTTTACTATATTTTTAGATAGGTAGAAAATCACTGATTTTGGATGGTCCAAAATTTTCAAATAAATTGATTTTCTACCTATCTAAAAAAATAGTAAAAATATTCTAAGAAAATGTAAATTTGTGCGAGTACATTTTAATTTGAAGAGTTGAATGGTTCGGATCAACTGTTTAGACTTTAAAACGAAGATATGAGTCCATAGTGCGGGCCATTGTGTAATATGCATATTACTATAGCCTCTCTCTTGTTCTTGCCTATACTTTACTTTTGCAATAAGCAAGTCATGTAGATGAGCAAAACATTAATATTTACGTAAAGGAAAAAAAGTAATAAAAAAATGGAACAATTAATTGAAATAAGTTACCCCACAACTAAATCTGATTTCTTTCTAATTTTGAAACCAATTCTACTAAGTGCGACATTCCTATGAGGCTATGATATATATCTTCTTAATCAGGAAATACTAGAAGGCGTGACGGACATTGATCTCGTGATAAACCTAAAGCTAAGGGAGGACGCACTGCTGGCAAAATGCCTAGGGAGGCGCATCTGCAGCCAGTGCGGGGGAAACTTCAATTTGGCCGCAATAGACTTCAAGGGGGAGAATGGCCGTCCTGGAATCTGCATGCCCCCACTCCTGCCCCCGCCTCAGTGCACCTCCAAACTCATCACTCGCCCTGACGACACTGAAGATGTCGTCAAGGAGCGGCTACGCGTTTACCATCGTCTGGTATAAATTGGTTTGCCAATTATATTGTTTGTTACCATTTGCTAATTTCACCAAAAATGCAGATGATATATGAGGTGGGTTCAAATGTCTCATGTCTCTTTCTGGATGGTCCACCTATCTAAAAAAAATAGTAAAAAGTTTCCAAAAAATATAAAATTTGGTCTCCAAACACATTTTAATATGGAGATCATGTTGATCAATTCGGATCGATTGATTGTACTTTGAAAACGGAGATAAAGGATGTGAGGCATTTTAACCCTCATGATGTATTGTTGCAAAAACTTTGGATATTGTTTTCTGTGTCCTATGAAATGAGAATTATTTGTTATAACCCTGCACCACATGGACAGTGATCCAGGTGAATACTGTCTAAAATTTCTCATGTTTCTTTCAGTGTGAACCAGTGGAGGAATTCTATCGAGCGAGAGGGAAGCTTCTAGAATTTGATCTACCTGGTGGAATTCCCGAGGCATGGCCAAAGCTGCTGCGAGCTCTTCACGTAGAGGATCTTGGAAATAAGCAAACAGTTTCAGCTTAATTTGACATGAAAATTTGGCAACTCCAGGAATTTATGGGTTTTTATCATGTATATGTGGATGAATAGAAATTCTACAAAAAGAAATTATTTTTTCATGAGTTCATGGGATGCTCCATCTGTACAGTGTAACATTGGATGCATTATTCCCCACATTTAGAATTTCTCATTAGTTTAAAACTAAAGGTTTAAAAGATTTTATTGTGTTCATTTGTTTAAACAAACTAAAGAAATCTGGCCGAATTTCATTTGCAAGTGCGCTTGTAAATTTTGCTATGCCATTGCAGTTTATCGTTGTTTTTTTTTTGTAAATCAGAAGTGATGAATAATACATCCTTGCCCCTCTAGTACTGATAAGTATTTTATTCTCTAGATTTCTCTTGACCTTAAAAGAGAGATATTTGATAATTTATTATTTTGACAATCTTCAAAATAAAATAAAATTTGAAATTCAAATCTACATGTCATGTTTTTAAAGTATGATGAGATTTGATTTATATTTTATCGTTCATCAAGTGACTTAAAATTTAAACGATACGAAATTAACAGTTCTAGATACATTATTAAATATTAATTATCAAGGGTCAGTTATTTTCTCTCTAATAAATAACATAATTTTCAAATGTAAATATGATTTAATTTGCTATACATTAGGTAATTCTGCATAATGATGAAAAAAATTATTCTAATAAAGAAGGGTTAAATTTTGTATACCCTCTAACACAATCTAATTCCATCTCCCTCCATAGTTCAATATAAAACCTTACTCACTGATCAGAACTTCAACTCTTTCTTATTACCTTAAAGTTATTATTCATTAACTACTCCGCAGTAAGATTCATATCAGATTAAAACTGATGACTCAGATCTTATTCTACCCAGTCAGTATTGCACTGGATCAGAATTCACAGTAAACACCTACCACCAAAAAAAAAAAAAAAAATCCAAACATACATATCCCGATAAAGAAACGAGATCCATCACTATATGTGTAGTAATTGCCTCCCATTAATACGCATGATATTAGAAACATGAACTGTAAAATATTTTCTATATAATCCTTCAGTGCTTTTTGCTACAAAAGGAATAGCAATCTCCTAAATTTTTACAGACAAAATAAATTACTAATACCTATTAGCTTTCGAGGATTGTAACTCACGTTTGCAGTTGTTGAACTAATTTCTCTCAAAACAACACGTTTTGTACGAAAGTAGGCTATGAAAAGGCATCTTGAAAATCTTTTCTGCCATATACTAGCAAGATACATACAAAAAGCATAGCATTGGCAATTACGAGTGTCAGGAACTTAACAGCTGCAAGTACCAGTAGTCTCAAAACTATCAAAACGATGGTTACTATCACCTTTAAGAAAACATTCTGTTTGTGAAAAGCAATCTAAACACTGGTCTTGAAAGTGTCAAGTTCAGGAGAATTAAAATGTATAGGTGTCAGAGGGTCTCTTGCATCTTCATTTTCTGAATCAATCGGCCTGCCAGCAACTGAGCTCTTTTTCAGGTTTGATTTCCCTTTTACCTGTGTAAGTGAGAAGTTAATGCATCATTATTACCGGTTTTCTCTAATAAGATAATCGTGCTGGTGTTTATTTTATCATCTGTTCATTTTAAAATTCCCAAATATTCATCCCTCACAGAGTAAAGATTTAACGGGTAAATCTTCCTAAATCCAAGCAAGAAATTAAGGTGAGCTTAAGCTCACTAAGGGATTGTGGGTATAACTTCAACAACAGTCAGACTACCTTCAAACAACAATTTCTAACAGTTGATCAAGTACTTCTTTTGTAGTAAGATCAAAAGGTCAAAAAATATTGAAAAATGAACACCAAAATAACCTATTGACCTCCATTTTCCAACCTTTTGATCAAGTACAAACCAACTCCAGAAGTCTACAACTTCAGAATGGAAACGCATGGCTTGCGAAATAGATTAAGATCAATGGGTAAACTTCATCATTTGAATCAGATATGCTTGTCTTATGTTCAATTAACATGGTAGACTCATAGAAATTCACCTGATTCCATATTTTTCAACTAAGAAAGCACCAATAATCAAGGATTAATGAACCTACCATGTTGCTGGATATTACTTGTTACTACTGCCATAACAGCCATTTCCTTTTACTGTACTATTCGTTTTTCTATGGTTTTTCACTTTCTTTTTTCTAACTAAAAAAAATGGAAATTCGTATTAAAGAACATGACCTAAAAACATGGTTTCAAACAGTTAAAATTGTTTACGATCTACTCACCTTGGCAGAAGAACTAGCTGAAAGTTTAGCATCATACCCCCCTGGGCGCCTCTTTAACTGCTCCATCAATCGCTTATTCTCCCTTTCAAGCATTTTGTTTTCTTTGGAGAGCACCACAACCTTAAATATAATAAACAATAATGCTGTCAAGATATATTTGAAAGCTGACATAAATTACAAAAAGAACAAATTCATAGTTAAACTAAGAAATCCCTGAGAAAAAAACTTGCAAAATTTCATGTAAATAAATAGAAAGTCCCAAACAAGCCATTCATGTCAGTGTTGAGTTGTGTCTAACTGGGTGAATAATTTCGGGTTTTAGTTCACTGCATGTGTTGGTCAAATTTACTCAGTCATTCAGGCCCATTTATCTTGGCTCAGTAAACATTTTGGTTCAAAAATTAAGTACCAGATTTTGCCAGATCTAAAATCTGATAAGAGCCACAGATCCAAATATATAAAATGCAGGGATCTCTTCTGTAATAGTTAAGTTTCAAATGTATTAGTAACCTCTTCCTCAGCTTTGTTGAGATTGACTAGAAGCTGTTCCTTCTCCACTTTCAGTGTTTCAACCTTAGCGGCTAAATCCAACTGCAATGCGGTAAGAGCCATACACCACGCAACAGTTAATTTTGGCAAATACCAGAAACCAATTGAAAGTTTCTTTTTCTTTTTTATATTTTAAAATAACGGATTGTACCATTTAGGACACTAAATATCTCCTCCCAAAAGTGAGAATTAAGTGATGTTATTGATGTTGTGACCAGACAAAAAACTTATTGCTGTTTTAAATTTGCCCTCTTCCCAATACTATCTCAACATTGACCTGACAAAGGTTTCGCCAAACCTATAAATTTTAAAAAAAAATTCTTCTTTCTTTGGAAAGTGCTAATATCAACTAGTGAACACTAATTTCTTATAAACAATAATAAAATTGCAGGTACACTAGGTACTGACTAGAATATAAAACTAAAACACCGTACAAATTTGAAGGTCTTATCCAGTGCATAATCTAAAACACAAGGAGAAACATGCAATAAATCTATACACAACATAAAACAGTTAAATCGATAGACTGGCACTTACCCGGGTGCTGTCCGTGAGCTTGGCATAAAGCTCGTCATTTTCCCTCTCCAATTCATCACAGGCCTCAACAGTCCGTTTGAAGCCTTCTTCCAACTTGGCATATTCTAAGAGAATCTTTTCTTTCTCCTCAATAGACCTCCTTAAACCTTGTGCATTCATGCCCGCCTCGGCCTAATAAGAGACAGCAACGAATATGGCAAATTGTAGTAACTACAGTAGATTTTTTTTTATATATTAAACTGGTGAGGTACAGTTGAAACTCAATGTGATGATTCAAGACTTAATTGAGGCGTAAAAAGCCTTCTGGCAAAAAATTGAGAAAACTAGTCATAGCAGTATATGATGGATACCTTTTAACAGTACAAGAAGATTTAAATCCTTAAATAGTATCATGATATCTCATACTTCAAAGAATTGTATGAACTAATGACCTGATCTTGCATCCCTAAAATTAGAGATAAATCTACATGTAAAGAGAAAAATTAGAGAAAAGAAAAGGCTTAGAACCTTAAATCATACCTTGGCCCGAAGGAAGCGATCTTCAAGTTGGAAAATCTGACTCTGGAGGCGATGGTGTATGTCTTCCAGTGCAACAATCTTCAAATGCGTATTCTTTTGAGAGATCGGTAAACCAAGCGACATCTCTATCGACTCTTTTATGTAATTATCAGTCTCAGGTGGAATCTCCATACCTAAATAGGTCTGAACTCTCAAAATGAAAATTTCGAATTGTGCTAAAACCCCTACCCTCAAGTCCCCGAAAAGAAAACGAAAAGGAAAATGAAAGATGATGAGAGAGATAAGATCAAACCTGAAGTATCTTGGCTGAATAGAAAATCAACCCGATGAAAAAAAAAAAAAAATTCGGAGGAAGGATGGGTAAAGAATCGAGACGGAGTACTTTGTAGGCGAGGGTAACTTGAACCGCCGATTTTGTGCATATAATTATTAAATTTCAATTTTCACACGAAGAGGAAGGGTTTTGTAAATCATAACGGATTCACTAAAAATACATTTCTCGAGTAAAGAATGTAATGGGTCTATGAATCATTTTATCCGAGTTTTAACTACTCGCTACAAATAAAACAATAGAATCCTCAGAAACTCGAATTTAAAAATCTACAAATATTAATATTAGTATAATTATATTCAACATAAAATCAATTAGGGGGTGTAGCTCATATGGTAGAGCGCTCGCTTCGCATGCGAGAGGCACGGGGTTCGATTCCCCGCACCTCCACCTCAATGTAATATTTTGTTAATCGGAAAGACCGGTCTACAAAATTCCTTCTTTTAACTAGGAAAATACCACTTTTATAATTTCGCATTTAATCGGGTCCTTCTTTAATCCAATCATGCCAGCTTATTTTGTCGAAACTAGAGTACCTTCTAATATAATTTCTTTGTCAAGTTGAAAGTTGTTCGATCTAAAAACAAAATCAGATAGTGGTCAAACAAAGCTGTATAAATTGTCATCGCATTGCTTCGATCTAATCTGTACAAAGCTTATTTTTCCTCTCATCAGACATCTTGTTTTTAGATTTTAAAAATGTACGACATAATGTTGAAGTACCTTCTAATTGTGTTGCTTTGATTTAAAGGTTTTTCAATCAAAATTATTTCCAATCACAATGTGAATGAAGTTCAGAATGATTTTGATAGTTTTTGCTGTACTTTCAATTATATTCTCAATTTTGGGTACCTTTTGGTACCGAGCATAAACTGTACTGTACTGTACTTTCAATTATATTCTCAATTTTGATAGTCTTGCTGATTGATGCACTCCTCATCGGTACCAGTGCTCTATTGTGACAAATCTAGTTTGAGTTTGGAATAATCTAGTTTGGAATAGTACTACTAGTCGGTACCAGTGCTCTATTATTACAAATATAATTTGGGTAATAGCCTAACAGGAAGGGTTCAAATAGCGATAGTGGTGGGTGAGGACAAGTATCCTCTCTATTACTGTAAAAGATTCCCTTCACTTTACGGTTTGAGATTAACTTCAGCCGCTTTGAGATTCGGACTGCGGGGGCAGTATTATTGGGCTTTGAGATTCGTGCCAAGTTAAAAAGAACGGTCCAAATCAAGTAATTGTAAAAGATTCCCTATTACGGTACCAGGGAAGATCTGAATTCGGTGGGTTATGGGGCAACACAAGCAAAGCGTTGTGAAGCATTGCTGAAGATTTTTTTTTTTTAAAAGCTAGTCGTAAGCAGGGCTCAAACTCTCAACCTTTGGGTAACCACAATCCTAAGATCTTTTCTCCTAGCTACTGTGTTACCGCTCCATCTTCGAAGCATTGCTGAAGTTGCATAATCAATTGGATATATTCTTCAAAGAATTCGTTTTAAATTTGTTGTTTTGAAGGGTACAAGGATCATTGTAATTAATACTCTAAGAAGATAATTGAAGGTGGCACTAAAGTTTCTTCTTTTATTGTTTTTAAAGGAGTTGTATTCATTTTTTATATACTTGGTGTTGTTTTCGATATGGCATTTATGTTTACGAAATTTGAGTAGTTTGTGGAGAATATGTTCCAATTTGAGAAGTAGCTTGTGTTTTAGGGCTGATTTGATGCATTCCAGCGAAGTACTCGGTTACTGATTTTGTTAACCTCTGATGATTGGTTTTGGTAGATTTGTATGTTTGTGCTTGTACAGTACCAGTATACTGGTACGTCATATGTGATGCTAGAAATTCGTTTCAAACTTTTCACTGGTTTGAGTGCAATTTATCTTTCATTTGAGTGTATTTTTATTGCTTTATCATAACCAATCTACAATATCCCTACTTCTTTGGAAGAAGAAAAAGTAATAAAAATAAAAACCTATGAAGTACACTACTTTTTTTCATAAACCGTTATATACATACAATTTTGTAACACAAATTCAAACATAACAGATAGCAGCAATAACATCAATTCTATAACAACATTAAAGAAATTACAAAAATCCCATAAGTTAGCTTAAGATAATACAACAAAATCTTCTCAATTCAGCACAACAGAGATAGATCAACAGTGTTGTTCGAAAACAGCCGTAGTACATAAGAAAATTTCAAATGCCACGACAACTCGAGTTCATATCCAAATAGACAAAAGAAAAAGCTTAATACAAACAAGAACATAGTCTCAAAACACGTTATCATTTTCATTTTCAAATTCACTATCAAATTCACTGTCGCAACACAGAAGCTTGTGCTCGACCATTGATGTCAATACCATCCTTTATTCTCTACAATTGAAAGAAAAATAAGAACATATCAATTCAACAATATAAATTATTTAGAAAGTATCACTTCCTTTTTACAAGGTTTCATAAGACTAGAACAAAGTCTCAAAACATTCTGTCATTTTCCTTCTCAAATTCACTGTCATCTTCATGATCGTGCAATAAAGAACCTTGTGATCGAACCTTTGTGTCAATACCATCCTTTATTCTATACACTTGAAAAAAAAAAGATAAGAACACATCAGTTCAACAATATGAAACAATATTATTCAGAAAGTATCACTTTTTTTTTTTTAACAAAACCGTAAGATAAGAAGCTAAACTATACCTTTGAACACGATTGCATGTTGGGGGCTTGGGGCCCACTTTTTATGGCAATAACTACAAGTTGCAAGAATTACACTTCAATGTAACAATTGATACTGAGAAATGTGCTATCACTGAGAGGGCCACAGAATTAGAAGGTTCGTCTACTTGTAGTAATGCTCTTATTTGCAAAGAATTGATGATATCATAAAAGAAAAAAACTTCTAATTCTTAATATAAACGGGCTACTAACAATTATTGCTCTCTAATCCTTTTACTATAAAATTTGGGAAGAGTAATGGATTGAATTGTTAACACCAATTTGTTGATGATCTTAAAATCTAATATTGTTGAATCAATACTAGCTAGTAGCCCGTTTATATCAAGAACTAGAAGTTTCTTCTTGTATGGTGACACAATAAGGACATTACTACAACAGACGAACCTTACAACTATGTGGTCCTTTTAGAAATAACATCTTCCTAGATAGTGAGCTTCAAGTTCTCACGGTGGTGATGCGCTAGACGGCTTCTTCTCAGGGAA
This sequence comes from Carex myosuroides, assembly GCA_028015225.1. NCBI lineage: Eukaryota > Viridiplantae > Streptophyta > Magnoliopsida > Poales > Cyperaceae > Carex > Carex myosuroides. The sequence goes on from CM051471.1 coordinate 5,301,066, forward strand.
GAGAAAGAGAATGAGCGAGCCGGTGGCAGAGATAAGGAGGGCGTCGGAGGAGAAAGAGCGAGGCGGCGGGGAAGAGAGAGAGTTGGAATGCCTTGTGGGTTTAACCTAACGGAGGCTATTTGTTTGTTGGGCATTAATTAGTTATCAAACCTGTTCTATATGCACCGATCATACTTCTTTTTTTTATAACTTGGCAGAAGCTGCCAAGGGCCTTTGATGCACCGATCAATTTAGAGTGGGAAAAATAGCACGGCGGAGCCGGCTCCGTCACGGAACGGCACGGTTACGGCACAGCACGGGTGTCAGTTACGTGCCATGACCATTCGCGTGCCGTGCTCATCTTTTAAAACTTTGGTGCGGCACGGCACGATATGTAGTCACGTGTAATTAGGACCATTAGATATTAATTTACTGGTGAATCTTGAATAAACTAACCTAAATTATGATTAAATGGTCATGCGAGTCACGTGAGTCACGTATGGTCACGGCACGTTTAAGCATGACGTGACTCACGTGGCATGACCATTCGCGTGCTGTGACTACCCTTTGATATTTTAGTCACAACACGGTACATTCTTGAAAATCTAGAAGGGCCCTTTTTTTGAAGTCAAGAGCATGCATTGTTCATAAAAGCAACATAATTTTTATTTTGTTTTATCTATACATATTTATGTTCGAGTGAGGCTATGGTGTTATGCATAGCACGAATAGCTAGTGTACTATGGCTCAATATGGTACTTTTTAAAATTCTAACGGTCGATTCGAACCGTTCAATGTGATAACCATATGAATATGTACTTGCAAACTAAATTTTATATTTTTTTCGAATTTTTTTACTATTTTTTTAGATAGGTAGAATTTTGATGGTCCAGAATTTTCAAAAAACACTGATTTTTCTACCTATCTAAAAAAATAGTAAAAAAAATTCAAAAAAATATAAAATTTAGTGTGCAAATACATATTCATATGAATATCACATTGAATGGTTCGGATCGACCGTTAGGATTTTAAAAAGTACCATATTGAGCCGTAGTACACTAGCCATTGGTGCTATGCATAGCACCGTAGCCTCACTCTTTATGTTCTGTTATATACACGCTAATTGCACAGTGCACAGTATATGTGACTGAACATCAAATTGATAATAGATGGTTAGAGGCAGAGCCAGTAAGAAATAATGGAGATTAATTGGTCATTTTTTTTTTAATTATACTTGTACATAATTTTCTATATAGTTTAGATTTAGAATAAAATGTTACGGATACTATAAAATTAATCTTTGTTCGTAGCATAAAACTTTACATAATTAATTCTCATTTACATTTAACTCTAATAATTAAAAAATCCGACTCCGCTCTTCTAGGATGATTTTTCGGAGAACAAACTAAGGATCCAGTCCGGCTCCTAATTGATTTACTCAGCGGGACTGGAATTGGATGCGGACACTGGGTGTAAAGTTAGATATGATGGATCTAATTTGAGCCCGTAAAGGAAATACTTGTTCTTAATTTTAAGAATCATTATAATCAATTTTAAATGATTAATTCTAACTTTGACCTTTACCTACTGTACGAATCATCATGTATTTATACGTCAACTTTGTAAAAAATATATAGTTAAAGTAAATTTCAATTGTAAAAAAATAACTAGCGGCTTTTTTGTATTTTATACAGAAATCATATAAAAATAAGTACAGGAAAAGAAGAGGAAAAAAACGAAATTTCTTTGGTTTTTTCTCCGAAGAAAATAGTGCCAAGAGAGAGAGAATGGGAAGCACAGCTGCACAGTATGGGGATCTTTGGTTTGGTTCCAGTCACATGGGAATTGACAGTAAGCAGGGGACTAAGGGAAGGACTAGGGTCATTTTCTCAGATGAAACTGAGTGCTTGAGAGACTCCTTCCGGCTTCCAAGTGTTAGAGATATGAAGATGTGATTTATACTTCTCTATTCTCCACAAAATGTGTGCATCATTTGTTCCAGTGCAGATTATCCTTTGTATACAAAAAACATCGAATGCTTGATTTCCTAGCTACATGTGGGAGTTATTAATTAATATTTTGACGAAATTGGTATTGTCTACGTTGATTCAGAGGAATTCACATCCCCTCATGTTACCGGACTGAGTTAAAATTGAACTGGACAGTCCAAAATTGTTATTTTTAACTTGGCACGAATCTCAAAGCACAAATAATACTGCCCTGTGCCATCCTGAGCAAGCACCGGTTGAAAATAAATCTGGACCGTCTGTTTCAATTGTGTTGAGTCAGGTACCTGGGAGGATACGAATCCAATTCAGAGAGGATTCTTTATTCCGGTTATCGACAATATATTTTATATTAGAATTATGAATTACTGAGACTACTATAATTAGTAATCTGGATAATTTTCAAAATAAAATTCAAATATGTAGTAATGATTTGTATGATTAGAAACCGCACCTATGAAAATGATGCGATTTTGTACGTGATTTATCGATCTCAAGTGATTTAATTTTGGTAATGATTTTTAATTTACAAATTTTTAGTGCACTGTTAAATATTCCATCTTATTAATCGATTGACGACATTTGTTGATTAAATCGATTGATCCGGTATTATTTATTTTTTATTACCTGTTTCTTAATCATAGGACACGGTTTGAATGCAATTAATTTATTATAAATTCAGAAAATTAATACAAAACACGATCCAATGCTTGAACAAAGGATTCGATTGAACGGAAGTATGAAGGTCGCAAATTTGAAATACAATACTTGTACCGAATCAATGTGCATTGTGCTCACACATTCAAAATATAATATTTGCACAGAAATAATTTAAAAATTTCACTCTCCTCTTCTGCTAAAAAGAAAACAAAGGGTTTTGAATTATCACAGGCTTTTATTTTAAATGTGCACCTGTTGAAAAGGTTGAGGTGGATATTGTTCAGTTCTCCTATTGGAAGAGACTGGAGAAACGGTCATCTTATTAAGGCTAGAACAGTGATTGCTGATTTGGGGAGATGATGCGGGAGATGATGCGATAAATGGGGATTTGACCGTCATGTTTGACCGGAGACATCTATCATTTGCTGTTGCGTTTGGGGCTGTTGTCAGGCGCACTGATGTCTCATAGAAAGATGGACGGCTGGGTGGGTGTCTGGGGCTGCTTTCTGACTCCCACTGACGATTCCAAACAGTGGAGCAAGCAGCTTATTAGATTCTCGCCAATCATATATAGGAAACAATTAATTACATATTAAATTCATCGCTGAACTGTTACCTCATAATTGACTGACAGTATATGTATGCCCAATTCATATTTGTAAAGCCAATTTAAGCACTGCACATCAGAGAAATTTCATATAAATTAATTATGTTAACTGAAACCAATCAACAAATTCAGAGAAATTTTATATTTTCTGAGAAGTACAGGATGTGGTTTCAAATAGAACACAGATGAATGAGTAGAGGGAATTATTTTTATTCATAGAACGTTGAACATGCTTACTGTGAATTTAACATACAACATTACAGAAAAGAAAACTTTTATTTTTACTAATGGTATGTTTAGGCTTTGCTAAAAAGAAAAATCTATTGACGAAAAACAAAACTTTAATATGAGGTGATTTCAGTGAAAAAGTTTTGTATTCATCAATTAGAAATTTTGAATATAAAAATAAATATATTTTCGAATATATAATTAAAAAAAACACAATTATTAGCATCTCGAGAAATGAGAACATAGTAGGTTTGATGGGCATGAGACCTACTTTCCGGTCCAATGGACTGTCTGATCAGCTTTAAGATTTATGTGCATGAAAATTAAAACAGACATGCACAAATTTAAAAATGGAGTGCACACATCTTAAAACGGATTAGACGGTGATTGAACCCATTAAATCAAAATAAGTGTGATAAGCGCTCGTTGGACCTACTCTTCTCTCCTCGAGAAATACAGAAAAATAATATTACATGAAATGAGAAACTATAGATTTCAATGAACAACCTCAGAGGCTCAGACTCATTAGTAAAAGTTTGCCAAACTACCTTGTCACCATAGAAAATTCTCCCCGTTTAGCTGCAAGAATCAATTCCAACAGTAAATCTGGCTTAAAAGCGATATCAAAGCAATTTAAGTTTACCAAGTTACAACCACAAAACAAGTCATTTTCATTATTTTGAGTTACTAAAAAACTACTTTCCAGCATCTTCCACTACATCCTTCCGTCACAATCATTCTTTTGGGTCACTGTAATTCCATCCGAACCTCGCAATTATTTTCACTTAAACGCCCTTTTACTGTCTGCTCTTCCTTTTTCTACTGCTCCTGACAACACTTCCCACAAAACTTTTGTGGTTGCAAACTTACGCTATTAGCATATTACTGTTTGTTACAACTCTCAAACAGTTTTGTTTGGGTAACTTAAAGGAGAAAAAGGTTTAATTAATACATACATGGACAAATTTAACCCAGGCGCTGGGACCGTCTGTGTTGGCGTTCGGCGAGGATAGCGGCGCAGGCCTATATAATTACAGGGGTATTAACGGGAAATTAATTTGTTTAGTCTTTGGTCAAACAGCCTTGACTCCGGCTCTGGCCGCATGACAACCGAGATTGTCAGTCCCTCTCCTGACACAATACGAATAGATCTAAATACACACAAATTTTGTACAAAAAAATTACGCTGGGCTTTTATATAGATTATTTGTCGGAAATTTTTACCGTATACTTCCCCGTGCTAATCAAAGAGTGTAAATAACTCTAGCTCACTGTAGTTGTCTTAATTCGCATCGAAAAGATGAACACCCGCATGAAGCGAATAGGCAGACAGAGGAACTTTCTGAAGGACGGAAATACCCCTCTGATTGAGAAAGGGACAAATCGAGGGAAAGCGACAAGGGAGCGGTCTTCTCACAGTACAAACCTCTCTGGGGCATCTCCGTAGTAACAGTTACGACCGAGGGTACTTATGTCATTTCTTAAAATAAAGCTGTTACCGACTGGCCCCTGCTGTGTTTGACTGCAGACTTGGAAGGGCTACCTTTTTCACTTGCTTTTGATTGGCCAGCGTTAGGTATCAGATTCTGTGAAGCTGACAAGTGGGGCCCACTCATGTGCGAGGATACAAGTTAGCTGTAAAAGTGATTATGCACGGGTTGCAGCCCTCCGGCTGTAACTCATGTCGTGGTCCTTATTATATCAAGTGGTGGGACCCGGTACGGACACGTAACCATTTGTTTTACTACAGAGATTCTCCTTTTCTTTTTCATATTCTGCATTAATTGCAAAACTTTTACTTAAGGACTCCGATGGACATCGGACCTAACTCGGTTCGACGGGTTTAATCACTATCGACTTTCTTTTAGATTAGTGCGAAATGCTTTAAACTCCGTGCGTGTATGTTTCAAGTTTCGTGCGCACAAATTATTCCGTTCTCCTACGGTAAATCTGCCCATCAGAACCAAACTAGGTCCGATGGGCATCGGACCTACACTTATCTCTTACTTAAGATTTAGTATCTTTAACAGCCATATTTAACAGGCCGTTCCTATTTTGTATTTTTTTTTTAATCATGTAGGCAAATTGGAAACATGACAGCTCATCCGAAATGAATTCTGATTGAAATGAAATAACGATGACACTCGAGAAACTTTTATGTAATTAAAAAACATTCAAACTGAATCCAGCGGTATCATCATTTAACAGCACAAACACCAGTGTCAGAAAGTGGGTCCACGAGGCAGGGTCACGAGGCAGTGTCATCCTACTCATTATATGCCTCACAGAACCCAAGACCACATTGGTAATCGCAGAGCAATATTCTTAAAAAAAACAAAACAAAGAAACAGTGATCACTGATCAGAGAGACAGAGACCAATATTTTATATTTTCGGGAGCCAAAAAATCACCCCAAAAATTAAATTAACAATTAGAAAATGACCCCCCAACTTCGTTCTATCTACAATACAACCCTGCGCGACTGCGCCTAACGCCCAATCACCAATCCAAATTTCCTTTTTCAAAAAAAAACCAATCCAAATTTCTCCAGAGAATTAACAATATCCAGTAGGCCGAAATGCGGGCCCATTGACAGTGACTAAATTTGCGACAGAAGAACTGGAAGTCCATGATCTGCTCAGGTAACCGAATCATCAGGCAGCAGATCTCAACCATTAATCTGTAAAACCAAATTTGTTCAACGACTCATATCTCCTACTTGACGGTGAGGTGCTTGAGGGGATCTAAACCCTGTAGACTCTGAGTTCCGGTGATCAGAGACAAGGGCATGGATTGCACCGGAGAGGTTATTGACAGCCGATACTAAGCTGACGAAACCCTGGTGGTGTTGCTCGGCACGTTGCTCCTCCAGCCGGAGCCGGCGTTCCTCTAGATTGAACAACTCACGATGGCGCCTTTCACGCTTTTCCTCACACGTGAGCAACGTCCGAGCGAGAACCGTTGCGCTTCGGACGACACTTGAGCCTAATCTCCTCAAACGGCGGCGCTTTGGCGCTGGTTCGTTGTCGTCCTCATTGTCCGTTGACTCCGACGAAGGCGACACATCTACGGCTGCATCTGCATGCATGGGATTTCTTTAATACCTGATATTTAACTTTTCAATATATGTGACTCATCATAATTCTTGAAAATAATTTATCCGAGAAAAAGATTTGCCAAACAATAATTTTCATTTGAGATCTGTTAGGATCATTTTCACTACATTGAATTTTTAAAATATTGATGTTTAATATGTTATTATGTAAATATGTATATAGTATTTCTGTTTAATATATGTATATGAGCGTATTAGATCTCCATGGTCCCAGACACATGGTAGCAAATCTGACAGGGACATTAAATATAGTATTTCTGTTTCCATTAAGCATTTAAAAATCTTCGAGACATAACAACCAAAGCTTCTCTTTTTTTGTTTGGTACTGTTATTACTTATTACAGTAACCCAAATGCTTTTAGACAATCACCTTTGGCTGTTAGATTCTCCTCGACATACGAATAATTCCAATTGTGCCCCTCTAATACATTAAAATATCATAGGTGTCCCCGAAGACATAAAGTATTAACATTCCTTTGAAAAGTATTTTTTTTTAACAAAGACCCTTAATTCGAAAAGGTATTGGAAGCATCACCTGCATCATATCTGCACCTGTTTCTCTTTTGAAAACTATTTATAGTTACCCCAAGTGACTAACCCTTTTCTCCATGGTGAGATTTTTTTGAAGGTATATATTATTGAGACATTTTAAAGGATGCTACAGAGATTGTTTCTGATATTACTGTTTTAATTATTTAGAACAGAGATAGGTTGGATAATTGAGAAGTACAAATAAGCTTTGATAGCCCCACCAGCTCTTCTGAGAAAAGGAGGTTAAGTGGATCTGAACTAGTCATACATTAACTATTTTCTATTTCAATCTGCATCGATGCAATTATGTCCATCCTGTTTTTCCATATTAAATAATTTGATTAATAGGCCCACCAACTCTAACTACCTGATATCTTCACTATAGGGAATAATGCTACCAAATCGATATCCCCACCCACATATATAAATATATATATATATATATATATATATATATATATATTACTCATCAGCCAAAAGTTACAAATAGTAAACACAAATGATCACATGTGGCTCCGGATTAGTACGGAATTTACCAGATTTAAACAACTTTAGCAAAAAAATTAGATTGCTCCATTTTTGCATGGCAACCCCTGATAAAATTTTTTTTTCCAATGACTATAGGGCTGTCTTGCTGATTAGAATATTAAAAGGGGTTGAACTGAAAAGGAACAAGACATAATAATACAACAAAAGCCCATACCGAGTTGGTTTCCGCTCTATCCTTTTAAAGCCACCATTGAAAGCATTTGAAGAAAATGCAACAGCAGACTGTCAGCTTTTTTATACAAGAAAACCCCAAGACTAATATTTAATGCTGAAATTATTGTATATCTTTTAGTAGACACAAACAGTAAAAGGCGAAGCAGAGCAGATATGAGATATGGGTATCCTACTATCATTTAAAGAATCCGATTTGGGTAATGATTAACTCAACCACCGTCGGCCATTTATACTACTTTATTATTACTATAAAAAAATTATATAATTATTTATATGAAACCTTAATTAATAAATAAATCAAACAATTTTAAGAGGATCATACCAGGATGTTGGCATTATTTGAAACGGCGCACATATAATTTTTGGAAGATAAGTCTTTTATTGTTTTTTTCCCTTTAGCAGCCAATGATTGCATCTTTGTCGGTTTGCTTAGTGATAATAGAAATATAGAACAGTGTATAACCTTTCTGTTAAATCTAAAACATTGCATCAGTTAACACTTTTTAGATAACGCATGCGTTTTTTAAGCATATAAACAGTCTTTTGTTAGTGGTCCACAAAACCTATCAATTTGTAAATTAACTGCTTTCCTAGGACATTCCCAGAAAATCTACTAAAAAACCAACCAACGCCTATCATTTTCATGAAAAATAAGAACGTAGACAAAAGAATAAGAAACGGAAATAAAAGTAAAACCATGAACGTACCAGAAAATGACGGTTGAGATTGAGCTTGAGATACCGAAGCAATTGGAGGCGGCGGTGGCTGAGGTGTCACTGCCGGCAGGGGAAAAACCGGCGACGGTTTCATTTGCATTGGCTGTGTAGATGGCGAAGGCGAAGGCGAACTCAATACCGACGGTGACACCGGAACTGATGCCGCAGCTGTGACGACAGTCCCAGGCGACGTAGCGTGGGGTGGTGGCAAAAGTGCTAATGGCAATGTTCGCCTCGCCGCACGCTTACCTAGCACATCGGTCAATGCATCGAAAACCTCTCGGGCAAGGTTTGTCGGCAAGTTCCTCTCCTTTCTCTCCGACCTTTCCATTGTCCAGTATGACGGGCAGTCTGTACCAGTGCCTGCCGCTGATATGGTAGCGACGGAACGGGACTCATAGTCGCGAACCTTTATTAATATTCCAACAAAAAAGAATAAGAATTACAATAAACAAATGATGTTTGGCATGCTAATATGCTATCGTAGCAAAATATTTACAAGTTTAATATGCTACCTTTTTGTATTCGCGCAAGAGATTGTCCCACTTGTCATTGCATTGGTTCTGACTGCGGTGACAGCCATTCTTCCAGCAGTAGTTCTCGATCCATTTCCACCGCTGCTCCGCCGGGCGTCCACCAGCAGATCCCCCGCTTCCTTCGCTGTATGCGCCTCCACTACTGCCGCCAGGATAGCGCCTCTCATCATCAAGTCGTTTAGCCTGTATAAGTATCAGTGTCTCTTGTAAAGTCCAGTTGCCCTTGCGGTACTCTCGGATCAAAGATGAAGGGGAAGTTGGAGGTGGCGGTGGAGGCGGAGGTGGTGTTGCCGTTGCCGCCACCGTGCGTTGGGGGTGGTGATGGTGGTGGAGGGCTAAAGGGGAGGTGTTGGATGATGACGGGTTAGACATGGTTTTGTGGGCATTTGGATTTAGATTGTCACTTGTCAGTTGTCACTGAATTAACACTGTTCGATTTTGGCGTTGCGATATGTAACAAGAAACAAGAAGCAAACGCTATGTGTTTTTGCGATGAGAGGAAGCTTTGGGAAAGTAGAGAGAAGCTAGCGGGGCTTAATAGTTTGTGTGTGAGGGGTTTGTGGTTTTGTTACGAGGGGGTTATGATGTGTGAGGAGCCGAACCCATGTTATAAAATTCGCAACTATTTTTCTTCATGGGACCTCTGGAAACATAAATGATTAGTGGTCTTGGTACGATTGAAGAACTTTTCGTTAGGAAGTAAAAATGGGCCGGTTCGTTTGTTTTTCATTTCACAATAATTCATATTTCATAAGATTTTTTATGTTTATGGAATATTCTTTGTTAAGAATTTGTTGAATGTTTTATTTCTTAGAAGAGAAGGTAATCAATGTTAATGATTATTACGTTTCCTCATTGACCCCCTTCCTTCCTAAAGTTTGTACAGTGTTTTCAGAGCCATCCAATTTTTCAAGGATTTAGAAAAATACATTACTTTCATTTTCCTTCACAACATATTAGATTGCACTGATACTGAAGGCTTTACCGCTTATCTTTTTTCTTTACCTTTTTCATTTATGAAGCACCAGAGCTTCAAGGACTGAGCCTCACAGTGCAAAATTTTCTCTTATCAAATTTCTCAATTTCAAATGCAGAGGTTGTGTTGATGCTTGTCACTGTTGTTGAATTTTGTAACTTTGTTACAATGAGTTGAGTTTAACAATTTTTCAATGATCTCTTTTGTGGCTCAAGTAGGACCCAAGTTGATAGGTCCATGTACCAATGGCCCTTAAAAAGCCCTGCCTGGTCCAATAAAGCACTCCCAGATTTAAATACATAAAAGGCCGGCTCAAAATAGAACGAAACAAAAGAGGCCCCCTCCCGGGGCCAGCCCGAGTATAAAAACAGTCCGGGATTCGGACCCCCTCACGGGGCCAGCCCGAGGTTAAAAACAGCCCGGGATTCGGACCCCCTCCCGGGGCCAGCCCGAGGTCAAGAACAGCCCGGGATTCGGACCCCCTCCCGGGGCCAGCCCGAGGTCAAGAACAGCCCGGGATTCGGACCCCCTCCCGGGGCCAGTCCGAGGCCAAAAAAGCCCGAGACTCGAACCCCACCCCCAGGGGTCAGCTCGAAATCAAATGAAACGAGGCTCAAAGCCTAAACATGCCGAACAGCCAGAAAAGGCCGACATACAGCCTCGTTGATTCGGCTATTATGCGGATATTATCGCCTATTATGCGGACGCCTCTGAACAGTCATGAGGGCCCCCGTCATTAATGATGACAAGACCTCGCTACAGTGAAGGCGACCCCTATTTAAGGCAGAGAAATCCCCAGAGAGAGGTACCGTATATTTGATCACCACCAGAGGAGGTATTAAAAAGGGTTAGAGCGTTAATACCCCTCCGACACCCCGCGTGTCCGCCCTCTCGGCCCGATTCGCTTGAACCGGAACGAGTTACACTTTCGGCAGCCAGCCTCCGCACGGCCTGCTTCCCAGGAACAGAACGTGCGCGCACCTTACTGGACCGAGTCCAAGTACGGCGGCCCTCAGGGGAAGGGACGTATCACAAGTATTACTCGATATTTCTACGATTTATCTGTTGGGTCGGCAAAAGCCATCGCTGGCCGTCTAGAATCGTTATGTGTTGAATCTAAAATTTATTAATTTAATGCAAAAGTGTATCTGAACAAATATTTTTCATAAGATTTAGTAAGACTTCTTTTAGAGAGTTTTTTTCGGTTCTTTTCTCACTCGCGGATCTGATTGAATGATTGAGACTTGAGAGCCGATTCAGTGCGGCTTGTACGTAGGAGATAAAATCATAAATAAGCTTAACTTGTTGACTAATATTATCTCTTAAATTCTACACATCAAATATTCATATTTTATATAACACATTAAATTAATGTAGAAAAATAATTTTAACTGCACATATTGATAATTTTTAGTTTTATAAATTCAATGTTAGATTAATGTTTCAACATATTTTAACACGGCACGAAAAAATCAATGGCAATAATCAATAAACATAAACATCATTAACCAAAAAAAATTACAGACTAATTATCGTGCATTAAGAGACAACCATAAATTACAAGAAAAAAAAAACTAAAAATATATTACTGCAAGATAGCTCAAGTCAAGAAAAAAATATTACAAAAGAGAGGAATAACACCAACTTTATGTGAGTCAACCGGTATTTAAAGGGACAAAAATTATTATTCAAGTGGGAAGATATAGTTATTATGCCTTGTCCATGGTTTTATTTTAGTAACCCCCAAAATATTTGTTTTTCATAGGCCTACATTTTTATTAATATCCAAAGTTAATTACAAATTAATAAATATACTCAGAATTTCTGGAATTTTCGAAAAATGCCCAAACCGGCCATTTTCTGGCCGGTTTCCTCCTCTCCAAAAACCGGCTAGAAAATAGCCGGTTTCTTCATTTTTTTTTAGAGACACTATGAAGAACAAGATAATGAAATCTAACACAGTAAATTCGAATTTTTGTTTAAATTATTTGTTAGATTACTTCTTTTGATTTATAATTAGCATATTTATACTAAAATACACTATATTACTTGAAATTATGTTGAATTACACTATATTACATTAAATTATGCTAAATTACGTTCAATTACGCTAAAATACGGTAAATTCCGGTAAATTACTGTGTGTCTTCATAGTGATGTATAATTAGAAACTATTTTTTGTTTCTCTTTTATCTTCATAGTAATTTATAATTAGAAACTATTTTTTTTTTAAGAGACACTATGAAGAGCAAGATAATGAATTCTAACACTGAAAATTCAAATTTTTTGTTTAAATTTTTTGTTAGATTACTTCTTTTGATGTATAATTAGCATATTTATACTAAAATACGCTAAATTACTTGAAATTATGTTGAATTACACTATATTACATTAATTATGTTAAATTACGCTAAAATACGGTAAATTCTAGTAAATTACATATGAATATCGATGATATCTTTACTGAGAACGTGAAAAACGACGACGAAATTTCAAACGGCCATAAAACGGTGCTCGAGTGTCCGATTTCAGCAAATGATCACTTTTCGAAAAGCTTGTGAAAATACGCATGCATCAGTGCCCGCGATGCCGGATTTGAAAATTCAGAATTGCCAAAAAACAAAGGAAAGAGCCTCAAAACTTGAGTTGCAATTTCCGATTAAGATTTTCATTTCTATTATTCAATCTAAGTAGCTCAGTAAATTAGTTATATAATGAACTTGTAGAATACTAATTTTTACTATTTTTGGAATTTTTTTACTATTTTTTATGATTTATGAAAGATGACACAAAATCGGCCTAATTTAGCGTAATTTACTGTATTTCATTATAATTAGCGAAATTAGTGTAATTTAGCGTAATTGAACATAATTTAGCGTTATTTAATGTAATATAGTGTAATTCAACATAATTTCAAGTAATATAGTGTATTTTAGTATAAATATGCTAATTATAAATCAAAAGAAATAATCTAACAAATAATTTAAACAAAAAATTTGAATTTTCAGTGTTATATTTCATTATCTTGCTCTTCATAGTGTCTCTTAAAATAAAAAATAAAAAGAATGAAAAAACCGGCCACTTTCTGGCCAATTTGGACATTTTTCGAATATTTCAGAGATTCAATTGGACATTTTTCGAATATTTCAGAGATTCTGGGTATATTTATTAATTTGTAATTAACTTTGGATATTAATAAAAATGTCGGTTCATAGGCGAGTAACCCACAATTGGTGTTACCGCTCGCCATAACAAACGCAGGGACTTCTCTGCCAATAGTTTGGGGGGAAATCTAGCCGAGAGAAGACATTACAGAGTTTAACAGCTACAAATTAGATTCCTGTTATCTTGTACAGAAAACAACTAGCAAAGATTAAAAAACAGGTGGTGGAATATTAGGCTGTTTCCTTCATATAGTATGGATTCTTACTTTGTGCCAGACAAATGGTTTCTAGTTTAGTACGGATTATTATTTAATCTCAGACAAACGTTTCTAATTTGAGGTGTATGATCGTTTGTTGAACCTTTGTTTAAGATTCTGGCACCGGAATATCTGACATATATACAGAGAGTCCGGTTAATATATTTTTTAAGCATGGTTACAGATTAAATTTCAAATTTTCATATTCAAAATGTCGAATTAAGTAATTCAGTAAATTAGTTATATATTAAAATTGTAGAATACCAATTTTTACTATTTTTAGAATTATTTTACTATTTTTCATAATTTTTGAAAGTTAGTCTTTTTTGACATACTATTACAATACCTGGTGCAGTAGACCAAGCCCATTCTAAAGATATAGAAGAGATTAGTTAGTTAGTCATTGATTGTAATCAGTTGAGCTGTTAGGAAGTTAGACTTTCTGTTATGTAGTTAGATAGCTTCTGTAAGAAGGAATTATATAGTCTATATAAACAGCTCCAATGTACTAAACATGATAATCAATGAAACAATATTTCTCAGCTTCTCATTTCTATCTTCTCTCTAATGTCTTTACATACCTACAATACATCAATATGCGTGCAAATCTTCATTTTTTGACCGTTTGACTTGATACTAAATGAATTAAAAATTTAAAAAATTTATACGTAAATAAAACTCTCTTGAAGGAAATCAGTTTGGATTTTTCATTTGAAGCTAGTTAGATGGATTCACTTTGGATTTTTCGTTTGAAGCTAGTTAGATGGATTTTGAATTAGAAGCATATGAGTGAAATATTACTAAAAGCATAATAGCCAGACTCTTATATGCTAATCTACAGTTTCTAATGTTGACATGACGTTCAAATCTCAATTTGCATCTCTTCATTGTAACATGAGCAAAATAAAATGCATCCCAGACAAAATCCCATTATAATACAATTCCTTGAAAAACTAGTATGATAATAGTTGAGCGCCAGCCTTATAAAATTCATATTTGGCAGCATTTAATGGCTCATTCAAGAATTCATTGTTTTTTTTGCCATTCGGGAGGATTACGGTTTATAAAAGGCCTAAGCTGAACTAAGGCCTGCTATTAATAGATACGCACTACTTTTAACCTTTTAAGGCCCGTTGAATGGTTCCTTTAATTTATCAGAACTGGTCTAGCAATTAACTCAACGCCGAAAGAAAAAAAAAATGATTAAGTATAAAAAGAGAAAAAAAAACCAACGAATACACATTTAACAGCTTTAAATAAACATTTTCCTAAATTACTCAATAAGAGTAAACATATATTCCTTCCGATATAAATTTTAACCCCATAAATTAAAAGAGCCAAACTTAACCAACCAAACTAAATCCTCTACATATAATGAAAGCCACAAAACATTTGGCAAGGCATTCCAACAAAAGACCTGACTTATAAACACACTAACTTAAAAGATGGGCTAAATGAACATTATCTCAGTCCCATAACAGGTTAACCATCGAATTTGCCAAGCCAGCTTCCTCAAATGTTTGATCACTTTCAAACTCCAGGTTCTTTGTAGGTGCACCAGGAATAAATTGCGCAAAGTGGAATGGACGTGTATCCCCCTCCTCCACTTCAGTACAGCATAGCGACCATAGAAGCTTCACAAAGCAATGAGATTTAATTATCAGTATTCAACTTTGATTTCTGATTTTGGTTCAATAAAGAAACTATTTTAAGTCCAAAAGGACCTACACTGCACTGATAGGTCTAGACACCAAATACATAATGACAAAGAAGAGCATATACCGGACATTCTTGGCTTACGTCTGTCTAAATGTTAGTTTCCGTGAAACCAATAAAAAAAATATAAAAAATAACAAATAAAAAACATTAACCTTTATAGTGTCCGTTCTAAAAAAACTGCGTGTAAGGCGACGGCCATTGGGTAAACGTATCGCTACATGGCAAAGGAGATCCCGAGCCACTTTTGGCTCCTCCAGGAGGGGTGGATATTCAAGCTTCCTGCTTGAGCTGGCATCTGCTGTCTCATTGTTAGTTGTTGCATCTGTGCTGTCATTAGATTCACTGACGTGTGGGTCCTCCCCCACGTCAAACCCTTTGGCATTCTCCAGAGAGGCCGCTATGGCCAGACGTACCTCCTCATCCTCTTCGTCTTCGATAGGTATGTTAGCTTCAGGAGAAAAAAAAAAAATCTGAGGTTAAGATAATACATTAAATGGCTCTTTTTCCCTGTTGAAAGAATGTAATGTATATAAGAAAATAGTCTTTTACATATTTAACAATACATTTCATATGTGCTGCTATTGACATTGAAACCTATTTGATAATTTGTATAAAACACTCAACTACAAAACATCAGTTTCGATCTGTTCTTAAAGTAACAAATCAGATAATAATAATGATGATGATGATGTTATGATAATAGCGATAATAATAATTAGTACTATTATAATAATCACAATTATTTCATGGCCTATAGTTGTTTGCAAAAATTTCAAGAAATGCTGGTTGTTACGTGCAAAACATGAAAAGGGGAGGTGAAATTAGTCAATCACCAGAAAAAGGATCGGTTTTATAAGAGAAGTGTTCCATACCTGGCGTAAAAGGAGTAGCATTATGGGATATTTCTCTTGGGCGCTTTAGTGGCAACATGGCATGGTGATCCTTCGGTCCTTTGTCAAGGTATGGAAGCAACTCCTACATATCATGGTGCGCGAATATTAGACAAGAAATTTTATAAATATAGTAGCAACAATCAACAACAAAAGGCTAGTAAGAAACCTCTAGAAGACGATCAGGTTGAATCATGCCGGTCCATCCACGCATTTTCTGACCAGTGATAGGATCGAGCACAAGAATCGCCGGTAGAGTTACCAAGTTATAGAACGTACACACTTTCCTTCCCTCACTTGTGGTGTTATACACCTATAACAAGTTAACGTGCCTTATAAAATGACTAATCTTTTAAAATTTGCTCAATAACTCCAAAGATTTCCACATTTTGTTGGCTTTTAGGACATGTTCATGTGCCACTGTTTGCCAGTCTATTTGGACATCTTAGGGATGGATATAAAAATGGCTACTTTTGAGACTAGATTTGTTGTGGCAAAATATTAATATTTTGAGAATATATATACTCACCTGCCAGAACAGAAAATTAGACCTTATTGTCTGACTCAACGTTTCGTTTGCCCACGTATCTCGGTTAAGCTTTCAAAACAACAAGAGAAAAATAAACAAATAACAAATTAGGGTTGTGATTTGAAAAGTGAAGAAAATTATGGTTGACAAAGAAAAGAGAAAGAAAATACCATGTGAGAACTAAATTCCTCTGAGGATTGGATGTTAATTAATAACCACTTTTCCTGGAGAGCAGCATCTGTTTTAGCCTTCACATATGCATGCATGGAAATTTTCAGTTAGTCAATAAAGTCCAAAGTGAATATACAAAGGTCTAAAATTTAATACTCGGAAAATCTTTGCACTCATTCAGCCCCAGTGCATCACAGAATCATTGAAGTCGGCATTTCTTTTATTAAATTCCTTGGGCATTAGGATGTACCTTTTCGAAGGGACCCTTGAACATGAGAGCAAATGGTGGTTGGTACAAAGAAGCCAAGTTAACAGGGGAGGAAGAGGAGGAGGGATTTTCTATAGAGGCAGCGTTTTGATCGGAGTTTTGGCCAGAATTCCAAACATCTGACGCTTGTTGCCTCGACTCCTGCTCGAAGTCCCTGAATGCCATCATTTGTTGTCGTTGCATACTGAAATAATACAGTGTCAACCAAACAGATGTGCGCAAGAGTGTAAAGTTACACACTTAAGCCGCCAAACAAGGAGTAAAATAAAAGGCGCAAGTTCTGTTCATAGCAGCATTTTATTCCGCCTGTAGGACCCACTATCATAGGAAGAGGTTCAATTTTCAACATCTTACTCCTCTGGGCGGATTAATTTAAGTCATGACTTGAACTACCAAACGAAGTGTAAAATATGAGGAGTAAAATGGAGTAAGCAATTTAATCCTCATTAACTTTGCTCCACAACCAAACATGACCAATGGTATTAAATTTTTCTGTAGCATTAAGGAATTAATGGTAGGCAATTCCGTTAAATGAGAGTTGATTTTATTGGACAATATTAGATACAAATGAGCTACATTCCTTTTCCTGAATTCTATTGGCCCATATACTAATTTAGAGCTCATGTTAATTACCATCGATTTTCGCAAGTACCATCTAAGATATATTTGTGAAAATGCCGGTCAAGAATTGCTATCTCTATTCCACAAAATCCTGTTAGAAAATTACCTAGTGTAAGGCAAATCTCCATAAAGAGTGTCTCTTATAGCTGGCAGTGGGGCACGCACTCCATCCTCTCCAATGTCTGTTACTGCTGCCAAATCACTTGGTGTAGTAGCAGAAACAACGACACTTTTCACAAGCAAAACAACAAAATTATAAAAATCCCCCCTCTTTTTTTTTATAATTTTTCATTAATTCAAGTAGTTTCTGACATGCATAGCTCACCTGGGAGGAGATTGGCTAGCCACTGCAGGAGGTAGTGATGAAGATGCTGTCATACCGCCTTCATTCCCTACATAGAAAAGCTGTATCGCTTCCTCCAACTTCCAATTTGCTGCCTGAATTTCACAAATTTTAGATTTCTGAGTGGAAAAATTTACAAATTTCATTTGATTTACGCAAATTCTTTTGCTATATCACGTGACCATAAAAAGTTTCTATAACAAAGTTCTAGAATAGAAGGTACCAATAACTTGAAATTCCTTACTTTTTCTCTAAATTTTACTAACAAAACCGCAAAAAAATAAGGCAATTTTACCCTGCTTTGTCCCAACACAGATTGAAAAATAAAACCTGGTTGAAACCCAACAGTTATCTACCTACTCATATCTCCCTTTCATAATCGCAGAAAAGGTACACAGAAAAAATTGAAAAAAATCTGGAAAAAGACCTCTAGAAAGTGGGAGGCGATGTCTACTGTCTGGCCGACGGCGATCTCGAGGAAGGTTGAGATCAACAGATCCTTCTCATTCGCCGATACCATGCTCTCCATGTCGATCGGATCGATTTGGGGACTACCGGTTGGATTCGAGTAGTATTTTGGAGAAGAAACACAACGATTGTTGAAATTCCTCTCCTATCTCTTCGTTATTTTTCTCTCCTTTTTGTTTGTTTTGTGTTCGGTCGAAGTACTGTTGCTTGTTGCTTGTTGCTTGGGGAGTTGGGGACGATGGATTGCAAGGTGAGGCGTCGGGATGAAGAAACCAAAAGGGCAGGGGTGCCTTTTAAATACTTCACTGCTAGGCAAATTTTATGGTACACATTTAACATGACTGTTTTTGATTCATACAGACTATAGAACTCAAAACAGTCTTGTATATATTGGTCCTCTATAAATTAAAAACAACCCTGTCAAAAATATGTACCCAAATTTAATCTTAACTAAAAACAGCCGGAATTTTTATTGGTAGTGAATAGAAAAAAAAAAATTATGTAAATTTTAAAAACAGATGGAGTTTTTTGTCCGAAAAAATAAATTTCTCCCCAGAGACGTCATACGGAGTGGGGTAGTTATTCTTTTTTTTTTAATTTATGGTTTAGAATTATACGATGTTGTGTTATGTTATATTATGCTATGTTGCGTTTATGTATTTTGAAATAGTTATGTTAAGTTATGTTATGTTCTACAAAAAAAGTAAGTTCACTTACACCACCCTCCCATGCTAGTAAGTATGTTAGTTACTGTATCATAAAATCATAATACTTATACAAATGCTATTACCTATGTCTTATCTTATATTATCTTATATTATCTTAAAATGTTATATAGTATGTTATTATATCTTTGATATATGCTATGTCCTCTGTATTACCTTATATTAAAATGTTATATAGTATGTTGTATCTTATATTAAAATGTTATACTATATTAAAATGCTATGAGCTATGTATTATCTTATATTATATTGTCATATGTTATGTTGTATCTTATATTAAAATGCAATATATTATGTTGTTGACCCTACCTACATACTAGAAATGTGTATAGTATGTTGTATAATGGAAAATGTTATATAGAGTTGTTGTATAATATAAAATGTTATATAGGGTTGTTGTCATGTACTTTGAACCTGTTATGTTATTTTTTATGTAATTCAAACTTTTTATGTTATGCTTGTAACAAATTCAGATCACTTGTTATGTAATGTTATTTTTTATATAATGTAATGTTATGTTCAAATTCACATTTTTTATGTAATGTTATGTTATGTTCAAATTCGCAACAACTAATTGTAGTTTGTATAAGTTTTTTAGAAGTATATGTTAGTAGCTTCCATTTATCTTTTCCTTATTCTTTTTGAATAATTAAACTATCTAGTTAATTATAATGTTGTGGCAAATAATAGCAAACTAATATTCTACCTGTGTTTTATTATATTATATAGCTGACTAGAAATAGTTTACTAAAATAGAATTACGAATTATATGGAATTTTTCAAAATTAAGCTAGTCGAATTCGTATGTAGCAAAAAAAAGAGTAGAACTAGGGTGTTCTTAAGTTCATCAAGTCCCTTTGTGAATTTAACTCTAAAATATATAGGATTGGCTTCAAACGACAAATCCAAACTGTTGAAACCCATCTACCTTACGAGTGATGCATCTCCATACGAAAATTTTAAATTTTCGTATTAATTTTGTATAGAGTCAAGTGGTAAAAAAATGTTAAAAAAATGAATGCATTTTTTTTTTGACAAAAGTGGGTATCCCCCACCTGTTTCAAATTGAAACAAGAACATTTTATACAAAAGGCAATGGAGTAAGAAGTCCATTGTGCAAAATACCTAAGCAACTAGAAAAGTAACAACATAGCATCAAGGTACAGTACCATATGACAAAGTATAGCTAAAGATCACAGGAGTAAGTTCAGAAAATAACAGAAACATGAAATTTAATACTAATAGGCACTAGAACCAGTAGAGCCATCCATGTAAGAACCATCAGAAGAGGGAGATCCAGGATTAGAAGAAACTGAGGTGGAGTCAGAGGGTGAACTAGAGACAGAGTCAACCCTGTCTCGCAGATAATCTGAAAGATCCGACCCCCCGTATCCAAGTTCTGCTACTTCTAGATCCTGGGAGCTTGCCTCTTCTGGGGTATCAGAATCTGACAGAGGTATCAGACTGCCTACCTGGGTCAAAGGAAAAACATCCATAGGCAAAATTAAAGTTAGTTTAAAATAAGTTTCATCAGTCCTAATCTTACACCAATAAGAGGAAAGAGAAATTATAGCTGAGCCAACACTGGCCAAAGTTGGGATGGGTGAATTAGTGAAACAAATCTTATTTCTAGTTAACCATAAAATCCAAAGAGTAGCAGCCCTAAGTAATTCTACTAAAAGAGTATCTTTAAGAGGAATGCATGCATCAATGTACCATAATTCCTCAACAGTCTCACAATCAAAAGAAAAACCATTATGATTGGCAATCCATGACCATATTGCATTAATAAAGGGGCAGGTAACAAACAGGTGGTTAGTTGTTTCAAAAGAACCACAAAATGGGCAAGTAGTATCTCCATGCCAGCCTCTTTTCAATAGATTGGATTTAGTAAGAATTTTGTCTTGTCGTAAGAGCCATAAAAAACTTTAATCTGTAGGGGTATCTTAGCTTTCCAAATTGAAGAGAATTGAATATTTTTAATACCCCCATACTCTAACCATAAATAAAGAGAGTGAACTGTAAAAAGGCCAGTTGAGGTCCATCTCCAAGTAATTAGGTCAGGTGTGTCTAAAATGGGAAGATAAGAGATAGAATGTTGCAGGTTATTCCATTCAGTAAGTAACACACCAGTAAGTTGCCTAGTAAAGGTTAAGAGTAATTGAGAAGATGAAGAAAAAGCATTAGCAACAGAAATAGTTGGGTCAGAAGCTACTTGAAATAGATTAGGATAAAGGCAATATAAGCTACATTCCCCATGCCATCTATCAAGCCAAAAGGATGTAGCAGTACCATCCTTGACAGTTCTATTAATACCTAAGTCAAAAATTGTTCTAAAAGTAAGGATACCATTCCAAAAATGAGAAAGTCTAGAAGTATCTAATCCTGTAGGACCATATTTATCTGCAAGGATATCTTTCCATTTACCTTTAATTGTGGGATCTTTGAAACGAAACCACCATTTGGCTAAAAGAGCGGTATTGATTCTAGAAAGGTTTATAACACCTAAACCCGCCTAGTCCTTGCTAAGACAAACATATTCCCAAGCAATGAGATGATATTTTTTTTTATCAGAGGAGCTACCAGACCAAAGAAATTTCCTTCGAATTTTGTCAATTGTGTTACAAATAGTAACTGGCATTTTGTAGATGGATAACCAATAGAGAGGGATGACAGAAAGCACATAATTAAGAAGGGTGACCCTATCTCCTAAAGATAAAAGGGATCCCTTCCAAGTTTGAAGTTTTTTCTCAATTTTATCAACTAAAGGGGTCCAATGTGTAAGACTTAAGGTTTTCCAATGTAAAGGAACTCCTAGATAAGTAATAGGTAAAGAAGCAATTTTACATCCTAATTGAGCAGCTAAGGAGGAGGCTAGAGAAGAAGAGATATTTAAAGGTATCATTTCACTTTTATCAAAGTTAATTTTCAAACCAGAAACATCTTCAAAGCCAAGTAAGAGAAATTTTAAGTTTTCAACCATTAAGGGATCAGCCTCTAAGAACAATAAGGTGTCATATGCAAAGTGCAAATTAAGGACTTTAGATGAATCATGAAAGAGACCTAAACCCTTAATTTTACCAGCTAATTGAGCCTTACTTAAAATTTTGTTAAGAGCATCAGCCACAAGATCAAAAAGAAAAGGTGACATGGGATCACCTTGTCGAAGACCTCTTTTACAAGAGAAATATGCACCAGTTTCTCCATTGAAGGAAATACAGGTCCTTCCCCCATGGAGAATATCTATAATCCAATTAATAAAGAGGGGGCCAAAGCCTCTAGCAGTAAGAACTTCTAACAGAAAATCCCAATGAACCTTGTCAAAGACCTTTTCAAAATCTAACTTAAAGAAAATGCCTTTTTGTTTTGTAATTCTTACTTGGTGAAGTAATTCATGGGCAGTGACAATATTATCAGCAATTAACCGACCTTTAATGTAAGCAGATTATGAGTCATCTATAAGAGGATCCATAACGGTAGAAAGTCTATCAGTTAGAAGTTTAGTAATCAGCTTAAAACTACAATTGATGAGACTAATAGGTCTATAATTCTTGATAGTAAGAGCATCAGCTTTCTTAGGTATAAGACAAATAGAAGCTAAATTAAGTTTGGAAATATCAAGAGATCTGTGATAGAAAGCTTGAAATAACTTAAGAAGATCAGAAGAAACAATATCCCAAAAGGATTGATAAAAGAGAAACGAAATCCCATCAGGTCCTGGTGATTTATTAGGGTTACAAGAAAACAAGGTTTGTTTAATTTCCTGTAATGTGAAAGGGAGTTCTAAAGAAGCTTGCTGACTGGAAGTTAACTGTTCAGAAGTAGACCACAACAATGGTTGTAAAGAAAATAGTCTATGTGATGATGTACCTAACAGGTCTTTGTAATAGGCAGTGATATGCTCTTTCATAAGTTGAATATCAAAAGTAAGAGTACCATCTATTTCAAGAGACATAATGGTATTCTTTTTCTTTCTTTGAGAGGCTGTGAGATGAAAAAACTTAGTGTTTTGATCTCCCTCTAAAAACCATTTTAATTTGGCACGTTGCTGCCAATATAATTCTTCTTCATGGTACAAGTTATAAAGAGTAGTTTGGCAGTGTTGCCAATTAGAAAAATCAGACGAGGATAAGGAGTTAGAATCATTAAGTAACTCAAAATGCTCAATCTTTTCTAATAAAGATTGCTTGAGTCTTCTTTTTTCACCTTGTAAATTTGAATTCCAACCCCTTAGTTTTTTCCTAAAGTGTTGCAATTTAAATTTCCAAGAGTTGCCTAAGTCTGAACTGAGTTGAAACTCATCCCACCAATGGATAACCAACTCTATAAACCTATCTTGAGATAGCCAATTCTTATCAAACCTAATGTTCTTTTGAAGAGAGGTATTAAGGGAATCTGTTTGCAAGATGAGAGGGTTATGATCTGAATAAACTCTAGGAAGAGAGTGTACCACAGAAGAACTATATTGGTCAAGCCAGGAAGAAGTACAAAAGAATCCGTTAAGTAGTGCTTTAGATTGAGATGTAGCAGATCTAGCCCAAGTAGATTTTCTATTACTTAAAGGTAACTCAATTAATGTCAGATCAGAAATTAAATTATTAAATCTATTACTGAGAATATAATTAAAAGAGGGTCCTAAAGATCTAGATCGAATAAGGTTAAAATCCCCACATACTAACCAGGAAGAGTGACATAGGGATGAAATAGATCTAAGTTCATTAAGAAAGGAAGTTCTTTTAGAGGAGAGAACATGGCCATAAACAACAGTAAATAACCAAATAAAAGATTCAGATTTGTTAGAAAGAAGAACAGAAATGGAAAATTCCATCATCCAGGAATCAATAATAGAAAATTTAGAGTCATTAATACCTAAAAGGATTCCACCGGAGGAGCCGACAGAGCTTTTATGCAACCAAAAAGTGATATTATTACTAAAAGCATTGAGCTGTCTAACAGAGAATGATTCTTTCTTAGTTTCCTGAATTGCAACTATATCAATGTTATGAATTTGCAAAGTATCTTTAAGGGCCCTACGTTTATCAGAGAGGCCTAAACCTCTAGCATTCCAACAGAGAAAATTAATCATTAACAGGAGTGGAAAGCTCAGGAGTAATAGATAAGATAGTATGACTAATATCGAGAGGAGGATTATGAGGTCTACTAGGAATTAAATCAGAACAGACAGCAGAAAATCTAGACCTCGACAAAGATCGCAAATGTGCAACAACCTTAAGCTTCTCCTCAGGAGAAGAACCAAGACAAAGACCACTAACATCAAATAAAGAAATAATTTCCTGATCAGATAAATTAATGTAAGGAAACTGGTGAATAATATCAGTACCTGAAGTAGAGCCAGACCTGCCGCCTCTCAGATTTTTGCCAGAGCCACCCTTCAATTCCTTCATCTTCAAACGGAGACTGTGTCTAGTCTCTTCTGAGTCTGTACTAGCAGCAGCAGAAGCCGCCTGAGGTTAAGGAACAGGGGCAGCAAGCACCTCAGGGGCTGGTTGAGACACTGCAGGGACCTCAGGGGCAGCAAGCATCTTAGGTACAGGAGGAAGCATCTCAGGAGCTGGAGCAACAGGGACCTCAGGAGTCAGATCAGGAGTTGGTACAGGAACATCTGAGTGGGGTAGGATGGGCAGAGGAACTTGAGGAGAGGCAATATCTGGGATGGCAGTAGAGCCAGGGTTAGGGAAGATGATAGTAGCAGAAAAGGAGCCTGAATCTCCTAAAGGGACATAGTTCAGATCCACTGGCATCTGAGCAGCTGGGGCAACAGTAAACTGAGAAGTAGGAAGAGAGGATGGGCCAGGAACATCCAGAGGAGGCGGAGCTAGGGTTAGAATTGTGTCAGATAAGGTCACAGAAGGCTGAGCAGAGGTAGAGCGGGCGCGGTTCAGAGGGGTATCAAAAACAGTAAGGCGAGTGGAGCCCCATGGAGGTAGAGCATTGTCTTCAACCTGAACCTGAACAATATGGCTATGAGTGAGGTCATTAACGTCAGTGAACAAGAGACGGCGACAAGCAGAGATGACTTCCTTGTCAGGCACCCCGATCTTCATGCGAAGAGCAATCATACTGGACTGCGGATCAGAGGCAAGGTAGATGCCACCTAAATCTCGCGCCAGTTGTCGTAGTTCAGTATCACGCCAAAGATCGTGAGGGTAACCAAAAACACGGATCCAATATTCTTTGAGCAGAATCCCTTCATTGAAGAACCGGAAGTCATATGGAGTGACCGGAAAGGGGATGCCTCCAAAGATCAACTCACCTACACGAATCACCTCATCTCTCCATTCAACAGAAGGTGGAGCTATCAAATAGTGATGATCTGGTAGTTCGCGTGCAATCCATGTCCAATTGGGGAATGGGAAGATCAGGAAGTGAAGGCAAGCTTGAATATAGGCCGGGCCAAGATGGCGAATGTCACGGAAGACGAGCCCTTGAGAGAGAGAGAGTTACGAAATGCAATAGTGCCCGGAGTAGCATAGTAGCGCATAACTGGAAGGATGTTCGATTCGGCCAGGAGAGCCGAAGCTGGGGGAGGTAACATTGCCAAAGTGGAAGTGTACGGTACAACAGGTACAAGAGGGGAAGGGATAGGGATCGAAGAGGAAGCTTTTGGTGGAGGAGGTAGAGGTATTGGCTGAACTGGAAGAGACTTGGGCGGAGCCAAGCGAGGTGTCGGAGCAATATTTATAGAGGAAGAACAGGAACTGGAGCGATGACCTATTTTGGCGCAGGTGAAGGAAACAAGGGAATTCCGACAGGAAACGGTATGATGACCTGACTCACCGCATCGGTAACAGAAAGGAATCCCCTTCTCTGACAAAGCACAAAGAAGTGATAACTTAGAGGATGCGCGACCAGTCTTGACAGAACGAGATTGATTCGTAGGAGAGGGGCGGTGGGAAGGTCGTGCAGCGGGTTGGGAAAGAATGGAGTCACGAACCACCTCGGTGAAAGATTGAGAAGTAGAGGCAATAGAAGATCCAAGATTAGGTGCTATTGGGGGAGCAGGGACTGGATTCAGTCTCAGAATACTCAAGGGAGGTGGAAACGGCGATTGAATAGAGTTGAGCGGCGCAGCAGGTTTGGAGGAAAGATTGGATGGTAGAAGGGAGGCGGATAGGCGAGACAATAATTGATGGAAGTCAGATAGGATCGAAGCAAGAGGCCCATCAGAATGCAAAGAAGGCTTGGGACCAAAATCTTGAATATGCGCCATACTTCTTGAAAGACCGGTCAAGCGCAGCCCAAAAGAGAGTTAAATGCTGAAGTTTTGCTGTAATGGATCTTTTAAAAAAAAATGAATGCATTAAAATTAATTTATATACCCTCTATTTTTGACCGCTTGACTTTATACTAAATTAATTCGAAAATTTAAAATTTCCACACGTAGGCGCATCACCTGTAAGGTAGATGAATTTTAACCGTTGAATTCGTCATTTAAAGTCAATTTGAATAATTTTAGAGGTGAGTTCATAAAAGAACTTATTGGACTTAGGAACACCCTAGTTCTACTCGGAAAAAAATAGAAAGTACAATGAATATGGGTCCAAAAAAATCAGTGTATGTGGGTATTCACATTTTTTATGTGATGTTATGTTATGTTCAAATTCATAACAATTAATTTTAGTTTGTATAAGTTTTTAGAATTATATGTTTGTAACTCCCATTTATCTTTTCCTTTATTCTTCTTGAACAATTAAACTATCTGATTAATTATACTGTTGCAGCAAATAATAGCAAATTTACCTGTGTTTTGGTATATTATACAGCTGACCGGAAATAGCATTGTTGAATCCATTTTGTCAAAGACAAATAGTTCAGAAATTTGAAACTAGACCTTTAAAATTTCATAAAAGAAACTAGTATGGCGTCCCGCATAGACCTGGACATAGCATAATATAATATAATGCAACATCACATAAGTCCAAACCATAAATAAAAAAAAAATAAACTACCTCTGCTCCATATGACATCCCTATAATGATTTTTTTTCTAGGCTCAATCTGGTATGGTGTCCTGCCTGAAAGCCATACTGAATAAATTTTTTGGCAAAAACAACACCAAGGAAATTTTCTCAAAAATAATTCACTGCAACACACTTACATAAATTTACTAAAATAGAATTATGAATTATATGGAATTTTTCCAAATTAAGAAAATCGAATATGTATGTAGAAAATAAATAGAAAGTACAATGAACGTGAGTCCAAAAAAATCAGTGTATGTTGGCAGAAAAATCTTGCTAAGAGCATCTCCATCTTAGCAAACGTTGACAAATTAAAACAAGCCACGTACTGAGTTTAGCAATTAAAGAGATTTATAATTTCTAAATCACTCAATCCCAGAAATTAATTAAGAATTGCAATTGACGCTACAGATACAGAAAGAAAGAATTTTAACCAATTAATTAGCCAATGTGTTATTAAGAAAACGTTTTCTTTTAAAGCAAACTTGCTAATTTAGAAACTGTGGTTTGGTACATCCCATCAATTATATTAGCAATTAACACATCAAATTAGTAATTTAAAAGAAATCACCGTTATAAATGCTCTAATATAGTTTTACCATTTGTCCAGATGTACTATATTGATAGAATTTTACTGCCTATCCACGAGAACACGAGATTCGGTTCCGTATGTAGCCATATGGTGATTTTAGCACCGCCAATATCAGCATTTTTGTTTGTGTTTACTTTTTTTTTTATCGATCTAAAGCCTGTAATTAATATCCGATTATTTTGTATAAAAAAGGAATGAAGAATAATATAGATAACCATATTTATTTGGTAGTTATGATGAATAATAAAATAATATATATATATATATATATATATATATATATAAATGAGCGTATATATTTGGATCACACACGAATAACGCGAACTTATTTCAAATCCTATTTCGTATTTTAATTGGCAGTTAAGAAAATCCTATTTTACATATAATGCGACTTTACACGTGGTGGTCGTGTCTTTTCTAATTGAGAAATACGGTTGAGTCAGCTTGAACCTAGTTCGCAATAGGAATTTAAAAGTTTGTAGTGTTCATATAAAAAATAATATTTTTGTATAATAGGCCTTCCTTGTGTCCTTCATTGCATAAAATCAATGTTATGCAAATTAGAAATAAAAAAATAATGATTTGTTTACAACTTCTTAATAAACCTATGGTTATACTTTAAAAAAATGTAACTAAATGTTATTTTTCTTCTCTCCATGATTTTCTTAGTAAAAACTTTCAAAAAGTATCATTCGATTTTTTTAATTCTAGCTTCAAACATCTCCCAATATTTGCTAATCCCAAATATTTCTCTGAAGGTTAATCAATGAAGAATTCGAAACAACGAAGATCAGTCTAATTGTCATTTATGAGTTATTTTAAATATTGTTAGAAGTTTCTTCTCCTTTTTCTGAAATAAAAACAATGGGTAGGAACTTTTTTTATTGAAGAAAGTGGTACTACGCATAGTAACAAGATTCGCACGAATTATTCAGATTTGAGTTGTTGGCGAATCAATCTGTTTATTATTCAGTTTTCCGAATAATTTTCGAATTATTCACGAATTTTACGAACTTTATTCTGAATTTTACGAATTATTCGTGAATTATAATTTTTTGTTTTCTTAGCTCTTTAGAGTCTAGACGGCAGGTAAGTATATAAATCTATCTGATTCTTTTTTCGAGTTATACCTAAATTATTATCAAATCACAAATTTTTGATACACACACCAACTTTTTCTACACCCACTGTTTGTCATCTACCCCTAAACTCTACGGTCCTACCTACCTACCAGTTTCTCTCTTATCTATCTTATAACTTAATTTTGGATGGATGAGTGAACAGTTTCGTCTACAGTAAGACTGACAGCTGGGTCTTAATTCTCAGTGAAAGTGTTTTCCCTCTCCACCATCAGTTCTCCCTTTCTCTATCTTATATTTTTTTAGCTCTCTCGAAAGTTCCTCTTCTCTCCAGAAATTTCTCCATTCTTGCTTCACTCTCTCACGCTCACTCAAATCCTTCTCCCTCCGCTTCACTCCCTCTGCCTCCTCTCGCTCCTCCGCCTCCATGTCGACCTCCGCGCACGAGAAGAAGAAAGCGCTTCCATCCGAAATCCTCAAGACGCTCAAGGCTCTCTCCGCAGCACAACGCGCACAACAAGATACCGATCTATCTACCATTCTTCTCTTTAACTTCCTCTAACTGCACTTCAATTGATTTCTTCCGTTATCTCTCATGGCCTTCATAGTTCCCTGCCGATTTTGTTGTTTCTTTTTGCCTTTTACTGAGTCAATTTTGGTTTTAGCTTATTAGTGTCATCTCCGGAGAAATCGCGATTATTGATCGTGTGGGCTGTTTTTTCTGTGTGTTCGGAGGTATTTTTCTTCGTTTTTTTCTCTAATTTTTCACCCAATTTAGGGTTTAGTTTATATTGAGCAAAATCAATTCAATTTCTTGCTTCAGTGAACTGATTTTAGAGGTAACTCAAAACTTTTGTTTCATTTGGCATGTTTTCGTAGCCGATTTAGGGAGAAATCGCGATTATCAGTCATCTTTGGAGCTTCTGTCATCGCACTCAGGTACTTTCTCTTATCTTTCTTTTGCCACTTGATTGAGGGTTTAGTTAATGCCGAGTAAAATTGTACATAACTCTTTAGTCAGGCAAAGATTTGCCATTAATACTAATGATTTTCTGTATACTGGTATCATGGTATCAGTTATTTCAGCGACAAAGTAAAAGATTAGGGTTAAATAAAATATAATGTCACAAAATAATTAATCCGACATTGTCTCACTCATTTATATAGCTGTCCAAAGTCACAGGTAGTGGAACGAGAAATTTTAGACACCATTTCTTCTAAAAGCACCGCATCAACATCAAGGTACTTTGCCTAAGATTCTATTTATAATTGAATTAGTGCTTATTTATGTTTATATTACAGTTCTATACAAACTATTTAGTTGCTTAGGCCACCATACAATTTTGATGCTATATTTAAAAACTACTTACAGTAAAATAGATAGTTTTATCATATTTATATCAATTAATCGAATTTATGTCTGTATCAGTGGGGCTTTTGGAGGGTCAAGCATGAGCTTAGAAACCCTTCAATAATGTTTTTTGTTTCCCATTATCGATCAAGTCAGAAGTGGGGTTTGTCGAGTTCCACTATTTTTTGCATCATATTGTTCTAATTTCTGCGTTGTGTAATTAACAGAAAATGAAGAGGTTGTTTTTGAAAAAAAATCACTCTTATTTGTCTCTAAAATGCCGAGCTGGAAGAACAATTTTTTTTCGTATAACATGGTGGTAGTTAATATTTTTGTTTATATAATTATTAATCAAACAATTTAGGCTACTTGCCCCAACCCCTGGTTTTGCTTTAGATGTTCCAAAAAGAGAGTCTGTGTCCGCCCAGGCACCTGAGGTGCAATTTTAAAAAACAGACGGCTCAGATTAATCCCAGTCGGATCAAACTTAATTCGGTGCCTATTGAAACTATAGGGGGTCTGCTTTCATATTCGTGCCAAGTTAAAAGAATGGCTTAGATTTATCACTTGCACCACAGGTACCTGGAGTGATCCGGATTCCCAAAAAGAAGGGCAAGCTAGCTGATAATCACCTACATATTTAGTTAGATCTGACAGGTTAGTTCCATTATTTAAAAACAAAGCAATGTTTTTTTAACCGGTAATTATTTTGATGTTTTTTTCTTTATGAGGTTTTCTTTGGGTAGATTCTTAAAGCCTTAATATTTGGAGCCAAAATAATGAAATTATTGATGACGGCATGATGATGGTTTTTCCTCTTAATTGCAGGGCTCGAAGAACCTAGAACTGAGGTTTGTTATTACACATAATGTTGATACTTAAGAACTTTTTGGGTGTTTATTATGGATTTCTCATCCAACTTTTCTCAAATTATCTTCAAAGTCAATATGTTGTTAATCATCAGCTCTAGATTTGAACTTTATTAAACTATTGTTCATTTTTTCTACCATTTATCTTGCAATCAAGTGACAAAAATGAGTTTGCATCTTGACAACATGACAATTAAGTTAATTTCCAGTGTTGTAATTTTATTTATAGTATTCACAATACCTTGGTTGTATGGACAATCAGACATCTATGTTAAGGACACTATCCAAGCTTCACAATTGGTATTGATCATGTTGAAAGATGTAAATATATCGTGATATTGAGATCGATAAGATTATGTTGTGATTTATGAATCCTATTAATATCAATGTTCAATTTGTTTTTATTGTTTCTCATTATCTGCTATCTTATTTATCAGGCAGCGTCAATAATTGCTCAACTCTACCTTTTATTTGAAATGCAAGTAAAGGTAGTAATGATATATATAGCAAGCCATAGACCCGATGTCAGAAAGGATTTGGAGTGTTAACGTTTTGCTTTTTGATAACAAGGTTAGTCTTGCCTACATATATTTCAGCCTTACATGCTTCTCTATTTTGTGTTGTCTTATATTATTTTGAAGGAAAAACTGTCAGTTTGGAAGCTTCACTTTTGAATATGTCAAAGCTCGCTACCACACTGTCAAATATTTATATGGTCTAAGCTTCACTAAATAAACTATACCGGATGTTACCAGCTGATTCTCTCCAATAGTCTAAAAAAATATGTATTGCTTTCTTAATTTACTCAATAAATGTGAAAAAATTATGTTCATTGTGTACTTAACGTTAGTTTTCTTATTTTACTCATTCTTTGTTCAAAAAATTTCAGTTACTTTATGCTTCTTGGTTTACATAAATCATGTTTCATGCATAAAAAAAAAATACTTATGTGTTTTTTCTTACTCAATGGTCAACACATTATCAAATGTAAAGCATAAATCTATGATGTTACCGTAGCTCCTTTCCCCCTTTAGTAAAGAGAAGCAATAACTGATTATTGATTGTTTCTGTTCAACCATCAAGTTCTATTAACATACCATGTTACAATTCAACTATCCAATCACCTCGACTTGACCATAAAGGTATCTTCAATTACAAAAGAAATTCAGAAAAAAAAGGGCTGCAGAACACACTTTTTTCACTTTGTACGTTGTGGGGCCTAAATTGTTTTTTTAGTGTATATTTGATTTTCCTACTTTTTTTTTGCTCAAATGTTCATAAATAAGAATATTACTCTCTAACACAATAACACAAGTATCAATTCAAATTGTCAGGAGAAGTTTTGGAGTTCTATACATCTGTCTTGCCAAAAAAAAAAAGGTTACAAAATGCAACATCTCTAATCCTCTTGGTATGATTTCTAACTTCTATACACTTCTCTCTCAATCCATATTTATCAAATGATTCTCAACCCATATCCTTCACTTTTTGAAAATTATATGGACTATTGATTCTTTTGTTAAATATCAACACCTCATACATGCAAAATTCTCTTGGAAATACTCGATACTTATTTTAGCTTTTGCACTTTTTACGCAATAAACCCTGTTGTCTCATTTTGACTGAATAAATTAACATTGGAATTCTCTCATACAGGGACATCACATATACAACGTCTTTGCTCCATGAAGATGAAGCGTTATAGTATAGCACGTAATTAAACTGTGTGCTCACTTGAAAATTGGATCATTAGATTGTATATGTTGAATGTTCATGACACTTACGCTATATGCAAATGATTTATATGTGAAACAGTGTATAGATGGAGTGCCTTCCCAATAGGATATTTTGTTTTGGTTGTTCGTGTGCATTGTGTTTTTTATATTTCATATCATCAATAACTCATAATATAACAACGCACAATTAACATTGCCGAAGCAAAGCGAGGCATTCTTCTAGTTATCTTTATTTTCTTATGATTCTCTCTTATTCTCGTATTCTTATTTTATAGTTTGTAACTAATTCTTTTTAATTTGGGGTTTGATTACATGTATATTGATAAATTTTTGGGTTCCAACTTCGCAGTTTTTACGAAACTTTCCAAAAAACATAAATATTTAGATTCATTTATCAATATTTTAAAAATGATGTCGTAATAATTTTAGGGTGTGTTTGGATCACCCAAGAATAAAGCTAATTTTGGGTTAGCTCCACTATTCTCAAACCTAGATAATCCAAACATAAATTAGCAAATTGGGTTAGCTCAAGAATATCTTTATTCTAGTAACCCATAGAAATGGTGGGTTAGCAAGAATAGAGCTAATGGGGTTAGTGATATTAATAAAATATTTGATTCGTTTCAATTAGAGTAAGTATAAATATTAAATTAGTATTAAATAAAATATTTAATTAGTATTAAATATAATATTAGATTAGATTAGTATTAAATAAAATATTAGTTTAAATATTAAATGTAATATAATATTAATTTAAAATATAGATTAGTATTAAATAAATATAATATCAAATTAGATTAATATTAAATAAATGTTAGATTAAATATCATATTGTAGTCATTTAAATGTTAAATGTAATATAATATTAGTTTAAATATTAGATTAGTATTAATTAATATAATATTAGATTAGATTAGTATTAATAAAATATTATATTAAATATAATATAATATTAGTTTAAAATAATAAATGTAATATAATATTAGTTTAAATATTAATTTAGTATTAAATAAATATAATATCAAATTAGATTAGATTAGTATTAAATAAAATATTAGTTTAAATATTAAATGTAATATAATATTACTTTAAATATTATATTAGTATTAAATAAAATATTAGATTAAATATAATATAATATTAGTTTAAATATTAGAATAATATTAAATAAAATATTAAATTAGTATTAAATAAATATAATATTACATTAGATTAGATTAGTATTAAATAAAATATTAGATTAGTATTAAAAATATTAGTTCAAATGTAATATGATATTAGTTTAAATATTAAATGTAATATAATATTAGTTTAAATATTAGATTATTTTATTCATTTCCTCCATCATCGCTATTTCAAATATACAATTCAAACAACATTTTTACTAACCCGAATAGTCTAAAGTTAGCGCTATTCTCAAACCACTCGGGTTAGCACTATTCTCAACCACTAACTCAAAAATTGCTATTCTTGCACTAATCCTTGCACGATCCAAACGTACCCTCAAGGAATATAAGGTAACAACGCATTGTAGAATTCATATCTTCTACATTAACATACTGTTTGAGTTTAGATATGATTCGTTCGTTACATACTAACACAAATTTTAAAGGAACTCTGTGCATTACTGGTGTGAGACGAATTAGTGTGAATTTTCATACCAAGAATGAAGATCAATTTTAAAAAAATCATACATAAATATAATTTTATTTTAAGAAAATAAGAGCCAATTGACCCCATTCAATGTGAATAGATCTGCTCTGCTCATACACAATAGCATGCCTCATATTTTAAATTTTACTGTTAAGAATAACTAATAAAAATAAGTAAATTATAGACTCGAGAGCGACCCCAACGATCAAATTTCGGTCGTTCCTGGCTTCCTGCTAGACTTTTTCTGAAAAAAAACTTTTACCAATTGACTTTTGCACTGTGTTAATGGGTAATATTTGAAATATTTAGTACGAATAATGTGTCGTTTCACAAGACATGGGTGCCTATTGTGTCGTGGTTGAAAATATTTTTTTGTTCGGAGAAGTGCAATTAGCTTTAAAAAAAAAAAGCACTCTGTGAGTTCTTTTTTTATAGCCGAGCATGTGCGTAAAATAAAAGCAAGCTACTTAGAGAATCTTGACTCAATAAACATGCTTATAAAATATAAATTAATATTTTTTGAGAGACGAGTTCAAATATCTTTATTTTTTGTTATAATAATATATTTTTTAAAATTTATATGTCAAAATAAAACTTAATAAATATGTGTATAAATCTAACAGTTATGTGTGAACTAGATAATATATTATTCAAATTTATAATATTACTTTTATATTTTGATTTTATATGAATCAACATCCATAATTTATCCACATCAGTTTATTTTTACAAGCTCTTGATACTAATCAAATTAAAATGTCATGATTTTTTACGTGTCCACAAAGAAAATAATATAGAACATCTCTAACGATTTTATTTTGACATGTAACCTTTTAAATTTTACGTTATTTTAGTTCTAAAAATAGAAACATAATGGAGACATAAAAAATAAAAGCATTTGAACCCTCCTTTTTAAAAAGCATATTTTTTTTAAATCACAGACTCGCACCCTCATTTATTAAACCCCTCCGTTTATTTAAATAAGAAGCTAGCCATTGAACCCCTCATTTCTTATTATGCTTTTCTGTTATTTTATTTAGAGCTAGAGCTTGTGAATTAATTTGTATCTTCTTCAACACTGAATAATTAAGCATAGTTTTTCTAGGACTTATAGCACATACATAGCAACTTTTTTTTGTCTTGTGTTTGTAAACTCATCCTAAAATAAATAAAAAATTACCTTTGTGACTGAATTTTTTCTTAGCTGCCGATTTAATTTAAAAATTCTTGTATTTTATATTCTGCATCTCTCTTTGGTGTTTATCGGCCCAAATACCCAAGCAAAAATGTCTAAATTAGAAAAGGCCTTTCATAAAAGACCAGACCTTTAATGGACCGGGTCTAAGAGAGCTGTAACATAGAAAAGGCTTTTTTGGGCTTTATGCATTCTGTATTTTTTCTTAGCCCTCTCGAAAACTCTTTTTTGGGCTTTATGCATTTGTAGGTCAGATTTGGATTAGTGCCAGTCTAAACGGTAGTTTTAGTTTAAAATTTTGAATTATTGGAAAAAGAAATAAGTTGAATACCCTTACCATATCTATCTATATATCTTAATTTTGGATGTCGCCTTACTGTAGATGAACAGTTCTCTCTACAGTACCGTTGACATATAGGACCCACTTTCAGTAGATCGCTATGTTACTATTAATTTTCTACCTATCAGTGCGCATACATTTTTTCATAGCAAACTGATCTGCAACTGGAGAAACCTCCAACAAATAAACCCGCGAGGCGCACAAATTGGCATTCATCGGAGCCACAGAAAATCAGCAGAACCTGTTTGATGTAAGAATGCTGATGTAAGAATACTGATGTAAGAAAGCAAGAGTGTTGATGCCGATTATTTGGTCTATAAAGAGAATATTAGACTGAACAATAAAGGCGTAATAAAGCAAAAGGAATTCAATAGTCAAATCTTTGAAAGTTGATTCAAGGGCCCCCTTTTGATCTCCACAAGAGACTGGAGGAGTGGGGGTCCTTGCAATTGAATTCCAGTAAATGAGACCCAAGAATTTCTGTCTGTGGGGCTTTGATTTCTAGTAGCTACGAGATATAGCCCAATTCAGCCCATATTAAAGAGCTCAGCTTGAAATTATTCTAGAAGCGAGGGTAGTATTTCTTGCAAATTTCCAAGAAAAATACATAGATTTGTACGGTTTTGTTAATTATTTAAATTGAAATTTGAATCAGTCTTAGCTATCTCAGTGAGCATGGTCGTAAATTATGCTGAAATTCCCATGTAAATCACAATTTGTAATTTAAAATGGAAGGATGCATGTGATCCATGCCAAAGGAGCATAATACAAAAAGGTAGCATTCATTTAGTCAATTGAAGTCTTGCACAATTATATTCAACTAAAGACTATTCGCACTTGCATACATTTTCCTGTAAATATCAAAACATTGTGTCACTTTCACTGGAGAAGTCTCACAAAAATTAATTATAGTCTGTACTTAACCTTTTCCGGTCAGATCTGAGATCTGATCACATTTTGATTAATTGTTTGCTTAGGTCTTTGTACTTATCACCTTGAGTCAAGAAAACAGGTAAAGAGTAATTGTCCAACTAAGGTTACTAAGGTCCCTCTAATTACAGAACAAAAAGTTCGTAAAATTAAGGTAACAAAATAAGACAATCGATGCATTATATTGCAACTGTAGAAAACTTCAATTAGAAGTATTTCGGAAAGATGGTTTTTACCGCGTAGGAAATATGCATACCATTTCTTCGTAAAAAACGAAATTGAAGTATTGAGAATACAACGACTGGTTCTCAAAAAAAAAAAAAAAAAAAAAGAGAGGAGAGAATGCAACGCTGGTCAAACCCAGTCCAAAATTCATAAATAAAATGGTTAAATTTTTTTTTAGAAAGAGTCATGAGATTGGTTTTACTATATTGATTAGGAAATTTCTACAAGGAGTCAAACATATTCATGAAATTAACTTTGGCTAGATTGGTTAGAATTTCTTTTAGAAAAAAAGAATAATTATTTTGACTCCTTGTAGAAATTCTTTTGGACTGTCATGAGAATAATTTTTTTGAGTTCTTTTGGAGGCTTGGAGGCTTGGAGATACTTAAATGCTTAAAAGAAATTTGAGTTGTTTTGTGTCGATCGAATACTAAAAAATAAAATGAATTGTACATTTGAGTATCTCCAAGCCCCGAAATTTTTATTTATAACATTTTAACAAAATAAATTAATAAAATAACCATCGTTTCTGGTCAATTCTAAATCTAACACGGCCGCAGAATGCCGGAGCGGACCCATATGAGGGAGGCCGCAGAATGCCGGAGCGGACCCCCATATGGGGCCGCAGTATGCCGGAGCGGACCCGGGTCCGCAGAATGCCGGAGCAAACCCTGGGGCCGCTATATGCCTGAGCGAACCCCTACAGTTGCCTATATATAGGGGCCGCTGGATTCATTTTTCATATCAATTTCGAAGAAGTTTCAATCCTTTCGACTTCGGGTAAGTTTTCTTCTTCTTCTTCTCTAGTTTTAATTTTTAGCGTAGAGTAGTAATTAGGTTTAGGTTTAGGGTTTAGGGTTAGGATTTTGGTTTAGGGTTT
Organism: Carex myosuroides; assembly: GCA_028015225.1. Lineage (NCBI taxonomy): Eukaryota > Viridiplantae > Streptophyta > Magnoliopsida > Poales > Cyperaceae > Carex > Carex myosuroides. Next base: position 5,339,129 of record CM051471.1, read on the forward strand.
AGATTTAGCATTTAGAATTAGATATTAATTTAGGATTTAGAATTAGAATTGTATCCAAATTTAATTAGAATTGTACTCAAATTTAATTAGAATTGTACCCAAATTTAATTAGAATTGTACCCAAATTTAATTAGAATTGTACCCAAATTTAATTAAATTGTACCCAAATTTAATTAGAATTGAACCCAAATTTAATTAGAATTGTACCCAAATTTAATTAGAATTGTAAGTAGGTTTAATTGTACCAAAATTTAAACCGGACTTATACCAAACTCTCATATTTGACCAAAAATTATCCAATACAGCATGACATCCAGTAGAGATAGACCATCCTCCAGTAGGGGTACACAACATGGCCCTACAGCCACGCCGTACGAGATGTCTCAGTAGAGGCTGACGAGACGCCACTCTGCAGGCGGGGTCAGGGGTATAGGAAGAAGAATGCGAGGACGGTGTTTAGTCCAGAACCGTAGTTTTTCATTTGTTGTACTGTTAGATGTTTTGTTAGATTCTTATTTGCAGTATTGGTAGATGTTTTGTCAGATACTTATTTATTTCGTTGATTAGTTTCTTGTTTGTTTGATTTTGTTGTTATTTATTTATTTTGTTGATTTCATTATCTCAGAGTACATAAAAGAATTTCAAAGAAACCACATATCTAAAATATCTAAAATATTTCAAACGAACGACATATCTAAAATACGATACGACCAAAAATCAATTTAAACCACATTCGAAACTAAATAAATAAACCTTAACAAATTACTGTTGTTTCAAGCAATTCTCTTTTAGTCTATTTGACTAATTTGCAAAACATACAATTATTGAATTTTACGATTTTCTCTATTTTAAAAAGAGTGCAGGTTCAAGACAATTGGAATTACAATTAAGAGCACTTGAACTGAAGAAATTATCAAGTTATTTATCGAGAATTTAAACTGTAAAATTATATTTGGTAAAGTAGCTTTGATGTTGATTCACAGGGACAAAATGTTGGGACGATTAACAAAACGTTCAGACGTTTTATCATAAGTGAAATATCTAGAAATTAATCGATTAAAAGCTTAAAAATACTCTAAAACGTTTTAGACGTTTGTCAAAACGCCTGGACATTTTAATTCATTTTTCAGTTTTCAAAATAGCATTTTGATCGATAAATTTCCAGATAAAAACGTCTTGCAACGTTTATTAATCATTGGCAACGTTTTAGGAATTCTCACAGAAATTTGAATTTTTGAACTAAACGTTTTCTACGTTTTACAAAACGTTGGGACGTTTTATGGCAGATAGCTCATTTGAAAGCTGCCACTATAAATAGAACCTTAGGGTTCTCCTCCAAAAAAAAAACAGCCGACCCTAATCATTTCAAAAGCGATTTTCTGTGAGCTCAAGTTCCTCTATTGTTGTGAGAATAAAAATTTCAATATCCCTCAAACAACCTCAAATCAACTTCACTAATCTTAAGTTAGATTAGGTTAGAGTGAGTTCTTGAGTGTTCATCTTGAGATTTCAAACTTAGAGACTTCGTTCTCGATCCTAGTTGGCCGTGTGACTTCCCATTGGTTGTAAGGGCTCACCGGTTCACAAGTTGTAACCTTTCTCTTTTGGGTAATAGAAAGGCGCACCGAGAAGCAGTTGCAACGCCCCGGAGACGTAGGCATTTTAAGCCGAACTCCGTTATCACTCCTTGTGTCAAATTTCTCTAAACTCATCTACCTTATTTTATTTGCAATTATTTATTTATTTTCGAAATTAGTGGTGCATAAGGGACAACAATTACAATTTCGTATTTTTAAAATAAAAAATAATGGGTCCGCTCCGGCATATAGCGGACCCATATGTGGGTCTGCTTCGGTATTCTGCGGTCTCCTCCATATGGGTCCGCTCCGGTATTCTGCGGCCATGCTAGTATTAGAATTGTCAGAAAACCGTGGTTATTTGGTTAATTTTTTTTTTTAAATGGTATAAATAAAAATTTCGGAGCATGAAGCTAAAAGTGTCACTTTCTCTTAGGTCTATATGATGACCAAAAATCATATTAATGAGTGGATATATATATACAAAGAGAAAGAGAAAAAAAAAATAACTAATGCGAGAAAAAAATTAAGCGCCGCGACTAGGAGTGTTCATTGGATCCGGTTTAATTGGTTTTAAACCAAACCGATTTAGATTGGACTAAACAGTTCGGTTTTTTCGGTTTAATGGTTTGATTCGATTCATTTTCTAAAACCAATCTAATATTTTGAATCGGTTCGATTTAAAAATTTTCAAAACTGAATGTACTAAACAGACCGTTTCACTTACGTGCGAACCGATATTTTTGAAATATACAAACAAAAACTCTTCTTTCTCCCACTTTATCTTTTGCTTTTTTAATTTTTTAATCCTTAACTGGATCCCACCCTATATCTCACTCACACTTTTCTCTTTCTCTCACTTCCACTTTTTCCCACTCCCCACTAACTCTTTTTTCTCTCTTTTTCGGTTCTCACACGCCTCTTATAATTTCTAACTTTCTATTTCACCCTAGCATCATACAAAACCTAAGTGCTCGGACGAAATCGGCGCGGCTCTGATGAGATAATTTATGGATCTTGATTGTTTTTGGGTTCTTGATTTGTTGCTGCTTTTTGTTGAGAAGTTGGGGTGTTGGATGGATTTTTGTTATTTAACTTTGTAAATTTTGTTTGAATCTTTGTGATTTTGAGCTTGTTTGTAAATTGAATATTTATTTAATTTAAGAATTAATTTAAGTAAGAATGCCTATGGATTTGAAGTAAAAAAGACTCTTTCTTGTTTTTTTTTGCACTTGCGATGATTTCTGCGATAATTTTTGGGTTGTCCGAATTATTATTTGTCAAATTTTCGGTTAAACTGAACAAACCGAAATAAAATTTTGGTTCTGTTCGGTTCGGTTCGGTTGATAAGCTAAAACGGTTCGATTCGGTTCTATTTTTGAAACCAAAATAAAACTTTGATTTGCCTAATTCGGTTCGGTTTCAACTGAACCGAACCGATGCACATCCCTAACCGCGACATCTGTACAGAACATTTATTTTTTTAGTACTGATTAATTGGTGTGCAAACCAACATTATATGCTTCATGATTGAAGCATATATGTTAAATAAAAACGAGGGATAATATTAAACTGTATTTTCATTTTCAATTGGAAGTAAAATCTAACGGACAACATTATTTTTGTATTTATTTAAGTTAATTAAAGAACGAGGTTTTTAATGAGCTACATGCAGTCATTATTTTTTTTGTCTTTTAAATAAAAAAATGTAATATATTATTTTTGTGGACAATCTGATCAATTAATGTTAAACAACGAATCACGAAATCGATAAACACCAATCAATTAGAGCCGTCCGATTAATTAATACGGAATTGCTAAGCAATTAATAAACACCTATATATATTTTTCATCTATTCCTCAATCTTTAAGCCCCCAAAAAAAATAGAATATATTATCCTTATTTTATCTCGATTCGTTTTAATGAACATTGGACATCATTAAACATGTATTTTTTTTAAAAAAAAATACCGACATTTGTTTATAGCCTAAGTACTTCCACTGACAATATATATGCCAACAGATATTGTTTACAACTAATGAGTACACGTTTATTAAATATAAAAAATATAAATATTTTGCACCATATAATTTTTTTACATGAACATAATGTTTGTAGTTCTGCATCGAAAATTTTGTATCTATGATGTGGTCTAGCATCAGTCGGTCATTGATGAATAGATGTATGTCCATGTCCTGTGTAGCTTCTAGTGTCTGTTGAAAGAGACCTAGCTAACTAATAGTTTGTCTTTCATACTTATTGATCTTTTTTTTTTTTTAAATAGCGATGTATGTAGGGCTGCAAAAAAAAAAAAATAATTACAAACTCGTAACTCGTTCGGTAACTGTTCACTTTAACTCGTTCATTTGCAATTTGAGTAAGTTTCAATTAAAGTTGGCTGACTCGTTTAACTCGTTAACTGAATTTGAACATATCCAACTTGCTCGTTAACAACTCAAGTTACACATAATTCAACACAATGGATCATTGATTGGCGAATCCAAATTGTTTTTCATAAGATGGTAAAAAGAGTGGCCATGGGATGAGAATATGACCCAATATCATTCATTATCCAATTAATTTTTCAATGTTTTTATTTTATAATAGAGCAACAATTTAAAGCATGATTCACCTCACTATGTATTGGGATTAATAACTGTAACTTGAAAAATTGACTTGATCAAACGAGTTATGAACCAACTCGAGCTGGTAATGAGCTAGCTGAACTCGAGTTATGTTTTAATTTCGTTATTATCTTCCCAACTCGAATTAACTCGCTCATTAACTTAATGAGCTAATCACGAGTTAGAAATAACTCGCTCAAACTCATTCCATTTACAACCTAAATGTATGTTTTAGAGGGGTGATAAGTACATCTTCTTATCTGCATTCTATACTTGTATCCTATATGTATTGGATTTTTTTTCGAAAAATATTTAAAGGTTGGTATGAAAAATATTTATATCTATGTTACTAAAAATAATAACCTAGAATTTTTATTTTCACTTAATTAATACAATATTTTACTTGAACTTCTTCATAGTTATTAAGAAAAAAATATTGAACACTTTACAAGTTTACAATGTGGATAAGGAATGTAATAACTGAAAGATATAAGAGAAATTTCTAGTAATTAGATAAAGTGAAAAAAACTCACGGTACTTGCACCGGTTGCCAAAAAAAAAAAGTTGATAGACAAATTAAAGTAAAACTAAGGTGATCTTAAGCTCACTAAGTTTTTTTGGTGATGTTAATTTCAAAATCTATCGGAATGAACTATGAAAATGTGTCACTATTTGCGAGAGTAAAAGTGCTTTTTGCCGACGGTATTTTCGCAGATACTCCTATCAATAATACTGATATGCTCAGAAATAGTAGTTTCTGTCAGTGTACCCTCGGAAATAGTTATTTTTTACCCTCGCGGATAGTGGCCTATTTTTGTAGCATGACTTTAAACAATCTATTTAAACCATTTAAACCGATATACTTCACGAGTGAAGCGTTTACATGTCAAGTTTTCAAATATTTCACTTAATTTAGTATAGTCAAGTGGCAAAAAAAAAATATAAGTTAATTTTAATATGTTTATGTTTTATTATTTTTTGACAGCTTGACTATATACTAAATTAATTTGAAAATATATAAATTTAATATGTAAACACATTACTTACTAAGTATATCAATTTCAACGAATTAAATTCACTGCGTGAAATTAATCGAATAAAATTTGAAGTTACATTCACTGGTCACTGCAAACTTGGTGAGCTTAAAACACTCTACTTTTAATTTGTCTACCAAATTTCTTTTGGCACCCAGTGTAAGTACAGTTCGTTAGTTTTTTTTCTTCTCTAGGAGAAATTATATATTTTTATATTCCACTTATTACATTCCTTATCTACATCTTTAAACTCGACAATATTAACTTTATGCATTAAATCTTGTCGATATATATAAAATTTCACATTGCATGTTTCAACATGTATATGTGACAAAAATCACGACAAAATAGACACGTGATCGTCTGTACGTACCTTGAGTATTATATATAGTTATTGTCTGTAGCGTGAAACATATATATTAATCAGGAGGCTCGTGAAACATGAGCTAGTGCTGCCTCAGATCGAATCATCTCGATCCCACCATTCTGGTCGTGTAAGTCTTTTATATAAATGGAAGGGCATTTTTGCCTATTTTTCAAAAAAAAAAAAATCATCTCCCACCATGTGATTTGTTTCTAGTGCGAGAAAAGAAATGTAAAAAAAAAAAAAAAAAAAAAAACAACACAAAACAAAAGATATTTGAGTCTGGTCTAGGCGTCAACGGTCCGTGTTCAAACTCCACACTGAAATTATCTACGCTATTTCCTCTTATAAAGAGAAACTCCCTCGACAACAACAGAGTATCCCTTAGGTACTTGATGGAGTGTAATACTCCAACCGAACCGAATCTATATATAACCACCTCCCGGCTCCAGCATATATCCACATCTCCTACTTCTCTCTCTCTCCCTTCCCTCCTCTTCCTCTGTCCTTCATTCAATTAGAAACAACCTATACCAAATGGATGCTAACTCTCTACCCAAGAATGATGCTAACTTTGCTCAACTCACCCCACTCACCTTCATCCACCGTGCTGCTTCAGCATACGGCAATCTTACATCCGTTGTGTATGACAACACAAAATTCACCTGGAAGCAGACGTATCACCGCTGCCTTCGCCTCGCTGCCTGGCTGCAGTCTTTCGGCATAAAGAAAAACAATGTGGTGAGCATATATATACATTACTGTCTCTCAATCTACCATCTAATGCACTGTTATATAATTCAGTACATATATTTCCCTTTATTTAGCATGACCGCATATGCGGACTACATATCTTAAATGCAGACTGTATATCCGCATATGCGATCTGCATGTAATATTATGCATATATACAACATGCATATTCAAATCCGCATATAAGTGACTGCATGACATTTTGAACACGGTAAGCGACAACATTTTTGAATACTGGTTTAAAGGTTGGGTAAATTATTTATTTGCAAATTATACGTTCACGCTCAACCTTAAAGATGTGGAAAATTTTAATCTATTTATTTTAAAGCGTTAATTGTTATCAGTACAAAAATTTAATTAGCTCTCACAAATACATCATGTAGCTGACATGTCTAATGTCAATTTCTTGTAAAGGTCTCCATACTTGCACCAAATGTCCCAGCGCTCTACGAGTCACACTTCGGAGTCCCAATGGCCGGTGCAGTGCTAAACACCATTAACACCCGCCTAGATGCTTCTGCCATTGCCGGCATTCTCCGCCACTCTGAAGCGAAGATCCTTTTTGTTGATCACCAGCTGCTCTCTTTGGCCAACGAGGCACTATCTGTCCTCACTACTCCTCATCCAGTACTTGTCGTGATTGGCGAGGTCTCCTCTACAAAACACCGCGTTTCATTTGGTCTAGAGTATGAGCAAGTACTTGCCTTGGCCGATTTGGTTGCCTACCCACCAGTACCCGTCACCAACGAGTGGGATGCAATTGCACTGAATTACACCTCGGGCACCACCTCTGAGCCCAAAGGTGTGGTGTATAGCCATCGCGGTGCCTATTTGAGCACTATGACTCTGCTACTACAATGGGGTGTCGGGCTACAACCGGTGTATTTGTGGTCCCTACCGATGTTCCATTGCAATGGTTGGACCTTCACTTGGGGTATGGCAGCACGAGGCGGCACTAATGTTTGTATGCGGTCACCAACAGCCCGGGACATGTATCATGCCATTTCTTCCTATGGCGTGACCCACATGTGCGGTGCTCCTGTCCTCTTCAACGTCCTTCTTGGAGCTTCTCCATCAGAACGCCGTCCGTTGACCCATCCGGTTAACATGTTGACCGGCGGTGCCCCTCCACCTGCTGCTCTACTGGAAAGAATCGAGCGTCTTGGGTTTTGTATTACTCATGCATACGGCCTCACTGAGGCAACTGGAGTTGCACTTGTTTGCGAATGGCAGGAAGCTTGGGACAGCTTACCGGCTTCTGAGCGTGCTCAGTTGAAGGCCAGACAAGGTCTTGGTGCGCTCTCACTAGCCGGTGCTGATGTGAAGGACAAAGAAACAATGCAAAGTGTTCCTAGTGACGGCATCACTCAAGGTGAGATATGCCTTCGTGGGAGTAGCATAATGAAGGGCTACTTCAAAAACAAAAAGGAAACAGATAAAGCCTTCAAGGATGGCTGGTTTCTAACTGGTGATGTCGGGGTGAAGCACCCGGATGGATATATCGAGATAAAAGATCGATCAAAGGACGTAATCATATCAGGTGGAGAGAACATAAGCAGTGTAGAGGTAGAGACAGCACTGTACCGTCATCCGATGGTACTCGAAGCAGCAGTGGTGGCCATGCCGCATCCGCGCTGGGGCGAGACGCCATGCGCATTTATTGCGCTAAAGAAGGAGTACGCATCCAATGAGGCAGGAATCGAAGAGGAAGACATAATCTCCTATTGTAGAGATAAGATGTCTCACTACATGGTACCAAGGAAAGTGGTTTTCTTGCAAGAGTTACCTAAGACCGCAACAGGGAAACCACAGAAGTTTCTTTTGAGGGAAGTTGCAAAAGGGCTGAAGGTAGGCACAAGGAAGAAGGATCATGGAGAGCAAGTGATGGTTATGTCAAGGCTTTGAGAGGGCGAAAATTAAAATTACGTGACATAATAAAAAAAAGATGCATGACAAAATTAATTTTCTTTTTTCTTTGTTTTCCTTTTTATATTTTTTTTCCTGTTTAATTAGAAGTTGATGGTTATGATGATTTAAAACTAGGAGACAAAAATACTTGTTTTTTATAGATATATATTGAATATATGGATGTACTTTGAAATATGAGAAAAATGCAATATTTGGTGTTTTCTTCATAATAATTAATCCATATATAGTGTAATACTGTAACATTTGAAAATTTTGATAAGTACAAAAAGACAGAAATATTGATATTTAAGTAAAAAGATCATAAAGAAAACAATTTTTTTTTCGAAAATTCAAATATTAAGTGAATTGGGGCGGGGGTATAATCATGGTAAGGCTCAACGAACAGAAAAAAAACCAAAACCGATGAGAAAGAATTGGGGCGGGGGTATAATCATGGTAATACTAAATATCCCCAACCGAGGTGTCTCCATTTATATAGGGGCTGTTATTGGTGTTCATCGTTTCGGTTCGGTTGAAACCGAACCGAACTAAGCAAACCAAAGTTATAATTCGGTTTCTAAAATAGAATCGAACCGAGTATTGCAACCAAACCGAACTCAACCAAAGTTTTATTTCGGTTTGTTCGGTTCAAACTAAATATAATAATTTCTTTTATTTAAATCAATTAATTTATAATAAACCGAAGTATATTAAGAAATAAACCGGAGTATTAAGAAATAAACTGAGATATTAAGAAATAAACAGAAAAATATAAAGCAATTGATTAAGAAATAAACCGGGGCGGTCCGGACCAAATTCATAATATATAAAAGTTCGGTCGGTTCGGTTATTTCGGTTTTGAAAATTACCAAACCGAACCGAACCAAAATTATAATTCGGTTTTAAAAAGCAAACCGAACCGAACCATTAAACCGAAAAAACCGAACCGTGTGGTCCAAACTAATTCGGTTCGGTTCAAAACCGACTAAACCGGACCAAATGAACATCCCTAGCTGTTAAGTATCTCCAACAAACACTAAAATTAATGGATTAATATTTCTGTAATAAAATTAATGTAATAATATTTTTTTCATCTACAGACCTAAGGGGCCAGTTCTGAAAAGTTCAATTTTTTTTATGTGATGCTCTGATCTCAGAATCAGGGTTTTTCGTCCCTACTTCTGAGATTACAGACCATAATAGAATACCAAAAACATAAAATTTGGTGAATTATTGACATTTCCTCTTCATATTAATTATTAATTATTGGTTTGTCCCTTCTACATTTTAGATACTCACACTTCCTTTTATACATTTGGCGAGACATCTAAATCAAAATCGATAAAAAAAAAAGGTACTGGTACGTTATGGCTTGCTATCACATTCAACATTCAAATTTATGGATTAGGTATTGCCTCTTAATTTTATATATACTATATAGAGGCGTAGCAGTATAATTGGTTATCTCAATTGCTGACAATATATTACAGACCAGAATCGGTCATGTCAGATCGGTTGAGTCCAATCAGAAATTCTTAAGAGGGCTAGTATTTTTTTTGAGAAGAGAGAGGGCTACTATTATTGTAAAATAAACTTTTGATACTGCAATTATTACTATCAATGGGAAATAAATGTGCTGTTATTCTAACGGAACCTGTTATTCTGATCTCAACCGTTTAAATTTTTGTATGCGCAAATCTCAATAATTTTTTTTTCATACACGAATCTCAAGAAAGATCAACGGTTGAGATCACAATAACAAGTTCATGTTATTCCTTTGAATTAACAACATATTTATTTCCTTACAATTTATAATCAAGGCAAATTTTGTGCTTTTTCTTTAATGTATAGCATTCAATAACGGTCACAACCATTACACACCCTCAGAACATTTTGTATTTTTGTTGTTGAGAAAATTGGTAGAACTTTTTTTGTATTTATCTACAGAAAATGGATGCTTAACGGTTGAGGAAATGGATGAGAAAAGTTTTGAATTGTTAATTGGTCTTACTGGATTTTTAGTTTGGATCTCCTAAAGTAATTCAATTTTTGAATTTAGATCTGAACCGTCAAATTCGAATCAGGCAATCAGATTAAAGGAGCCCCGTGTGCTCTGGATTGCTGGATAGGTGATTGTGGTGGATGGCATATGGGGTTCCCCATCACGGCCGGTTCTCGATAATAATTTTTATGAACGTCGGGTTGAACTTGGCACGAGTGAGCATAAACAACTATTTGTGCTGTATTATCTTTAGAGACACTTTTCTACTCCCGAAATTTTTATTAATATTAAAAAAAATATTAAATTTCAAAATCTACATTCTATTTGACAAGATTTCAAAATCTGTCTAAACTGGAGATTAAATTCCCAGTTTCAGACCGTAAAATCGGAAATTTATTTCTCTATTTCTGAATTTCAGAATCGAAAAATAAATTTCCGAATTCCAGAACCGAGAAATAAATTTAGGTGTTTAGTAGTTATTTTAAAATTCATGTAAACCCAAGACCTGATGAGTGCCCTGACTTGGGACTTGATAAAATTGGACTATGCCAATCGTACTTGTGCTTCTCTTGAATAGTTAGGCTAAGTATGTAGTTTGTAAGCGGGTTGAATCAATTCACACTAATAATTGTAATTATTTCTCAACTCTTCCAACTTTTCAACCGAGAGTTATACCTCGAGTTGTTGTCCGTGCACTACAACATATGAACTGCTCTACTGCTATTAACCGCCCTCAAATATATTTTTTATAACACAAGAATTTCACTGACTATCATAAAATAACATAAAAAGTAGTCCACAATTAATCTTGCATAAAAAACTATAGACCCTTAAAAAAATTACAATCATATCCTGCTAAATATAGCAACACAGAAAGATTTTCAATCGTGACATGACCTCTATGATACAATCCAACATCTTTCTCCATATCTCAACAATTACATTCAAATTTTGTAAATTTTCGAATTTATTTAGTTAAAAAAAATTACAAGTTTATTTTAATACATTAATTTTTCATCATTAAAAATATGATATTTATTACTTTGTTTTGTTATTCATTTCGAATTATTTATTATTCATTTAATTGATTTATTTTATTTTGTGTTGATATTTTTTTTTATTCAATATTTGTTGTGCTTTATTATACACATCAACGTTGATAGAAGTTTGTCAGAGCTCGTCCGAAATCCGATGTTATTATTTATTTCAAGTTTTCTATTATTTGCTTTGATTCCTTTGTTTTATTATTTAAATTGATTACTTATTTTTTTTTTAATTTCGAGTGTTTCATAATTTACATTAAGTATCTCTGTCGAAAGTTCGTCGGAGCTTTGTTGTAAGTTCATTGGAGCTATGCCCGAATTAATTTCTTTATAATTTATATATTGAAAGCAAGTTATATATTATGCATTTGGATTACATTATTTTATTATTCTATGCAGAAAATTTATTACATATATTAAGTCATTTATTATGCATTTTCATTATATTGTTTATAAGTATGTTGATTAGCGATGATGGCACGAGCTAAAAAAAAATAACATCTTTATTTATCAGAACATTTAATAAAAAAGAATAACAAGTTAACACCTAACGCACCGTGTAACTTTCCATTTGATGGTTGAAGTCTTATTAAATATTGGATCAAGAGATTTCGCAGTTCTCACATGTGGTCATATAAATATTGGGTCAAACAATATTTCTCACATAGCCAAGACCACACACTAGCTAGTAGCTACTGTATTAATTGCTTGGAAATTTCTATCGAACTACTTTATTATTTCTAATCTACAGTTTGGCCACTTAACATTTAAGCGTTAAATAGAGCTATATTTTTTTTTTTTCTCAATGCCTAGCTAATTAATCAAGTATCTCATTCTCCCTTTCGTCAAATAATCAAAGAAACAAGTCTTTTTCCTGCTGGTTATTTCTTTTTTTCTTGCCGCTTCTGTATTGTTAGTCAAGAGAATTATTGACAAAACGAAGATTCAGTGATAAGTTAATTTGACATAATGAAAATAATCTGGAAAAGAACAAAACAAAAATCAAAATTGGAGAAAACAAAAGGTGATTTTGGTATAATAAGCGGACCACATCTCTGTTAACTATGAGACTGTAATTCCCAACAAACAATTTTCTTTGGAAAATTCGTACTCTCGAATGAAATTATTCAAATTGACCAAATTACAGTTCAAGAAGGCGATTTTGGTAATTATTATTCAAATGATCGGCTCAGTTAAAACTAAATTAAATAGTCAAAATTAAAATTTTATTTGGTTTTCAAAACTCTAACCAAATCATCTGAATAACAACTGAACCAAAATAACATAAATAAATTTCGGTTTGTTTGGTTGAACTGAAATAAGAAAGTAAATTTCAAAAGATCAAAACTTAATAAATACAAAAATACGTTTAATAATTATAAAAGTTATCAAAATATATATCAGTCGAACTGAAATAAGAGAGATTAAACTAAACTAAATATAAAAAATTCAAATAATTCAAATAAATATAAATAAATTTTTAATTTGTTTGATTCAACCGAAACCGAACGAAATATAAAAAACCTAACTAACTCAAACATTCAACCGAACCATATGCACATGCTACTATATTAAATATTAAAAAATTCAAAAAATTCAAAATATTGAAAATATTAAATAGTTTATAATATATTGCTTTGGGATGAGAGCATGCTACTATATTATAGATTGCAATTACTCCTAGCTGTAAGTTCCGTATGCACCCGAAACAAAACCCAAAAATGCTTATATCGTATACTTTAGCGAGCCGGAGCAACAACAAGTCCTTGTAGAAAAGTAGAGATATATTAAGGACAACAGTACAAAATAAAGGTTATCTATTATATATTATTGACAGTTTCAAGCTTTATAGTACCGAAATTTTTATTAATATCCAAAATAAATAAATAATTTCACAATCTACACCCTTTGCGCTGGATTTCCAAAACTGACCAAACTGCGGACTAAATTCCCAGTTTCAAACTCCCTTTCTCTATTGAACACACATAGCATATATCTTAATTATTATCTGCAAACATAGTGCTTTTGTCTTAGATATAATTCTCCAGCAGTGCATGCAAAATACATGAGCAACTTCCAAAGTATCATATTAGTTAGATTGATCTCATAAGAAAGATATTTTATCATTACAATTGTGTGATCCTATTCAAATTCTAATTTTAGTAAAATTACTAATTATATTGTTTTCCGTATGAAAGCTAAATTTAATCTAGTAATTAAGATAATATATTTTACATAATAAATTACATATTTGAAACTCGAATAGAAAATTACTTGTGAATTTTTAAAATTAGATAAATTTCCTCATTTTTATCTAAAGAACAACAGCCATTTATTAAAATATAGCTCCATATTAAAATATAGCTCCATATCCGTATCCATTTATAAATTAAAATTGCAATTGAACAAAATATTAATTATCAGATTTCTCACCTTCTAAAATATTAATTAAAATTACATGTTTGTAAAATTGATATATCAGCTTCTAAGAGAAAAACAAGAGGAAAACCAACTAACGGTTGAAGTCTTATCAAATATTGGGTCAAGAGATTTCTCACCTGTGGTTAGAGAGGGAAAAACGTGCCGTGCCGTGCCGTGACTAACACGCCGTGACTTTGGTCTCGTGCCGTGCCGTGCCGTGACCAAGTTAATTTTTCACGTGCCGTGCTGTGCCGTGACTAAAATGTCAAGGGGTGGTCACGGCAAGCGAATGGTCACGCCACGTGAGTCACGCCGTACCTAAACGTGCCGTGACCCTCGTGACTCGCGTGACTCGCGTGGCCATTTATTCATACTTTAAATTAATTTATTCAAGATTCACCATTAAATCAATATCTAATGGTCCTAATTACACGTGACTCGCGTGATTACGTGTCGTGCCGTGACTAAATTTTTCACGTGCCGTGCCAAAGTTTCAAAAGATGGTCACGGCACGCGAATGGTCACGGCACGGGACACGTGAGTCACGGCACGCGAATGACACGCGTGCCATGCCGTTCCGTGCCGTTACCGTGCCGTTCCGTGACGGAGCCGGCTCTGGCGTGCCATTTTTCCCACTCTACCTGTGGTCATATAAATATTGGGTCAAACAATTTCTCACCTGTGGTCATATTAATAATTAATTGGTTGGTAATTTCGATGGAACTACTTTAATTGGTTTGGTCACTTAACTTTACGTGTAAAATAGAGCTATTTTTTTTTTTCAATGCCTAATTAATCAAGTAGCTCATTCTCCCTTTCGTCAAATAATCAAGGAAACAAGTCTTTTTCCTGCTGGTTATTTCTTTTTCTTGCCCCTTCTGTACTGTTTTAGTCAAGAGAAACTTTTCCATTTTCTTAATTATTGACAAAACGAAGATTAAAATCTTGAGAAGAACAAAACAAAAATAAAAATTGGAGTAAACAAAAGGTGATTTTTGTTATAAAATAAAGCAAAAGAATAATAAGCAAGATATTGAGAATGTATAAAGATGACTATCTTTTATTCATATACTTTTGATGTGTGTCAAATACATTCATACAAAGCCTCTATTTATAAGCTAGAAAATGTAAATTACAAGTCATCTAAAATTAACTCTATTGATAAATATGGGAGATGAAACATACTTTTTTAAAGAAAAGTTTTGAAGTAATTAGTGAAGAGTTACAACATGGACATTCATAAGTGATTCATTCATAACACTCCCCTTTGGATGTCCATTACAGAAAAATATGTCTCATTAAAATCTTACTAGGAAAAAAAACCCTATGGGATAAAAACTTAGTGAAAAAAGAGAGTACATTATTCTTCTTAATACACGATTACAACCTTACCAGGAAAATCCAGTGGGAAAAATCATAGTTAAGGAAAATGTAATGCGTATTAATTCTCCCTCATGACAACATTAATCAAGATCTTTAACTCGACAAACACCAATATTACGGACCAGCTTTTCGAATATTCCAGTAGGAAGCCCCTTGGTGAATAAATTTGCTAGATTCTCACTTGAACGGATTTGCTGAACATTAATAACATTATCCTTCTGAAGATCATGGGTGAAAAAGAATTTTGGTGAAATGTGTTTTGTTCTATCTCTTTTAATGTATCATTCCTTTAATTGAGCAATACATGCAGTATTATCTTTATATATGATCGCCGGAATTATTTTTCCAGAAGACAAGCCACATGTATGATAAATGTGTTGAATCACAGATCTTAATCAAACACATTCTCAGCTTGCTTCATGTATTGCTAAAATTTCTGCATGATTAGAAGATGTGGCTGTTATAGTTTATATCACAGATCGCTACGAAATAGCTGTTCCACCACATATAAAGAAATATCATGTTTGAGATCGACCATTATGTGGATCAGACAAATATCCAACATCTGCATAACCAATTAAATCAGATATGAATACATTTGAAAAAAAACAAACCCATATCCATTGTACCTCGGAGGTAGCAAAATATATGTTTAATTCTATTCCAATGTCTTCACATGGGAGAAGAACTATATCTTGCTAATAAATTTACAACAAATGATATATCAGGTCTTGTATGTCTAACAAGATACATAAGTTCTCCTATTACACTAAGATATGGTACTTCAGGACCAAGTAGTTCTTCATCATTCTCTCGAGGTCTTAAAGGGTCTTTATTCACATCTAATGATCGTACAACTATCGGAGTGCTCAATGGATGTGATTTGTCCATATAAAATTGTTTCAGCACTCTTGTGACATAATTTTCTTGATAGACAAAAATGTTATTTTTCAAATGTTCAATTTGTAATCCAAGACAAAACTTTGTCTTTCCAAGATCTTTCATCTCAAATTCTTTTTTTAAATAATTTACTGCTTTTAGAAGCTCTTTCGGAGTTCCAATGATATTTAGATCACCAATATAAACTGTAATTATAACAAACTCATTTCCAAATCTTTTCATAAATATACATGGACAAATTGTATCATTTTTATATCCATATTTTAATAAATATTCATTGAGACGGTTATACCACATTTGTCCAGATTGCTTTAATCCATATAAAGATTTATTCAATTTGATTGAATATTGTTCTCGAAAACCTAAATTACATGTTTCAGGCATCTTAAATCCTTCAGAAATTTTCATATAAATATCATTATCAAGCGAGCTATATAAATAAGCTGTAACAACATCCATTAGGCGCAAATCGAGTCCTTCATGTACTGCCAGACTAATTAAGTATCGAAAAATTGTTGCATCCACAACATGTGAGTATAGTTGTTCATAATCAATTTCAGGTCTTTGCAAAAAACCTTGGACGACAAGTCGCGCTTTATATCTTACAATTTCACCTTTCTCATTTTGTTTTCGCGTAAATATCCATTTATATCTTACTAGTTTTATACCTTCAGGTATTGGAACTACATGCCCAAATACTTTTGTTTTTCCAAAGAGTTTAATTCTGCCTCAATTGCACCTTTCTATTTTGATCAATTATTTCCTTGTTGACATTTTTTTATAGACTTCGGGTCATGATCCTCTTTATTCATTATATTTAGCGTTATATTATATGCAAAAACATCATTGATATAAGTTTCATCTCGGTTCCATCTTATTTTATTCATGATATAATTTATTGAGATCTCTTCATTTTCATGAATTTCAGATACTTGAGTTTCGACTTGGCCATTTTCATTCTTTGCTCCTTTTCATTTTAGAGGATTTTTATCTTTGGAACCGATTGGTCTTCCAAGCTTCATGCGTGTCATAATTTCATTAGTTTGTTCAACATGATATCAACTTTTATTGGAGCATTAGCAGCTGGTACATGTGATTTGGTCACTTTCTTTGAGTCTGTAAATGTGTCTGGCAATTGGTTAGCTAATTTTTGCAAATAAATTATTTGAACATTTAGTTCACATTCTTTAGTACGATGATCAAAATATGATAATGATAATTCATTCCAACTAATATCTTTTCCCAGCTGATTATTTTCTCCCCTACGATTGGAAATTTTATTCATCAAAATGACAATCAGCAAACCTAGCTGTGAATAAATCTCCTGTCATTGGTTCTAGATACTTTATTATAGATGAAAATTCAAATCCAACATAAATTCCAAACCTCCTTTGAGGTCCAATTTTTAGTGTGTTGTGGTAGAGCAATTGGAACATATATCTCACATTCAAAAATTATTATATGGGAAATATTAGGTATGTGACAAAAAACTAATTGTAAATGAGAAGTTGTATTATAACTAGTTTGCCTGATACAAATTAGTGCTGTTGCATGCAAAATAGCATGTCTCCAACAAGATATTTGAAGTTTAGACTTCATAAGTAATAGTCTTGCAATTAATTGTAGTCTTTTTATGAATGACTCTGCAAGTCTATTTTGTGTATGAACATGAGCTACATGATGTTTAACATCAATTCCAATAGACATACAATAATCATTGAATATCTGAGAAGTAAATTCACCAGTATTGTCTAGACATATTTTCTTAATTGAATAATCAGGAAAATATATTTTTAATCGAATTAATTGAGCAAGTAATATTGCGAACGCCAGGTTGCGAGTTGATAATAAACTTACATGTGACCATCTTGTTGATGCATCAATTTAAACTATAAAATATCTAAATGGTCCACATGATGGGTGTATTGGTCCACAAATATCACCTTGTATACGTTCTAGAAATGTAAGAGATTCATTATGTATTTTCGCTAGTGATGGTCGAATAATTAACTTTCCTTGAGAACAAGCACAACATGACAATTCATTAGATTGAATAATTTTCTGGTTCTTTAGTGAATGTCTACATGAATTCTCTATTATTTTTCTCATCATTATTGATTCGGGATGGCCCAACTGGTCATGCCAAACTGTAAACATATTCTTATCTGTAAACTTCTGGTTTACAATAATATGTGCTTCAATTGCACTAATATATGTGTAATACAAACCAGAGGAAAACATAGATATTTTTTCCAATATGCATTTTTTATCTACGATTTTGTGAGTAATATAAAGATATTCAACATTTTCTTCATTAGTTGTCTCAACATGGTATCCATTTCGGCGGATATCCTTAAAACTTAATAAATTTATTTGAGATTTAAAAAAATATAACGCATCATCAATATAAAGTTGTGTTCCTCCATGTAACAACAATGTAGATCTTCCGGAGTTTTTTTTATCAAATTTGTACTACTGAAATAGTACTAACATTGGCGTTTTGCATTACTAAATAAGAGAAATATTTTGTATCTTTAAGGATGGTATGAGTTGTTGCACTGTCGACGAGACATATTTTATTATTGTCGTTGTTAACCAAAGGAATATTCATTCTTTATGGAAACAATAAAAAAACAAATTAATATCAAAGAATGTAATCAAGAATATAATAAATGAGTGGATAACATTTTATTACATATTGTCACACCCCAACAACGGGGCCGACAACCCGCCACGCTCATCAGTGCAAGCCGATTTCTATCAATTTACAGAATCACATACATACATATACATTACCAATGACATAACTTACTTTTTTTTCGTTGCAAATCTACAGTCTTCAAGTTCGAAATCGTGTTTTCTTATCTTGTGTTTTGTACCTGGAACCCACAAGGTGGAAAGAAGAGAGATTGTAAATCTCTCAGTGCGGTATTCAGTTCCAGTCGAGTTATCCCCATATCCGACCAACTGAAACTAAAACAGCACCGAGCACCAAAAATAGACTACAACAATAATCTAAGATTCCAATAAACTAGCTTCAACTATAATTAGTCAACAAAAATAATAGAACTTTACTTTTACGAAATACTCAAGTATGATAACAAAAATCAGCAACCCTTAGAAACAATTATAAGACCATAACGATCAAGCATAACGAAATATTACAATATGTAATGCTCATGTGCAACAGACTTAAAAGTTCAATCCAATTTACTTATACAACTCTATTGTTTAACCATGCTTTGTTCCAAACTTAGCAATTGTCAAATATGCACAATTGTTCAAGTATATCAATTTTCAAATATTTTCCTTTGTTTATCATGCATCACAAGTTCTTGCACCAAGCATAAATCTAGCCATGCGCTACCCGAATATGGCGCCTACACAGCTCTAGCTATGCGCTACCCGAATATGGCGCCTACATGACCCTCGGATTTTATTCTTCAATTCCCATCAAAGTACATACAAGACATTCCATATACAAGCAAATCAATGTTTCTATTAATGCAAGTCATATTCACATTTCTATTGAAGTTTCATTAATGTAAGTAAATAGTTCATATCATGCTATGTATCATGCATGCAAGTATAACATGCAAAAGTTATAGTAGTTCAACTCATGTTCTATATCATCTGTGCATATGCAATGCAACTCAAACACTTGATGCAAATCATGTCGTATTCGAAACCAAATTCTAAATTTGAACATCATACTTATTTTCATTTTTGATATAAAAATATATGATCATGCATCTTCATGCTTTATTCTAAAAATATAATACTAGCATATACTACAATCTTATTTTGCCACTAAACTCTTCAAGTTTTGTCACAATTCAATTCTAGAATATACCTTCATGCTCCTTATGACAACTCATGCATTCATGCTATGCAATTCAAAAGAACATTCAAGAACTTAACTACAACTAATTACCAAATAAGCAACAAAGCAAGCAACCAAGCAAGCATCAACAATACAACCAATTAGCAACTAAACAAACAAGCAAGCAACAACAACAAGCAAAGGAATTGACAAGCAAACAATAACAATAAAATAAGTTAGAGGAATCTGAGAATCACTCGAAACCCGCACCTTAGTAACATCGCGACGATGTGATCAGTGCCTCACTTCAAATGTGTACATGTTTGACATTCTTCTTAATCCAGCCACATAAGATCTACGTCTATGTCGAATTAGTAAGACTTTAGTTACTACAACCCACAGAGCTTGCATAATTCCTATGTGAGGCATGAGTCAAGATCAAGTGTCAAGTAGCAGCACACACCACTACATTTCTTTCTCTTGCTTTACCCGTGCTAGAACCATTTTCAATTTCTTGACAACTTCTCAAAAATTTCAATAATGTACTCCAAAAATTCAATTAATGTAGCAAGAGGGAAATAGATAGTACCAAGGGAGAAACGCAAGTGAGGTAGGTGAATAGGCGGACTGAACGAGAACCGAAAGAAATAAGAATGAGCTGTTCTCCACTTGACAATATTTGTGCCTAAGCAGTTTCCTATTAAAAATGGGAAATAATAAAATATGTGGAATGTTTTCACCGTTTATCTATGTGAAACATCTAAGCAGCTTAATCTTATTTTATAATTTATATAAGTCCAACAATTTATTTTCTCTTTTCAGATTTTAACTAAAAGCTCAAGAGCCCATGTTAGATGTCATGCTGAATTTTTATCTTTTCCTTTAACTTCTTTATTTAGTACTCCTAGTAAAAGTAATTTACATATTTTATAAAACAAAATTCCAACTTAAGAACACTCACAAACAAATCTGAATTAATGCAATTTATATATTTATGATCAAACCTTAAATTAATAAAATGTTATATATATATTGGTATTGTATTAATTTCAAATTATAGAAATTCAAAGGTTCATAAATATACTAGGAAATTCATATTGCTATATTGAAATGCATTTCACTTCAATTAAGATAATTCTCCAAGTGTTTGAAAACTAGGATGTGACACATATACTCCAACAACAACAAAAAAATATTATTTTTTTATCCTATCATCACTAATAAAACAACAAAATAAAAATTTATTAATTAATTTATTTTATATCCTATCATCACTAATAAAGTGATTAGTTCTTATTTTATTCAATAAAAAAATTAGCAATATTCAAATGAGTAACATCAAGTTGGCTAATATTGAAATTGTCATCACAAACAAGATTTGTTTCGATCTTTTTCTCCTTATTCTTTAGTGATGCTTGATATAGGTCAACAAGATGCTTCAGCGTACGTGACCAATGACCTTTACCACCACGACGATAACATGAATTCTCTTGTACATTATTATGCCAATTTTTTCTTTCTTAGTTTTTTCTTCATTATTTTTTCACTTCTGGTGGAAAGATATATTTTTAGAATGATCACCACGATAATAACCTTGACTGCGGCCTTGGCCATGTCCACGGCTATTGCCACGTCCACGTCCTTGAAATTGTCCAGAATTGTTATGCATTGATACATTTACTTCAGGGAATGAAGCAGAACCAGTTGGACGGGATTCATGATTTTTCATCAAAAGCTCGTTATTTTGTTCAGCCACTAGAAGGAAAGAAATCAATTCAGAATATTTCTTGAAACATTCTTCACGATATTGCTGCTGTAAGAGTATATTGGATGCATGAAAAGTGGAGAATGTTTTTTTTTCTAACATATCTTTATCAGTAATATTTTCTCCACATCATTTTAGTTGAGAACTAATTCTAAACATTGTTGAGTTAAACTCATTTACTATTTTATAATCTTGTAATCTCAAATGCATCCATTCATAACGAGCTTTTGGGAGAATTACAGTTTTCTGGTGATCATATCTTTCTTTTAAATTATTCCATAATGTAAGTGGGTCTTTTACCGTAAGATATTCAGCTTTCAATCATTCATGGAGGTGGTGATGAAGAAAGATCATTGCTTTGGCCTTGTCTTGATTAGTGGTTGTATTATTTTGTTTGATTGTTTCTCCAAGGCCATTTGCATCTAACACCCATGATAAGTAATTTTTTCCGGTAATGTCAAGAGCCACAAATTCAAGTTTGGCAAGGTTCGACATAATGACAAAAATATAAAACAAATTAAATAACATTCAGTATTATGAAGATTAAACTTATTGAATATATATATATATATAGTAAGGCTACGGTGCTTTGCAAAGTAAACCACCCCGTTTACTTCGGGCTACTTTTTAGATTTTGAAAATCCAAACAACCGATCCGAACCGTTCAACATGTTCTAAACATTGAAATGTGCTTGGAGACCAAATTTTATATTTTTTGGAATTTTTTTACTATTTATTAAGCCACTTTAAAAATCGCTGATCCGACGGCAAACAGTAAAAAACAGTAAAATTTTCTGGACCACCGGATCAGAAACTTTCAAAGTGGCTTAATAAATAGTAAAAAAGTTCCAAAAAATGTAAAATTTGGTCTCCAAGCACATTTCAATGTTTAGAACATGTTGAACGGTTCGGATCGGTTGTTTGAATTTTCAAAATCCAAAAAGTAGCCCGAAGTAAATGGGGTGGTTTACTTTGCAAAGCACCGTAGCCTTACTCTATATATATAGAGTATGGCTAATTTGCTGTTGACAGCATTTCGGCCAGTTGCTGCCGAGGGCATATCTGCCATACTGATGCTCAAACAACAAATCCAAACCGTTAGATGTGATCTCTATATTAAAATCTACTTGGAGGCCAAATTTTACATTTTTTGGAACTTTTTTACTATTTATTAAGCCACTTTGAAAATTGCTGATTCGGGTGAACAGTAAAAACAGTCTGGACCATATGATCAGCAATTTTCAAAGTGGCTTAATAAATAGTACAAAAATTCCAAAAAATGTAAAATTTGGTCTCCAAGTAGATTTTATATAGAGATCACATCTAACTGTTTGGATTTGTTGTTTGAGCATCAGTATGGCAGATATGCCCCCGGCAGCAGCTGGCCGAAATGCTGCCAGCAGCAAATTAGCCATACTCTATATATATATATATATATCTATATATCTATATATATTTTATATCAGATTTTTGTTAATAATATTTAAGATTAAAATAAAAAAAATTACGTAGCAATATCAAACTGTTATGTACGTTAATTTAAATGGATTGATTTAAAACTGTTTAAAAAAAAGTTATTGCACAATTTTTTATGAGTCAGATCTAAAATTGCACATTATAAAATTTATAATTAAATGGCTTCGGGCCATTTGATAAAATTGTAAATTTATAATTATCATATGGCTTCGGGCCTATTGAATCGATTGATTTTTAATTTGAGATAAATTCTCAATATTATCTCAAACTTACCAAATTGGTCTTCAAGCCATTTGAAATTTATGTTTAATAAAAAATAAAATCATAATATAAAACAAAATTTAAACGTAATGTAATATAAAAGATAACTGATGACTTCATTATTTTATTTTATTATTATTATTATTATTATTATTATTAATTTTTTTTTACCTTGTTATCTTGTGACAATTTCTAACTAGAAGTATTATGATTAAAACTAAAAATATATTAAAAGTTTACCTCAGATCTTCAAGAGCTCTCGTACTGATAACGTGATATAAAATAAAACAAAAGAATAATAAGCAAGATACTGAGAATGTATAAAGATGACTATCTTTTATTCATATGCTTTTGATGTGTGTCAAATACATTCATACAAAGCCTCTATTTATAGACTAAAAAATGTAAATTACAAGCCATCTAAAATTAACTCTATTGATAAATGTGGAAGATGAAACATACTTCTTTAAAGAGAAGTTTTGAAATAATTAGTGAAGAGTTGCAACATGGACATCCGTAAAAGATTTTTTCCATAAATGATTTATTCATATCAATTTTTGTATAATAAGCGGACCGGACCTCTATTAACTTTACCAAAATTTAGAGCAGACAAAACCAATAATTAATAATTAATATGAAGAGGCAATGTCAATAATTCTCCAAATTTTCTGTTCTTGGTATTCTATTCTTGTCAGTAATCTAAGAAGGACGAAAAACCCTGATTCTGAGATTTAAAGCATCACATAAAAGAAATTGAACTTTTTAGAACTGGCGGTAGATGAAAAAAAAATACTATTACATTTATTTTATTACAGAAATATTAATCTTTAATTTTAGTGTTTGTTGGAGATACTTAACGGCCCCTATATAAATGGAGACATCTCGGTTGGGGAAATTTAGCATTACCATGATTATACCCCGCCCCAATTCTTTCTCCTCTGTTTTGGTTATTTTGTAAACGGCTACTTCGCCTTTAGTAGAAATAATTGTAATGGCTAAATTAGCCTTGTAAATTCTTAAGTAGAGATTGTATGTACATTGTAAAACTTATGATATGATCAATAAAGCAAATACACAATTTATTCACACAAATTTCATTGTTCGTTGAGCCTTTTTTCAACTTAAGCATGTCCTCGCGCATGAGCATGAACAAACATTCACTTAATATTTGAATTTTCGAAAAATAAAATAATGAACTTTTTACTTACTTAAATCTCAATATTTCGGTCTTTTTGTACTTATTAAAATTTTCAAATGTTACAGTATAATATATAGATTATTATGAAGAAAACACCAAATATTGCATTTTTCTCATATTTCAAAGTACATCCATATATTCAATTTATATCTATAAAAAACAAGTATTTTTGTCGCCTAGTTTTAAATCATCCTTGATGGGGGACATATAACCATCAACTCCTAATTAAACAGGAAAAAAAATACAAAAAGGAAAACAAAGAAAAAAGAAAAGTAATTTTGTCATGCATCTTTTTTTTATAATGTCACGTAATTTTAATTTTTGCCCTCTCAAAGCCTTGACATAACCATCACTTGCTCTCCATGATCCTTCTTCCTTGTGCCTACCTTCAGCCCTTTTGCAATTTTCCTCAAAAGAAACTTCTGTGGTTTCCCTGTTGCGGTCTTAGGTAACTCTTGCAAGAAAACCACTTTCCTTGGTACCATGTAGTGAGACATCTTATCTCTACAGTAGGAGATTATGTCTTCCTCTTCGATTCCTGCCTCATTGGATGCGTACTCCTTCTTTAGCGCAATAAATGCGCATGGCGTCTCACCCCAGCGCGGATGCGGCATGGCCACCACTGCTGCTTCGAGTACCATCGGATGACGGTACAGTGCCGTCTCCACCTCTACACTGCTTATGTTCTCTCCACCTGATATGATTACGTCCTTTGATCGATCTTTTATCTCGATATATCCATCCGGGTGCTTCACCCCGACATCACCGGTTAGAAACCAGCCATCCTTGAAGGCTTCATCTGTCTCCTTTTTGTTTTTGAAGTAGCCCTTCATTATGCTACTCCCACGAAGGCATATTTCGCCTTGAGTGATGCCGTCACTGGGAACACTTTGCATTGTTTTTTTGTTCTTCACATCAGCACCGGCTAGTGAGAGCGCACAAAGACCTTGTCTGGCCTTCAGCTGAGCACGCTCAGAAGCCGGCAGGTGGTTCCATGCTTCCTGCCACTCGCAAACAAGCGCGGGGCCAGTTGCCTCAGTGAGTCCGTATGCATGAGTGATACGGAACCCAAGACGCTCGATACTTTCCAGTAAAGTAGCAGGTGGAGGGGCACCGCCAGTCAACATGTTAACTGGACGGGTCAACGGACGGCGCTCGGTTGGAGAAGCTTGAAGAAGGGTGTTGAAGAGGACAGGGGCACCGCACATGTGGGTCACGCCATAGGAAGAAATAGCATGATACATGTCCCGAGCTGTTGGTGACCGGATACAAACATTAGTGCCGCCTCGTGCTGCCATACCCCAAGTGAAAGTCCAACCATTGCAATGGAACATCGGTAAGGACCACAAATACACCGGTTGTAGCCCAACCCCCCATTGTAGTAGCAGAGTCATAGTGCTCAAATAGGCACCGCGATGGCTATACACCACACCTTTGGGCTCTGAGGTGGTGCCCGAGGTGTAATTCAGTGCAATTGCATCCCACTCGTTGGTGACGGGTACTGGTGGATAGGCAACCACATCGGCCAAGGCAAGTACTTGCTCATACTCTAGACCAGATGAAACACGGTGTTTGGTAGAGGAGACCTCGCCAATCACGACAAGTACCGGATGAGGAGTAGTGAGGAGAGATAGTGCCTCATTGGCCAAAGAGAGTAGCTGGTGATCAACAAAGAGGATCTTCGCTTCAGAGTGGCGGAGAATGCCGGCAATGGTAGAAGCATTATTTAGGCGGTTGATGGTGTTTAGCACGGCACCGGCCATTGGGACTCCAAAGTGTGACTCGTAGAGCGCAGGGACATTTGGTGCAAGTATGGAGACCTTTACAAGAAATTGACATGAGACATGTCAACTACATGATGTATTTGTGAGAGCTAAATTTTGTACTGATAACAATTAACGCTTTAAAATAAATAGATTAACAATTTCCCACAACTTTAGGTTGAGCGTCACCATATATATAATTTCCAAATAAAATAATTTACCCAAGTTCTAAACCAGTGATTTTAAATGCGGCCGCATATGGATATGTGGTCTGTTGCCACGCTCAAAATATCATGCAATCACATATATACAAATTTGAATATGCCTGTTGTGTATGAGATCATGCGAACGCTTAATACTACATGCAGACACATAATACTACATGCAGACCACTTATGCGGTCACGTTAAATAAAGGAAGACATGCTAAATAAAGGAAAATATATGTACTGAATTATGTAATAGTGAATTATATGTTAGATTGAGAGACAACGTATATATATGCTCACCACATCGTTTTTCTTGATGCCAAAAGACTGCAGCCAGGCGGCGAGACGGAGGCAGCGGTCATACGTTTGCTTCCAGGTGAATTTTGTGTTGTCATACACGACGGATGTAAGATTGCCGTATGCCGAAGCGGCACGGTGGATGAAGGTGAGTGGGGTGAGTTGAGCAAAGTTAGCATCATTCTTGGGTAGAGAGTTTGCATCCATTTGGTATGTTTTATTTTCAGGTTGTTTCTAATTGAATGAAGGACAGAGGAAGAGGAGAGAAGGGAGAGAGAAAAAGAGTAGGTGATGTAACTAAATATATGATGGAGCCGAGAGGAGATGGATGGGTGTATATATATATATAGATTCGGTCCGGCTGGAGTATTATACTCCTTCAAGTAACTGAGGGGATACTCTGTTGTGTCGAGAGAGTTTCTCAATAAGAGTGGGATTTGAACACAGACCGTTGACGCCTAGACCAGACTCAATGAGGTGAATGTGAATATGAGATTGTAATTCCTAAGAAAGAATTTTCTTTGGAAAATTCTTAATCTCAAATGAAATTATTCAAATTGACAAAATTACAGTTTAAGAGGTGATTTTGGTAATTATTCAAACGATCGGTTCGGTTAAAACCGATTAAAATAGTTAAAATTAAAATTTTATTCGATTTTTAAAACTCTTAACCAAATCAGCTGAATAAAAGCCGAAGTAAATTTCAATTTGTTTGGTTGAACCAAAATAAAAGAGTAAATTTCAAAAATTCAAAACTCAATACATACACAAATGAGGAGGGTTAACATGATCTATGTATTAAAATGTACTTAGAGACCAAATTTTATATTTAAAAAAAATTTAACTATTTTTTTAGATAGGTACAAAATCACTGCTTCTGGACCATCCAAAAACAGTGATTTTGTACCTATCTAAACAAATAGTAAAAAATTTTCAAAAAAATATAAAATATGGTCTCTAAGCACATTGTATTATGGATATCATGTTGAGCGGTTCGGATCGATTGTTTTAACTTTGAGAACAGAGATAGAGATGAGGAGTATGGTTGGGACACAAAAACAATGATGCATTTTAACCCTACTAGACAAATACATTTAATAATTATTGAAATAAATATCAAGATATATATTAGTTCAACCGAAATAAGAGAGAATTAAACCGAACTAAATACAAAAAACCAAAGTAATTCAAGTAAATTTTTGGTTTGTTTGATTGAACCATATTAAACCAAACTAAATATAACAGTTCGAACCATTAAAACCGAAAAATCAGATCATTTAATCTAAAATTTGACGGTTCGGTTTAAAACCAAATAAACCGGATCCAATGAACATGCACCTCTATATGTGTTAGCCTCAATTAACTAAAAGTTACTACGATGCTGATTGTTTTTCAAAAAAATGATAAATAAAAATAAGAAGAAGTTGCTTAGAAAAATTCTTAATTTAAAATCAAATTAACGCCAAATGACTAATGACCTGTTAATTTTCCGAGAAGTTGCATATGAAAGTCTATGATCATGAAATTACGCTCATAAGTTCTGAATAAAAAATAGGAAAAAATACAAGTACCTCGTACATTGTATTTGAGTCCTTTCCTTCACGTTTTCTAAATATTTGCAAGTATCTCATCTTTATTTTTTTATTAAAAAATAAAAAAATTAAACAAACCCCCTTAATTAATAGTTTTTGCCAATAAGACATAAATATAGCAACGATTTATTGATTCCGATTATCCAACGCTCTAATATTATGACGATGTCTTCTTTTGAATTATCATATACAAATTATTTTTATAGTTCCTGAGTTCTGAGGTAAAAACAAATATCTCTCCGGCTGTAATGAAACGGAGAAGCTTGTAATTTCCCGGGACTTCATATGAAGTCAACACATTTTAAATTCACTAAACTGAAAGGAAACTTAATATGAATTTAATTTAACTTGACCTCTAAGAATACGTACTGATATTTTAATGGTGACCCAACTTTGACCAAATGAGCGTGATGTAACTCTTAAGTCTCAAGTTGGCATACAAATGCAAATATGTTGTTTTTATATACTCAATGGTAGACTTTACTATTTTATGCGCGTGATCATGTCGCTTTAATTTGCTACATCATGTATTTTTTCTTAAAATAAATACTTTTGGTAATATATTCTTGTAATTATTTATTTTTAAATATGTCTTACGAAAATACATCTAAGTACATTTCTAAATTTAATTACGAAATTTATTACTATCCATATTAGACTTAGGATTTTTCTATATCATATATTTATTATAAATTTCATCTGCAGAGCTGTCAAATTAAATTAGTTTAGATGGACACATTATTTTATTGTAAAAAGGAAATTAATTACATGCTAATTGTAATTGTACAAAACCTAGAAAAAAAAAAGGTTACTAAAAAAACAAAAAAAAAACCTAGAAAAAAATACAACTATACTCAATTATGGAGTCCACATCTGATTCCATAATTTTTTTTAATGGAAAAAATCCTTCATTATTTTTGGCTTCTTCTCTTTGCTGGTGTTAAAGACAAATAGATTAGACCAAAAAATTATCTCTGTCATATTTATTTTTCAGAATAGG
This sequence comes from Carex myosuroides, assembly GCA_028015225.1. Taxonomy (NCBI): domain Eukaryota; kingdom Viridiplantae; phylum Streptophyta; class Magnoliopsida; order Poales; family Cyperaceae; genus Carex; species Carex myosuroides. The sequence continues at coordinate 5,368,522 of CM051471.1, forward strand.
TTTTTATTCCGATAAAAACAAATTAATTACGAAATATTAAGTATCACCTTGTCTTTCTTTTTTTTAAAGACAAAATTACAAATTGTAATTCCACCCAAGCAGTACAATAAGAAGTTTTGAGTAAACGATAGAGGATGTATATATTAGTTATTTTTTGTGTTTGTTTGAGTGTCTTTTTTGTTTTTGTTTATCTTAGTTTATTGATATGTACAAAATTAGGTGTAGAAACCCAAAGGTAGCAGCACTATGCCACTTATTTATTTATTTTTTAAAAAGGTTATACAATCATTGCCTTCATGTTTAATTTTTTTGCTTCATTTTTTTTATTTTCAAAATGTGGATTCTATGAATATAGCTCTATGCGTGTGTTTGACCCAACACACATTCAATGGCACGAGGTTTAACGATGGCGATGGCATTTTGACCTCTAAATTGATCAAAATATATGTACATATATATTTACATACCGTGTCTGTGTTAAAAATTAAAATAATTGAGGTTTAGTGTACCAACCAAAACGTTGAGACTTGATAGTGGAGACATGGACTGACAAGTCATAATTTAATGCACTGTGGTTGCAAGTCAACTCAGGGTCAAAATCCTTAGTATAGATTGCTCAACTCATTCATTGTATTACTACCTGCTTTCATTAAATAATATAAGTCTCTGAACGAATCAATACGGTCATTGTCAAATCAATTTTTTTTATGTTGTTTAAATTTTAATGGCTGGAGCTGCGGACTATCCAAGATGGGTCATAAGCACGGTTCTAAAGAAACCGCTGTAGCGTTTTTGAATTATAAGAGCTATAATGCCAATGATATTATTGCACGATATAGCGGCGCAATATAGCAATAACGTTATTTTTTTAGCCGTTCCGCTATAACACAATAAACACTATTTAAATATTTGATTATAAGTTTATTATTATTTTAAACAACAAATATATTATTTTTGTATAACATTTTCTGAAAAAATATAATAAAGAAAAATATTTTGTTTGAAACTTTTTTGAGTCAAGATTGCCTTAGATTATCCAATAATTAATTTATCAGTATTTGGAGAACTGACAAATGTTCTAGTGAAATTCAATGGAAAAATTCTTTGTGGATATTAATCTTGTTGAATGGTTTGTCTCACCAACTTTACTAAAAAAAAAAAAAAAGCAGCTTTTTTGTGTGGAAGTGGCACTGAAAATCTGCAACTTGCTTGCATTTCATTTTCGAAAACTAAATTTCTTAGCAGTTTCTAACATGAGGCTCATGCATAGTTCCTTTTGCTGAGAAAAAATCAAGCAGGTAGAATATCAATTTTCTCTCAACAAGTAGTGTGCTCCACATAATTTCGATTGATTATTTTTTTTTCTCTCATTTCTCACTTTTGTTTAGCTTCCTGGTCAACAAATTAACTTCTGTGAGTTTTCACTGCTCTTTTCGGAGAAATTTTCTGTCGTAAATATCTGATAAATCAACGGATAAGTAGGGGTGAAAACAGATCAGATACGGAGTAAATAGGGGCAAAAGCATATTCATATTCATTTTTATTTTTCAAATACGAATACGGATCAAATATTATACGGATACAAATATAGATACAACGAATCAAATATTTATTAAAAATTATATAAATATTATTTAAACATATCAAAGTTCATAATATTTATCTAATTATAACGACGAATAACCAAATTTTTTTCATAATATATATTTTATATATTTATAATATATATCTACTATTCGGATATGAATAATCAAAATTTAAAATTATATCCGTATTTGTATTTTTATGGATAATTATATTTTGAATGTCTGTATCGAATTTTCAAATACGGATCAGATATTATTTGCTCCGTTTTCATTCTTATTAGGGGTGTAAACGGAGCATATTCGAAGCGGATAATGCTGATACCATATCCGTATCCATTTTTCAATGAGTGGATACGGATACGAATACGGATAGTAAACGGATATTAAAATTCAAAACCAAATCTGTCTTAAACGAATACGGATATGGAGCGGATAATTCACAGATACGGATTCGAATACGAATACTAAACGAATAATTGTCGAATAATTAAGTCATATGAATTGAATAACCACTTAAATAATCTACTTATATAATATAATACAAATATTATAATTAAAGCCGATTATTTTTAGTAATACAAAAAAAACAAAAATGAGTTATGTCACATATTACTAAAACAGTCAACTCATTCTCAACAAAACGCATTTCCGGTTTGATTACATTTATTAGTCCCACATGAGATATAAAATTATAATTTGAGGCCTTATATACTTGAAAAGAGTGTACCACATCAAATTCACTTCATATGGGAGTCCTTCAATGCAGCCGCGTGAGTACGTGACCCAGCTGTGAAAACTACTTCACTTCACCCTACATGAAAAGATGTGGATATCCAGCCACTTTTGAAAAGGAAAGTGGGTTCGGGTAAGCTTCAATAACCCGTTTTGCTCCTCAGATATGTCATATATCCGCTCTGTTTAGTATTAATCAAATATATCCGTATCTGTATTTGACACTGTTGGTCATATGTAACAAATTATCTGGATACGAAGTGGATTCGGACCGGATAATCCGGATCCGTTTACACCCCTGATTCTTATCCATCTTAGAAAACGAAAACTTAAATCATTCACAAATAAAGAAAAATAAATTAATGTCGGAGCCCAATTAAAATATTGGACTTAGCTCAGTCGAACAATTGCGCTCCAAATTTTGGGTTCAAGTAGCAGAGAATAGTTGTGGGCCGAGAATACTGAGCGAATCCACAATTGTTTTGAATTTTGATCCCTCAAGTACTCAAAATTTAAGTTTGAATTCGGACCATCTAATCAGAATCCGTACGAATATTGAAAGAGCTTGTGAATTCTAATTTGAGCGGGATTGATCCAAACTCAAAATTTGCATTTAGAGGATCCGAACCCTAATTGTTTTTCCGAACAAAGATGACTTGACCGCCTCTGTTTTCATTTGCTTGTGAACCACTTAAGAAAACAATCCAAAGAAGTTGTTTGCTTAATCATACTTAATTAGTTCAAACATGTATTTATTTTGTTTGAACAAAGTTGAGAGTCATGCCACTCAAACTGATTTAATATTAACAAGAAATTTCTCATCCGAATTTCGATATGACTTTTTATTCATACATATATTGAAGAAAATTTAAATGATATTTTGTAAGTTAGTTAATTTAAGAATTTAATAATTACAACCACAGTGATCATATTCTTCAGGGATGGCCATGAACCTAATTATTGGCACAAGATTGCGGTAAAGAAAAAAAAAAGTACCACCTTGGCACTAAAAGTAAATCAACACTAGCTTAAAATGTTTTTGGCTCATTTTCCAAAGGATTTTGCCTTGCGAACAAATTGAAAGATGCAGTTTGTCTTAATTATACTTATTTAGTGCCTACATATATTCATGTAAATGAAAACGATATTTAGTAATTAGTTAATTTACCAATAAATAATTACAACCGAGTGATCATATGAATTTATATCACCCAAGGAAACATAATATTTCTATTTAGATCCAGACCGTCCAATCAGAATCTGCATGAATATTAAAGGGCCTCGTGCATTTCATCTCAGACCGAATTGGCCTCAATTTTGAATTTTGATCGGGTGGTCCAAATCTAAAGTATTATGTACCTGAGAGAATATGAACTCGTGATCATATTCTCCAGGTATAACCATGAACCTAATTACTGGCACAGGATTGAGGAACAAAATGTACCACCTTGGCACTAAAAATAAATTAACATTGAGCTCATAATGCCTTACGAAACTAATTGAGAAAGGTCAAACCAGCCTGAATTTTTATTATCATCAAATCTGGCCCATATATTAAAAATATCCTAATTTAACAAGGCCACTAATTCAGTCCAGTATATATTATCCGATTACAAAAACGATTCTGGACCTTTCTAGAATACAAATTTAGAAAGCCCAGTAATGCAGTCCATAAATATACTAGAATAGAAAAAGGGTTGTGGACCTTTTGTTTGAATCCGAGTTTAAAGAAGCCTATTATTTAAGTAAAATGTTTTCGAATTAAAAGAAGGATTATGGCCTTCTATGTAAATATTTCCCACGTATATGTCTAGGCTGAAAGCAGCATTATTTCGACATGAATGGTGGATGCATTATTAACAGGAGCAAAATTTTTGTGATACAATAGGTACCCACTTCTACTTTTTCTTGATTTCATTTTGAATTTTGGAAGAATTTATGTTTTCAACCCGGAATTTTTGAAAAGGAACAAAATTGTCTATAAAGTTTTATTTGCCGACAACATCCTTGGAAAAATTCACTTAAAAGTTGATTTTTAGACAATATTATTATTGATTTATTTTTTTAGGTTCCAAATTGAAAATATAACACAAATGAGAAAGACCTTTTTAGATATTTGCTTCCATGTTCAAAGGTCTACTTGTTTCTCTTTTTTTTTGTTTTTTTTTTGTTTTTGGGGGGGGGGGGGGGGGGGGGGGATTTGTAGAATACATTTGTTTAAAAAAAATTCAATTAAGGTATGATATGTTTTCCGTTTTATAATAATAAAATATATATTTTTTTCCTTTAAATTTTTGCTGCTCCTTAAAAATAATCAATACTCGGAAGAAACCTTTAATTGCAGCATTCCTACTTCCTATATAGAACATGCTCCAATTAGAATTTATAACATGCCTAATTACAGATTATTTTATATTTTTTATTCATGAATAGTTTTATTTATTGCTATATTGATGTTTGGTTCTCTAACATTTTATCACGTAATTCGTTTGAATAGTGAAAGCATTTCAAAGATACATGAAATATCTTGCAATAATTAGATTTTGTGCATGATAGTGCCAATTTACTTTGCTACACGAATTGTATTTTATTGTATATTTACATAGATAAATTTGAGAAAATTAAGGATCATGTTGGAGCTGTTCGGCAACAAAATATTAAGCCTCCTTAAGGCTTATCCGTTTTTTTTAGCTTTCTTAGTCATTTAATCCTACTAAACACCAGTTCCTTAGCACAGATTAAGAACACCTCATTTAGTCTCATTTTGCCCGAATCTTAATCCTCTGTTCAAATCTTAAGACACCTCTATCCATTTCTTTAGTTTCTTTAGCTTTCACTCATATTAAGACAACCAAAAATTAATTCCTTAGTACTCTTTAATCTCTTAATGCCGAACGGCCCTCGTTGGATTCAAATTTGGGGGGCCTGGGATCTGAAATAACTGGATCGGTTTCATCTAGACCCTCCCGTTGTAGAATCTCTACTGCACACGAGTGGACAGGAAAGAGGGGACAATGAACTGGGCCCACATGTACCGCTCACCTCAGATAGGTATAAAGGAAGTGCCTCCAACCATATCCTTCCAAGAGAATCTATTAGAACAACATTTAAATTAACCTGTGATTCCTTTTTCTCTCCATTTCATTCATTCAAGGAGCTCTCTGCTCTCCCCACATTTCAATAATGATTTTAGAAATTGGAGAACCCATCCGCCGAATTTTTTTTATTTAACATCTTTCAAAAAAATAAAATAAACCATTTAACTCTATTTTATTAAAAAAAATCCATATTTACCGGGACCGTAGCTTGAAATTGCAGTATCAGTAGGATGCATGATACTAGCAGTGCATTAATTTGATATCGCAGTTTAAAACTGCGGTCCTAGTAAATATATAATTTTTCAGAAAAGAGAGTTAAATTGTTTATTTTTTTTAACGATGGTACACTACAGCAAACCGTTGCTTCAGCGGCCGGTATCAGCGACCGTGGAAATCGCCGGTCGCTGATTACCCAAAAAACCAAAAAAAAAAAAGAAATTAAATATTTCCGGCGACGAAACAGTCAGAAACATTCAGCGACCGGCGCCAACATCTTTCAGCGACCATTTGGGCCCGGTCGCTGAATATCTCGGTAAAAATTGTCGCGCGAATCCTTCTCTCCCATTTTTCGTCTCGCGCCGAATCCGAATCCTCTCTCCCATTTTTCATTTTTAGGTTAGATTAAAAAAAAAAAACACGCGCCGAAGGCCGCCTCTGCCTCTGTGACCCCTGACCGACCCCGACCCCGACCCTCCGACCCCGAACCCCGAACCACGATTGAACCCTCCGACTCCGACGTCGCTGAGAAGATTCGGATTTGCCTCAGTTCTGTGGCCGACTCCGACCCCGAACGCCGACTTCCTCGATCGTAAGCTGTTCTATTTGCCTCAGTTCTATCTTGTTTTTGAATCAACAACTTTGTTCGCAAGTAACCAGAGAAATCCGGTTCAGCCCAGTAGTAGAGAAGGGAAGTTCAAAACTTCACTGGTTAAAACTTCAAAACGATTTAGTAAAATAGATCAATCTGGTTAAAATTGCTCCATTTGAGGTTTAGAGGAAGGGAAGTTCAAAACGATTTAGTAGAGACTACAAGCTAATTAAGTAGTAGGTTTTTTTTTATCTTTTCATTTCTTACCTTCACAAATTGATCAATCTGTTGGCAGATAACTAAATCGATTCGATCTGAGAGATTTTTCCTACCCTTTTTCTGTAATTTATATTAATTTATTTAGAGAAATTTGTTTGGTACGTACTTGTACCATTAATATTCATCAGATGTATTAGTACTGTTATTTTGGCAATATCATTGAGTTTCTCTTCTAATAGTAACTTTCTTGATCTTCAATTAGTGGTACAAAGGCAGACATATTTCATTTCAGTTATAATTTGATAACTTGTTCTGCAATTTTTAGGTTTAATGTGAAAAATTGTAAAAGGCAGATGCATGTCTAGATTGCAAAATATAAAATTGTTGTCATGTGTGTCTAGATAATGTGAAATTTTTTTTGCTTTTGTGCTTGCTTTGTTAGAGTTATTTATTAAGTTACTGACGTGCATGTGTGTTACAAGGCATGAGCCTTACCAATATATATAGAGTTGTATTGTAAGCATGTTTAATTGATCCTTGTGCTGACCCAATTCTTTTATTGTATAAATTTCACCCATGGTATAATATGACATGATTTGAACCATGCACCTATCAGGAACCTTGGTGAAATTTTGTTAGCTTTGCATCAATGGAACCTTGAAACAAAACCTTGAATAGATATCTAAACTCCTTGCTAATACTATGTATCAGTTTGTCTCATTCTATATACATATTTTGGTTTTAGGTTGTAGAAGAATATAGTTTAAGTTTGTGAGGAAAGAAGGAGAGGGGCAGGGGTCGATCTTCAAGGGAGTAATTGTTTGTAATCAGGCAAGTTTTCTCTCTTTCTTAATTATATTATTAATTATGTACTATAGTTTGTTAGTTATTAATTCTATGTTGGTTAATTATATTAGTAAACCGGAACATTTAGTATGCCTTTTAGATTTATACCCGTTCAAAATTAATCTGATAGAGATTAATTTTGAATAGTCCCCGTTTTGGGACTGCTCTTTGAATGCTTTGTCTCATCTAGGATGTGAAGAAATGTATGTGGGTCTAGTATTTAAGAAAAATTTGGTATCATTTTCCCTTGTTGTTCCTACGAGTACGTATTGAATTACATGTCCAAAATGATGTGTTTCTAACGCGTACTCGGGGAACTAAGGGGAAATGCTGCCGAATTTTTCTTAAATATTAGATTCACATACATTTCTTCACTACTGAGACATAGCATTCAAAGAGTGGGATAGGATTGTACACCGGCCCTGTGTAAGCCCCAAAAGAGTAATGAGTTTGGACCTATGAATATTTAATGATATTATTTCATTGAAGTGTCAATATACTAAGCAAGGCATTACTTTAAGTTTATTTTTGACCTCGTGTGCATTTAATTTTATTTAGAACTAATCAAGGCAAGGCAAGGGCCGGGAAGGGCAGCGTCATCTCTCTCTCTCTGGTACGTATGTTTAAATTCATACAATATGTAGTGTAGATGCCGCTTGTATGGCTGTATACAAGTCTTGTTGCATGGATGATGCAATAAATAATTCTGAATTTCTTCCATGACTTGCTTTAGAGGGTCCGTTATCAACTGATGATATCTGGAGGGTCTAAAGTATAGATCTGGACTTTTTGTTTGTTTGAGTCAAATTTTCGTTTGAATGCTAAAGTAATAGAATTTGTTGTTATAAATTGAATGAACTAAGGTGTAGTTA